>OX459213.1:15419992-16062492 GCA_949775195.1 Diarsia dahlii
TTTCAGAATAGAGCACTTTTTTTTATTGGCCGGCCACTTTGACATTTGGACCAAAATGGATGATGTCCTTATGGTAATGTGAAAAGCTATGTTCTAGGAAAACTTGGTAAGGTGGGGGACCTTATCAAGTTCTAGCTACATCTAAAGGAGGGGGGCCTAGAAGTAGCTAGAACGTATTTATTACCTGACTATTGAAGCCAAAGGAAGGGTTTTCATAACATGCTATGTATTAAATATTATATTCTTACGAATTCTCAGGAATTTAGCACATATGCACATGCACACACTCACGTAGATACACATAAGTACACTGAGACGTGACTGAGACCCAAAAATCTACTCGCATACAGTGCGATCAAATTATATCGATAATTTGATCGCACTGTACCAAAGCGCAATTAGTACATATATACCTACTCCTTTTTATTATATTTTCTTTTGTTTTTATTTTTCAATTGTCTACATTGTTTAGTGTTAAATAGAAGAGCAGAGATACCTAACACAAGCATCTCCTTGCTTAAAAGGTGACCTCCAAATTATTTATGTAAATTTTATAACTTTTATAAGTTTATGTAGGTAAGTAATTGCTTTTTTAATGTTTTGATGAATTTTTTAGGTATTTATTTCGACTCTAATGTCCTTTCACTTGTAATTGTTTTTTTTTTACATATACAAATACACATTTAATTTATTCTCTTTATGACCATTGTGAGTCTTACTTTAATTGAAGAACAAACCGAAAAACAATTACATTTTAAAAAAAAATAGGTAAAAAAACTTTTTAAGTTAAACGGTTTTATGTTAACCCTTTTCTTGACAATGTATCTTGTAAGATACATCATTAAAAAAAAAAAACATAGCTCTTTTATAATTTATGTAAAACGGAAAGTTCACTTATTTATTTTTAAAGTATACGTTTCTGAAAGCACACATGTGTCACAATGACAATTTACGTCAACTGCTTTTTCAAAATTTATCAAAATGGTGAACAGTTGAGTGCAACTCCGCGGAAGAAGGTAAGAAATTAATTATTAAAAAAAAAAATCTTATAAAATTTCGTGAGAAATTGGTGTTATACTAGATTTCAAAAGTTTGTACTTTTGCTGGAAATTAATTAAGCAGGAGAAATAATTACGCTTGGCTTCGAAAACTAACAAATAAAGTGAATGTATTCTACAGGATACGTTGCTAGGTGTACTAAGATTCTTTGTACAAGTTTAGTGTATCTTATAGGATACATTGCCAAGTGAGAGAGATCATTTATATTATTTTTGTAATGTGTTTTGGGGAAAGGAAATTATATGCTTGGCATGAGTGTGCGAGTGGAATATTTTTTTCAGGCAGAGATGTAACCATTTTTTTCCAGAGCAAAAAGAATTTGTGCTCTAGCACCAAAACCACGTGCAAGACGCTGTTACTCAGTCAGTCTTTGGTGCCTTCGCCTGTGCTGCCTTCACCTCAGCCGCATCCAGCTCGATTACCATTTACATTGACGCAAAATGGCTCTCCTTGACAACTATTTTTGCCACCATCTCCATTAATTGCCTCTAACAGCCGACCAAGAAGACCTACAACATCCGGAAGGACTGCAAGATTAGTCACACCCCGACGTATTTTTCAAAAGCCTCTAAATTTTCAGTGGGCTAAGAATAAATTCAAAACTCCTTACGAGTATTTTACAAACTTTTTTACAGAAGACATTTTTGATTACATTATCGAGCAATCAAAACTAACCAACCGTATGCAACACAACACTGCACCCTAAAGCACAATGACTGACGTTGCTCATAAATCCGCTAAGCTATACTGTGGGACAAGACTGGGCAAGTCTGCCGCATTCCAAGTGAGCTGTGGGTCAAAATAGCCACAGTCTGGAGCCCTGACAGTCAGAAGGAGTCACGGCAGACCTCATAGAAGATGGCGAGACGATCTGGACGACACTTACCACCACGGGATCCACATTAGCCTTAGATCGAAACAACTAGAAGTCCTGGGGAGAGGCCTTTGCCCAGCAGTGGCATACAGGCTACCAGTATCAGTATCAAGTAGCACAGAGCTTCCTGAAAATGGGGCGGGGAGATATGGTAGACAATTGTGCAGTTTCTGGACCAACACTGTCGAAAATAATACAGGCACCTGTAGCACCACGACCTCCACCGGATGTAAGGTACGATCAGGTCGGCCATTTTCCAATGTTTGGTGCGAAAGGCAATGTAAAATTTGTGTCAAGGACTAAACTACGGTAATATATGCCAAGTGTTCGTTACGATTGTGTTTTAAGCCAGAAATAAATTGTTTTGTGAAATTCCATACTGATAAGTAATTATTTCAGCTTATAGTGCACCTCAAATGTTTTGGAAACTTAATTTTTTTTTTGTTTTAGATAATCTTTAAGTTGATTTTGATTTTTTAACTATATTATTGTTATTAAATGCCAATTTTATACATATTTTATTAAGATAATTTTGTGTATTTTATTTCTTCAAACCTGGCAACGTATCCTCAAAGACACATAAACATAAGGTCAAAGTTCTCTACTAAGCTGGCAATGTATCCTCAAAGATACATGTAGAATCTTATTATCTGGTCATGTGCGATTTTTTTATATATTTTTCCCTAAATCCTAGGTTCATAATTAACATCATATTTGAAAATTATTTGAAAATATTAATTTTATTTTTTTGCCAAGAATAGGGTTAAACATACATTGCAATGTATAAGATAAATGTACTAAAAACCAAAAAATAATAAAATAGATACAGTCGTGGGAATTATAAACATATGCATAGACTAGACTAAGATATAAAACCGTGGGGCACGTCAAACATTTTAATCAACGATTGTAGACAATTGACGTGCCCCACGGTTTTATATTTTAGTCTAGTCTATGCTTATGTTTATAATTCCCACGACTGTATCTATTTTATTATTTTTTGGTTTTTAGTACATTTATCTTAAACATTGCAATGTATTAAATGCTATGAATTATATGTAGTTTTAATACCGCGAGATATATATCCAGGTCTGAAAGCAGGACACAAAACCCACCGTCATGCATATGCACCTAGACCTGGATATATGTCTCGCGGTATTAAAACTACATATAATTCATAGCATTTAATGTCATGGATTACCGCAAAGTAACGCCTGATTCCATAACTTATTGCAATGTATGTTTAACATAAAACCGTTTAACTTAAAAAGTTTTTTTACCTATTTTTATTTTCTAGTTTTTAGTATTTATTTCGCATTCTGTTTAATTCATTTAGTGCTTCATTATTGCAAGGATTAATAAAACCTAAGTTATCCGCCATTTTGTAGAGGCCGCCATCTTGGATTTTAATTTTATATAGTACATTGTATTATACTGGTTGAGCACTTTCATTTGATACCCATATTGATGGGATCGATAAAACCTACGTTATCCGCCATTTTGTAGCGGCCGCCATCTTGTATTTCATTTTTTATAGTATATTGTATTCTGCTTGTTGAGCCCTTTCATTTGATACCCATATTGATGGGATTGATAAAACCTACGTTATCCGCCATTTTGTAGCGGCCGCCATCTTGGATTTCAATTTTTTATAGTATATTGTATTCTGCTTGTTAAGCCCTTTCATTTGATACCCATATTGATGGGATTAATAAAACATAAATTATCCGCCATTTTGTAGCGGCGGCCATCTTGAATTTATAATGATAATGAATAAACAGAATTGTATTGTCACCAAAATCCAAAGTGTATACAAAATTTCAGATTAATCGGTTGACAGGAAGAGGGTGAAATTTGAATTACTAAATTTGATCCAAGAAAGAATAAAACAAACGGGGTGAGCTAAATAAAACCGTTTAATGAAGTCAGTTCGCTGTTGATTCATCATTCGAGTCTTCGGGCTTTATAACCGTTTATTGTGTCTGCCTAACTCCACTACGAATAGCGTGATTATAGATTATTCACACACGTTTTGGTTTTCAAATAGCTCTTCAAAGTTATAAAGATTAGGCACACTGAAAGCGTTTTATCGGTGTCAATGTATGTTGGCACTCTCTTTTTAATTATTGAAAAAAAAAACTGACCTAGATATTATTATGTAGTCAGTATATAGTCACCTGCACAAGTGTAATCACGAAATAGATCATCATCATCATCATCAGCCTATAATGTTCCCACTTCAGGGACTCAGGGTTCTAAGACATCTCTAAGACGTCTCCTTACGATGCTTTCCTTCACCGTTTTGAGAGCAGCGGTGATGAAATAAATTACACAAAGTAATGCGTCTGTCTGGGTTCGAACCCACGACTATTAAGCCATTTTTTAAGATATTTCATAGTTTATTTACTTTTTTTAGTACCGTAAACCACATACATACGCTGCGGCAGGTTATACAGAAGACCGAAGAGTATAACCTGCCTCTCTGTTTAGCGTTTGTGGACTACGAGGAAGCCTTCGATTCGATCGAGACTTAGGCTGTACTGCAGTCTCTCCAAAGTGCCAAATCGACTACCGGTACATCGAGGTGTTGAAGTGTTTGTACAAAATGCTCGATGACCTCAGTAGAGCTTTCGAAAGAGTGGGTCTAAAAATGAAGATGGAAAAAACCAAGGTTATGTTGAATGTTCATGTTTCACCCACTCCTAAAGTCCTAACAAGATCGGAGACTCTACACTCGAAGTTGTGAACGATTATGTCTACCTGGGACAAACGGTCCAGTGGGGTAGATCTAACTTCGAGAAAGAGGTCAATCGTCGAATCCGACTCGGCTGGGCAGCGTTCGGGAAGTTGCGCGGTATCTTCTCGTCCAACTTACCACAGTGTCTCAAGAATCTTGAGAGTCAAGATAGAGAAAGTCTATGACCAGTGTGTGTTGCCAGTGATTACGTAAGGGACCGAAACGTGGTCGCTCACAATGGGCCACATCAGAAAGCTCAAAGTCACCCAAAGGGCAATGGAGAGGGCTATGCTCGGAGTTTCCTTGCTTGATCGAATCAGAAATGAGGCCATCCGCATGAGAACCAAGGTTACCGACGTAGCCCGAAGAATCGTGGCAATGGGCAGGGCACATTGCTCGTAGAACGGATGGCCGATGGGGTCGAAAAGTTCTGGAGTGGCGACCGCGAACCGGAAGAAGTTGCGTTGGAAGGCCTCCCACTAGGTGGACTGATGACCTGGTGAAGGTTGCGGGGACCCGCTGGATGCGAGACGCACGGGACCGGTCAATGTGGTGAGACCTGGGGGAGGCCTATGTCCAGCAGCGGACGTCTATGATGATGATGATTAAAAAAATTGTCAAGTACCCAGTTCACGCGTACAACCCCAACTTAGTTGGGAAAAACGCTATAGCAGTCGCATCGTATAGCTGGCTCTGTGGCTTCCACCTTAGCTAGCGTTCTCTAACGAGAGTCGTCAGCCAAAGGCTGTCAGTCAGTTGTCAGTGCTAACTCGACACACGGCCGATTCACACGCGTGTACCTAAGTGCAGTGGTTACGGGAATACGGACCTGAAATATTATTTAAAGAAAAAGGTGAGTTTGTGAGTTTATTAGAGTCCAGCAATAAAAATCATTAAATTGCCAATAACGTAGGTATGATGGTAATTTTGATGAGAGTCCACATTTTCCGTTACGGCGTGCAAAATGATTTAGTCTTATTATATTATAATTCATTTACTAGGCATAAAAACTTTTTTGCAAAAAAAAACAACCGACTTCAAAAACACCAAAAAGAGAAAAATAAACTTCAGAAGAAAAATCAGCTTCTGTAGTCGGTGACATTTGTTTGTTTGATTTTTTTTTTTTTGCCACCGACTTCAGAAGCTGATTTTTCTTCTGAAGTTTATTTTTCTCTTTTTGGTGTGTTTGAAGTCGGTTGTTTTTTTTTTGCAAAAAAGTATTTTATTTTTTCATTTTTAGTTGTAATTTTTTTTTTATTTAGCCGTTATTGTCCCACTCCTGAGCAAAGGCCTCCCCCCATTCTTTCCACTTCTTCCGATGGTGTGCTTCTTCTCGCCAGTTGGTCAGAAAGCCATCCAAGGCGTCCCGCCATCTTCTCCTCGGTCTACCGCGACCCCGTCTAGCTGTGTCAGGGCTCCAGTCCTGCGATATTCGGGCCCACAGCTGCGGTGGCATCCGGCTGACATGGCCTGCCCAGTCCCATTTCAGTCTCGCAGCTTTATAAGCTACGTCGGCAATTTGAGTTCTGGAGCGCAGTGTGGTGTTTTTTATGCGGTCAGTTAATTTTACATTCAGAATGCTGCGCTCCATCGCTCATTGGCAAACCTTGAGTTTGGACTTCTTAGTTGTAATAAGTAATAATATTATATCCTATACAAATATTTACTGTGCATTTAACATTCTTTCAACCAAGAAACCTAAACCTTAACCTTGAAGATTCCCTTATTTTTGCTTTCAACTCTTAACTGTTGAGGAGTAGTACCTTCCATTATCAGATCATCAACATGAAGTGATGACTGCTAGATGCGAATACTTGAATAGCGTCAGAAAAAGCACGAAACACGTAATACGTGCCATTGAAATTTAAGGGGTTGCCCTCGACTTCTCTGAGATCCCATCACCAGGTACTGGTTTCCATATTATGGTACCATCCTTGAAATATCTCCTTTCCAATAAACAAAGAATCATCAAAATTGGTTCATAAACGACGAAGTTATTTGCGAACACACTTATAGGAAAATGTTCATAAATTAAAAAAAAAAATACAAGCATCCGAATTGAGAACCTCCTTCTTTTTTTAGAAGTCGGTTAAAAAAAGTACATAAAATGAAAAGTACTGGGTCAAACTATGTTAAATTTATAAGGGACCAAATAGCAACTATTCCGCATCAAACTAAAAAAGAATCACGTAAATCGGTTCATAAATCTCGGCGTAATCGGTGTACACACGGCTACACATCAAGCTATACAAAACCAGTTAATCTTGGCCTCACGTTACTAGATCTTTTCGCACAATGAACGATCAGATTATATTGGTTTTGTATAGCTTGATGTGTAGCCGTGTGTACATACATAAAAAAAAAATATATACCAATCGAATTGAGAACCTCCTCCTTTTTGGGAAGTCGATTAAAAACATAAACAAACCTAAAATAGCTTTCAATTCACTAAGCAACATTATTAAAAAAAAATACTCATAATATTATTCTAAAATTCTGAATTAGGCACACCGGTAATAATAATTTTTTTATAAATTACAATAAATGAAACTCGACATTTAATTTCTCTAACATATAACTTAATCCACGGAAGGCTAAGCAGAGAGACTAAGAATCTAACGCCAATGTTTAGCCAGTTTTGTTTTTGAGTCCATGAAATAATAGGGTACTTAAGCCTTTTTTGCCATAGACCGGGCACATTTCAAGACTCCGAGCTCCTTCTGAAAAAATCCTAATGGAAAAAGCCAATAATATTTTACCCGTTCGGAAAATCGATCACCAATAGCGGTTTCGACCACTAGACCAACGATGACCGACTCCCACGATCGTCGTTTCACAATACAGAGTTGCTTAATTACTTCCTATAGGTATCATAGATACATAGTTAATTAATGATCTCATTTGAAACTCGTATAACTTCCGCACATTGAATAATCTTTGCAATTAGAAATTAGTATTTCGGATTCCCACACCGAAAAGTGATTTGATTATAATTATTATATTGCAATAAAAGTTAATGATTTACCAACTAGGACATCGCTCTCACTTAGCCTGGAGTTTGCGGGTCAGAGTCATACAAACTTACAAAGCATTATTTTCAAGGGGAAATAATTAATCGAGCCACAGTTTTTTTATTTGGCCACAGGATCAAACTTCTAATTTTATAACTAAGCCACGGGAAAATTATATAGCCTCTAATATACTAATTCGTCTTTTTTACAACGCCCACTAAATATTCTATAGAAAGCGTCAAGTGAAGATCAACAATTATATTAACTTGTCCTTGTTATTTATACATAGGCACCTAATTTACTAACTCAGCCACGGAATTTATATCTCACCACCATTTTACATTTTACAGCTTCAACACAAGGCCCTCAAAAAAATATAATTAAAGCGACCATAGTCAACATCATTTATTATAACTTAGCATGTAAAATAATACACATCACATTCTTATATCGTGAAAATAGCAACAGCAAGATTTGGCGCGAGTGCGCGAGACGACAGTGACCGGCCATTTGCACCAATCAGAGAGCGCCATTCGATTCATGTACTGACGACATGTACTTTACGATTATTACATTTACGTTAAAAATACCTACTAGTAACAGAAATGTTTTTACCATTATCTAATTGACTAGTCACAGTCAGATTGTATGACTCGTCATTGTAAACTGAGGGAAATAGGTTAGGTTAGGTTAAAACTGTGACCAAACGCGCGCGAGCCGAGCGAGCGAAGCGAGCGGTGCCGCGGCAGCGGCCGGCGAGCGCTACTTCCGAGTTGCTTGCAGAAATGTTTTTACAATTTATTGTCTAGTTTTCCGATAAAAATGAAGTTCTGAAGCGATTCTGTCGATAACTTTTGTAGCACAACATGTAAATAAAATCGATCTTTAGGACATTCGATACTCTGAACTTCAATATTTAGGTCATTAAATACTCTGAACTTCTATATTTAAGCCTTTCGATGACACGACAGGAGCTTATACGTACTATTAGTGGCTATAATATAATATTTGATGACAATTTTAATTAAATTTTGATGCTCAGTTAATGTGGCATGAGTTATAATTTAAACGTACTGAGTTAATAAATTAGAAGCTAATAGAAGATTTTTTTGATGCCATATATTAAGTGGACGGTGAACGAACATTTCTCCATACAAACGTAATACCAAAATCATTCGCGATACGAACATAATATCAACTTAAAATTATGTTATTCGGATACAGACGATATTTATCAAGGTTCCTATTAAACTTTTTTTTTAAAACATTTATTATTTACGAAATACAAGCGAATTGCATTTCGTCAATAGTAAATAGCAATTCGCTTGCATTTCGTAAATAGTAAATGTTTTAAAAAAAAAGTTTAATAGGAACCTAGATAAATATCGTCTGTATCCGAATAACATAATTTTAAGTTGGTAATATGTTCGTATCGCGAATGATTTTGGTATTACGTTTGTATGGAGAATGTTCGTTCACCGTCCCCTTAATATTTTAGAAGTTTACTGTTTGAATTCATGTTATAAATGTAGATGCTAAAAAATAATCACGATGCTGAGTTGTATTTAGAGTGGCTTTAAAAAAGATAACTTGTGGCTAAGATAGTATTATTTAGATGCTCGTTAATTGTGGCTGACTTAGTAATTTAGAAGGCAAGTTAGATTTTTAGATGCAAATAATGCTATTAAAAAGAAGCCGGTTTAATTAGCACCCATTTTCAAGTATAGAGGGATTGATCGTAACTGTACATCGGTCACGGTAATATCATCGGTGGTACAGGATAAAATATTCAAAGGAGGATGGGTAAAAATTTATGAAAATTGGTACACGAAAACAAACCAGCAGGCAGCATGTCCGAGAGATATTTCTCGACGGCCGGCATGTAAAGAGGTCAGAGGTCCATGGGCGACATAATAATTCTGACACCAAGTTAGGCATTAACCCACCATTTAAAAGAAAAAAAAGGACACACACATGTGTTTTAAGATAGGGGGCTTACGGCCTAAAATGGATAATGTGAGAATGACAAAAAATAAAAGCGGTAAATGGCGCGGCCATTGATGGAGGATGCATGCAAGAAGAAAATGTGTTGCGCCGGCCACAAGTCACATGTGACAAGAGCCGGGAGATGATGAGCTGATGAGAACTCAGCAGCTCTCTAATTATACGTTAAAGTTAATTCCTCAAGCGACAGTCTTGGGGTATTTTACTCATAACCCAAACCACATAACGCAGGGAATGGCAGTGATTTATTTTTGCTAATTCTTCCATTCTTTGGGTCTGGGGCGGTTGTTCAGCAAATCGAAGGAGTTCCCAGCTAAAACGCTAGGGAGATTTGCTGAGAAGAAAAAGAGAGAAATAAAATTACGTCATTCTAAAGCGAGTTTAAATTTAATTTTAAATATTTTACTTACGTTAAATGAGTGTGATTGGGCGATTCTCGGCCTAATTTGAACGTATGACTTTTAGTTTAGATTAACTTTTTCGCACACCATCAATGGTTTTTGCAGTATTTTTTCTCCTACAACCGCAGGCCTATTACAGTATCTTTTTATTTTCCACTTTTGTTTCTTATTTTTTATAATTTCTCTAAAATGTGAAAGGTTGTATGCGCCAGTGATTTTGAAGAACTTCGCGCTTTCCCTAATTGTGTTGGTAATTAATTAAATTACCTACTGCCACTAAGTATTCATTATTATTTTAACACGGTAATGATCATTAAGTAATGGTTGTTCACTAATCAATGCATGCTTAGAGATTAATGGTGTGTTTGTGCATGTGAGTTTAATGTTTGTGAACGCACCCACGATACAGGAGAAATTCCTAGTGTGGGGCAACGTTTTTGTTAAAAAAAAAAAAAAAAATTGTTAGGTTGATTTAATTGTATATCAAGCATCTTATTAAGTCAAGAAATGAGGTGTCTGTTAAGATAACGAGTACCTAATAGAGAAGTATATTAGGGAAGAAGAAGACGTTGCGACGACCCCAAATAAATTGGGATTAGGGCAGGAATCAGGATCATGATGATGAAGCTACCTTTTAGTATTCAAATGTATATTATCTATATTTATAAAAGGAGAACTGACTGACTGATATATCAACGTACAGCCACAGATAATATAATACTAGCGTAGTACAGCCGAAACTACTGGGGCTAGGAATGTGAAATTTTGCACACGGCTTCCTATTATAATGTAGGGGAGCACTAAGAAGGGGTTTTTGGAAATTCAACCCCTAAGGGAGTTAAATAGGGGATGAAAGTTTGTATGGAAAATCGTCATTTTTGTAGTTAAACCGACATCCACGCGGGCGAAGCCGTGGGCAAAAGCTAGTGCTGTATATAGAGGTAGGTAGAGGTACAGATAATATGTATCAGGTAGGTTTAGATAATTATGTACGTATACTAATTTGTCTCTTCTTATGATGTTTTCTTTTTAATTAGATGATGATGATGAGATTTTGTTTAAAGATAAGTACGGGAAAAGGGAAGTACCTAATCTATATGTTTCCTGTATTTATCTTTTTATCAAATCAAAACAAATAATTTATTTGCATAATATGGGTAAAATAATTAATTAATTTAATTACATCGTATTATTACTTTACCGACACACCTGCGACGAATAGAGAAATGCCAACGTCCTCTTTATTTAACATTATTACTGTCGGCAACATCCGACACCATCTTGTTAGTGACGTTTAGTGTCAACATTTGTGGTGGAAGAGAAAGTTTTACAAAGAAACAATTTGCCTACGCATTGTATAACCTGCGCAAACGCAACAAACGGATAATCGGGCAAAGTGGTATTGGGGTTTTCCACTAGGAATTTATCCATAGCCACGGAATCTGCCTTTGTGAACGGTTGTTACATAAGCTTAAACATAACTGGTGAAATGTGAATGTACTGTTAGGTAGGTAGGTACACTCTGCCTAACCCTTCGGGGATCACCTACAGGAGTGGTGTCATTTATGTGTTAAACAAAATACATCCCGTGTGTAATCCCTGAAAGTTTAGGCAGAAACGTGCCTAATATTAGGTCACTCAGGCATAAACGTGCCTAATATTAGGTACACTCAGGCAGAAACGTGCCTAATATTAGGTACACTCAGGCAGAAACGTGCCTAATATTAGGTACACTCAGGCAGAAACGTGCCTAATATTATGTACCTACACTCATATTTTGCCTGTTATGTACAAACCCTATGTGATAGGCAGCAAGCCTATTGACATCAACAAGACACAAATCGAGATTCGGTGACATCAACTGAGAAATTTTTGATAGGAAAACCCATTAACACTATGTATGCCCGACCCGGGAATCTATCCCACGACCTCTTGCTCAGCAGAAGTCGCGCTATCAAAAATAACAATACACTAGTATGCTACGTATCAAAATTGCGACATTTCTCCATAAACTACGCATCTAGGTAATTGTTTTCAATGGGCATTGACCTTGTACAGGGTCGATGACATCAATTCAATAACATCTCTAGAAAATACCGCTTGAACTATTTATTTCATTAATCCGCTAGTATGTGCGGTTTTTAGTTCTTTATCACACACACCTATAAGGTATACCAGCAGAACAGCTCTGTAGCCATACCTCTGCGTAACCCTTCGGGGATTACAAGCGTTATGTTATGTTCGGCCTGACTGCCTCATTGGTGGTCGCAAGCGCGACCGCTAAACATGAGGTCATGAGTTAAATTCCCAGGTCGGGCAAAGCGCTGTTGGGTTTTTCGTGGGTTTTTCCCATGAATCACTATTTTCCATCAATAATTTCTCAGTAGCAACCACAAAGATTTGATTTGTGCCCACTATATGGCAATAAGCTCGCCCCTAATGGGACTTACACATAACTGGCGAAATGTCGGTGTACTATTAGGTAGGTACACCTCTGCGTATCACACTCCCCTTTGGGAATAACAGGCGTTATGTTATGGCCTCAATGTAATCTTTATTAACTTTCCTATGTTCACCCGATAGTGACTGGTACCGGAACATTGCGTAAGTTTTGAGTGGCCCAAAAGTGCTTATTTATGTACATTACATTATACCTCAATGGTCTCAGAATAGAAAGCGAGGAATTAGAACTGTCCCGTGTGACCTTCGGTAATTTTAATTTTTAAACGTTGCCCCACACTAGGAATTTCTCCTGTATCGTGGGTGCGTTCACAAACATATAAAGTCACATACCTACACAAATACCCAGACCGAAACAACTACAACTACTAACAACAACTAGCAAGCCATACAAATATTTGTTCCGTGCGGGGAACGAACCCGCGACACGCAGCGCAGCAGTCTAATCGCTTCGCCATAGCGCCAACCGTGCCGTCTACACGCCAATTCGCACGAGATCGCACTACCTGGATAAAAATCTTTTGTGTTACTCCTGCCTAAGAGCTCACCGTTCAGTAGTACTAACTTTCGCATTTTTAATAGCTGCATGAAGTAAGATGAGTTCCTATAAGCTAGGGCTAATAAGAGCGAGTGTGTGCCTAGAGGGGCAAGGCAAGGCAATTAGGCTGTTTAGAAACCCGAACACCATGAAGAGTAGAATGTTGTAACGGCAGCAAAATGCTTGTAGACTTGTTTGAAACTACAGCCACTAGACCAGCCACGTTACCACCTCAGAATGGAGTCATAACCAACATCATATCTGCCGAAAGACATCCACTGCTAGACATTTGCCTCGCCACGCCACAGCAACTAGTCCGATGCTCCTCGCATCTAGGGAATTCCCAATACCTAAAAAAGAGTGGTCAACTTACTAACAAACTATGATTTTAGATCGAACAAAAAATCATGACGTATCGGGAAAGCAATCATCTTCCAAAAAGCCGCATGTCCATCACAAAGTAGGTAGGTAGGTAGTCCTACATTCTTTTACGTTGGAAGTGGTAAAAACATTGGTATTCAATTCCACGATTTACATAACCCACCTTTTCTTATTGATTAGAAACCAGTTTATTTTCAACCGGAAGGGCTTAGGTTGACCCACAGTTTTATAGACAGCGGACATAACACAGCATAATTTAATCGGGTCTACCTTTTTTAGTAGAATTTTTTATTTCCGAATTTTGTTCTGGCAGCAGTGGATGGCAGAAACTTCATTTCGCAGAAAATCATTTGGCGTACACTCATTTACCATAAATTCAAAACGCATAATTTTGTAAGTCAGAATCATCTTTGAGCATAAACTTCATTTCTAGAACCATCATTTCGCAGAAAATTCATAATCAGAATCGTCTTTTGGCACGCATTTCATTTCATGCTCAGCTTGCGGGCCGCCTCGCCCCTCCGCGCCTACGCGGGCTTAGATTACACTCTCGGGGTAGGCCAGAAGAGACTACGTGGAGTCGGTTTTGCTGCGATTCGTTTCTGTCACTAACTTTTGTAGCAAAAGGTATTGAGTTTTAATTTTAAATTAATTCAAAAATATTGTAATAGATTTGGCATTATGCCTTATAAAAATCTACCAAATAAAATTCTGCCATCATACAAGTATGCCATTGAAAATTCGGCCATTTAAACATTCTGCGAAACGATAATTCTATTAAATAATTGTTTTGCCATAAACACATTCGTTCAAAGAAGAATATGCCAAGTGTATTATGCCGAATAAATTTCGGAGCATCAAGTTTCTGCCATATAGATGGTACCCAATTTAATCATCTAAGTATAAGTTATTTTCAGGTTATCGTGTATTCAAATTAATCAATTAGCATTTATGCAATTAGAAAACAGACTTACTTCCGCACTCAGAGACGTTTAATGATTACTTAAGCCATCACTTAGTAAAGACTTTGACAGTATAGTGAAGGTTTTTTAAGTCAAATCGTTACTAAGTAACTAAAAGTATTTACACACATCAAAAGTGTCTAGGGATCAACATATATTTTTGCAATAACTTTTCTCCTGATTGATATTAATTAAAATTTTCTTTAAGGATTCATCAAATAAAGTGTTTTCGTTTGTCACAGTAACGATAAACCAAGTCACCTTTGCATTAATAAAGAAATTTGCCATTTTCCTAATAAAGGGATTTTTGACATTTGAACCATTAACATTAAAGTTCGAAAAAAAGACTGAAATAACGGTTTTCTTTAAAATTTTATTGGGTAACTTAAACAATTAATAATCCGTGTTTCTACCGCGAACACTAACAACACAAGAACATCGGTTTGGCATACTCAAAATGAGTTCATCCAAATCACGCTGTGGAATGGCCGCCCATGTTCGTTGCAACAACAAAAAAAGGTCTTCTTGCGACTGGATACCCTCCATATTCGGCAGAGCTCTTCTCTGTAGCATATCCCATGCATGCTCAATCGGGTTCAAGTCTGGCGACTGAGCAGGCCAGGGCAGGACATTGATGTTAGCTGCGGCGAGAGTCTGTCTTACAACTCTTGCGCGTGTGCGGTCGTGCATTATCATGCATTAACTGAAATAAGGGACCGATTTGCACTTGTAGAGGAACGATGACGTCTGATACAATCGTCTCAGCTTAAATTTGAGCGTTGAGGTTGCCTCTGATCCAAATCAACTCAGTTCTTCCGCCGATCCAAATATCCGCCCATACCATGATGGTTCCACCACTATAAGGATGGACTTCCTGGCAGGATTTTAATCGCTGTTGGCGTCCAGGGGTTCTCCAGTGTCGTATACGTCTTGTATCCGGTCTCATACCAAAACGAGACTCATCAGAAAAGCACACGAAACGCCATTGTTCTTCTGCCCAATTTCTGTGTTCAAGAGCCCATTGATATCGAATCCTACGATTGTGCATTGCTATAGGTGGTACCCGTAGCGGTCTTCGGGAATGAAGGTTCACTTCATGCAAGCGGTTTCTGACTGTTTGGTCGCTAATTAAGTTCCCTGAAGAGTGATGAAGCCTCACGGCTAACATCATGGCGGTTATTGCTGGAGCTCTTCGAGTTAAGATTTGAATGTATCGGTCTTGTCTCCGTGTGGTGCAGCAATACCGTCCTCCATGGCGCTCAGCCACGGTACCAGTGCTTCGGTAACGTGTCCAAAGTCGACTGATAACACTCTGACTTGTATTCAGAGCTAAATCCACAGTACGTTGCCGGGAACCAGCTTCTATCATTCCCACGGCTCTGAGCATTTCTTCCCTGCTTAAATGACGTCGCCGCTCCATAATAACGTTGGTTTTAATCAGAAAAATGTGTTATTTCAGTCTTTTTTTCGAACTTTAATGTTAATGGTTCAAATGTCAAAAATCCCTTTATTAGGAAAATGGCAAATTTCTTTATTAATGCAAAGGTGACTTGGTTTATCGTTACTGTGACAAACGAAAACACTTTATTTGATGAATCCTTAAAGAAAATTTTAATTAATATCAATCAGGAGAAAAGTTATTGCAAAAATATATGTTGATCCTTCCACTTTTGATGTGTGTAGTTCGTAAAATATCTCTATCTATAATCTGAGTACCGCAGTTAGAGATGTATTATGTGAAGAACTAATTGTTTTACAGCATTTTCGTTTACAATGTGATATTGCATTGTATTATATATCGGCATGTATTTAAACCGTTATCTGTATATTCCCTTTTTTCGAACAAAATATTTTAAAGTTACACCAAAAATACTGACTTGCACCCAAATTATGCACACTAAAGAAATCAAATTTAGTATCCTTTTTAATGGCATTTGCAGAACTCTTTTACTGAACGAATAACTATTATCAAAATAGTATATCTAACAATTATTTAGTCTAACAAACATTTTAAAACTTTTTTAAGGAAAACCTACACCTGATTTACTCCATGACGCGCGCTCGCTTCGCTCGCATATTAAATAACACTAATATCTTCTGTCCCCGAAGTGCCGGGCCTCCGCCGGCCTCCTTCGTCGGCCTACGGCCCGGTGCCCATGCCGCCCATAAAGGACACTGTCGCGAGACGGTCGTATTAGATAACAGTTTTAGAAAATTTCGTAGTAAGATTGTACAATTTAGAGTGCAAGTTAGTATTTTTGATAAGCAATTAGTATTTTTGTTTTACAAATCATATATCCGATGTACTAACTACATTTTTGGTGTGAATTCGATAAAAAAAGGTCATCTCGTTTTGTGTGATTTTTTAGACTTTTTTGTAGGACATGTTTAGTTAATCAATTGGTTTTTTTGCACAGCATTCATTTTTCTGGTATGCATTCAGTTAATTAGTGGAGTTACCTAGTGTGCTGAAAAATTAAATAGATGTGCATTTAAATATAACCCATAAATATCTACTCTCAGAGACTATGAACCTTAAGGTTACCTCGCCTCTATTCTATATACCTTTATATTTGTTTGTTAATTATTTACATGCGCCTAAAGCCTAGATCACATTGGTGGCGTTTACCTACGTAAACGTCACATGAGCCATGACCAGTCAAGAGTCAAAACACTTTTGGGTCTTATGACTTCGCATTTAGGCAGACTGACTGAGAGCGTTGTGAAGTTTGAAACTATTTGACAGAGGATTTAAGACTGGAGCTTAATAATAACTACCACTCGGGTCGATCTCTAGGCTTGGTCCATTACATAATTATCTAGTTTTCTCCGTGCCTCTGAAGGCACGTTAATTTGTTGGTCCCGGCTGCCATATCTTTGGCAGTAATAACCGGTTAACAGGTAGTCAGTGACCTGAAATTCTGACAACCAGTGTTACCAAAGGGTATCGTATTACCCAGTATTAAATGGGTTGTGGAAGTCAGAGAAATACTGGTATTGAGCTGCATCCAGTTAGACTGTAGCAGATGATGATAACACATATTTAAAATAGTGTTTCAATATTAAATTTAAAAAAAAAACACTATCTATTATGAGTATTGATGAGCTAATGACTTAAACCTGTATACACCTTTGCCTACCTGGGCCCGTAGCCCCGTACACATCAAGCTAAACATTTACATGGTGTGGTGTGACACGTCCTTGCTTTGTATAGGTTTCCAATATTTGGCTTAAACTAATCGCCCCACCAATGTGGACAAGACCTAATGATTTTTTGTAGTTAAATGTCGAGGTAATTTTAAGATTCAATAATCATCAGTGTGCTATACCAGTTTGTTATGGATAGACATCAGTGCAAGCGTTAGACAACGTTATATTATTATATTTATTTATCGTATTATTCTTTGCTAGTTTATTGGTCTTGAAATAATAAACCTAAGTAGTGGAATAGTTTTTAGTTTACACAACTCATGTGTGTTTTGCACGTGGTTCGACGAAGTAGATAGTGTTTGCATTGTGAGTACCTATATATTTTGTTCGTTAACTAAGGTTTTCCAAGACATAATGGGTTGTCCTCGAACTCATGTAGTGGTCCTCGGGCTTTTCTAGTGGGCTTCGCAGGTTTCTTAATCTTTATCTAAGAGTTCTGCCAACATCTAGGCTGGGTTTAATAGTTTTTTTCTTCTGTGAGAAAACAGGTGTGATATTATTAATTATATAAACACAAACTCACGCCTTTTGCCCATGGGCGTAGGCAGAAACAGAAAATTACATGCTACGATACTACGATCTTACATACTTCTTTTGATTAATCCACATTTATACATTTGGTCATAAATTATGTTCTTTAAGATTGATTTTTGCTCCTTCTTGAACCTTATTCGAGCAGATCCCTAATAGTACGTGATTCTCCCTAGAATAAATGGGACATTTAAATGGATATCAATCTTGACCATGGTTCAAGGTTGATTGCAGCAAATAAGCAAGTATTTGCAAGACAATATATTATCGAACTGCTGGCCTTCGCAAGTGATTCTAACAATACTAAATGTTAAATTACGAAATTATTTTAATTACGATCATCACATCACGTAGGTTCCTGTTGAATTCAGGTCATAAGAATTAATTACGTAGTGTTTTGATTGACAATTTCGGATTTTCCGCTAGTAATTATAATAGGTTCACTAATTACTTAGGTAGGTCCTATCAACCGAAAATCCGAAAGTAGATAGTTCAAGGGATTTAAAACAAAAGATCATTTATTGGCTTTGTTACCAAAGGTCCGCCTGTTCTACAAAAATCTTTTGGCCACCTTGGTCTACTTAAGTTGTCAGAAGCACGACTGAAGGGTGAGGTCCCCGCCGGGGCTGCGGGTTGTTCGAAAGAGATACCGCAGCTCTGGACACAAAGAGCCAAGAAGGAACATGGGTGGTTTATAGTCAGTAGAAGTCTGACACTCCCTTCCGCTCAGCCCAGAGCAGGAGGAGTCATTTGACGATTTCACAAACTCCAAAAAAAGGGTGAAGTCCTCGCTTTGATTCCTTAAATGTCGGACAAAGTTCGCAAAACGTAGTCCATCCAACATCATCTGCCAAACATTTCGCTAGCTACTCGTATGTCTTCCGCCTTCCGATCTTCCGTATGCAACTGGAATAATACCAGTATTTTAGATGTTTATCTAACCTCCGAAATAACGCAATTAAATACTAGGATTGAGTTAACTTAATCGAATAACACAATTTTCATGCCAAAACATGTAGAGACAAACGTATTGGTTGTAAAAAACTAGCTCGTTCTAAATACAATGAAGAGACTCCAAAGGTCAATGTTCACATGTAGGTACCTAATTAGAAGTCACGGCAGGTAACATTGCGCGCATTAATCTGAGGGTCATAGGCACATATAGAGTTAGCTAACCGAACGTGACGCCTTTATTATTGATTGACGAAGACTTGAGTGAGAAGATAAACAACGGTGACCCCTCTGACACGCATCTTGCGACATCGACTGTAAAGAAAATAAATGGAAAAAGTTCCGCAACGCGACGGTTCTCACGCGTAGAAAACAAAGTGGCATGACATATATTATTATGGCCAGATTTTTTGAATGGACTCTCATTGAAAAAGTTGGGAACAAGAAGAGCTTAATCTTGACCGGATAATTGGTTCCGTTCCGGATATATGTATAGGATCATGGGCCTACATAAACAACAGAAAAGAGTACTGTCTAGCTTTAAAAGACACACACACACATGCTACAAGTTCTATAATAGGTTCCTCACGATTCAAAATTCTAATAATAATTTGAGGGTAGTTGCTGAGCGGCTGCGTTACGACTTGAGAGTCTTGAATTCGATCCCCGTACGAAACTAATATTTGTTTGGCGTACAGATACTTGTTTCGGATTTGGCTGTTTGTGTCTAAATGTTTGTAAACGCACCCACGCTATAGGAGAAATTCCTTGTAGGTATAGTGCAATGTTCTTTTCAAAGAAAAATAGACTAATGCCAAAACTTTACTGACCACCTACCCTCTCTTCTCTTTACAGACATGATCGTCGCCGAAGCTTGGAAAGCAAGCTACCTCTACTGGGTCTTCCCGGTGCTCATCATCATAACAGTATTCGCGATCCTAGGTCTTTTCGGAGTCATCTTCGCGATCAGACTCTTCGCCAGGTACACTTGTGGACAGTTCCGGAAGCCTACCAGGATGGATGGGAAGACGGTGATTGTGACTGGCTGTACTGGAGGCATCGGGAAGGAAACTGCGAGGGAACTGGCTAAGAGAGGAGCCAGAGTCATCATGGCTTGCAGGAATTTGGAAGTTGCTGAGAAAGTTAAAGGTAATTGTTTAATTTATTTTTTGTATAGGAAAAAGCTTATCACAGGTTGCGGGGATCCGATGTATGCGAGACGAGTGGGACCGGTCAATGTGGCGACACTTTGGGCCTATGTGTAGCAGTGGACGTCTTTTGACTGAAATAATGATGATGTTGACGAATAGTAGAGTAAAATTACGAAAGCCGGGGAAATTAATGTTCTGGCCATACCTACCAGTGACAGTTATTAGCATTTAGATTACAGGTTTAGGCGGAAATGGCCAAGTAGAAAGTGGGTTATATCAGTGTATTATGCTTAGGTTAATTACCTACTACTTAATTATTTTTATCGTTATTATTCCGGCCTTGCGTTTTTAATGTAATCTATCTAATTTTCCAGCCGACATCATCAACACGACAAAGAACACGAAAGTCTTAGTCAAGAAACTGGACCTCAGCTCCTTCGCATCCATCAGGGAATTTGCCGAAGACATTAACAAGACAGAGACGAAACTGGACGTTCTGGTCCACAACGCTGGCTATGCAGACACCTTCAAGAAGAGGAAGACTGTTGATGATATCGAAATGACCATGGAGACGAACCATTATGGACCATTTTTGCTTACACATCTTTTGATAGATCTGCTGAAGAAAAGCGCCCCATCCCGAATCGTGGTCGTCGCGTCTTCCTTATACCGTCTCGCATCTTTTAACACAGAGAACCCGAACCCAGTCGATACCCTCCCAGGATATCTTTACTACGCTTCAAAGGAAGCTAACATACTCTTCACAAGAGAACTCGCGCGAAGACTGGAAGGTACAGGAGTGACGGTGAACTGCCTACACCCCGGCTTGATCGAAACTGGAATTTGGAGCTCGGTTCCGCCTCCGCTGAACTGGTTCCTCTACCCAATAACCAAATGCTTCTTCAAGAACCCAGAACAAGGTTGCCAGACCACAGTCATGTTAGCCGTGGATGAGAAACTGGAAACTGTTTCTGGAAAGTACTTTTCTGATTGCCGAGAAAGTTCTTTATCGAACTCTGCCAGTAATATGACCAGGGCTAAGAAAGTTTGGGAGGTTTCCGAAAAAATGGTCAAGTTGGGTGAAGATGATCCCAGGATTTAATATAAAAGGAAGAATGACGTATTTATTAAAGAAGCGTTCAAAATCGCGATTTCGTCGAGGATATTTCGATGAAGAGGCAAAAATGTTTTATGTTGCATTGTATTCAACATTTTCTGTTATTTTATTTGCAGTTTCTTGTTTTTTTCCATGAGATAGTCACTGTACAATGTAAAAATATATTCGTTTGTGTAATATTTATATGCAAAAGTGCAAGGAAGTATGTTACGATGTATTTTAAATGCTAATGTTTAGTCATTAAAGTTCTTTTTTTAAATGTCAGTGTTAATCGTTTTGAAAC
Source organism: Diarsia dahlii (assembly GCA_949775195.1). NCBI lineage: Eukaryota > Metazoa > Arthropoda > Insecta > Lepidoptera > Noctuidae > Diarsia > Diarsia dahlii. The sequence goes on from OX459213.1 coordinate 15,441,663, forward strand.
CTCCAAAAATGCATTAAATAAACATCAGGGTCGATTTATATTCATTTTATTAGTAAAACTAGTTAGTTACATAATGGATAACAGTTAACAGATGAAGGAAATTAACTAATATATCATACTTTATGATTGTAAAGCTTTTAAAATCATAATCGGTTACTCTTTTGGCTATAACACATTGACAAATGATGACCAATTTAATTAAAGGTAAGGATGATGGTTAATTCGACAGTTCAGGTGGAAATTATTGACTGCCTTGCTGATCTAGTGGTCGCCAGCGCGACTGCTGTACATGAGGTTCTGGGTTCGATTCCTAGGTCTGGCAAAGAGTTATTGGGTTTTCCAATCAGGAATTTCTCAACAGTAATCGCCTTCAACTGGGCCCAAACCCAGACTAGGTGGCTGCTACTGAGAATTTCCTGATGAAAAATCCAAAACACACACACACAACTTTTCGATTATTATTGTTTTCTTAAATTACAAGTTATTCACAATATTGAATAGGAAGATTGTAAAATTAGCCTTACATAAGCCACTGTGTTAGGCCATTACATTATTAAAAAATGTAAAAATAAATATATTCATCCAGACCTCAACTAGGGTAAATAAACACTGTACCATTCATCTCACTCATACATGCAACTATAGTTTTTATTATAAGGTTTTTTCATAGAAGTTACCACTTTAATCCTGTGCTGCGTGCGTGCGGCATATCGTTGAACCGATGAACAGACTATATCGATAAAAACACTGCACTTTACTATACTAGAAATAGGGTCTATTTGAGAGAGCTTAAAATGTGCTACTTCTTGTGCACAGTAGTTTAAAAACTTCATAAATAAAAATGGAAGATTCTAGAATTAGAATGGAAGATGGTGTTTTCGTAATCGAACTTCAAAAATACTGGACTTTAAATATTCAATTTAATACTCCTTAATTTAAAAATAATTTTTATTAGTCTATCAAATCAAACTGGTCAAGGAACGTGTGATCTACACCTAATGCGGTCCCGAGACTTTCCCGCGGTTTTCTGCAAGGAGGCTCGTCATCAAAGGAGATTTGATCCAAATAGTCCGAAGACTTCTTCGGTATCACACTGCAACTTGGACTTAAGAGATCAGGTAGTAAGACCCTATTTGCTGTGAATACATCAACGTTAACAGTATTGAGATTTTCCTTTTCTTCTACAATCGTTTTGAATTCGTTGACTTCTTCACAGCTTTTGTCGCAAGGCAAGACGCTTGCTCTGACTTTCTTAAACCTATTGATAATTTTCTCTAAAGAACTGGTTTTTCTTATCAATTGAGAGTTAGTTTTGGGTGTTTCAGTCTTAATTTCTTCTTTTTCTAGAATATCTTCTTGCAGTTTCAGGACATTTAGATCAGCATAGTGTGCCTTGTTCGAGTCTTCCTGAATATTTGCTAAAACTTTGTCCGGTTCAGGGGTTATCGATATTGTAGGCAGGCTGGTGGCATCAAATATTTTTCTGTTACATTCAAGACGCATTACACCTTCTGGAGTACCGTAGCTGTTATCATTTTCTAGCGCTAAGATGCCAGAAACTTCTAGAAGTGGACCGTCTTCTTGCATGACAGATAGTTTTCTAGGAATCGGAATCTTAGATTTACCTTTCTTATCTCTGTGCTCAAAGAGATTAGGTGAAGAATGGCTTCTGAATAAACCATTGCTATCTGTCGAAGCCACGGAAGCCACTGATTCATTAAATAATCCACCTTTCTTTATATTCACATTTTCCGGTCTCTCAGACTTATATTTAAACTTTTTGGAGCTACTAGACTTCTTTGTTGACAACAACCTCATTATTTGCTGTTTTGTGAAGCCCGAGGAACATTCCGCTATGGTCTCATTGCTTCTATAATTGGTCTGTGAGAGTATTGACAAGTTGAAGTTTTGTGTTGCGTTTGGACGGTCATAGGAACTGATGCGGCAGGATATGAGGCTCTTTAGGAAGTCATCTCTTGGTCCTTGATAGAATGGTGCGATGAGTAATGACCGTGACTGTGGTTTAGCAAAAACACTGGCTCTTTTACGTAAGTTGAATTGATGTTTGGATATGTTGAGTGGTGTGAATGTGTCAAATATAATTTGAGACTGAAAGTCTTTGCCCATCTTTAGGTCTGCTAGGTCAGGTAACGGTGGTATTTCTGAGAATTCTTTCAGTGATATTGACTGGTTGTAGGGTGTGTGTGTTGGCTGAAAAAAAAACAATTAATAGTCAGTATAAAACACAGGAAAAGAAAATTAAATGAAATTTAGAAGGTATTGGCAACAACCAACTTCTAATGACACTACACAACCTGGGAATCAAATCCAGGACCACAGCAGTTGACCTTTCAATTGCAAGAACAACAAGGCAGTCAACATATTTTGTAATTATTTATTTTATAACCAATTAAAAAAGATGATTAAGATTTACAGATTTACCTATCTGAGCATGTTGCCTAAATCTTAATTTTCTATTCAATTTAGTAATTAAGTTTTTTCAGCATGGCAATGCTTCAAGAACGTAGTTGCGAATTTTTTGGGGAACCATAAAAGTGACAACTACAAAGAGTTGTTTGACGAGCTCATATTGGCATTGGCATACAAAGCTTTAAATTGTAATATGTCACTTAAAATATTCATTTTCTAGATTCACATTTGGATGTTTTCCCAGCGAATTTAGGGGCTGTAAGTGATGAGCATGGAGAAAGGTTCCATCAGGACATTTCAGCCATGGAAAAGCGGTATCAAGGTAAATGGAGTCCTAGGATGTTGGCCGACTACTGCTGGACAATTAAAAGAGACCAACCGGAAGCCAATAGTCAATTAGGCAGCCAACAAGAGGGTGAATCTACCATTATCGGTCTTCACAGTAAGGGAAATCGTAACAATAACGGTCAGAAGCTCGTTGACCTTGCACTAGAATGGAACTTAAAAGTCATGAATACCTTTTACAAGAAAAATCACAATAGAAAATGGACATGGCTTTCACCAGATGGGAGATACAAAAATGAAATTGATTTTATCTTGTCAAATTGTCCCTACCAATTCAATGATGTTAGTGTAATTAATAAATTCAACTTCAGCACAAATCATAGAATGGTCAGAGCAACTCTGGTAACAGCGAGCAAATTCAAGACGAGGAAACACATTAAACCACCACCTTTTCATATAGCGACTCCACTCCCTAAAGACATTATCTCAAAATTCAAAGAAAAAATAAACAACATTAATGTAAATGAAACTATAATTCAGAACAAATATAATAAGTTCGAAAAAATGCTCTCGGGTTTATCGACAGAGGTAAATAAATTAATCATAAAAACACAAAATGACAAAATAGGACAAGAAGCAAGAACTCTAATAGAAAAAAGGAGAGAATTGATTACAGACAGGAAAAATAACATCAAAAATATAGAATCCATTAGTAAGAAAATTACAGAAAGCATTAGAAACCACAAGAAACAAAATAGACTAAATAAAATTAGATTCGAAATAGAGAGAACAGGAGGAGTAAAAGCTGCCTTAAAACAACTTAAGGATCATTCAACATGGATACCAAGCTTGAAAGGCAATAACCATACTAAGCAATATGTCACTTCAGAACGACCCCAGATCAGTAAAATAGCAACAGACTTTTACCGCAAGCTATACAAGTCACATGAAACGGTAACAGAAATGGAAATTCCTTACAAAGAAGAACAAATTCCGAATATTTTACAAAGTGAAATAAGGAAGGCCATTCTATCCCAAAAAAACGGAAAAGCACCTGGAGCAGACAAAATAACCAACGAGCTATTAAAAGCAACATTGGACCTTATACAACAACCGTTGACTGCCCTGTTTAATGAGATACTATACAGTGAATATATCCCAGATCAATGGACGAAGTCCACTATAGTTCTACTCCATAAAAAAGGAGACAAAGATAAAATAGACAATTATAGACCAATTAGCTTGATGTCCAATATTTACAAACTTTTTTCTAAAATTATACTAACCAGACTCACTCAAAGACTAGACGAAGAACAGCCTAGGGAACAGGCAGGCTTCCGAGCCAATTTCTCTACAGTGGATCATATGCATGTCGTAAAACAAATAGTAGAGAAATACAATGAGTACAACAAAACATATTACATTTGTTTTGTAGACTACAACAAGGCATTTGATTCCTTATCACATAACTATATATATAAAGCCTTGGAGAATCAAGGCATCGAAAATAAATATATAAGAATTATAAAGGAAATATATAGTAATTCTACATCAAAAGTGCAACTGGAAACAACTGGAGAAGAGTTCCAGATACAGAAAGGGGTTAGACAGGGTGACCCACTGTCTCCAAAACTCTTCTCTGCTGTATTAGAAGAAGTCTTCAGGCATTTGGAATGGGACAGGAAGGGATTAAACATCAATGGAAGCATGATATCCCATCTACGGTTTGCAGATGACATTGTGCTGTTTGCAGAGTGTCCCGGGGTTTTACAGGAAATGCTAGAACAACTCGCATTGGAGAGCAGAAAAGCTGGCCTGACAATGAATATCTCCAAAACAAAGGCAATGACTAATAGTCAGAATAAACAAGCTCTACAAATACACAACCAACAAGTAGAATATGTGGACGAATATATTTATTTAGGCCAGATCATAGCACCACAATCACAGACAGACAAAGAAATAAGACGAAGAGTCAATAACAGCTGGGCTCGGTACTGGTCTCTAAAAGAGATAATGAAAAATAAATCTATACCTATGTCCGAAAAATGCAAGGTGTACAACACATGCATCTTACCGGTGCTCACATATGGATGCCAGACCTGGGGCTTGACAAAGTCACTCAGCCAGAAATTGAAAGTGTGCCAACAAGGGATGGAACGTAGCATGCTACACATTAGGCTGAGAGACAAATGGAGATTAACCAGAATAAGAAAGGCCACCAGAGTGATTGATGTCTCTAGAAAAATTAAGAAATTAAAATGGCGCTGGACAGGACATACAATTAGATCCTCTAGGGACAAGTGGACTAAGGAAATGCTATTCTGGTACCCGAGAGATGGAAAAAGGAGAAGGGGAAGGCAACCTAAAAGGTGGGAGGATGACCTACCACAAGGATGGCGTAGATTAGCCAGGGATCGAACCCAATGGCGCCTTCTGGAGGAGGCCTATGTCCGAGGACAACCTGGTCACGATTCAGATGCTGACTGATGTTATTAATAAGTTAATTTTACGTAAATAATAGATTGTAAGCATTAGAATAAGATTTATACATGTAGACCAGTGAATAAAGGCTAATTTAATTTAATTAATTTTAATTTAATTAATTTAATTTTAATTAATTTTAACCGGAAGCCAAATATGCCAGAAAATCGTATTAACTTTTGCTTCATTGTTATTTTTCTTTTCTGAGAACTGTCTATTTTTTTTCTTATAATCGATGATAGCTAAAATAAAATTCATGGGTGATAAAAAAAATTATCAGCAAATTTTACCTACAGCCTATATTATTAAGAAAATAAAAAAAAGTTTGTGTGGCATGAAGAAGTTTAAAGGGGATAGAACCGATGTGGCATATCAACCTGTCCGCCATTTTGATTTTTTTTCGAAATCGCGGCCCACGGTGAAAGTGGTACCTATGTATGGATACAGACGAACAAAAAATGTTCAGTAACACGGTACCCAAAGTGTCACGTTACCGAGATATTTGAAGGTAAAGATCGACAAATGAGTACAACAACAATCATTAAATAATTTAAAAAATAGCCTTATTACGTGTATATGCGTTAAATTGTATCCAAATAATAGTTCCCAGGTTGATTATTACTATACGCATGAGAAAATCGCTTCGCATCGCTATAAAACGCTATGTTATGTCAAAGAATAGTTTTCTCGTGCTCTTAGTAGTATGTAATGTACCTACTCTCTTTCAATAACCAGTAATAATAATAATCAACGCCAACATACACGTAAAAGGTCTATTTTTTATGTGCTCATTGTACTCAAATGTCCATCTTTACCTTCAAATATCTCGGTAACGTGACACTTTGGGTACCGTGTTACTGGACATTTTTTGTTCGTCTATATGTCCTCTATCCATACATACCACTTTCATCGTGGGCCGCGATTTCGAAAAAAAATTAAAATGGCGGCGGGTCGATATGCCAGCTCCCATACAAAAAAGTTCAAACCCCTTTTGTTGACCAGTGTTACTTGCTTGTTGTTTGCATTATTTACAGTCACCTGAGAAATGTGACATAGTAGATTTTCGAAATAAATCTATCTACTTAGTTTCAAACAATAATAAGAACCCACCTGAAGTCTAGCTTCTGCATTCATCACTCGGTCTAAAAGTATCCGCATAGCGGCCACCATCTCGGTAAAGTTACGTCGCCCACCAGCCAAATACTCATTAAACTTGTATATTTCATCACTAATTTCAGCATTTTTCAATATAAAACATATTGATACAAGAAATGCTCTTACAAGGTTCGGGAAATTTAACTTATCGTCTCTCACTATATTTTTGAGGATATATTTCTGTTCACTGTTGACTTGGTTTTGTAATTCTTTCGTGCATATATCGTCGGTTTTTGGGTTATACTCTAATGTGTACGAACTCTTATCTACTTCTCCGGTATGTCTGGCTATCAGCATTTCAGTGCAATCACGAGTCTCGTTACAATTTTGAAGGAACGGTTTTATTTTAGCATCCCATTCGTTTTCCAATTGAGTGATTTTGTTATCCGTTTCAGTTAACCAATCATCGAAAAATGAGGAAGTTTTGTTAACATCTTTTATTTTTAGTATTTCTGCTTTTGTTGTCTCATCTACTTCATGCGTTTTCAAAAAGCCATCAACTATTTCCTCTAAATATCCTTGGGCATTTAATTCAGTCATTTTATTCTCCATACCAGTTATTCTTTTACGAAACAAATCTGCTATTTTCTCCATAGCTGCTCTTTTACACAAAAAATTAGAAAATTTTCTGGATATTGTCACTGTTTCTTTTTCAATGTTGTCAATGAAACCTTCTTTTTTTTTCTTGTAATCCTCAGTCATGTTCTCATACAGCTTCTTTTGAGTATCCTTGATCATTTTAGACATTAATACTCTTTGGACAGCTAGTTGAGACATTTGAAATATCAACATGGTGACTTTATAGCAGCTTGGGTTCACCAGATAGGAAGACATGACTGGTGCCAACAGACCCTTGTTGCTGTAGTCGCTGATGAAGTTAGAGAGCTCGTTCCTGTAGGTTCTCTCAGTTTTTGTATCGTATAGTGGCCATGGCAATGAACTGGAAGCCTGAGTATCGATTATCGATACCAAATAGTAAGATAGGTGATTAAAGAAGTTTTGTGTAGGTTTTTCTAATGAATTCTCCTTGAATATCTGCCTGCTGAGCTCTGAAGGCATTTGCTGCAGTTTACTGAGAATTCCCAAGTTGAAAATCGTCTCCTTCTTGAATGAGACAACAAGGTCTCTTTGCATCGCTATTGTAGCCATTTTAGCACTTTGTTTTCACATAGATGCACTTTTTAACACCAAATCGTTTATTTTACACAACGTTATACACTAACATGAGGTTTCAAACCATATTTTAGAGAGTTTTTAGAATATTTTTGAAATAACAACAACAAACCCCATACGCATTTTCTGGGTTGAATTCAAATTGATATGTCAAATTTTTCCGTTGATGCTATGTAGTGTTGTCCAATTGCCATAAAATGAAAATCGACTTTTTGGCTGTGTACAAAAATAAAAGATTTTAATTTAGACTAAACTTTTAATAAAATAAAATTACACATAAAATACAGTAACAAATGTTCAGTATACTCTATAAACGTGGTTTATCAGTAAAATTAATAGAGGTAAACATCACACAAAATCGACGATCGGCGTTGAGGGCTGAAATACAGGCTCTGCCTAGTTTGGCCTCAAATGCAATTACTTTTGTGTACTTCTAGTTTAGACTAAGCACTGTAACTGTAAAAAATGTACCTATTTATTCTGAATAAACATTATTATTATATTAATAAATATTATAAAATTATTTGAAAAGTTCTACGTTGAATTTTTAAGCTATGCGGGCCTTGAGCGTGGAGAGCGAATCCAGAAATTCCGTAACGAAAATTTTCAACCAGGTTGCTATGGTTACGGAAAATAACAAGGTTGTCAACTGAGGTTTTCAAATTAAATAATTGATAAAAAAAATGCTATGCAATAGCTTTACCGTGGCAGTCTCCGAGTGCCACATTCTTTTTTTTTTTATTTTAAATATTTAAGTCTGTATCAAATTTGTTTATAAATTATATTTAATGTAGGAATAAAGAAGTGAAATAAAAAAACTTGAGGAAGGACGTCGTCCAAGGACCTTTGTATAATAACAAATAAAAGTTTTGAGATCCGAAAAGAATTGGAATATTTATGTTTGAATACACGAACTTTATGAGTTCGTTTGTTCCCTGACGTTCACCTTGTGGTAAACAAAAACTTTTTTTAATATTTTATATTAAAATATCCGCCAGTAGTCGAGTAACAAAAAAGAGACATCTTATTATTGTTATTCATTGTTGCCCAACCCTAAAGATTTTGTATCGTCCAGAAACCGTACATTTTCACGCAATAATAATTAAGTAATGAATAATGATCAATTTTACAAAAAAACATAAAACATAATACGCAAATCAAAGAAGATCTGCAACAAACTTGAAATGTGCTATTTACTCACGTACAAGGTTAACTAAAATTGTTTGAAGCTATTTCTGAACGAGTTATCGCATTTTACGTTCCTTTACACGAATAAAGGCAGACGAACAGCGCAGAAATGCAATGAAAAACGAAAATTCTTTTTGTTGGAAAATATTCTTTTTGTTGCAAATTCAAGATAAAATCATATTTTAAATAAAAAATGAACTCAACGATTTCTTTTTAGCAAGACGTCAAATTTGTTTTCATACTTGATACGAAACGTTCTAACCTCAAAAACATTTTAATCGCGGGGGAGCAAACAAAACTCACGTGTTTGTTTCTCCCCGAAAAATGAAAATAAATTGAAATAAAAACAAGCAAAAATGGTGCGTAATATCCTTATATCGTCTAATAAATGTGTGTTGGGCGTTAGTGATAAAGATTTGTGTTATTTCAGAGTAAGTTGTATGTTTTGTACGAGCACAGCGCAGGCTTTGCGCTGTTTAAAGTCACCGAGTTTGAAGAACTTGCGGCGTTTCTGCCCCAAGTTGAGGAGTCTGTGACTGATTTGCAGCGGTTCAACTCAGTTGTGACGCTTAATGGGTTCCAGCCATTCAAATCGGCGGTGGTCGCTTTGGAAAATATCAATGCGGTGTCGGAAGGTTAGTGCTCGCGTGTTTTTGACTTTTTGATAATGTCGAAGTACCATGCTTGTTTGATAAGTGGAAAGAGTGTGATGTAAAATTGGTTTGTTCTGCGATATGGTCGTCTATGTTATATTTAGATATCTAAAAAAAACAGTAAAGTTATGTTTTCTTCTATCAGGACTAACCTTATTTTCTTATCATTTAGCATGCATGATGCTTTTCTATATCTTCAGTATATTATGTGATATCGGTCAGTGGGTCGTCTTAGGGGCGGATTATCTTTTTTATGTAGGGATGCTTTGTATTGTTGTAACAAACACTTGCATATTTACAAACAATCACAAATCGTAGTTGTTTGACTTGCTCGTGGTGGTAAATAAAAGATTAGTGGACTGTATATAAAGGCTTGGTGTATTGCCGATTAAATTTACAAATTATAACTGCAAGGACAAACAGATGATAAATTAAATAAACGTTTGAAAGTGTCCGAAGAAGCGAGTGTCCGGCAGTCGCGCAGCGCCCCGCACCTCTGCTCGGTTACCACGCGCGCGTGCATGTTGATGACGCCGTCTGCGTGTGACTGTTGGGTTCGATTCCCAACAGTAGTTTTACTTTTAGGTACTACATAACACTAAGATAGATAAAGATCATCAATATTGCAACTATCTTTTGCGAATTTACATATTCCTGATTGTCAAACAGGTATTCTACCAGAAGACTTGAACCTTTTCCTGGAGGGAGCGCTTCCAAAGCGCAAGAGGCGTAGCAAATGCACTCTAGGTGTGTTGGACCCCAAGCTAGGGGCAGCTATCAGCGAGGCGCTGGAGATTCCTTGCTCACACACTGGGGCTGTTCCAGAGATTCTAAGGGGTAAGATTTCCATCATCATTTTTTTATTCTGCTAGTTTAAATGTTGCATAGATACCACCCTGACAGAATCAAGTTTGGTGCTGCTCAAATTCGTGATCTACCACCCATGCACTGCCCTTGTGGACCTAATCTCCACAGATGTAACTTGGCTTTTTTCTCAGTCCAATGGATCTAAAAAAACATCGGTCAGTGGGTCATCCTAGGGGCAGAGTTCTTAGGAGAAAACTCAAAAAGATGCAGAAGACAGCATCATCTAGTGTGGCACACTTTGATCTATAGCAGGTGTTCTAACTCCACTTGTGGTAATAACAGTAGTGCTAAAATAAATGCAGTTGTATCCACTCATGTGCCTAAATAATAAGTGTATTGTGTATGAAATTTACTGCTACATGTTTTTTTTATGTTCATTCAGAAATCAGTGTTTTTTTTAAATTGTTTTACTGAAACTTTTAATGTTTTTTTTTTCTGTTTATATTTGTATATTATAACTTAAAACAAAGGGGGCTTCCCACGAAGGATATTTACAAATGATGAATTAATAAATATCAAAACTTTCTGCCATAATGTAGGTATGGGAGAAAAAAAACTCTGTGTCTTAACAATTTAAAACAGTACAAAAAAAACATTTGAACCGCACAATGGTTCACCTGAAGGATTACGAAATACAAAGGTTTCAACACAGTACAAACCACTGATATAGTCTACTTTAGAAGGTTGATAGTAACAATGTAAAGTTTTAGATGGCTCCTTTCATTCCTCCTTTATAAAATTCCTCTGGCTACAAATATAAAACTCTAATTTCTCTCCCTCAGGTATCCGCTACCACTTCCACTCTCTCATCAAAGGTCTAACCCTGAAGGCCTGCAGCGTGGCACAGCTCGGTCTCGGCCACTCATACTCCCGAGCCCGCGTGAAGTTCAACGTGCACCGAGTTGACAACATGATCATACAGTCTATCGCACTGCTGGATCAGTTAGACAAGGATGTTAACACGTTTTCTATGCGGATAAGGTAAGTGTTGACAATTTCTGTTAAACACAGTTGAGTTGAGTTGAGTAGTCTCAGTATATTTTTCTTTTATCGTGTTTGGGCCGACACAATTAGTTTTCCACCGACACGCTAAAAGATCGTGTGGTTAGTGCTTAACCTGTTGTCTTTTTGTGCCATTGATAACATTCGAACTCGGGACCTTTAACTTGGGAGTCCAATGCCCACACTTAAGCCATCACTGCTAACTCTTTACCTATTGAAATAGAATGACGTGAACATGTGCTTGTCTTTTAATAATTATTATGAAAACTAAACCAAAACTTCTTTTCACAGAGAATGGTACTCCTACCACTTCCCAGAGCTGGTGAGCATTGTCCCAGAGAACCAGCTATACGCTAAGTGTGCTGAGTACATCAAGGACCGGAAGACGTTAAGCCAGGAGTCAGTGGAACCTCTGACAGAAATCCTGGGAGACTCGGAGAAGGCCCAGGCTATTATAGACGCGTCTAAGATGTCTATGGGAATGGATATATCGCCTGTTGATTTGATTAATATACAGATGTTTGCTGGGAGGGTTGTTGCGCTTGCTGGTTATAGGTAAGCAAGAGAAGTTTAGTCTCTGTCTTGTGGAGTAGTTAGAGAGCCATATTTTAGACTTAGTTCCATCTCTGTTTCGCACTTTTTTCATTTCTATTTATTTTCTTTTGTTTTTAATATGCTGCGCGGAATTTCTCTTGGATTGTGAGTGCGTTTACATACATTCAATCTCATATACCTACATGAACAACACTGGAATTTGTCTGGTGTTGTGTTGAACTCTAAAACGTCATATAAAATAAATACTAATGGAATTAATGTGTAACGTCTGAAAGATGATTCCATCATCTTCCAGGCGATATTCCTCAAATGTTTCAAATACTTTTTAATATTTTCTTCATCTTCATAAACTTAATTACTAACGAAAACCTTGCAATTCTATTTAATTGTAAACCTGTTACTAACAATTTATGAATCTCTTATTTGTCATAAAATTATTTATTATTATTATTAAACCTTCAGGAGACAGATAGCTGAATACCTTCACACAAAGATGGAGTCAGTGGCTCCCAACCTGACCACATTGGTTGGTGACCAGGTCGGTGCGCGGCTCATATCCAAGGCCGGGTCTCTAACCAGCCTTGCTAAGTACCCCGCCTCTACGCTGCAGATTTTGGGTATGTATTGCGATATAGCTTTTATATAATTTAAATTAGGATCATAGTCCCTTTTCTATTGCTCTCAAAGAGACAAAAATTATGGAGAACTAAAGTATTTCTTTTTTATTTATTTATCTGGTTAGTGTTCTCTATTATTTTTCATTCGTTTACTTCCTCTTACAAGTTAAAATAAATGCTCTTTTTCGGTTTCTTGTCATTGACACTTAGTTCTGATGAGGAGACAAAAATAACAGCAATAAATTAACATAAAGCCTGATACTAACCTGCAAAAAACGTTCTTAAATATGACCTTTGCGGGCTACTCTGGTGCTTCCATTTTAAGCTAATGTGAGATTAGAAACCTAGCAGCTAACCCAAGTCATACGATTACAAAATGTAAATGTTGTACCTGTAAATATCAACTACCAAACAAAGGAATCTCAACATCACAAAGCAAACTTCTAAATACAAACTTAATAAAAAGATATGAACCCTTTTTAAACAAAAACTCCCATTCTATTTTCAGGTGCCGAGAAAGCGCTGTTCCGCGCGCTAAAGACACGCTCGAACACTCCTAAGTACGGTCTGCTCTACCACTCCACGTTCATCGGTCGCGCCGGCGTCAAGAACAAGGGCCGCATCAGTCGCTACCTCGCTAACAAGTGCTCCATAGCCTCCAGAATCGACTGCTTCTCTGGTAAGGAATCATCAGCATTCATCATTCAATGGATAAGGGCATAGCCTTCTTAGCATGTCGATGACTATTCAAATTGAGTCGGCTCGAGATTTGGCGACGAGTTTGGCACTTTCAATAGCCTCCCAGCAGCTCCTGTGATGTGCAAATAACAGAACAGACAGGATACGATATTAAGTTTCCCATAGTTTGTTTGACAACACCACATTTACACTCCATGGCAGAGTCATCTACGAATCTCCAAGTTTTCCTTGCTTTGGCCAACCTGTGTCCAGAGTCTATTTAAAGACTTCCAGGCGCCTTATTCACAAAAACTTCGATTCGATTTCGATTGGGAAAGTCGTATGTCTATTTCGATCACTTTCGTAATGCCAAAAAAAGATAGACATAGGACTTGCCGAATCGTAATCGAATAGAAGCATTTGTGAATACGGGTGCAGGTTGACCATGGCAACTCGTGTCACAAGGGCATGATGAATATGCACACTTTGATCTATTGCAAGTGTACCCTGCACTTGTGGTAATAACAGTAGTGCTATATTGAATGCAGTTATATCCACACATGAACGCTAATATGCGTATCATGTACTAATTTCATTGCTACATTATTATTTCTACTTGAAAATAAAGACTGATTCAAATCACACTTCATTCATTAAACTAAATGAAAGAAAATGGCTGCATAGACTTTTTAAAAACTTGAATATTTTTCGGCCAGCTTTATGTTCTAACTTTCATACCCGCAAATATAAGACTATTGCAATTTTTTTTCCGCTGCCAATCAGCCGCGCGTAATCTCTTATGTCATAAGGCCTAAATTGCAATGTCAATATACTCAAATACTGAATCAACTTTAAAACTCAAACATACACAACTCTTTTCAGAAATTCAATCATCTGTCTTCGGCGAAAAGCTACGTCAGCAAGTGGAAGACCGTTTGAAGTTCTACGAAACCGGTGACATTCCCAAGAAAAACATAGAAGTCATGAAGGAAGCCTTGCAAGAACTACAACAGAATGTTGAGGCCGAAGCCAGTGCTAAGAAGAAGAAAAAAAAGAAGAAGAAGAAGGAGGAAGAAGCAGAAAATATGGATGAAGACTAGCTGTCAACGTGACAGTTCTAATGTCAAAGTGACAGCTCATCTTCCAGTGTCATAGTGACAGTTCTTTTGATAGATATACGTCATAGTGATTACCTATTTTTCAGATAAATCTATTATTGTGACCTCCTTTGCAGTAAATACATTATTTTTAAGGTCTTATTGTGTTGTTTGTTTTATATCCCTATCGTAATGTTACTTGCACATCAATTCTTCCATCGAAATCTTACCAATTCCTAAATAATTATATTGTCCAAGCTAGCGGCAGACTAACACACATTTTGAATTTTAAAATAATTTATTTTGAGCTTTTCAAACTGTGTTGAGGTGGATGTGTGGACTAGTGTGGAGTGCCAAGAATGGATATAGTAAGGAATTAATATTTTGGAGGAAGTTTAAAAATTACGCCAGTTACAGATAAGTTGAAAGGAAATTGACTGTCGTGGTATGGGCATGTGATGAGGGATAAATTGCATGTGACTCATCACTCTTAGTTTTAAACTAAGAGTGATGAATATAATGATAGATGGCGACGAAGACCAAAGAAAAGATGGATTATGTGAGGAAGATACGAAGTTATTACAAAGAATGTAGAGGCAAAAGGAGTATGTCAGGATCAACGACCATACAGCCACTAGACGCCTAATAACAGGCGACCAATGTCTGTCAACACAAGGGCTATAAATCTTATAGCTGTCGTCACTCACAAAGTTCGCATTAGTTTCGACCACTCCTGTGAGCCGTAAACACTTCCGCACTACACCTTTGAAAATTCGAGAAAATAAACATAATATGACCCCGTGTACAGTACGTTGGTGTGATAAAGAAAGCCGGACTTCAAGTTTTCTGAAAGATGGTATCACATTTCATCGGTAAGTTAATAGTTCCATAATCTAAATAAAATTAATTTTCTGACATTATTTTTCAGAGTTCATCTTATACTGGTCATACTTGTACGCAGTGCACTTTCTTGGAGCGCGCGCTGATGTCTTTTATGATTGCATCTCTTTCTTTTGAAAGTATTTTTTTCTCCATCTCTTTTCCTCCATTTTAAGTAAAAATAATTAGTGATGTTCCAAATCGCATGACCACCCCTGTTATCGATAAAGCAAAAAAACCTATAACTATTTAAGTAAAAAATATATTGTTAATAATTAAATTACAACAGGGTACAGCTAATACATTGTGAAACTTTAACGATTAATTTTAGATACCCACACGATCCAGATTTAAAAAATAAAAGGGCAATTGCAACCAAGCAATTTTTGAATGTACTTACATGATTCAATCATATTCAGAATAAAGAAGGTACTTAAATGCAAGTTATATATGTAAAATGTAAATACATATTTTATTAAATACAATAAAATATTATCGATACTTTCTTGTTTGATTTAAACCTGTCTCATCCCTAGTGAAATGCAATGACCTTGAAAGGGCCAATCAGAATGCAGTACATCGTTCCCCCGCACCTCAGCGAGTTGACAGAATTTGTTTCGTGCGTTAGATCGAGAATTAGGCGTCTAGCTAGTGGCTGTATGGTCGTTGGTCAGGATCGTAGCAAGTGGCGTTCTGTGATTTCTGCCTACCCCCATGGGGAAAGGGCGTGAGTTTATGTATGTAATAAAAGAAGACAAAAGAAAACGTTTGATGAGTAAATCTTTATTGCAACATCAACTTAAACATATAGCACAATTTTTCTAGCGCAAAACGTCACTGAGGCCCGAACTCTACCAAAGCGGAGACATGTGCCAAATTCGACCAATCACAGGAAGGGTGAAAGACCAGATGTAAATTTTAACTAATGTGATTGGCCGATTTCCGCACATCTCACCGCTCCACTCGTCACCGCTTTGGTGGAGTCCAGGCCTGAAGCGCCAAAGATCCATGCAACACTGTACTCTTATACCCTATCTATCCAGTAATAGCAAGATGCTCGCTACAGTTGATCCTGACATTGATATTGACGCACGCAAGCTGCGTCACGAAGAACTTGAAGATGTACGGTATCGCGATGGAGACCAGACTACCGTCACCGCACAGACGACAGGTTTCCTTGTTCGTTTCAATCTTGCCGATTATTGGGCCGAGGAGAGTACCGCATTTTGAGCAGAGGATTGCCTGGAAAGGAATAATAGGTTTTTAGAACATTTTACTTGCTTTTCGGGTAAAGTGTTATTGTCGTATTGGTATTGTCTCCACGAGCTGATTCCACCATCTCCCTTCTTCCATCGGGAGACTAGACGTACTGCAGGTTATCATCGATACCTAGTCGACGTTCCACACATTCGAACGAAGCGCTTTGCCAAGTCCTTTATTATGCGCACAGCCAAGGAGTGGAATTCCCTGCCTGCGTCGGTTTTTCCGAGTTCATATAACCCTAATCTGTTTATGTCGCGAGTAAACAGGCTTCTACTGGGTAAGCTCGTTCCATCATCGACATCATCTCTGCCCTTAGGGCAAGATTGAGGTCAAGAGCAAGCCCATTTATAATAAAGAAAAAAAAAATGAGGAATTTCTCAGTAGCTGTTACGGAGTCTAGATTTGTGCGTGGTTTTCGCCAATAGGCTCGCCCCGTATTACATAGGACATAAACATAACTTGCGAAATGTGGGTGTACTATTATTAGTATTAGTTACACTTTTGTAGGTAACCCTTGGGGAGAACAGACGTTATCTTATAACATATAAGGTCCCATTAAAATAGGTGGACAAAATTTGAGAAATCATTCAGACCACCAAAATAAGGAAAATGGTAAAAAAAAAAAAATAAGAAAAACGCATATAAGTACCTACTCGTAAAGGACGAGTTTGTTCTAGAGGCCGTCAATTTATTATTTTAAGTCAAAATAAAATATAAAGATGTGGTTCTGGTTGGCTGGACATTTCTTCAAAACTGCTCGCATTTAAGTAGGTCAATAGGGCACTTTATGTGACGGCTAAACACCCTTATTTCAGAATAGGTGACGCTACAGAATCTTAGATAATCGATCGAAAGCGTGTCCAGCCAGCTTGAAAAACCACTTTTCGCTGGTCTCTCAATCTCCGTAACGGAAGTGATTTTGACGACTTTTTGCATATCAACGGGCGTCACATAAATATGTGACAGGCATCAAGCTAAAAGTTTTGTGATACGTACAGTGGTTTAGTAGAAAAATGCAAAAAACTGTGTCCAGCCATCTTGAATTTACGTAGAAAACTTTTGGCTGGCACTTCCGAATCCCACATAACGGGAGCGTTTTCGAATATGGTTCCTTTACTAATACTTGGTGACGCAATGTGTGACAGTAATAACGTTTGATTTATGCCGTCACATGCAAGGGTTTACGAGATATCAATGAAAACTTAATGTATACTTGTGTCCAGCCATCTTGAACTCAGGCTGGCTGGACACCTGTATCTCCGCTGCCTGATGATCTACGACCTTCAAAATGGTATCAAAATGTTGTGACGGGGACGATAATGGTAACCTGAATTTGTGACGGAGAAACTTTGCGTAGTTTCAAAGATATTGATCTATTAAATTTTCCCATACAAACACTGTAGTAGGGTTACCAATATTGTAGGTTTTATGTAGGACTAAGTATATTTTAAGGTGTTTTCTTTAATGGACGAAAATTCGCGTATTGGTGATACTAATACGAACAACTGTAGATATTTTAATCAATAGAAGACAAAAGTGTAGAAGTGAGGAAGGGGGGGGGGAGATTTTTTTTTAATGTTATTGATTATTTACGTGCAGATACCTATCTACTCTTTTTAGTAGATAATTATTGGTGTTTTTATGGTAAGTACATAGGTAGATATTGTGTCAGGATAACAGACTAATGCTCTAAGGTATTTAAATGAAAAAATAATGTAGGTAAATAAAATCACATTTATTTATTTGCGCTAGAGCGTTTCAATGACGAAAATGACGACGATCAACTCCATTTGCACTTCAATAACCCCCGCCTTGTACCAAAGCGTTGTTTTTACCGCCGCCCTAAGTGTTTGAAGCGCAAATGAAGCCGGTGGTCGTCATTTTAATCATATAAATAGCTGAATAAACTAAAATATTCTTCAATACCTATTTATGGAAAAGAATAAAATTATTACACAAAATAAATCACAGCATCAGTCTTCATTTGGTTTTAGTACGTACTACCATTATTACGCTGTCACACTCACAGCCTGTGTACAATCTCAGTGTCAGTGCATCAGTGTTGCCAACAAGACCGATATAGAATCTGCTAAAATGGTGTTAAAATTATGCCAATTGCTTTATAGAAAATTAGAAATGATAAAAAATCTGCTAACATTTTTCAGTGTCAAATGAAACGTAACATAGTTTTAACTTTTTTATTATTTAACAAAATATACATACTGTTTTAAGGGATGTACCAGAGAATGGGCAGCAGCGTTCTCTGTGCTTTTTGTATCGACCGTACTGCGATCGCCAACCCGCCTGCCAAGCGTGGCGATTATGGCAAACCCCCCCTAAGCAAAAATTACACTTAGGGGAGGCCTATGTCCAGCAGTGGACGTCTTTCGGCTGAAATGATGATGATGACATACTGTTTTAATCGACTATGATCTCAAATACTCTTTCCATTACGTTGGCACCAGAAGCGCCAACAATATAGTAAAGGGATTTTTTTTCTAAATGGAAATAATTGCGTACGCATTAATGTATTTTATTTTATAATTATTTTATATGCTAAAAATATGCTAAACAACTAATAAGTTTGCTAAACAACATGAAAAAATGCTAAATTGGCATCACTGAGTGCAATGCACTTTGTTCTTTTTTATTAGTGTTTTTAATTATTATTTTGAATTAACACATACTTACGCTTTTTACTGCAGGAAAACCTTTTATTCCCACGGAGAAATCAAATACAAAGCAGGCGTGGCTGCTACCGGCCGATTAGTCGATTAAAAAGAAATCCTTTATTTATGTAAAAATTATGGTCACCTCACAATATTAATGGATGTTTGTATGGGAAAATTTAAATGATCAATATCTTTGAAACTACGAAAAGTTTCTCCGTCATAAATTCAGGTTATCATTATCGTCCCCGTCACAACATTTTGATACCATTTTGAAGGTCGTAGATCATCAGGCAGCGGAGATACAGGTGTCCAGCCAGCCTGAGTTCAAGATGGCTGGACACAAGTATACATTAAGTTTTCATTGATATCTCGTAAACCCTTGCATGTGACGGCATAAATCAAACGTTATTACTGTCACACATTGCGTCACCAAGTATTAGTAAAGGAACCATATTCGAAAACGCTCCCGTTATGTGGGATTCGGAAGTGCCAGCCAAAAGTTTTCTACGTAAATTCAAGATGGCTGGACACAGTTTTTTGCATTTTTCTACTAAACCATTGTACGTATCACAAAACTTTTAGCTTGATGCCTGTCACATATTTATGTGACGCCCGTTGATATGCAAAAAGTCGTCAAAATCACTTCCGTTACGAAGATTGAGAGACCAGCGAAAAGTGGTTTTTCAAGCTGGCTGGACACGCTTTCGATCGATTATCTAAGATTCTGTAGCGTCACCTATTCTGAAATAAGGGTGTTTAGCCGTCACATAAAGTGCCCTATTGACCTACCTACATGCGAGCAGTTTTGAAGAAATGTCCAGCCAACCAGAGCCACATATATAAAGTGTTTTTTTTTGTTTAGATATCTTTGTTTAGGCGTTCTGAATGCTGTGTTAAAATTTGTCCACCTATTTTAATTGGACCTTATATATCATTGTGAGAGTTTCTTACCCATTCTTCGCCATAGAGATCTTGTTTTGGAATGGGCAACTCTAGTCACAAGTTATTATGCCATGTTATAGTGACTAGCTTCGTTTTATTTGTTTTTCTGTCATTAAAAAGTGCCTGTAAGTAATTGTCTTACTCGAAATGGTTTGAGACTTTGAGTTTCATACCTCAGTCTTATCCGAGCAGTGGAACAGTCGGTCGTGCAGTAGGAAGGAAGCTCCGTGCGAGGCGAGAGCGTCGCGCTCCATCTCTCCCAGCCGCACTCCGCCGCCTCGCCGGCGCCCCTTCACTGGCTGCCGGGTCAGCGCGTCCACTGCGCCTGTTGTTCGTACCTGGGGAAACCGACATATATTTTTCAAAATTATGTAAGTACTTCATAGAAGAGGTGATTTTTAGGTGTTTTGACATCGGAGACTACCCAAAAAACCAAGAGGTAGGAATCAAGGTAGAGCCCATGAAAAAAAAAAACAAATCCTGTCGGGACTGCGGGTTGTTCGAAAGAGATACCGCGGCCTCGACACAAAGGGCTAAGAAGACACATGGGTGGTTTTTAGTCAGTAGAAGTCTGACACTCCCTACCACTCTGCCCAGAGCATGAGGAGTCATTTGATGATTTCTTAGCCCCCCAAAAAAAAAAGTCATGAAAAATAGATTACCTAGATTACCCAAGTACCACGATCCATATGAAATCCAGGCCTTATACTTTTGCAAGTCACTAGATGGTGCCGGTGTTTCGTACCTGACTGCTCTGAGAAGAAACAGCCGATACAAACTCAGAGGTCATGAGACATGAGGTCTCTTTTGAGGTCCACACATGATCCGGGTCAACTGTGTTCACAGTTCCGTCGCTAGTGCCAGACCCAGTTAGTCATATTCACACATACACAATATCATCACACACATTCACAGACACAAACACCGCACAAACACTCACACGCATACATGCACACACAATACATTTTATGGCCAATTTTTTTTGTCACTCTCGACTACCTTATCTTCTTCGATCAATAATAGTACTAGATTAAGCATCAGGAACAAAACTAAGTCGCTCAAGTGGCCACGTTTGCACACACGTAAACATCCACATAGCATCTTAGAAAAAAGTTCAATATTATTAACAACTTCAGATGATTATAAACCTTAACACGTAAACATAACGTTTAATTATCATTGTAAAGTATATTTATTTAAGCCCTTTCATCGGAGAAAGATTAGAAGCAAAACATTTTAAATGTCGCTCCAAAGTAAAAAGTCATCAGTACAAAAATATTCATTCTAAAATGAAACTTAAACTCTAAGTAATACGGTTAAAAGCATTTTGTGTACAATGTCGTGCTTATTCTATTGCGGAACTAGCGTTCCCTGTTCAAGAACATGATACAATAGTTGGTGCGTTGTAGCAAACATTGGCCAAACAATTATAATATTCGCTGATTTAATTATATTTACAGTTTAATTATGTTTAAATATTATGAAAAAGCACATAATGATATTAAATTACCGAAAAAAAGATATTCCTTCCAAAACCTTGGTGTTACGGTGGTTATTTACGCAGTTTTTGAACGCAGACTGCGGTATTTTGACGTCATAATGTTGGCTATGATTGGACCATACTGATTTGAAATAAGACCACAAATACGTTTGTGGTCTTATATTTCGGGCCGTTTTTGAAGCGCTTATCGGGAATCTAGTACATTATTGATCGAAGCTTATCTTAGATTTTTTTTGTGTACTTCGTAATTGGCGTATTGTTTTGTTTAATATTTTAAGTTATTTTACTGTAAGCTGTGAAGCTACCTTGCATAAATAAATAAATGAATAAACTCACATGAGGACTATGAAGATTAGTGTGTTTGAGATGGCTTTTTGAAGAAAGAAACGCTCAGATTTGAGTCGCCCTGTGCAAGCATTTGTCAGTTATAACCACCCAAATGACTCATTTCTTTTGTTTTTATTTTTAAGGGGGTGATACATCATCAAATAACCCCTCCCAGACTTCTACCGACTAAAAACCACCCATATTCCTTCTTAACCCTTTGTGTCGAGGTCGCGGTATCTCTTTCGAACAACCAGCAACCCCGAAGGGAAAATAATATATCTTAGCCCGTAACACTAACCTGCCACTTATCAGACACCATATGCCTCAACCTCTGGTAGTGTATAACTCCGTAGAAGATATCCGCATCCATCTCCCGACCATCGACCCCGCTGTACATTCGCTCAGTACCGAAGTAGTTGTAACCCGACGCCTCCAGGAGACGCCCGAAGTAGTTGATAGCTGTGTCTTTCTCGTTGAAACGGAAGGGCGTTGCGTCGTGTACCTGGCAAGGAATATTTAGTTTGATTAAGACAGGAGCCCGGGAGCCAGGAGGAGGAATCTATTTAAGTCGCGAGTAAACAGGCTTCTTCTGGGTAAGCTCGTTCCATCGTCGACATCATCTCTGCCCTTAGGGCAAGATTGAGGTCAAGAGCAAGCCCATTTATAATAAAAAAAGGAGCGTAGGGCCGGTCTCTGGATGGGTATAATAATAGAGAAGTTAAGAAAAAAAAATCTAATTAGTCCGTCAGATTGATTTCCAAAAAATATTGGACACACATTTTTTCTTTTTTCACGTAAACAAAAAATGAAGACGGTATAGCTTCGAAAACTCGTGTCACGTCACATTGAAATACATTTTTTACCAGAAAGCGATGTCACAAGCACCCACTTATGATCTTTGACGAGTTTTATCTTTTTTTAAATTAAAAAAATATACTTACATGTCCATGTATACTAGCAGCTTTCCCCGCCATACATTCTATCATCATGGCTATAGTCATTCTGGAGGGGAAGCCGTGAGGGTTGAACATCACATCGGGCACCAACCCTGACTCCGTGAAGGGCAGGTCTTCGGCCACCCACTTCTGGGAGCAGATGCCTTTCTGGCCAGCTCGAGACGCGAATTTGTCGCCTACTGTGGGGTTGCGCTGTAAGAAATTTAATATGTTAGGCATCTAGCCTAGCTAGCTAGCAAGCTTCAGTTTGGAATACTTTCTGGTTGTTTTTTCCAGCTGATCAATATTGAAAGGGACATTGAAGCCAAAAAAATAACCAAGTATTCAGTATATAGTTCGGAATGTCCAAGGCATTTAAAAAAAGAGCTGTTCCTTACATTTTGATCTTAAACAATCAACGATTTGTATGATATTCCCCAACTGAAAAGGTGAAAAATATTTTTTTGCTAGAACTATTAAAAAAAAAATAGAAGTGGGAAATAACTCAAATCATAAAGTTGGTGCCAAAAAGTCACAAAAGTGTTTTTTTTTTGTGGAAGATCGTTATTTAATTTGCAAAAAAGTATTTTTGATTTACCTGTAACCGCAACATAATGCAGGCCTTCTTGAGCGGTCGCGAGCTGAAGTCCCCGCACAGTCTCACGCTGTCCACGAACACTTCCTCCTTGCCGTGGTACTTACTCACTATGAACACGCTCTTTTCTCCGTCGTAGTAACTGCGAGGAGAATCATTCACGAAAATCTGATATTGGAAAGTGTAAATGGCGATCGAAAGCGGACTAATAGGGATGCTAACTAAAAAAATCTAATTAGTCCGTCAGATAGATTTCCAAAAAATATCGGACACATATTTTTTCTTTTTTCTCGTAAACAAACAATGAAGACGATACAGTGCTGTGAAAACTCGTGTGACGTCATATTCTAAGACATTAGTATGACATTTCTTAGCGAGCAGTGACGTCACCACCTCCCACTCAAATCTTTGACGCGTTTTATCTTCGTAAATTTTTATTGATTTGATAAAACAAAAAACACGTATCAAATACTTTTCGATAATCTAACAGACGGACTAATTAGAATCATATTTTTTTTAGTCAGTAAACATCCCTTATATTCTGTTGAACACATAGAACATAAAAAAGAACCAGCATTGACATCCAACGTGACGATGCTACCAGCATTCTGTCTATTGACAACGTTTCGGAGATGTTGATGGTCTAACTTGTAAGTGTTTTTTGGTTTATCTTGCTTGCACTATCCTGAGACTGCATCTTTCTTCCTTCTTCATCGTTTGGTAAGGTTAGAGCCTAACTTGGTGTGAAAGTTTGTTGGCCCCATGGGCTTCTAACTTGGCTTTACATGCCATCGAGAAATATCTATCAGGCATACTTACTTGTTTTCTCACAATATTTACCTTCACCTTGCATGTGTTGTAAAATACAGTACGATCAAATTATCTTGGCAGGTTTGAACATAGGCTCTGCGAACTTTTACGCATGTAAACTTGTGAAGAAAACTGTTATTGCCAGATAAACCAATACCTATACGATCAGAAAATATCTAACTTAAACAGTGAGAAATACAAATAAAATAAATATCATAACACTTTTATACATTAGTTGTAACAAAATAACCTGCACGAAGTTCGGACCTGCCAACTGCCAAGATAATTTGATTGCACTGTATGCACATGAATTCGAAACCACAGATTTGAACTCGAGACCTATGACACAGAATACATAATAGTACTACGTACAGAAGGGACACTCCCTTCCCCGCGCTCATATTAAATACCGCACCTCACCCCGCACTTCGAGGTATTCGTCGTCGACACTTGAGCAATGGCTCGCGCTCGTATTAGTCGTCGTTCGGTTTTCGCGACGCAGACCGTTGCACTTTCCGCGCCATTTTTTAGGCTACGATAACCCTACTAGAGTTTACGCACACATTTGCACGTGCACGTCGTGCACAAACGTTATTTGTTTATGTAGTAGTAATAGGTAATTATTTTGCGGGCGTTGTATGGAGTGTCCGAGGTGTGCCTATGATTTAGTTTAGTTCGACGATCACAACACTATCACTGCTTCGGAGTCTGCTAAAGCATTAAGTAGAGTACAGTCTTACCTATAGAAAGGATCCTCAGGTCTGACCCTGGCGCCGACAGCTGGTAACCCATCCTCATCAATATGTTCCGCAAGGTCCGTCTTAGAAGGGTCCCGGCAGAAATAGGACGCGGGATGAGCTAGCTCTATGAAGTCAGACTTGTATACGGAACCCGCGCCGAAACCTCTCTCGTAGGCGAATTTATTGATTATCATTGCGTCTTCCATGTCGTAACCCTGGGATCAAATAATAATAAGGTTGTTGACTGACTAAATAAATATGATTCTGATTAGTCCGTCAGTTAGATTATCGAAAAATATTGGATACGTCTTTTTTGTTTTATCAAATTAATAAAATTTGACGAAAATAAAGCTTGTCAAAGACCATGGAGAGGGGGCTTTTGACGTCATAGTCTGGTAAAATCGAAATCGAAAGAATGTCCAAAAAAGTTAGTAAAATAACTTTACTTTCGGAAGTCGGTGACTATATTACTTAGACTTTTCAAAAAGTATTTTATGTTTTAAATATGACTATTTTACTCACAGTATAAGAAATAACCGCAACAATAGCATTAGTCCCACACGGGAAATCGTCCAACCCAATGTTATCATAATGCGTGGCTCTGAACAGAGGGGTGGCAGGAGTCTGCAGACGATACAACTTGGTCTCTGCGTTCGTGAGCCACGTGTGGATCGGAGTACCCATGGTTTGCTTACCCATCTGACATTGGTACATGTTACTGGAATAAAATAGGTTTGGTTTAGTTTATAGTAAAGGATATACAAATGGCTGGCTAAGGGCAAGAAATGATCCGTCGGGGCTGCGGATTGTTCGAAAGAGATACTGCGGCCTCGGCACAAAGGGTTAAGAAGGAACATGGGTGGTTTTTAGTCAGTAAGTCTGACACTACTGCTCTGCCCAGAGTGGGAGGTGTCATTTGATGATTTTCCACCCTCCAAAAAAAAAAGAAAAAAACAGGTTTCATAGTAGACTCACCGTGGCGATTGATTACAATCAGGCATCGGCACTAACTGAGCCAAGTTGCTCATAAACGCAGTCTCCGATAACTCCAAGTGGGTGGATTTACCTGAAATAATATCAAATTAAATAAAAATGTTTATTAGCAAGAAAATACTCATACAAATTACAAATAGTTTAAAGAGAGAAGTCCTGACTGACTGACTGACTCATCAACGCCCAGCCCAAACCCTTGGACCTAGAAAGCTGAAATTTTGCACAGAGGTTCCCCTTATAATGTTGACTAGGAATAAGGAAGGATTTTTCGAAATTCAACCCCTAAGAGAGTTAAATAGGGGATGAAAGTTTGTATGGAAAATCGTCATTTACACGCGGGCGAAGCCGCTGGCAAAAGCTAGTCAGTAATAAAACAACAAAGGATTAAATATTAAATTAAAATCAAAATTAAAAATGTATAGTAAAATTAGAACAATTTTCAAAATTTAGTGTTATAGGCTTGTTTGGGTTTGAAACTGTTGTATTAGACAACACTTGGCGGCAACAAATCATCTACTATAACTGCTGCTTTAGAACGAAATGATTCCGGAGTCAGTCTCTCATTTTCGTCATCGGAAGAACTCATTTTATTATAATTACTTAAATAAGTTAATAGATTTTCCAATAACACAAAACAACCACAATAGATACCAGACAGAAAAGAACGTAACTAAATTGGCGGGATATTTTTTTTTAATTTGAAATGGTATAGCTCCATTCAGCCACCCAGTACGTACTTTCAGTTTCAGCAGCAGCGATTTTTTTGTACGTAATTCGTGTGTTCCTAATTCAAAATGTCTTTATTCACTCAGTGATTAAAAGAGCGTTTTATTCACTGTACGATCGATGAATAAAATGACTTTTTTCGAGTGGCAATGGTAAAAAGATAATTTTATATCAAGTAACCAAATTAGTTATATAGAATGCTGTGATAAATTGATTTATAATAATTTATTTGTAATAACCAATCGGAGTAGGTATGGCCCTGAGGAAATGGACGTGGCTTAAGATTCGTCCGGTTGATGTACCGTGAGAGGTCGATGACCGGACACTTCAAAATAGCAAGCTTACATTCTTAACTTAGTACTTACAGCGTAGAAGCTTTACTTTAAGTATCTAATTGTGTACTGTATGCCGGTTATGGTGAGGTTCAGTTGCGCTATGGTAACAAATAGTAACAATGAGCTATACTTGTCAGTGCATAGGCGAATGACCGGACGCTATACCTTAAAACATCTCATTGTGAGTGACGGCAATGTCGAGGTACAGGTACCGTTGAGCTCTACTTATGCGATGAGAGGGCGACAACCGGACGCTTCCTTTAGTAAACTATGTTCTAGGAGGTTTACCTTTAAAAGTATCTCATTGTGTGTGATGGCTATATCAAGGTACAGCTGCTCCATGGTACCGATGAGTTCTAATTGTCCGGTAGAGAGGTCAATGACCGGACGCTTCCTGGAGTAAACTATGTTCTAGGGGGTTTACCTTTAAGAATCTCATTGTGTGTGACGGCTATGTCAAGGTACAGATGCTCCATGGTACCGATGAGTTCTAGTTGTCCGGTAGAGAGGTCAATGACCGGACGCTTCCTTAAGTAGACTATGTTCTAGGGGGTTTACCTTTAAGTATCTCGTTGTGTGTGACGGCTATGTCAAGGTACAGCTGCTCCATTGTACCGATGAGTTCTAGTTGTCCGGTAGAGAGGTTGATGACCGGACGCATCATACGTGCTTCGCTCGTCATAAGGAATACGCCCGCGTATTGGGAGCATATCTGTGGAAGATATTAAAATTATGTTGTTACTAGTGTTTACTGTAGGAAACTAAAAATGGGCGTTCCACTAGAGATGCTTATGATATAAATATATAATTGATTAAAAAGTTAAAAGATATACACCAATCTAAAACACTGATGGTGCCAATTTGTGTATCATCATTATACTGAAACTGTTTCAAATCGATTTTTGTTGTACTTATTTATTGTTGAATTTTTTTCGTTATGACTTTATCTTGTGTAACAAAAGTAGTTCAAGAACTTGAGGTCTTATCTACACTAATATTATAAAGATGAAAGTTTTGCATGTTTTATTTGTATGTAACGAATAACTTTAAAACTATTGAAACGATTTAAAAAAATCTTTCTCTATTAGAATGCTACATGATTCTTGAGTAGCATAGGCTACATTTATCGAGTCGAGACGTGCCGCTAGTTTAAACAAATGTACTGCTTATTTCACTAAACATTTATTCTGTGTTAGAGTAAATCTACCTACCCGGCGGATACCGGCTACCGGCGGGCGTTTTTAGGACTTGGACGAGACAGTGCAAAAAAGGCCTAAAATCTGAAATTTTGACCACCCACCTGTTTCTTTGGCACAACCACAATCTCCGTAGTAATAGGCACCTCCTCGCCTTTAATCTTCAGGGTCCGAAGGTAGGCCGCAGACTTGTCCACCGTATCCTCGGCGAAGTATCCCACCAGGCGCCCGTCCACGAACACTGGGTACTTGTACACGTCGCGGGACAGCGGCGTCTGGGCTACTGACTTTATGGCTTCCATTCCTGGGTGGGGTCAACTTACTGATGAAAAATGTAGGTTATATTTTTAGTACGGGAAGTACCGTGTTTTCTTTCGGACGTCGCGTCGGGTTGGTTCGTCATTGGTGGGAGCACAAGGGACAGGCTGAGTAATATTTTTATTATTTGGGGTTTTTTTACCGCTACCACTAAATCATTTTATATCCGCTGAAAAACATAATTTAACCATAGCACCGCAGGGACTGACCTTTAAGTAGTTTTATTAAGGATTTAAAAAAGTCCCACACTAGACGCCTGAGTAAGGACAGCGCAGTCGAGGTCGACTGCTGCTAATGTGGTGTGTTGAGCTGATCATGTTTGCGGGGCTAACATGGCCAGAGATCGCATAGAAACGTGTGGAAGGAGAAAGGCCCTTTGGTCAGCAGTGGGACACCATTTGGAATATTTAAAAAAAAATACAGATGAAACATGTTAACTTACCGCATCTTTCTAAGACTTGAGGTAGTGTTGCAATTTGTTTCGCATCGGCAGGCTGTGTTACCTGTTGAGAAAAATCCGAAAATTTATTTTTGTTCTTCGTAAGTTCATTCGTTTTTTATTTGTCCTTCTACCTTTACCCATACTATGTAAGAGGTCAGATAGGCAGTCACTCCATTTAAATATCAATGTTCAGCACAGTAAGGCCCGGTATCCACCAAAGCGGACAGGAGCGGAGACGAGAGATGTGCGTGCGGAAACCGGCCAATCACATTAGTTAAAATTTAAATCAGTTCCTTCGCCCTTCCTGTGATTGGTCGAATTTGGTACATCTCCTCTCCGCTTTGGTGGATACCGGGCCTAAAGCGCGGTGGTAAAGTCCAGCGGCCCATCCAGTGGCGGTGTTCATTTGCTACTAAGTTGAAAAGGAGAAAATGCCTACCTGTGCAGTCATAGTGAGATGGTTGAGCAGCCCGCACGGGGCTCCGTCGGGCGTGTGCACGGGACACACGAAGCCCCACGCGTCGGGGAGCAGCTGTCGGGCTTCTGTTGTGCGCATCTCCATGAAGAAGGACCCTCGGTGGATGGACCTGCACGAAAACAGAACATCAACATCTTCCTGCCCTTATCCCATGTTATTTGGGGCCGGCGAAACACGTTTTTTTCTTCTAATTTTCCCCGTAAATCATCATCATCTGCCTAGCCTTTTTCCAACTATATTGGGGTCGGCTTCCAGTCTAACCGGATGCAGCTGAATACCAGTATTTTACATGGAGCGACTGCCTATCTGACCCCCACAACCCAGTCAATACTAGGTAATACGATACCCTTTGGTAAGACTGGATGTCAGAATTTCAGGTCACTGACTACCTGTAACGACTGCCAAAGATCTATATATATGGCAGCCGGGACCAACAGCTTAACGTGCTTTCCGAGGCACGGAGGAAACTTGGTATGTCGGGCGGTCACCCATCCAGAGACCGACCTAGGCAAGCACAGCTTTACCTAAAGATCGACCCGAGTGGCAGTTCTTATTAAGCCACGAGCTCCTCATCAATTTTCCCCGTAAATCGTCAAGCTATAATTTACTCCTTTTTCCTTCATTTTATTCCTCACACAATCTATCTTTTCTTTGGTCTTTCTCTCCCTCTCCATCCATCAATATTTATATTCATCACTAGCTTTTGCCCGCGGCTTCGCCCGCGTAGATGTCAAATAATGTCCCAACAAACTTTCATCCCCTATTTAACTCCCTTAGGGGATGAATTTAGAAAAAAAAATACTTAAACCTTCCTGTAGTGACTATGTATTTTAGTCACATGCGAATTGTCCCTCCTCATCACAAGTCCATACTGAGGCAGTCGATTCCCTTTCAATATCTATCCTCTAATATACTCCATCCTTATCTTATCCATTCTTGACACACCACACATCCACCTCAACATTCTCATCATCACAAGGATCATGGGGCCCAGTGGTGGCGACCCCGACTTACGAGCAGTAAGCCGTGGATTTGTCAGTCAGGCGCATTACTTTGTGTAATTTATTTCATCACCACTGCTCTCAAAAACGGTGAAGGAAAACATCGTGAGGAAACCGGCACGTCTTAGAACCAAAAGTTCGAAAACTTGTGACATGTACCAACCCGCACTGGCCCCGCATGGTGGGTGGGCCCCTCTCATAGAGAAGAGGCCTGTGTCCCAGCAGTGGGAACATTATAGGTTGATGATAATGATGTGTCACGATACTCACTTGAAATGCGACATGTATCTCATCCTGTTAATATTCTCAGCCACAATAGTGAGTCCCTTGTACTGCGCCAAGTTCACATTGTTCGACGGCGCGTTGCCGGTCGCGAGGAATGTCTCCATCTTCTGCTCCAGGTTGCCGGAACTGCGCAAGATTTGTTGGAGCTCGTGCTAGAGGATACACGAAATACAGATATTTGGGTTGCTTTAAAAAAAAATGTTTTAAATATACAGGATCGCGTTTTGAATTCTGGTTAAATTAAAGTAGATACAATCATGATTCTCGAACCAATTCAATAATAGAATGGGTACATAATTTAATAAACATAAATCAGTAAGACAGTGTGAAACACTCGTGTTAAAAAAAAAAAAACGTGTGGCACTCGGAGACTGCCGCGGTAAATCTATTGCATAGCATTTTTTATCAACTTATGCAATCTATATCTATAAAAGCGAAAGGTCACTCACTGATTCATCACGAAATCTCGAAAACCGCTGGACGTACAAAGATGATTTTTGGCAGGGAGGTAGTTTATGGTTAGTAGACGTCCGCTAAGAACGGGTTTTGCGAAAGGGCCGGATTAGGGTGGTCTAAGGGCCCTCGCAAGTTTGTATGAAACTCCTTCATTTTTTGTGCTACAATCTAGATTTTTGGTAGAGACGTAGTTTATAGTCAGTGGGCGTCTACTATGAATTAATTTTGCGACAGGGCCGGATTAGGGTGGTCTAAGGGCCCTCACAAGTTTGTTTGAAAGTCCTTAATTTTTCGTGCTACAATCTTGATTTTTGGCAGAGACGTAGTTTATAGTCAGTGGGCGTCTGCTATCAATTAATTTTGCGACAGGGCCGGATTAGGGTGGTCTAAGGGCCCTCACAAGTTTGTAAGAAAGTCCTTAATTTTTCGTGCTACAATCTTGATGTTTGGCAGAGAGGTAGTTTATAGTTAGTAGACGTCTGCTAAGAACGGATTTTGCGACAGGGCCGGATTAGGGTATAAGGGCCCTCGCAAGTTTGTATGAAAGTCTTTCATTTTTTGTGCCACAATCTTCATTTTTGGCAAGGACGTAGTTTAAAGTTAGTAGAC
The DNA here is from genome assembly GCA_949775195.1 of Diarsia dahlii. Taxonomy (NCBI): domain Eukaryota; kingdom Metazoa; phylum Arthropoda; class Insecta; order Lepidoptera; family Noctuidae; genus Diarsia; species Diarsia dahlii. Next base: position 15,473,350 of record OX459213.1, read on the forward strand.
GTCTGCTTAGAACCGATTTTGAGACAGGGCCGGATTAGGGAGGTGTAAGGGCTCTCGCCAGTTTGTATGAAAGTCCTTCATTTTTTGAGCTACAAACTTGATTTTTGAGACGGACGTACTTTATAGTTAGTAGACGTCTGGTAAGAACAGATTTTGTGACAGGGCCGGATTAGGAAGGTCTAAGGGTTCTTGCAAGTTCGTAAGAAAATCCTTAATTTTTTGTGCTACAAACTTGATTTTTGGCAGGCACGCCCAAGTAGCACGTTAGTGTATTTTGGAACTTATTTTGCAACTGTAGGTAGCATTTAAGTGATGCAAGAGTGTACGGTATTACTTATAGGTGCAATCAGCGCTCGAATTTGCATATGAGTAACTCTTATCACTAACAGTTACTTTTGAGTGATTTTTGTTCCTGCTTTATAACTTAAAGTGGCACTAGGCCGAATTTAATAGTTATAGACGCATAAAGGTTTCAATTTTCACTCTTTTAGAACTCAAAGAAGCTTAAGACATCTTAAAATCTCCCATTAAGAACCGTACCCTAATAGGTGGTAATTTTTCCTTATTTGGCACCTTCATTACTAAATAAGTAGTATATATAGGTTACTTGTCACCTGTAGTGGTTCAAGAGTTATTATTGCAGCTCATTTGGAACCTAGTGTAATTGCGTTTGTAAGGTCTAATATACTCTAATATGCCACTGTAACGCCTAAATCGATTCCAAAAGATGGTTCTTGAAAACCTTAAGCAACAATTTTCTCTCATTTAGAACCACTTAAGATCTTACAGTTCTAACACTATCGCAGGTTCCGTACATATTAATAAATTTAAATAGAGTATGATTTGTATTTACGTAAATTTCCTACATTTGAGGTAATTGAATAGTTTATGAAACAGTTATGAAATCACTAGTTCACTTTGTAATTTTTTAATCTACTTACGCTAAACAGGGTGTAAATCACAGATTGGTATGCAAGGCATGATCAGCTTATTTTTATGAGAAACCCTTCTGGATGTCTCTTGTTTAAATGAAAATTGAAAATTTGCAAACTATCAGCAAAAAATCAGGCATCGAATTAAAAAGTCGAGAATTCCAGCCAACACTTACAATTTGAGTAAATTTTACTTTATTTACCTTCCTTACTGGGTTTTGTACCCGTCTTGAGGATCCCTAATTCAACGCAAAGTCAACGAGACCTGTTAAGTGAAAATAATCACTACTAGGTACTAATGAGTGATTTTTGTACCTAGGAGCTCTATTAAGGCAACAAATGAGTGTAAAAAAGAACTGCAACTTCTATTTTAAATCGCCATGTTTAAAAATGGAGTCCTTGAAAAGTATCTTGTAGAATGGTATTTTGTTACAATAACATACAATAAAATGAGTTTTGATAACTGTTTCTAATGTAGTTTGACATTATACTTTTTGTGAAACCATTATGTTAGGTTTTTAACAACCAAATTTTTATGAAGTATTATCTTATTTATTTGATCACCGCATATTTTTTGCTAATTCTTGATTAGATCGAAGGCGCATCAAAATTTACTTAGTAAATATACCATGGTTTCACAATAAAAAACCATTTGCAAGGGCTCCATGATGGTTATCCTGCGTTAAACACATAATTTTTGAATACTCGCTAAATAGATGCCACAATCCAAATAAAAAGCTGTCATAACACAAAGCCATTGTTGTATATCTCCACCGAAAATAAGAACTTGTTAGGATCTTATTTGTCACTCAATGAATGAACTGTATCGCTTTAACGTTCAATCATTCATTTACGGCGCGCAATTTGCACCGTTAGTTCCTAGTGCCACTCAGGATAACAATTCGAACTCTTATGCATCGCTTTTGCATCTATAAATAAGTTGCAATTTTTCTCCCTTTGGTAACATACAGGTTGCTTATCGGTTCTAACCACCTTTATAGAACTTAATCACGGTGGATTTTATTACTAAAGTTTCCAAAAATATTCTATATGCAAGCCTTTTGTCACAAAATGTGTTACTTGGGCGTAGTTTATAGTTAGTGGAACTCTGCTAAGTACAGGTTTTGTGGCAGGGCCGGATTAGAGAGGTTTAAGGGCGCTCGCAAGTTTGTTTAAAAGTCCATCATTTTGTGTGCTACTAACTTGAATTTTGGCAGGGGCGTAGTAGGTGAGTAGAAGTTTGCTAAGAACCGATTTTGCGACAGAGCTGGACTAGGGAGGTCTAAGGGCTCACGCGAGTTTGTATGACAGTCCTTCCTTTTTTTGTGCTACAATTTTGGCAGGAAGGTACTTTATAGTTAGTAGACGTTGACTAAGAACAGATTTAGCGAGTTTAGCAACATGGCCAGACTAAGGAGGTCTGAGGGCTTTCACATGTTTGTAAAAATGTACTGTTTTTTTTTTGTACTAACAACCTGAAATTTAACAAGTCTAGAGTTTAGGAGTAGGAGATCTAAGCTAAGAAATTTGTAAGAAAGACCTGGACAAAGGGCTCCCGTAAGTCCATATGAAATCCTTGGCTTTTTGTACCTGAAAATTGGCAGAGAGATAGAATATAGTTAAGACATTTCAGGTAGGAATAGATTTTACGACAGGGCTGGTTTAAGGGAATATAATCGCTTCGATTGGCATTTGGCATTCGATTTGACATAGTAGGTACCATCCACAGGCAGTCCAGACAAGAGAGTCAAAATTTCTACGCGAACGAAGTCGCGGGCAACTGCTAGTAATAGATATGTCGGAGATTGCAGTCTCTGAACGTGGATAAAATCAGAACTACTGGAATGTCGAGCAACTATTGTCGTGTAGTTGCGCTGCGGTGGATCGTGGTCGTGTTTCCTACTAACCTCACTGCATTCCATGTGGTTGACTTCATCGTTTATCATGAACCACTGACTGTTATTTTGAGATATCCATCCTGTCTTATCATCGTCATCATGAAGAATACCGTATTCTCCGATAGATATAAATAATTAGGTATTAATAGTGTAATTACACACCAAAATAATTATTCAATCAAAAAATTTGAACAAAAATAACGATATTAAGAGTTTGATCTTCGAATTTCGCGCGATGTAGTATATAAATCAAAACTAACCTTCATAGACTAACTAAGCTAGTAAGAAACTCTATGACAGAAAATTTAAAAGAAAAAGTATTGACAGCCTAACGTAAGTGTCATAACATTGAAAAATATGAAAATTATTTATTTTATTTTAGATATTTTATAAGAAAACGAATCGTTTTAGACCGATTCGCAGAATAGTAATGCAAAAACCAATAAAACTTATGATAGATGCGTACTAATAATAAAATGAATGTAAATAGAGTACTCACTCACTCATTTTCTTTCACTATTTTTTCGTGACTTTCTTCATTAATAAATGCACTTTGTTTATTCATATTTAAAACACTTTGTACACAAATTATACGAGTAAGAATATTTTAGAAGGAGAAAGCAGAGAGACAAACAATTATTTAATTTGACAACCTCAGTTGACAACCATTGTTGACAACCTTGTTATTTTCCGTAACCATAGCAAACTGACATAAAATTTGCGTTACGAAATCTCTGGATTCGCTCTCCACGCTCAACTCCAAGGCCCGCGATAGAATCTATGCAATAGATTAAAAATACATACACACGAATAGAGAAGCTCCTCCATTTTGGAAGTCGGTAAAAAACGCGGACCGTCTGATTCTCGCCCTATAACCGCGCATTTATACACACACATTATTTGTGTTTATTTTATATTTTTTTATATTAGAAGAACCTCCGCGTCGTGGTTTACCACGCGCGGCGCGGAGGTTCTTCTGAAATACTGTTAAATTAATATCAACTAAAAATACCTTATTATTTATATTGACCAGGTACCGTAATTTAAATTAATTATGACAATCTGCACCTAGTATTCAAACCACCTACAATTTAAAATACATTTAAAAAACACTCACCGCTCCAATAACAAGGTTCTTGGTAGTCTTGGCCTTTTTCAAGACCTGTATCCTCACGATGGAGATCAGCTGCTGCAGTCGCTCCTTCAGGACCTGAAGGTACAAGTGGCCGCCGACCAGGAGCTCTTGCATCATCACAGCGTCAGCGCCTTCCACCTGGTAATCAGAAAGTAGAATTTGGAGAAAATGATGAGCACTTTTGTTATGTACCCAATGGCTTAGGATGGCCGCTCATACAGCATGGTTTAAAGAATACGGCCCAGGTGTATAGGGGACTGTTTTATGTAATTTTTGACGTTTTAAACGTCAAAATTGGATAATACCCTATCCAAAGTTTGAGTTCATATTCATCGCTTCCATGGCTCAGTAACTAGATGATAGGATATATCTTTGCATAAGCCACCTTTTTTTTGGAAATCATCGAAAGGCTCTTCCCGGTCTGGGTGGAGCAGGAGGGAGTGATGATCCTAAAGACAGTTCTCACCTTACACTTATTCTGCACCAAGTCATAAAGCTTCTTTTTTTCTTTTCTTCTTTCGCCGCCACGCTGGATAACCAACACTTAATTTTCCAGTCCTTAACCGCTGTGGGTATATCCTATCCCTTGGTTAAACTCATAGCATTAAATATTTTTCAAAAATCAATTTTCATCTTATTCTTTTTTTCTTCTTCATAAACAGCAGCGCATTAAACTTGTCCTTGTGCTCCTTCAGATGAATCAACACGCAGCGATCCAGTAGGAAGGCTGCGGCGTCCAGGTCGGAGGCCCAGGGCGCCAGTTCGTATAGCATGACTCGAAGGAAGCTGGCCCAGTTGTTTTGGGGGACTGTTTTATGTCATTTTTGACGTTTTATGTCACTTTTGACGTTTTATGTCACTTTTGACGTATTATGTCACTTTTGACCTAATATGTCATTTTTGACGTGTTAAACGTCAAAATTAGTTTTATGCAGGCCTGAACTTTTCAGATGCAGCTGAATCCATGGTCGAGCAGGAGGGTGTCAGACTCTTTGAGACTTGTAAGACCAACCTAGCCCAATTTCATTTTTTATTGTTTCTAATAGTTCTAAAGACAGTTCTCACCTTACACTTATTCTGCACCAAGTCATAAAGCTTCTGAGCCATGAACAGCAGCGCATTAAACTTGTCCTTGTGCTCCTTCAGATGAATCAACACGCAGCGGTCCAGTAGGAAGGCTGCGGCGTCCAGGTCGGAGGCCCAGGGCGGCAGCTCGTATAGCTTGGGTCTGAACATGCGGCCGAGGTAGGCGCGGCAGTCGTGGGACGAGTGGAGACCTTCTTCGTGGAGCTCGCGGAGCATGTTTTGGATGCAGCTGTTGAGAGAGGAAGGGATGTTTAGGTATAAAATTGCATCACGCGTGTTATCCCCAAAAGGTTACGCAGAAGTGTGTGCACAAGTACACTCACATTTCGGGTTATTGAATTATTTGATTTTCAATAGTAGCAACGCAGTTTGGATTTAAGCACAGATGATTGCAACAGTCAAACTTGCATAACCATGTTATGATTTTATATTGTAGTAACTAGCTGATGCCCGCAGCTTCGCCCGCGTTGATGTCGGAACTTGACAAATTATATACCATAACCTTTCTCGAGAACCACTCTATCCATTGGTGAAAACAGCATGAAAATAGGTGCAGTAGTTTATCGCGAACAGACAGACAGACGCGACGTGTATGCGAAGCTATACGAAGTGTTTCTTATGAATACATACATAAACTCATGCGCTTTTCCCATGGGGGTAGACAGTTCTTATGCATATGTGCATTAACTTTGCCAATTAGGTCTGAAACGCTGAAGTTCGCTCTAGTTTGAATTATTTAGCGAAACTTTGTAGATGAAATGAAAATAATTAATAAATGGATCACAGCCTCAATCAGGACTTACTTAACATAATACAGGTCGTTCTTCTTCCCATGCAGCAGCAGCCTGTATATATAATGGTCAGGCCAGTCCACCAGGCACTTCATGATGAGCAGCAGTGGCGCGTAGTACATCATCTTACGGTACGAGAACATTATCTTGCAGGTCCCGTTGTTTAGGAAGTGGAGGACGTTGTTCTGGAAAAACGTGGTTTAGTTATTGTAGCATGATAGGTGTAAGCGTATAAATCGCGTTAGAAACATCATCCTTTTTTTTTGATGGTTGGGAAATCATTAAATGACTCCTCCCGCTCTGGGCAGAGGCGAAGGGAATGTCAAACAACCCATGCTCCCTTTGTGTCCGGGGCCGCGGTATCTCTTTGGAAAAACCCGGTAGAGAAACACCACCCTGCGTATCATTAGACGAAGGTGTGACGATCTCATCGTGTTTGCGGGTTGAACATGGCCAGATATTGCACAATGTAGAGAAATTTGAAAGGAGAAAGGGGAGGCCTTTGCCCAGCAGTGGGACACACGAAAGGCTAAGAAAATCGATCCCTTCTTAGTCCTGTCGCGTCGTTCACTTTTATACATCTGGTCATACACGCACGCACAAAAATGTGTAATCGTAAATGTCATACAAGTCATTTTGATTCGAACGATGCGACTCGACACCGCACCAAGTACCTAATACATTGATGTTAAGTCTTCTGAAGCTTAAAGCCGCAATTATACTTAGCCCGCGCCGCGTGTCGCAACACATTAGTTACATTAGTCCCGTCCCGCGTGTTCGACACGCGGGACGGGACTAATGTAATCAATCCAATACTAAATGTATGTAACCGATAGCTTACCCACGCGTTGCGACACGCGGCGCGGGCTAAATATAATTGCGGCTTTAGAAATAAAAGTATCATTATTATTCTACGGAGAGCAGCGGTGGCCCAGTGGTGTCGGCCCCGACTTACGAACAGTAGGTCGTGGGTTCGAACCCAGGCAGGCGCATTACTTTGTGTAATTTATTTCATCACCACTGCTCTCAAAACGGTGAAGGAAAACATCGTGAGGAAACCAAATTTTCAAAAAAAAATTCGAAGACATGTGACATCTGCCAATCCGCACTGGGCCCGCGTGGTGGATTATAGCCCATCCCTCTCCTAGAGAGGAGGCCTGAGTCCCTGCAGTGGGAACATTATAGGCTGATGATGATGATGATTATTCTACATACAGTGCTTGTTTGATCCGATGTGACACAGCGGACCATGACTCCGTAGTCAGAGAACAGGTTTCCTCTCATCCTCCACCCTGACCGCTTGATGGCAACTGGGTAGTTACGTCTGGTCACCAGGAGCATACGGGCTAACCGCTCGTGTCCCTGTAAAAAACATGGCATAAATTAGAGGAACATAACATTACTAATGTAATCCCTGAATATTTAGGCAGAGCTGTACCTAAAAGTACACTTTTTGCCATTTATTTTTAAGTCCAATGTAATAGGGAGCGAGCCTATTCCTCTTACATCCATAGAAAAACTAAAAGACTCAAATGGAGGTGGGTAGGCCACATGATGAGAGAGCAGAGAAATAAATGGACAAAAGCTATAACAGATTGGACCCCTAGATATAAAACAAAGAGGAAACGTGGAAGGCAAAGAAAACGTTGGTCTGATGAAATAAAAAGGCATGCGGGTCCATTATGGCCAAGATTAACTCAAATAAGAGCAAAGTGGAAAGAGCTGGAGGAGGCCTTCGTGTCGCAAAGACACGCCGACGCCCAATCTAATGTAGTTAATATGTTTGTGTAATTTTTGTTCAACCTATAACTTATATGTGTGGTGTTCCTGTTAGTATAAGTTCATCATCATCATTTCAGCCAAAAGACGTCCACTGCTGGACATAGGCCTCCCCCAGGCGTCGCCACATTGACCGGTCCCGTGAGTCTCTCATCCAGCGGGTTCCTGCAACCTTGACCAGGTCATCGGTCCACCTGGTGGGAGGCCTTCCAACGCAACGTCTTCCGGTTCGCGGTCGCCATTCCAGAACTTTTCGGCCCCATCGGCCATCCGTTCTGCGAGCAATGTGCCCTGCCCATTGCCACTTAAGTCTGGCGATTCTTCGGGCTACGTCGGTAACCTTGGTTCTCATGCGGATGTCCTCATTTCTGATTCGATCACGCAAGGAAACTCCGAGCATAGCCCTCTCCATTGCCCTTTGGGTGACTTTGAGCTTTTTGATAAGGCCCATTGTGAGCGACCACGTTTCGGTCCCGTATGTAATCACTGGCAACACACACTGGTCATAGACTTTCGTCTTGAGACACTGGGGTATGTTGGACGAGAAGATACTGCGCAGCTTCCCGAACGCTGCCCAGCCGAGCCGAGTAGTATAAGTTGGTTATAAATAAATAAATATGTTAAGTTTTAGATACATCATGAGTGCAATACAATCAAATAATATTTTTTGAGTTTTTTTTTTCTGTAAATAAACCTTTCATAACAAGTAACTGCGTCTGTGACCATTTTACGAATTTTAATGCAATTCATATTATTTTCCTAAATGGTCACAGAGGCATTTACTAAAATCGTAAAATGGACCTTCATTAAGGTCCATTTTACCCTTTTTAACGCAATTCATATTATAATCTGCTAAAGTGGTAATCTTAGACCCTGTAGTTTATATCCTCCTCCTGCCTATCCTATTACATATTTTAGCTAAATAAAGAATATTCTATAACATTTATTATATTATTATGTACCTTCACAATGAAATATCCTCCCCACTCATCAGAATGTTCATTATGTTGTACTAATTCTTCAGGAGATAGATCTGCCAAGTGACACATTTTTGACTGAAAAAAAAACGAAACAATGGCTAAGTAATAATATATTTGTAAGAAAACACACTTATTTCTTCAATCAAGACTCAACCCAACTTTAAGGCGTTAACAGCACCGAAACTAGCGCCACCCTCTTTTACTCTAAAATCACATCTTTGATAAAGAGAATAATTACTTATTACCGCCCTATGTGGCCACTTTTATCTTTAATCAGTAACTCTCTTTATTTATCAAGTCTGGAATCATGAAAAGTGGTTTTAAAAATACTACAGGTTATTTACTAGCATCATAGTGTTTTGGATTTTTCAAATCTGATGTGATTTTAGAGTAAAAGAAATAAGATGTGGGTGGCGCTAGTATCGCGTTTAGTGGCGCCTTAACTAAGGAACTTGTTCTAGATGCTTCCTTACATCATTTTAGTAATTCGAAAAAGAACCAACAAGCAAAGTTCCTTTTTTGTTTATTACTCAGATTGAAGAATATTTTCTATAAGAATTTCAATGAAACTTTGCTTGTTGGTTCTTTTCCGATAACACAAAAACATTTTACCATTGTTGGTATTGAGTAATTAAAATTACCAAGTTTGTGTTTTAATATCTCATGCTGGTGCCTTACAATTATGTAGCGGCGTAGGGTATTGGGTCCTGGTACATCTGTTTTGGCCACTAGGGAAGAGCATTACCAAATGTTTTATTTCGGCAATCTAAATATATTATTAGTTTATTTTACTTCAAAAACATACTTGCACACAGAGACTTAGTTATGACTATTGTTAATTAGTTAAAGAAAAACCTACCTTAACCATTATAGGCAGAGATCCCAAAGACCTATCCACAGTTACAGATTTCTCATCAATCATCAAAGTCATTCTGATTTTAAAGTCCCCTTTATAAGTCGCAGCCCGCTGTCTACACTCTGTGGGGAGAACTGTCTGGTTTTTAACACCAACGGCCTCCATAGGCACACTCGGCTTCGCAAATCCTGCTTCATCTATCGTTATTTTTACCCTTTCTCCGCTCGGTAACTCAAATTCGGAGGGAACAAGGTCTGCGATGGCTGCTTGCAAACCATCTTGTAACATATAGTTAAATGAGTCAATGTGAGGCGCTCCAAGACATTGTAGGTGCTGAAAAGATAGAAATAGTTACATTAATTAATGATCATAATAAAGATGCAGACTACTTGTCTAGTTTGGGCCTCAACACTATCTATGAATACAGATTTTAGACAATATTTAAAGCTAATATGATATATCTTGTATATTACTAGTGCACCTGCTTATGTATTACCCGGATAAGAAACAATTTTCTATATATACTTTTATAAACCCCTAAGACGACCCACTGACAAAAATAGAGTAAAATCAATAAATAAACAATGCCATAAGTTACGAACCGGGTTTGCTATTTTTGGTGGTTTCCGATAGTCCGGGTGGCTTGTGTAAGCCAAAGAAGGATTTTTGGCGATTTTCTTTGAATTCATTTTGTTGTTTGTTAATCACATCTATGATTATAAATTGTGAACTATCAATTTATTCAATATCCCAAAGTACGCACTTTAAACACGTGTTTTCATGTTTTGATTAAACTGTCAAAGTCAAAAGTCATGTAATGTCAACTAAACTTCAAAATCGATTGACAATAATTGACATTATGGTAGCATTGCAGTAAACTGTTGCATGTTTATACAGTCTATGGTAAGGAAAGACCCTAGAATACCCCTCTCCCACATTGGCCGACGACCCGACATAATTTGTTGTGCAACGGCACATGTTGGCCTAAAAACGCTCTAAAAAATGAATGCACGTACTTATGTTTAAGACGATGATAGTAAAGGGAAAGTGTCAGACTTAGAGAAAACTAGCGACATTAAAACAGATGATTCTTTTTTGCAATTTGCTCAGAGCGATCAGTTGTATTAATTAATCAAATATAATTATGTTAGTCGTATTATGTCCATCAGTGGATGTCTTTGACTGAAATGATGATTATGATGATGAATATCATTATTTTCGTATGTTCATCTGTCTTTCTTAAGGTTGATGTTCCAGGGTAGCCCGCGAAATTCAAATTTTCTTAAGTTTTTTGCAATTTGCAGGCAAGTGGACAGACAAGATCAAAGTCATTCCCTGGAACCTTTATGAGCTCGGAGGGTTGTATTAATGATTTTGGTGATTATAATTCTGTAACTACATTATGTTTTACAGCCGCGAATCAAATGTTCATCAACATACAACCTATCACTGGCCTGCAAATTGCAAAAAACTAAAGAAAATTTGAATTTTGCGGGCTGGTTGGAGGATTCACCTTAAGGTGGATGTTCCAGGGTAGCCCGCGAAATTCAAATCTTACGTTTTTAGCGATTTGCAGGCCATGCTAGGTTGTATGTTAGTGAAAATATGATTCGCGGCTGTAAGACGTATGCAGTTACAGAATTATAATCATCAAAATTATCATTACAACCCTCCAAGTTCATGTCTCAAGAATGACCTTTTGATGAAATAATCATTCTTGAGAGTTACATGAATTTCGCGGGCTATCCTGGAACATCAACCTTAGTTATAAATATAAATAAACCGTTTTGAACCGAAATCCGTTCTAAGTTTGTTTAAAACCACGACCACGTGAGCCTTACATTAATTACGAATTAGTTTAAAAGAGAAAAAAATGTGAAGTATGTACTTCGAAAACAATCATGATGTATTCTAATGCGTATTTTTATTAAATTGGCAGAAGAAAAGAGAGGCTTAACTCTAACTCTCACGGTAACTCTCCCGGAAGCCTGCAGCAGTCTGGGAAGGCTGCTGCAACTGGGACGACCTATGTTGGTTGGAGTAGGTATAAAGGTATTCTTAAAACATCACGCACAATGGCCCAATCAAGGGGCTAAGTGCGGATAAAAACCCCGATAAATTAAACTAAACTAAGTGTGATCTTATATCATTATAAACCAAAAAGATTGTTTCAAAAAACTGCTACTTGAAATTCTCAAATTGAATAAATTGAACGCACCCATAAAATAAAAAAAATATGTTTCTAGTCTAGTTCGTCTAGATTTTGAATTCTCTATGGTCCTCCTTTTACAACGGGCAACGGCTACTCTACGGGCGGGAATTTACCACGTCTTGTAATTAATTGATTTCTAGATAATAACTACACTAGCGAAATAAAGGACCTTTGAAGAAGTGCATTCTGGTGCATTCGCCGACCATTCCTACGTGGCACTGCACTTACCTCCCCTAAAATTACTCTTTACTTGACTGCGCGCTGCGTGCGAGTTTCGCTGATAACTGCATTTTGTTTGTGCGAGTACGAGTGAATCAAGTTGGAAAATGTAAGTAAACTAAGTACATTGTAATTTTGTTTATCTGTTTTGTCGTGAACTTGTACTTAGCTCGTTCGATATTTCGTACATAATTATGTGGTACTTATTTCACAAGTTTTATCCAACTGATACGTCCCTTCGGTTACGGTGTTTGTAATTTTATCTTTCGCCATTTCTTTCGCAGGTCTTTTTTATTAGTTTTATCAACCGTTTTATGTTACTTTGCTCCATATTTTTGTTGTACTCCGGAAATCGGTTTCCACGTTTAATCACCATTTACACTAAAACACCATTTCGCACAATTATTAGCAATTATTAGTATCAGCAGTTACAAAGTATTTTTGTTAGCGAGCGGATATGCTGACCAACGCTTTTTGCTGAATATACTTTATCATAAACCGAATATCTATTCCACGAATATGATAGGTACAACATTTATGTTCTGGAAATAACTTAACATGTTATTACAGGGATCCCTGATGGGCTTAAATTTAATATCACTCATTGTCATAAAAGTTTTAAAAAGTCAGTATAGGGTTTTGTGATAAAATCCAACTAACTTACACTCAATAAAACAACACAACAAAATAAAAAGGTACAGCTAATAATAATCATATGAAAACACTGTAATATAAAAAAAAATATTTAAAAAAAAAACTGATCTTATTATTTAATATTTTAATAATGGTATTCAGCTGCATCTGGTTAGGCTGGAAGCCGACACCAACATAGGCTGCGGTTTAAATTGTACGATCCTTTACAAACGTGCCAACGCTACAAACTAGCTGTTTAAATTGAATGTTTACCATCGGTACACATAGTACACATTTCAATTTAAACCAGTCAATAGCCCTGTAATGTCACTTCTGTCAAAAATTATAACCTCGGAACTAAGCCGAAAGCACAGAACATAATATTATACCCCTCTCGGAATTATTGAATAATATATAATATATTTTTCATTGAATAATATCTAAATAATGGTGCAACAACAAACAACATCTAAAAGCAAAATAAAAACAAGTCAATTGCTTTCCTTGACACTTGTCAAATTCGAATTTGACGTCTCCGCACACACTGTACTACCAAATTTTTGTGTGCGCCGTTGGTAGCGATCGATGACGTCAATCATGACGTCACACTGCTAAGAAGAGCTCACGTTTGTACAAAATAAACCGATTTTATGCACGAACACAGTACCAATAGCGCACATCGTACAATTTAAACCGCAGCCATAGTTGGAAAAAGACTAGGCCGATGATGCTTAATATTCAGTATTCTTTATCTGTCCAGCCTTTTCCCAACAGTATTGAGGGCAGCTTCCAGTCTAACCACTATATGATGTCAGGGTTACCTATTTGACCAATACATTACTATGTAACAGTAACTATGACCCGTGGTAATACTGGTTGTCTGACTTTCAAGCTTTGAACTACCCGCAACAAGCTCGCACATAAGGGGCCTGTATGTGATGGAACGTCACTTGTAGGTCATGCAGTACCTGGGTTAGGTCCCATACTAAAATCTGGAATTTTCTTTGGGATGAAACTGAGTTGTACATTTACTGGGACACAAGCAATATAAAGAAAAGATGGCAGCATTGTTTTCTCTTTTAATTTTGATATTGTGGTGATCCCATATGCCTGAAATTTTCTGGACAAGTCTGGAGTTTTAGCCCAGTGTCAGGAATGTAGAGAAATTTTCAAAATTATGAAAAGTGTACAGATAGATGTTATTTGTTAAACTTATTTTTAAATAAAATGAACATAGCAAACAACATGTTAGAGTATTTTTTATGTTTTATATTTTAAGTAAGTAGGTATGTCCTACAGTAGCCCAGAATTTCCTCCAGAAATCTTTTTTTATAAATCTGGGAACCCTACATTAATATTACAATGTATCAGAAACACATTGAGCCATTTGGTTGTCTTTCTTGTAAGATAATGGCTGTGTTTATTATTTTTGTAGTTAAAAGAATAACAAAAGCAAAAAGTGAGTGATAAACTCAAATACTGGAAACTTCTAGTTGATCCATAGAATTTTTTCTTTCTGTAGGGATTTTTTTGACAAAAGACATAAATTACTAAATACAGTTCTTAACAATGCTTATATTCAATTCATTCATTCATCAAATCATTTAATTTTCGATTAATGCACAATTATTTAATTAATTTTTTAATGGTGCATATAGTCACTCATAACCAACAACCGGAATAATTGTCCATTTATTTCCCTAAAATACAAGGTAGGTAGTCAATTTAACACCTTCAGTGCCGGGAGCCCTCCTGGAGGGCTCACTCAAATCGTATCACCGATGCCGGGAGCCCTCCTGGAGGGCTCATTTTAAATGTAGGTTTTTCTTTGCGAAAACAGCATGAAATAATGTAAAAATAAAAAAAGTTGTATATTTTAACAAGATTTATAAGAATACGCCGTGGTTTTAAATTCCAAGCACTTTTATTTTTAATTAATTTTCTACCTCTTCCTAGACGCCGAGAGCCTACGTGGTAGGTTCTATTTCAGAGGTGGAAAACCATTGGTACGATTTTCAATATTTTCTAAAAATAGTTATTTATAGAATTTTTCCAATGTTTCACTTTCAAGAAAATACCAGTATATATTTCATGTTTTTTTTTTCAATAAAACCGAAAAAAAACGGAAAAAATTTCATGTTTTAAATAATAATAATATACTTTTTTTTTTGAAGTGAAAACTTCTTTAGCGGCGCTGAGCACTTTTTTTTGTATGGGTAAAAACTTTCAAACTCGCGTCAGGGTCACGTGATGCTGATCGAAAAAGCGTAAGATTTTTCGATCAGCATCACGTGACCCTGACGCGAGTTTGAAAGTTAATATTGAAGTTTTCACTTCTGCCGGCACTCCCGGAGTGCTACCTTTTTTTTTTTATAAAAAACGTTGCCCCACACTAGGAATTTCTCCTGTATCGTGGGTGCGTTTACAAACATTTAAACTCACATACACAAATACCCAGACCCGGAACAACTACCTGTAGGTCATACAAATATTTGATCCGTGCGGGGATCGAACCCGCGACACGCAGCGCAGCAGTCCATTGCTTGAGCCACTGCGCTAACCGTGCCGTTTTCAGACCAGTAAATAAATTCTTAGTTAATTTAACGTAGGATATTCTATACTTTTACTCTTTCCATCATCATCCACCTAGCCTTTTTCCAACTATGTTGGGCTCGGCGTCCAGTCTTACCGGATGCAGTTCAGATGTAGTACGTTACATGAAGCGACTACCTATCTGACCTTCACAACCCAGTTAGACGACAACTGGGTGATACGATCAACCTGTCAAGTCTGACAACTGGGCAGCAACAAGTCTTACCAAGCATAAGACTAGTAAGACTGGTTTGCAACCAGTCTTACCGGAGGTAAGACTAGTAAGACTAGACTGCTACCAGTTTTTATCAAAGGTAAGACTAGCAAGACTAGTCTGCTACCAGTTATACCAAGCATAAGACTAGTAAGACTGGTCTGCAACCAGTCTTACCAAAGATGCGACTAGTAAGACTGGTCTGCAAACAGTCATACGGTAAGACAAGGAAGACTGGTCTGCAATCAGTTTTACCGAAGGTAAGACTAGTAGTACTGGTCTGCTACCAGTTTTATCAAAGGTAAGACTGGTCTGAAACCAGTCTTACCAAAGGTAAGACTGGTCAGCAACCAGTCTTACCAAAGACAACACTACTAGGACTGGTATGCAACCAGTCTCACCAAAGGTAAGACTGGTCAGCAACCAGTCTTACCAAAGACAACACTACTAGGACTGAACTGCAACCAGTCTCACCAAAGGTAAGACTGGTCAGCAACCAGTCTTACCAAAGACAACACTACTAGGACTAGTCTGCAACCAGTCTTACCAAACGTAAGACTGTTCTACTAATAATAGGGGCGACCGACCCTATTGCCATCAATCAAGCACAAAAACCCAATAATACTTTGCCCGACCCGGGAATCGAACCCACGATCTCATGATCACCAGTCGCGGTTGTGAACACTAGACCAACGAAAGATTCTACAAGATTAAAAAAAACCACAAAAGGTTGAGCACCACTTATTTTTTTGGAGGGCTCACATTTTCCCAAACGTAATGCCAGTGACCCCCCTGGAGGGCCCACTTGCAAATACTTGCAATATGTATGGCGGGATGGCACATGAGTTCTATGAAATGGGGGTGGTCGAATGTGTTAATTTGGATAATATCCTTCGATCAATAATAGTACTAGATTAAGCATCAGGAAAGATCAGGAACAAAACTAAGTCGCTCAAGTGGCCACGTTTGCACACACGTAAACATCTACATAACATCTTAGAAAAAAGTTCAATATTATTAACAACTTCAGATGATTATAAACCTTAACACTTAAACATAACGTTTAATTATCATTGTAAAGTATATTTATTTAAGCCCTTTCATCGGAGAAAGATTAGAAGCAAAACATTTTAAATGTCGCTCCAAAGTAAAAAGTCATCAGTACAAAAATATTCATTCTAAAATGAAACTTAAACTTTAAGCAATACGGTTAAAAGCATTTTGTGTACAATGTCGTGCTTATTCTATTGCGGAACTAGCGTTCCCTGTTCAAGAACATGATACAATAGTTGGTGCGTTGTAGCAAACATTGGCCAAACAATTATAATATTCGCTGATTTAATTACCTATATTTACAGTTTAATTATGTTTAAATATTATTAAAAAGCACATAATGATATTAAATTACCGAAAAAAAAATATTCCTTCCAAAACCTTGGTGTTACGGTGGTTATTTACGCAGTTTTTGAACGCATACTGCGGTATTTTGACGTCTTAATGTTGGCTATGATTGGACCATACTGATTTGAAATAAGACCACAAATACGTTTGTGGTCTTATATTTCGGGCCGTTTTTGAAGCGCTTATCGGGAATCTAGTACATTATTGATCGAAGATAATACCTCTATAATTTAGCAAGTCATTCCGGAATTTTAAAGAGATGTAGGAATATCAACATGTTTTAGAAGTTGAGACAAATGAACTCCGCCTATTCTGATTTCCACTGAAACACAATGAAACCTAAACCTACCTACCTACTAACCATATATTTTTGTTATCAAATTGGATGTCACATCCTGCTTAATATATTTTTGTCAAATGTAGGTATATTATGTAGGTATATTATGCAGGATACTTTCAAGTATTACTTAATTGAAAGTATTACCTGTGGTATTACAGTGGTTTGGAATCATCAGAAAAAAATACTAACCTCGGATTTTATAGGGTAGATGACTGACTAAAAAAAATATGATTCTGTTTAATCCGTCTGTTAGATTAACGAAAAATATTGGATAGGTACGTGTTTTTTGTTTTATCAAATTAATAAAAAAAAATACGGAAATAAAACGTGTCAAAGATCGTGAGTGGGGGCTGGTGACGTCAGTTTCTGGTAAAAAACGTAATAAACTGTGAGGACGCGCGACTTTTCGAAGCAATGTATCGTCTTCATTTATTGTTTACGTGAAAAAGGGAAAAATACCTACGTGTGCAATATTTTTTGGAAATCTATCTGACGGACTAATTCGATTTTTTTTTGTCAACTACCCTTTTATGAAAATGAAATTGAGCTATAAATTAAATGGGACAAGAAAAAACTTTTTAGCAAAAAAAAACAACCGACTTCAAAAACACCAAAAAGTGAAAATAAACTTCAGAAGAAAAATCAGCTTGAAGTCGGTGGCAAAAAAAGACAAATCAAACGTCACCGACTTCAGAAGCTTATTTTTTAATTTTTAGTTGTGTATCTTAAAGAAATATTTACTATGAAACATATAATATACTTGTATAGCGTCAGAAAAAGCATGAAACACGTAACACGTGCCTAATGAGGGTTGCCCTCGATTTCTCTGGGATTCCATCACCAGGATCTGGTTTCCATATCATAGTACCACCCTTGAAATATCTCCGTTCCAATAAAAAAAAGAATCATCAAAATTGGTTCATAAACGACGAAGTTATTTGCGAACATACAAAAAAACGAACGATAAAAATGTTCATAAATTATAAAAAAAATTATCATAAGTGAAAAGTACTGGGCCAAGCCATGCTAAATTTTTATGGGACCAAATGGCAACTATTCCGCATCAAACTAAAAAAAAAACACGTAAATCGGATCATAAATCGCAGTGTAATCAATCGGTGTACATACATAGAAAAAAAACAAAAAAAAAACATACCAATCGAATTGAGAACCTCCTCCTTTTTGGGAAGTCGGTTGTTTAGATTTATATTGGTTCACTGCGCCATCTATTGTGTAATTTGTGAATTTGAATTTGTGCGAAAGTAGTTTTAGAGTTCTGTCGATGACTCGATAGATGGCGTTGTTAGTTGAGATTCTCCGTAGGTCAGAATGATTATAAATTTTTTGTGTGAGCAGCAAGCACTGTGAATTGAGTATTATACGCGCTTAGTACAAGTCCAGTGTTTAATTTAGCCACCCTCTCCTAGTCGACCTTTGTTCATCGGTTAAAAAGCACTTTTACTCTGAAGGTTTTTTTAATGGCGTTATGATGATTAGTTTATTTTTAAACATAAAGGAATGTTTCTTTTGAGTGAAAGCTATCTCGGGAATTACCTATTTAGATTTCTTTTCCTCCAGGTGAGATTTAAAGTTCAAGCCTGTATGTCTCGTCCATCCTGTATATTTTTAATTAGCCTTTTATGTCCCACTGCTGGGCAAAGGCCCCCTTCATGGCCTCTAAGAATTACGTACCATTTAAACTTTTTTTTTCAACGGTATTTTGTTCTTTTTCCACAAAGTATCAGACAGTTTTTTCTGTCTTCGACTCTTCGCTTAATTTCTTTTATTTTAGTTTCAGAATGGCGTCCATATTTTCTAGAAACGGTGTTCTGTCCGGTCGTATAAACTATTACTGTCTGATATGCGACGAACAGTTTAGGAATGCGGACGAGACGCTTGCGCATATCGCCCATACTCAGCATAAGGTGGACTTGAAGACTTGTGGATACTTTGAGAAATATGAACAAGACTTCATAAGAAAGGTATGTTTTTTTTTGTCATGATAAACCGACTCTCTCACCCAAGCGATGCCCGTCGAGGCTGCGGGTTGTTCGAAAGAGATACCGCGGCCTCGGCACAAGGGGCTAAGAAGGAACATGGGTGGTTTTTAGTCAGTAGAAGTCTGAGAATCCCTACCGCACTGCCCAGAGCGGGAGGAGTCATTTGAAGATTTCCCAGCCCAAAAAAAAAGGCCTCCTGATCAGAAGGTCTAAGTAGCAAAATGTCCAACAGCGCAAAATGTCTAATGAGCAGTAAGTCTACTTAGCAAAATGTCCATGTAGCAAAACGTCCAACTATCAGATGGTCTGTATAGCAGAACGTCTATTTAGCAAAACGCCATTTTTAAAATATGTACACTCATGATAGAAACTACAAGTCATTTGTAAATTACATTGCTAAGGACATTTTGCTACTTAGACCTTCTTTCTGATCAGGTCATCAGGAGGCAAAAAAAGAGGACTTTATGTTCAGCAGTCGCGCTTGCGACCTCTAGTTAAAAAAATAGTAATACATAGTTTTTTTTTTTTTTTTTTTTTTTGCTTTCTGTGCGTATTTACAATCAGTCATAGACTATAAGCAAATCTTTTGTGTGCATTAGATGTCATGCCGAGTGTGCACTCCAGTGAGTGCAACTGCTCCTTGTCGATTGACTAGATTTAGTCCAGTTGTAGAATAACACGCCGTTTTAGACGTGTTTCGCACTCGGTGTGTATTAGCCCAGCTGCTAGATTATTAGGGTGATTTGATAATCTTGTTTTATAGCTTGCAATGGAGTTTTTAATCTCTTCCTTTATGGTGTTCATTTTTAAATGGTTGTGTATTTCCACATTTGTAGTATACCATGAAGCGTTTGATATGGTTCTGAGTATTTGGTTCTGTAGTCGCTGCAGTATATTTATGTTTGAATCGCTAGCGGTAGCCCAAAGTTGAGCACCATACATGAAACTAGGTTTCAAAATACTGTTATATATCAATAGCTTGTTATCTGTGGAGAGTTTCGTAATGCATAGTTGAAGTAGTAGTTGTAATAGTTGACGTGTCATCAAGATTTTCCATCAAGAATTTCTCAGCAGACACGGAGTCTTGATTTGTTTCCGGTTGATAACCATAGCCTCGCCAATTATTACATGGGACTTAAACAACTGGCGAAATGTGGGTGTTCTCTTACATCCGTATTAAGGACCGACCGAAGGTTCGGTTTCGGCTAGTTTCGGCCAAAAAATCTAGTTTCGGCGGTTCGGCCTGAGTTTCGGTTTCGGCCAATCCTTTCGGCCCCGCCGAAACAAGGTATACGCCGTATACGTCCGTATCTATAATCAAGTTAAAGTAATTACTTGAACTTAAGTAATTACTTATGCATACATTTTTATGCAATGGACAAGAGTTTAAGCGAAGTTAGAACCGTCAATGAAAGCAAACCTAAGAATTCTAACTTTTGATATTTCTAACATCAAGGAATTATTAAACTACAGAGAAAAAATCGTATCTTAAACATTGACTTTTACTCAAGTAACCACTATGACTTGTTTATAGATACCGGTGTTAGTTACAGTTCTGCCCAATCATGATGATATTCTAAACATAGTATATAACAAACTTACTCACGCTGTTTCTACAATTAGATCTTTTAAACTACGCAACTGATTTAATGCAGTTTTCAGCAATAGATAGAGTGATTTAAGAGGAACGCTTTAGTATCGACTTTGCACCCGTGCTAAGCCGGGGCGGGTCTCTAGTGCTAAGTAAATTAATTCATAGTCATTTGCTTTCTCTTCAGATAAAAGGAGTCTACTTCTGCGAGCCTTGCAGCCTTACGTTTCCGACTGCCACGAAGGTTGAACTACACCTAAGCGAACCATCTCACATTACAGCAAAAAATAACATCTCTCCATGGCTCAAGCGTATGGAGAATGATATCATAATCTTCAACCAGTTCATCATCTCTGATGATGCTTGGAACGGCTTTGTGGAGGACACTTGTGTTCTTTGTAACGAGGAGTTTGATGATAGCAGTTCCCATAAGGCTATCAAAAGTCATGTGCTCAATTTAATCAAAAGTGAAGTTATTTATGATGATGTTGAAAAAACTGTTTATAGGACGGTAAGTTGGAGCAATGTTCAGGTTCAGCAGCGCTTGCTTAGGTTAATCTGTGGATGGGTGAACACCCATTACATACCGTGTTTCCTCCGTACCTCGGAAAGTACAATAAACTAAGTATAGTTTCACCCCACAAAATTGTTTTTTTTTTGGTGTGACACTTCACAATTTACGACAGGACTCAATATAACGCACTCAGACCATAGTGATGAAGGATTCATTGAATAGGGTGGGGGTTGTGGATGTATTTAAAGTAAAGTTTCAACAATATTTTTTTTGAAACAATTGGAACTTATAGATGCCCAATATCTAATATGGTGTAGAACGATAAAAAAGTGCCATTCGTCTTCGTTATGACCAAGGCTACTTTTATACCCAAGAAAATGATACACAGCTCTTTTGCCTTTTTTTTGGTGGGTGGAAAATCATCGAATAACCCCCCCCCCCCCCGCAAGGGGAGTGTCAGACTTCTACTGACTGAAAACCAAACCCATGTTCCTTCTTCTTCGCCCTTGTGTTGGAGCCGCGGTAACCTTTCGATATCCACAGCACAGCTCTTTTGCCTTACAACGTTTTTTTACATTTGTTCACAGATTGATGCCAAGTCGCACCAATGTCTTACATGCAATGTGATCTTCGGCAACGATCCCACAAGTCATTTTAAAACAGTCGATCATAAAGATGCTTATAAATCGTATGATCCAACTATCTACAAAAATGAACCGAAAAATACTGCTACTTCCAACAATATTGATACAAAGAAAGAAACTCAACATGTGAAGGATAGCATTAAAGAGGTCAATGGAAATAACACTAAAATAGCAGATAAAAATGTTGATAAAGATATTAAAACAGCCACCAAATCTGTTAATGGAGATAGTACCAAAACAGCAGATAAAGATATTAAAACAGTCACCAAATCTGCCAATCTACCCAACACTAAAACACCAGAAGAAAAAGAAAAACTAACACAGAAGTCAAAACAATCAGCTAAAAATGGCTTGACATCAGCAGAAGAACTCGACAAGATTTATTGCAAGAATGTGGGCGCAAGAAACTATATAACAGAACTTGGGCCGGTCAAATTGTGCATTTTATGTGAATGGCTAATAGACGAATCCCCAGAAGAACACATCCGTTCAAAATCTCACCAGTACTTGGTAAAACTACATCAGGAAAGATTAGCAGAAAACTATAACAGGTCAAGCCAAGACGAAGGAACAATTCCTCACGAATCCGTAGAAGAATACCAAAAAAACAACGTCAATATTGATTTTATAAACGAAACGGCGTTTTGTAAGAAATGTTCTAAAAACGTTGACTTTAATACGACTGCCATCGAGAAACACATTGAAGATCATAAGCAGACTGGTAGCAAGAAGCCACCAGAGACACTGTCTTCGGGCATCAAGTCGAATGGAACAGAAAAAACTACTTTGTATACTAAACCAGTGTTGCTTGGTAAGGCCAAGCAAAATAAGACCGTGTCAGTGGAAGACTATGCTAAACAGCATGGATTTACTCACAATCGCGCTGACGTAAGCTTCTACTGCCATCCCTGCACAAGGAGGCTCCACGCAATACTCGAAGACCTACAAAAGCACGTGGCGAGTAGAATTCACACAGAGAACACTAAAGCTGTAGCTAAAATTGATACAAACGTGCTTCCAGTAAAAGAACCAATTATGAGGTACATCAAGTCTTTTGAATTCCTCAACATGGCGGGTGAGGGTTCTGTCGTAATTATAAACGGAAAATATTGGTTGAACTGTTTCGGCTTTTTCCTAATTGCCAAAAAGGTAGAAACAATCTTCTGTCATGGGTGCCATATAGATTTGACTGAAAGAAATGTTTTGCAACATGTTGTTGGTAACCAGAATCACAAAGATCTATTTGAAAAATCCTCTGTGATAACTTCTTTGGAAGGCGAATTCATTAGAGAGGTAAGCAAGTGTTTTAATTACTCTTTACATTAGCCTAACTAATCTAGGATAGTTAGTGATGATGTATATTTATGTTAACTATTTTTTGCAGATAAAGATGGATCTTTACCATTGTGGGTACTGCAACACACAGTTTTACGATTGGGATGACGTTTTAGATCATATAACCTTGACAGTGCATCTGGAAGAAAAGTCGAAATCGGAAGAATTTCTCCGTAAGCACCGACCCGACTATTTCTCTAGAGTGCGATCGACCAAGAAGGAAATTAAAGATATGTTTATGCATTTTGGGAAACACGCCGGAAATTAATTGGCAATTTAGAGCGAATATCACGAATTAAATTGATCTTGATCAGGACGTCTAATCTGTGCTCAATAGTGTCAGTATAATAGCTATGGAATATTGAAAACAAAAGCTTTTAGACTCGGTTTAGATAAGCTGATCACGTTCAGTTTAATGAGTAAAATTCGCTTCTAGTCACTGGCTATCGTCAAGAGGGTGTGATTCTAGCCGTCATACAAGTCACACACAATATCTCCAAAGTTATATATCATTATTTTGTGAAAAACAAAGACAAATTCCAGAAGACCAACCAGAATAGTATAGTCCTTCTAATATGAAAACTTTATAGGTCAAAACTTCATAAATCAATTATAGCACGAAAAATTTAGATAGGACCGGATGCCAGTTTACAGACGATAATTATATCGATGTACATATTATTATTTCATATTATACATATATAAAATTTATGCCTTTGAAGCTGTTCTAGTGTTGCCCCAAAAATTGCATAGTATGGCGGATAGAATCATAAGCTCTTCCAGCATAGCTATTCACAAACAATCGAATCGAATAAATCGCATGTGTATCTCGCTCCCTCTCGTAATTCGAAAAAAAAAGATGTCGATTCGAGAATTTGTGAATAGTTATGCAGCTGGGCTATTTTTTGTGCATTTATTGATATATTTTTTTGTAATATTTTATGTAAATTGGTATGGCTCAAAGGTCCTGCCGCACAGTCGAAGCGGCAAATTCTCGGAAAGATCGCGAGACTGTTACTGGACGGACGACGCGAGGTTTTCTCTTCCCAGTTTCTGCTGATGCTTTCGCGAGTAGGTTTTTTCATATGTATGGATGACAATTAAAACTAAAGGTAGATTTATGTGCTCCTACAGATTATAACCTATCTGTGCCAAATTTTATCCAGTCTTTTTCGTCGTCGTTTCGATGATTCCCATCGCCAGTTCCGTTCAGGCATTCTGCCGTGATTGATTAGCAAACATCCATCGATCCAAACCGTATTTATAATAGTATAGTAGTAGTAGCAACAGTTTTAGAAAGGACGGCCTCAGTTCAGTAACTTTCTTATACTCTACGTTGGCCCGAGATATATTTTCCGATTTATAATAGTTTGTTTCGACCCTGGGCGTGTTTACTGGACTTCGACCGACTTCTAATGCTTTACCCGACCCTGGCCATGTTTACTGGACTTTGACCGACTTCTAATGCTCAAAACCCGACCCTGGCATCGTTTACAGGACTTCGACCGACTTCTAATGATTTGAACCGACCCTGGCATTGTTCACTGGACTGCGTCTGACTTCTAATGCTTTACCCGACCCTGGCCATGTTTACTGGACTTCGAACAATTTCTTATACTTTTACCCGACCCTGTCTGTGCTTGCTGGACTCTGAACGGTTAATAATACTCATTACAAACTCTCGCTACGTCTAATTGAACTTCATAGTTTAATAAATAATACTCTGATCGACTCTGGCAATGTTTATTGGACTCCGATCCACACGATTTTAATTTGGCTATGCTAAATGGACTTTGAACTATTAATGATACTCGACTCAAACTCTTGCTACTTTTCCTGGGCTTCCGACCGCCTTCTAACACCCTGACCCGATCCTGCCTATGTTTGTATTGGGCTTTAAACGATTTATGGAACTGTGTTTTCGGTTTTTTAAGTTTACTGGACTCCGGACGATCTATAACACTTTATTTTTTGGTTATGTTTACCAGTTTACTGGACTGCTAACGATCTACAATACTTCGATTTTCTGCTATGTTTACTGGACTCTGAACGATCTAGAATACTTAAAATATGTTGGTTTTCGGCTATCTTTACTGGACTGCTAACGATCTACAATACATCGATTTTCGGCTATGTTTACTGGACTCTGAACGATCTATAATACTTAAAATATGTTGGTTTTCGGCTATCTTTACTGGACTGCTAACGATCTACAATACTTCGATTTTCGGCTATGTTTACTGGACTCTGAACGATCTAGAATACTTTGTTTTTCTGCTATCTTTACTGAACTCTGAATGATCCATAATACTTATAATACATGTTTTTCAACTATATTAACTGGACTTAACAATCCATAATAATTATAATACTTTGTTTTCGGCTATCTTTACTGGACTCTGAACGATTTATAATACTTGTTTTTCAGCTATGTTTACTGGACTCGAAGCGGTTTAAACTACTTTGATTTTTTCAGCTATGTTTACTGGACTTCGAAAGATCTATAATTCTTTGTGTTTAGGCCATGATTACTGGACTCCGAACGATCTACAATACTTTGTTGTCATTTGGCTATGTTTATTGGACTCCCAACGATCTAAAATACTTTGTTTTTCGGCTATGTACTTGACTCTAAGCGAACTATACTACTTTGATTTTCGGCTATATTCACTGGACTCCGAACGATCTAAAACACTTTGGTTTTCGGCAATGTTTACTGGACTTATAGATATGAAAGTTTTATTAAATCATTGCTGTGTTTACTGAACTTCTCCTGAATTCTAACTTAACTTAAATATACCTCGCTTTGTATATTTACCCGATTTTGAACGACTTCTAATACTCTCACTTGACCATGGCTGTTTTTACTGGACTCCGAATGACTTAAATATTTCGCTTTTGGCTATATCTACTGGATTTTTCGAACGCGTAATAATACCCACATCAAAATCGCTGTTTCCTGAACTTCAAATCATTATTATAAATATACTCTGATCCTCGCTGTGTTAAGTGGATTTCCGAACAGTTGTAACTCTGACCCGATGCTGGCTGTTCTTTGGACTCGGCTTCTGACTGACTGACTACTAACTCACTACTGACTGACTGACTTCTGACTGGCTGACTTCGAACAACTTCTAATATGTTAACCCTAATTAGGTATTCTTAGTATGCATCGACTGGAGTTGGAACCGATTTAGGACACGCTGATTTTTATTTTATTAATATTATCATATTAACAAAAGTATACATAATTCCTTATAATAATCGTATATTTTTTATTTATCCCAATGGTTGCTTTGTCCACATACGTATGATCCATATTAATTTTCGTGTGCGTCGCTTCGACTGTGCGATATGATATACCTTGTGCCCTTTTTTGTTATTTTTTCTATATTTGCATGTATGTTTAAAAAGAGATGAAAAGCGTTGCGTTCTAGTTGGCAGTATTAAATCGCCTGATTAGTTGTAAGTATGTTGCTGGCTCTACTGTGATCGTTATTTTAACGGTGCGGATCAAACAGAGCTGCAAACAAAATGATCTGATGACAACTTAAGCACGAACATGATACGCTACAATAAATCATCACAATTTAAACTCTATTTCAGTTTTGATATTGATCATTATCGATTTAACGATGACAACTTGATCGAGTAGTTGTAGATTTTCTGCTAAACCATAAAAGTATGTGTTTTGAACAATTATTATTAGCAATCCTTTCCTGGGAAAGACACAAAGCAATTTTAAGACTGGGCTCAATTGTTACCCAAATTCAAAGTAATTACATCACGTCATCATCAAAACTGTATTTTACTACTCTGCAACTTCCAATATTATGTTATTTTTTAAGAAATAAAAGTGATAGTTAAAAAGGAGAGAAGAAGAAAAAGAAGGGTTAAGTACTTAAATGTACCTATTAGTAATAGTAGATAGGTATATGTTGCGTTTAAATAATAGGATTTCCAACTATAAATGTTAGTATTAGTTTCTAAAATACGTTTTGCTCATACTTTAAAAAAAATAACATTATATTGGGATATTATTATTATTGTACCTACTTATATCATTTATTCTCTCATCACAAAGCTGACTTTAAAGTTAATTTGTACAAGAAAATGAGTATTCCAACTTTGTGCTAGACTGGTGCCTGATGTAGGTTTTTGGGAAAAACTTGTGTTACACTTATAGGTCACTGGTCTTCACGGGCATATTAATATTGTATAAAATAAACCTGTTGTTGATGGTCTGATTTTGACTTGAAAATTGGTGCCTACCCTACTTACTCAATTTTTTTTCAATCGTTTTTTTTCATGTTTTCTTTAGATTTAAGTTTCATATAAGTGTACTGATTCATTACATAAACTTAGTAAGTAAGCATTCCTTTTATTCAATTAATATAAACGTTTTTTGATACTTAACAATATTTTTATTTTTCCTTATACTCTAAAAAGCGACCTCGCATATTCAGTACTGCCCGGTCCTGACAGACATACCACACACACGGACAGCCAGCATAAACTTAAAAATGGGATCCCGTTGGCATGGAACCTAGATAAAATCCATACTCAGAACTCGTTTCTCACTAAAATAGGGTAGTTGACAAAAACATTATAATTATTTTCATTTCATAATATTATATTCAAATGAACCCCCGCCTGCCTCCAAGTTTTGTTTAATTTAAAATGTGCTTGTTTTTTGCTTTTCAGTTTTTTCAGTCGGGTTTTTTAGTTTTTTAACTACTTTTTTTATTTCCAACTTTTTAGTTACTACCTACTACCTAGTTCTTTTGTGTTTGTTTTTTTCTTGGTCGCGTAAAATTCTTCGCAGATGATTTTGACACTTTGAATTTCTTATAAACAGTGTTATGACATATTTTTGTAATGTCCTTTTAAAACCCTTCATTTTGATACCCTACTCGATGGTACTGGAAAAAAAAATTTTTTGAACTCCGCGTTAGGGCTCCAGAAATACGCAATTTTCCTTTGGTTTTTTTAATTGAAAACGGACGGACATACATACCTACATACATAATTACATACATACATACACGTCAAACACATAACCCTCCTTTTGGGCTTCGCCGCAGTCGGGTAAATCACTAAATAGTCCGTCAAATAGATTTCCAAAAAATATTGGACACATTTTTTCTTTTTTCACGTACCTAAACAAAAAATGAAGATAAAATGCAGCGCTTCGAATCGAAATAGTCGTGTGACGTCACATTTTTGTCCATTTTGAACCAGAAAGTGACGTCACAAGTCCCCACTTATTAATCTGATAAAACAAAAACACGTATCCAATATTTTTTGATAATCTACTGACGCGACGACGGACTAAACAGAATCATATTCTTTTAGTAAGTCAACCTGTCAACTACCCGATTACGGAAAACTTAACAATGGCTTAGTTACCAAGAGTCTTGAATACCTGAGGAGGCTCTCGTTAGTCGGCTAGATCAAAAGCTTGATACACTTTTGTCGTTATCTATATTGCCGTGATTTACAGTGTTTTATTGTTGTTAAACATTGAGAATTTGAGAGAAGCAGGGAAGTAATTAATGGTTTATTTCAATCATTCTATTTAGGTACTCGGTGACCGGCTGTGCTGACATCAGAATGAACAGTCACCCTCATAATGTTTGTTTTCTTCTGGAATGTTATGGAAAATTGTTTGAGAATAGGAAGCAATACTTGGGCATAAATTCAACGTTAAATACGCCTATAATATAGTGGCCGTCCACGTACATTATAGGAGGCGGTACCTCTGGATACGGCTCGGTTTGTTAGCGAGGTTCCTTTCTCTGGAGCCTGCCAGTAGTTTTTGCCCTGTTCCCGATGCCGCCGATGGGCTAAAATTTTTATATTGTTTTCTTTTTTCAAGGAATATATTTGAATAAAAAGTCTGTGCCTTTAATGCGAAGATCAATAATAAAACGCTGACAAACTACATGCTGCTATTTACTTTCTGCAGGCGTTACGGTGAAAAATTCAAAAGCATTCTTCAACATACTGTTGCCTTAGCATTTATTCTTGTTTCATTTTATTTTACTTATTATAGCAATTAACTGTCTAAACTGACGTCTTGATTCTACTGTAGAATATATTTTTATACGCAAATCTCGGTTGGACGCGGTGGACTCGGGACTGTTCAAAAGAGATACCGCGGCCCCAGAACACAAAGGGCTAAGAAGGAATATGGGTGTTTAAGTCAGTCAGTACAAGTCTACATTCCGTTCTACTTCGCTCAGACTAAATTATTAAAAAAGCAAAATTAAAAATTATGAAAAAACCCACGACGGTTAAAAATTAATTGAAAAAAGGATAAAATAACATAAAACACCCGCCTTAAAAAAACCCAAGAATGTCCGTCGGGGGCTGCCATTAAATGAACTAGTTTTGCAATGTTCAGCTCCCGACGGACATTCTTGAAAAAAATTTTAATTTTGCTTTTTATTTTAAACTTTTTACTTTCATTTTTATTTTTTTATCTAAGAACATGCACCAGTCAAACCTAAACCCATAACTGAAAACTGCATCAAAATCGGACTTGTAGTTTTGGAGAAAAATGGCAACTTTGATTTGCACAAAAAATGTTTGCTGCAGCGCCCCCTGGTGAGTTGTCACCGTAACACCTATCTAAGAACATGCACCAATCAAACCCGAACCCATAACTGAAAACTGCATCAAAATCGGACTAGTAGTTTTGGAGAAAAATGGCAACATGTATTTGCACAAACACACAAACAAACAACCTCTCACCCCAAACGCATATACAGTCTCCGTTCCGTCATGGGTAAAAAGAAAATTCAATTCCAGCCAGTTTTAGCTGACCCAGTGAAACCTCATTGAAAATAAAGTCATGTCTGATGCTGGCCATGACATTGAACATTACCCGCATGATTGATCCAGTTTACATTTTAAATAGATGCTTATCTCTTGTGGCCTGAATATGAGCAAGTATCGAGCAGTTGGCAGGATAACAGCTCATTATAACCCGCGCTGATAAAAGGGCATTTTTTATAAACTGGGTCCTGAATTCGATTTCCAAGTCGAGGAATTATTGGATTTTCATTAGTTTGGCAGTAGCTGCCATGAACTCTGGAGTGGTGCCCGTTTGTCAGTGGTAGGCTCTTATTTCACGAGACTGAAACGTTACATGCTTTTTTTTTTTTTGGTGGGTGGAAAATCATCAGATGACCCCCCCCCCCCGCTCTTGGGCAGAGCGAAGGGGAGTGTCAGACTTCTACTGACTAAAAACCAAACCCATGTTCCTTCTTTGCCCTTGCGCCGCGGCCACGTCATCTAGTACAAAAAATCCGCGGCCCCGACGGGAACTTTACATGCTTCAACACACTTTTGTTTGCTTAAACCTTCGCCACCTTATTACAAAACGTAGTTAAACCTGGTTTAACTTCGACTTGGTTTATCTCGCATGACGTCTCACTTCAATAATATTCAAAAGAAAGTGACAGCATGCGAGATAAACCAGGTCTAAGTTAAACCAGCTTAGGTTTAACTACCTTTTGTAATAAGGCGGTACAAGTTTACAGGCGTTATGTTATAATAATAATATGTTACTACCTACTGGTTCTGACTTGACAAAGTTAATTCTAACATGGACTCCAATATCTTCTAAAACCTATCATGCATCAATATCATTTTCAGATTTGTTCCATCTATTTCTGAGTCTACATCTCCTCCTTTTCATACCAAGCTTCTCGCTCTATCGTCTAATCCAGGTCTTTCTGGTGGTAGGTCCGCCTACGCTAATTCTGCCATCTCTCGGCAACCATACATTGAGGGTTCAGCACATTGACTTATATATTACTGCGTAAGGACTGGGCGGACCGCATGATAAAATGACGCCTCGAATTTGGTCCCAAATAGGTCTTGACTAAACCGAAGTTTAAAAGAAAATGAAAATGAAAAATTAAAATTTAACATTTTTTTTTATTAACATTTTAATGAAAGCTTTATTTAATTTCTTTATACCTCGATAATACCACGCCACGCCGCTCATACAAGGTTACGTTTACGAGCAGCCTGATTAGTTCTTCTTATAGATGACGTTAGTGTTTCTCTGTATGGGGAACGCATCGAGCAAAATGTTCGGACGACCGTATCTTTAGTTTTTATATCAATGGTTCAGCACCACCTGCCGTCACCATGTCTCTTAGCTGTATCTCTAACCAATGATAATATGGTAACGTAAGTTTTCTTGTTACCCCGTCGTGGCTGCGGGTTGTTCGAAACAGATACCGCGGCCTCAACATAAAGGGCTAAGAAGGAACATGGGTGGTACTTTTTAGTAAGTTGAAGTCTGACACTCCCTACCCCTCTGCCCAGAGCGGGAGGAGTCAATAGGGGATCGGACAAAAAAAAACTAATTAGTCCGTCAGATAGATTTCCAAAAATGATTGGACACGTATTTTTTCTTTTTTCACGTAAACTTAAAATGAAGACTATACAGTGCTTCGAAAACTCGTGTGACGTCATATGATAGTACATTTTGACGACACAAGTGACGTTTCAAGCCCCACTCCAAGATCTTTGACGCGTTTTATCTTCGTAATTTTTTATTGATTTGATAAAACAAAAAACACGTATTCAATATTTTTCGATAATCTAACTTACGGACTAAACAGAATCATATTATTTTGACCCAGTCCGATCCCCTATTGATGATTTCCCACCCTCCAAAACAAAAAACAAAAAGTTTTCTTGTGACTGTTGTTTTTTTTGCATGGCATCTCACATCACAGGTCAACCTATGAAGCTTCTGCTTAAAAGGACAGTCCTGTGGATGCCTTGAGTAAGGCAGGCAAGTGACACCGCACTAAGGGAACCCCCTGTGGGGTACGTACCTCGGCTCAGGGCATTACTAGGGAGGACAGCAAAGGGACAGGCTGGATCTGAGAGAGTGAGTTTGGTGCAGTTTTCACCATTAGGTACATATTCCGAAACGAAACATACAGAGAAATATAATGTTCTGTCAGAGGTACGGGGGCGATTCTACTAATTTGCAACGTTACACGTTCAATTGTGTTATAACAACAGTTCCATTCCGATCGCCGTTCGATAGTTACCTATAAAGTAATTCTACTATTTTCTTACGCAAACTGAAACCGAATCGCAACTGAATCGTAACGGGAACGTAACAGCGCTTAATCTGTGTTACCAACAAGCCAAATAGTATGTTTAAATAATACCACAGAAAAAAAAGTTGAATCTAAAAATGTTACTAAATACGACTAAGTGTCACAAAAAGTGTTTCATAATACAAAAAGATAACTAGACTATACATAAACATTTTTCCTGATTATATAACTGTTACACATACAACAATTCAACTTTTCTAAATAATAAAAGCTCAGAAAAACGTTTCGTTTTACGGCCCTAGCTGGCCGAAGCAGTGAAACGAAACGTTTCGGTTATGTCAAAACTCAAAAGTTATTGTAAACAAACAGCGGGAAGCAAAAACTTACGTAGAATGTGTGCGAGACTGCGAGTTCATCAAAAGGTGGATTTACGGGGAGTATTCGTTTTATATATTACTGATAATTTATTCATTAAATAAAACATCTCACCATACCCCTAATGTTATTTTCTATCAAAAGTTTAAAGTAAATATTTACGACACACTAGACTAGAGGGTTTTACTCACTTACGTCGCACTTGAAATAGCTACAACAAAAAAATGGTTTAATTTATGTGACCACTTGTAGTAAGTTGCAGATTGGTGCATTCCATTTACTGGTAAAAGATTTAGTCTCGCTGCAAGTGTTGTTCTGTTAATACGTACGTAATTTCAGGCCTAATGGAAGACACTAGAAGAAAATCTACATCAGTTCAACAACTGGACCTCCTGATTACCTTTATGGAGGGACACACGAATTTTGCCGTCGGACAATTGCGGACCAAAGAAGGACGAGTCCTTGCGACACGCATGTGGCAACGATGTGCGGATATTTTAAACTCGGAAGGCGTAGCCAGGACGCCTAAAGATTGGTCGAGGGTAAGTTTACAACTTTCATGTTGATAAATTATCTATTCTATAAAAATAACAATATGGCAACACCTAATAACAATACTTTTCTATCCATTTCAGTTTTGGAATGATTATAAATGTAGGGTGCGGACCAAACTAGCCGAAATAAACAGAGGCTATAGGGGTACTGGGGGTGGGCCTAGCAGGGCACCACAGTTAAGCCCTCTAGAGGAAAGAGTCGCTGCCCTTTTAGGAAGGGATGTCGGCCCACTTACTGGAGTCCGTCAAGATCCAGAGATTGAAATTGAGGTGATTAGATATTTATCAATCATGTAATAATTATACCTACTCAAAAAAATCATTTGTGTGTCTTAATCATGTTTTTTTTTCTTTTTACAAATAGCTTGATAATGCTGAAGAGATAGAAGTGGAACAGGTTGTGGAACTGCCAGCAACTACCTCACCCGTTTTGTGAGTAATATGGCACTAAACCTTTCTAAGTACTAGTATTTTATTAGCCATTTGTTAACAATTTATTAATTCTTTGTTTCAGAGATTTATCTTTTATCGCAGACATCGCAGAGAGTACTGAAGCACCCGCAAATAGGTCACCAGCCACACAAGACCTCAGCCGAACAGTGACTCTTGAATCTCAGCAGAGAGACAGTGCACATCATGTGGAGGAAAATAATCAGCCAGCTGACCATGGATCTGCACCATTACCACAAACAGGTTCTCATTATTAAGTTACTTTATCATATTTTCTATTAGAAGATTATTATTTGACTGCCTTGTTGGTCTAGCTAGTGGTTGCAAGCGCTACTGCTGAGCATGAGGTCCTGGGTTCGATTCCCAGGTCTGGCAGTGTTATTGGGTTTTCCTATGTGGTATTTCTTAGTAGCAGCCTGGAGTCTGGATTTGTGCCCGGTTGATGGCAATAAGCCAATAATATGGGGGTACTACACCTTTGCCCAACCCTTCAGGAAACAAAGCAAATTATTTTAAAACCTGTTTGAATAAAAAACAGTATTATGGACATGTTTGAGACAGTCATACATGCTTTTTTATTTCTAAAATCTAGTAAGTAATACCTACTAGATTTAAAATAGACATACTAACTAAATAAAAAAAAATTAAGTCTAAAAGTATTTCAAAGATCTTCACACTACACACCAAATTACAAACCTCGCTAAATACCATAAAAAGAGCCCAAGGCTTATCAAGTGGAATGCACTTGAAATCCCTCTGCTCACTAAGAACCAACATGAAGATACTTAGGCGCGCAACACTCACGCCGCACGCATTCCAAAACAAAAAAATAATAAACAAACAAGAAACAGAGTTATTTTTCTGATGATGATTATCACATACAACATTGTATTTATAAAAATAGGTTCCTAATTATTGTTTAAACTTTCAGGCAGACCTAGACACCGACAGCCAAGACCAACACGCCCGGGGCCGACCGCACGTGCGGGGGGTCGCCCTCGCTTTGTACATCAGAGTAAGTGGCATTTTGATTAACATAAATCTGGCAGTCGGAACCAATTCTTAATCCTATTTTAATTTAATTATCAATACATCTTCTGATTTTTGTTATAACTAAATACTTATTTATAGGTAACACGGCAGCTCTTGATGAAACAAGGGCAACCATAGCCCGCATTGAAGAGATGCGTGCGCGAACAGAAGAAATGGTGGCTACTGCAGCATTAAATATGACAAATTCAATGACCAGCTTAACAACTGCTATGATTGGCATCTCTAATGCAATGAGCGGCATCGCTAATGCTATGACAAGCATGGCAGAAAGTCTGCGTACCTATGTATCTCCTTCAGATAGTAAGTGTTTAAAATATTTTTTAGAATAATGAGTACTTAACTGAGTTTTAGATGTATTGTGTATATAAATTATGTAATTATTATTCTACACATAACATCACGCCTGTAATCCTCGAAGGGTTAGGCAGAGGTATACCTATAGTACTCCCACATTTCACCAGTTATGTTTAAGTCCCATGTAATAAGAGGCGAACCTATTGCCATTATCTGTGGGACCAAAACTGAAATCGCGAAAAAAAAATCGATGTTCCCTACATTTTGACGAGTTTTTGTGAACTTAAGTGTAGGGAACAGCTGATTTTTTTTGTCCCACAGTAAAAGTTGTTCTTAATGATGAGTACAATGAATCCTTAAGAGGTTGTGCGTTAATTCCGGGACATGTTGTATTTATAGATTGTAAAAACATGGGAATGCCTTTGCTTTAAGATTTTTTAATAGGTACCTAATGGAAATATTCTTTTTGTTTCAGACTGATTGTTGAAGATACAATAGATCAACCAAATTTCAGATTATCTGTTTATTAGGTTTGTAATGAGACTGAAATAAAAATAACTAATGTTAAGATAAATTATGTTTTATTTACTTACCCAAAATATAAGCATTAATTTCAATAAAATCATGCTGAATGTTTATTTATTTATTTATTTATTTACTTAAGGTTCACCCACAGCACATACATACACTTACTTAAAACAAATCATACAGTAATATTCTAATATATATGCCAATTACAGGTAAACACAACATTGACAACAAAGACGCCAGGTAACCGCTTAGTTGCTAACTTAAATCTAGGTGTACATTAAATTAGGAAATAAAAAAATAGAAAAAAATAAATTTAAAGTTTTGATATAAATGCAACTAGGAAAATAATAATGAAAACAGAGTAATTCATTCATTAACAGCAAAAGAATGTTACTCAGAAGATGGAAGCTTGTTGCATTTTCCAAAGTGTAGATTCGTATGGACTACAGAGAAGAAAGAGCAACAAGAGATTTCCTGACATGAGCAATATGTGTGTATGTACCTATATACTTATAGGATTTTATAGGTAAGTATGTATATAAAATACTATATGTATTACTAATTATATATTGTATGTATGTAGTTTAGTTTATAAGTCTATTTAACTTAAGTAACAAAGTTTAATGTTAATGCACATACATTAAGTGTATCCTCTTTTGCAAATCTCGCTTGCGAAATTAGGTTTGCTGTAAGAAAACCCAATTCTGGGTTAAGCTCGCCTTTGTACATAAGCTTTATTATTGTAATTTGTATGTAGGTATATTTGTTATTTTATGTGTGCAATAAAGAATAAAGAGATATGACCAGTAAGAATAATCCTATCGAGAATAACTTTTTAGGTTAAATTCTGACCCAATCACTAAATAAAAGGAATTAATAGGTAATACATTGATCTGTATGTAAAAGGCTTCAACTTTTATTAGGTATGAATATATATTATAAATGAATCAGGGAGTGATTCATTGGTTAACATTTTTATCAGATAAGTACTTTGGAATAGATCTAGCTACTCAGATTTACAAAATCAAAACTCATTTATTCAAACTAGGCTGATTTATTCGAACTGACGATGCGTAAGGTCAAAAGCATTATTAAATATTCTTGACGATAAACTTGCTCTTACCCTTCCAACGTCAACCTCATGGGCAAGAAGTTCAACGAAATCCATAAAACATCATTATTTTTAGGGAAGAAAACGAAAGCAATTCTATAGCGATGCGGCAAAAGTTACAATTTACTAACTTATGTTGAACCGCTAATTTTGACAGATGAATCGCCAAAGTTCAGCTTTGGTTCGATTTAAACGAGTGTCAAAATAATAGTAGAATGTGATTAAACGTCACGCTCATGTTCGATTTTGCTAACAGAATACATTTTGACATTGTTTCGAACGATCGTTGGCGTCAACTGAAACGTAATCGCAGTTGGATCGTTGTTCATTAGTAGAATGAGAAAACGCTTTTAAGCTGTGATTTAGTTGCGATTCCATTGCGATTTTTGAACAATTTTGTTAGTAGAATCGGCCCCCAGGTCACT
Organism: Diarsia dahlii; assembly: GCA_949775195.1. Classification (NCBI taxonomy): domain Eukaryota; kingdom Metazoa; phylum Arthropoda; class Insecta; order Lepidoptera; family Noctuidae; genus Diarsia; species Diarsia dahlii. Next base: position 15,510,390 of record OX459213.1, read on the forward strand.
ATCGCTAGTCATTATTATTATTTACTAATATTTGCCCGCGGTTTCGCTTGCGTTATGGTGCCACCACGGGAGCACTATTTCCCCATTAGTGAAGTAAGTTCCGAATCGGATCTGTCGTTCCGATGATTACCCTTACATCCAACCAAACTTACAACCTAGTATGGAGTTTAATAAAGTATTAACTTATAGTTAGCCTGACTGAACCGTCCCACTACTGTTCACATGCATTTTTCGGCACATGTCTAAATTCTTAAAAATAAAACTACTGGAAAGTTAATCGCCAGTGTGTTTACCGGCCCCGTGAAGCCGTCAAACTAGATAATATAATTGGGACTGAACCTTTACCATCCTATAAATAAGATGTAACTCTAGGTCATGTCACTATTTCTGACGAAAGGAATCTATTTCCACACAGCGTTGAACTAAAACAGCAATTCCAGAGACAAATAATGCGTCAGGCAAGCAGGTAAGTACTAATTTACGCACGTTACGTCAAAATTGGATCTTCCTGGGGGTTTTCCTGTAATATCTACCTATGCTAACGTGCCTGACCACGCCGCGCCTCCAGCCTCCATTGACGTCACACGTTACGAAAAACGGGAAAAGTTTGCCTATATAACCTGGAGTCAAAATCAATACTCGGTATTCTTAAATTCGATTTTGTGAAAAACGGGCGGGAATATCTGAAAGACGGTTGCATAATACATTAGTTACCTACGCACGTTAACGCACAAACAACGTTGAACGTCTGTCTGTACTTTTTTTAATTCGGCCAGTGCTCCAAAATCGTGCGGACGGTGCGCGCGCCTGTTTGTTCGATAGTGTCCCGCGCCAAATCTCGTTACATAATTAAAAAAAAAACGCGCTGTCTGGTTACGGTCGTGTTCAGTGATTTTGTGTTTTGTTTTTATTTTTATTATTTTGATATTATATTTGTGATTTGGTGAGTATTTTTTTATACCTAACTCGATTCTTTTTAAATTAACTAAGTTTTCTTTTTTTATTTATATTGTTAAGCGTAGTAGCTTTGAATTTAATTAGGTACCTATAAAAAAATAAACCATACCATGATACTTATTATAAATTCATGCAGTCGTGTGACATTTTTTTTACTTTTGTACGGTAGGGTCAGGTTGAAATATTTTTACCTGTTTATTTTAATAATAATAGTTGGTAAACTTGTATTATGCGCAACTTTATACAAAACGACTTTTTGAAACGTACGTTTTTTTGAATTATGCCGAGACATAGTAGGAGAAAAATTCTGGGCGGGAAATCGATTGAGCCTTAACTACCTTCAATAAAACAAAAATAATAACCTCGTGGCATTTGCAAGCTAATTGAAAATAGGTACAATTATCACGTATTTATATAGCCAAGCAGTCAATGGATTTTTACCTTATTAAAAAAGGTGATAAAATAATATGTTTACAAATCTAAGTAGATAATCTTTAAAAATCGACGCAATGCGGTTAAAAATATTTTTCCAGTCAACACGTGACTCTAGCACAAACTTAGTTGATTTTTTCTTGTTCTAAGAAGTATCTTGCATTGCCAATAGCTGTGAAAATTTGGCAATAACACAAAAAACATTTCTGTAAAGCCAATAACGTGCCCGATGCTTAGTTTTTTTGGTAGATTTAATTTTTAGTTGTGAACGAAGCTTTTTACCCGACTACGGCGAAGCCAAAAGGAAGGGTAATGATTTTGGCAGTCTATGTATGTATGTATGTTCCACCGGAGCGCCTAAACCACTTAACGGATTTTAATAAATTAGGTGTCAATAGATTCGTAAGAATAGCCCTGGTGTCAAGGCTATATAAATTTTATAAATTCTTTTTGTGACGGAATTTAAATGTCAAAAACTTACCTCAAAAAATATTAAATTGAGATAATCATAGTAAGTTTGGTATCAAATGAAAGGTCTTGGCGAGCACATTACAAATATGTATTATATTATAGTTTAAGTACACACAAACATAAAATTCAAATAAAAAATTAAGTTCAAAAATCTAAAACCCGACTACTAACAAAATCGCGGTCTTAAAAGTAGAAAACAAGAAAATAATTCTTGTCTGATATTCTTCGTAGTCGCATGCCACCTTGCTAATGGCAATTAGCAGCTGACTTCTGTATCAATGAGAACGCCATGAAGGAGCATCAGGTATCAGTGGCAGTTAGTAGTCGGGTTTTAGATTTTTGAACTTAATTTTTTTATTAAGTTTATCTTAGACATCGATAACATTGGTTTAGGAAAAACATCTACAAGAAACTTGGGTTGGAGTGAAGGCTTACTTACGGGCAGTCGGGGACTATGGATGGAGAAAGATTTTAGACAATTTTTTTTTAGGTTTTTCGGGTATTTCCCAATTTTATTGTAGTACTTATCGGTTTGACCTAGACTATAATAATAATAATAATAATAATATTCCACAACTATCACACAACGCCATCTAGTCCCAAGCCACAGAATAGGTACATAATAGTACTACGTACAGAAGGGACACTCCCTTCCCCGCGCTCATATTAAATACCGCACCTCACCCCGCACTTCGAGGTAGTCGTCGCCGACTCTTGAGCAATGGCTCGCGCTCGTATTAGTCGTCGTTCGGTTTTCGCGACGCAGACCGTTGCACTTTCCGCGCCATTTTTTAGGCTACGATAACCCTACTAGAGTTTACGCACACATTTGCACGTGCACGTCGTGCACAAACGTTATTTGTTTATGTAGTAGTAATAGGTAATTATTTTGCGGGCGTTGTATGGAGTGTCCGAGGTGTGCCCAAGCTAAGCAGAGCTTGTGTTATGGGTACTAGACAACTGATAAACATACTTATATATTTCTAAATACATACATATTATAGATAAATTACACCCACTATAGAAACCATGCCACCCCTAAGACGAACCTGTGACCTGCAAAGACAAAAATTGTTCATCCACTTTGAACATGCGTCTCCACTGATAATAAATGCTCATGCTTTTTTTGTATGAGCAGAGAGCGCGCAAAGGCTTCTTACAGGACTAACTGCCGCACTCACTAAGTGATGGCCTAAGTAAACATGAAAGCTCTATGAGTAGGGTAGACCGGGGACAATTGAAACAGGTCATGATTGCAACAACTTCAATTTCTCGGAAACCATGTTAACTACGCGTGTGACGCGTCGTTCGTTACATCGTTGGCCATGTTCGGTTTTGTGTTTAGCACGGCTCGAGCGAGCGAGCAATGTAGTCGCACACAGGACGCATCGACGAATTTCACGCCAAAAAGTAAGTTCTCACCATTTTTATTTTTTTGGTTTTTACCTATTTAAATCTTGTAGTTTGTCAGTTTTTCTTATTTTAGTGTATTGTTTGTCTATTTAAGTTAGTTTTTATTACTGTTATTTATTATTTAAGTCAATATATTACAAAATATTGAGTGTTGAAGTAGAAGATGTGACATGGGTACGTTTGAAACGACGTGGCTGTGGACGTTTGAAACGTTTCAAACGTCCCCGCATATTTCGCATTTTTATCCGACTGCACAGAAGAAGGTTGTGTTTTCTAAAATGAGTCTGCCGCAGGATTTGAAGCCGCTATCCCATCTTCTCCTAAGTACTTAGGGACTCCACAGCCAAATTCCATGGTCATACATGTGTTGGAAGTTCAGCATGACCTTACCAGCCCGATGACACTACAAGTTACAACACCCAACAGTCTACCGCAGGACTTGAAGCAGACCGTCAATAAACCATTGTTATGATTGAAACATTTTTATGATTGAAACATTTTTATGATTGAAACATTGTTATGATTGAAACATTGTTACGATTGAAACAAGCTGTTTTGTATGAGACTGGATTATCTTTTTTTATCCCCCTTATAAGTGCAATTACAGCAAAATAGGGTAACAAGTCTTTCAATCATGTGAAATAGTTTTCAATAACACAAATTAAAGCTCGAAAATGATTAAAATAAGAGATATTTTACGTTGTTTATAATAAAGATGTTTTTGCTTTTATAATTTTCAAAATATTAACTTTACGGTGACACACTTGTCACGATCTCAATAAATAATTTAGTAGTAAGTTAAATTTTTAAGATTGAGTAAAAACCTTCAGTAGTTCCTGAAATATTTCAGTGTTTCAATTATCCCTACTTACTGTTTCAACCGTCCTTGGGGTGGGGTCAATAGAACCACTGTGCCCGGTCTTCTTTAATGTGTGATTGTAGGTTAACTATTCAAAATAGAGATATAGATTATATTTAATTTAGGAACTAGATAACGACCCTTTCAACTATATAAATTCGAGGGATGTAGGTACTATAGATACTTCACTGCACACGATTTAAGTCAAATTGTTTCAATTGTCCCCGGTCTCCCCTACGGCAGTAGGTAAGCCATAGAACTGAAGAAAACGGTCTCGAAAAGACAGTAAAAACTTGTAAGAAACAGTTTTATGTGGGTTGCCAGCCCCTCTTTGAAATACCATCGGCAGGAAAAATGGTGAAAAATTGCTGTTGTTTGATGTATCTGCTTCAATTGAAATCATAACCCTATTAATACAGGGTGTATTATCGACGGCGAATATCAAAGAAACGTCGTAGCTTTGATTGTAATCTACTTACTTGATGTAATAAGTGCAATAACACTTACCACCACCTAGCATATTGGTAAAGAGGGTACTTACTGTACCTAGATATCGTTTCAAACTTGGTAATGATCGTTAAGTCGTTGATCAATGTGTAACATAAAACGAAAGAAGTTATTTTTTGTATGGCGGGAAATCATCAAATGACTCTTCCCGCTCTGTGGGTCAGTAGAAGTCCGACGCCAACGAGTCAGACTCATGACGAGTCAGAAAAACCGCTCATGTTCCTTCTAAGCCCTTAGTGTCCGAGGCCGGGGTATCGCTTTCGAGCAACCCGCAGCGCCAGGGGATGAAACTGAACACTCGATAGGTCTTGCGTTTATTGTGTTACATCCTAAATCTGTAGCTTCATTGGTAGCCTAGTTACATAAGAATTATTCCTCGTATATACACCCCTAAGATGACCCACTGAACGAGAACCCTGTTTTTAGGGCTCCGTAGTCAACTAGGAACCCTTATAATTTCGCCATGTCTGTCTGTCCGTCCGTCCGTCCGTCTGTACGTCCTCGCGTAATCTCTGTGACCGTTAGCACTAGAAAGCTGAAATTTGCTACCAATATGTGTATCAATCACGCCGACAAAGTGGTAAAATAAAAATTGGAAAAAAGTGTTTTATTAGGGTAGCCCCCCTATATGTAAAGTGGGAAGTGATTTTTTTTAATTTCAACCCTAACGTGTGATATATTGTTGGAAAGGTATTTAAAAATGAATAGGGGTTTACTAAAATAATTTTTTGATAATGTCAATAATTTCGGAAATAATCGCTCCAAAAGTAAAAAAACACCCGTTTCCCCCCCTCTAACTTTTGAACCATAAGTTTAGAAAATATGAAAAAAAACTGAAAAGTAGAACTTTATACGAACTTTTTAGGAAAATCATTTTGAAAGTGAAAAAAAAAAAAATTAAAAATATATATATAAAAAAAAAAACATAATGGATACCCACCATCAAACTCATAAGTGGGAACATTTATTGTGACGGACGGGAAACTACGAAACCCTACACTGAGCGTGGCCCGACACGCTCTTGGCCGGTTTTTTTCTGTGATATTTTTTCCGTTAGGTACATCTTTTTCGCAATTTAGAACATCGAAACACCCCGCAAAACCGAGACAATCAATATAAAAAAAAATGTTGTACTACCCACATTATGAAATTATAAGCCAGCTTACAAAAGGAGTTAAGTTAGTAAGAGCATTTATTTAAATTCGCAGTGAACTATTATTTGATATTATGAAGTTTTAAAGTATGAAACGATATGAATAAAATTGCTGCAACAAAGTTGATGTAATTGACTTATTATTGCGTAGACATAAACGTTTATTAACTTTATAGAGACTATTAATTTACTAGTCATAAAGGGCGATAAATTATATCTTGTTCATGCATTTTATATTATTATAATCACGGTGTTCTATGAATCCATAATTTATCAGGCGGGATTGCTTAGGTTGTAATTCTAAACTTAGATATTTAACACATACACCTTTACGCCTGTAATCCTCGAAAGGTAAGGCAGAGGTGTACCTCATGGTACACCCACATTTCGCCAGTTATATATGTTTAAGTCTCAAGGGGGCGAGTCTATTAATTGGCTTGTGTTTAAACGCCTACCAGAAAAGAACCTATTTTCCTACCAAAAAAATTCGAAATGCCGGCCAAAATAGATTAATGCTCACCAAATTGTGTTTTTTAAAGTATTGTAGGAATGAACCTATTTTCCTTTTTATTCTATACCATAACTGAATAGATGTCACCAATATTGTATTTCACGACTTTCAATTTATCTCCATGACGCGCGCTCGCTTCGCTCGCATATTAAATAACACTAATATCTTCTGTCCCCGAAGTGCCGGGCCTCCGCCGGCCTCCTTCGTCGGCCTACGGCCCGGTGCCCATGCCGCCCATAAAGGATACTGTCGCGAGACGATCGTATTATAATTTTGGTTAATTGATTTTAATCCATTTTGGTAGGCAAAAAGAATATAAATACAACACGTACAATTATTCTGATGAGTGTCTAATTATTTTGACTCCTCAGTACCTCAGTATAGAGTGCGTTTATTTTATTTGAAGTTAAAATATTTTATTTAGTACCTACTCTACTGTACTTTAATCTAGGGTCTAAAAATCTTTTTTGGTGAGCATTTAAATTGTAGCCCTATTAATTGCCATCTACCGGGCATTCAAACTCCGTGGTTACTGAATAAATTTTAATGGAAAACCTCAATATATAACATTTGGCCCGACCCGGGAATAGTACTCAGGACCTCGTGCTCAGCACTTACGCTTGCGATCACTAACCTCTGCCTAACCCTTCGGGATTACAGGCGTGCGTGATGTTATGTTATGTTTGTGGTCCTCCCAAGGTCCTCTACCAATGAGTATAACATACAGGAGGATACAATAATACGGGCTAAACGTCCATGATCGATTCTCAAGGGATCCATTGATTGTCTTGACCTTAGCATCGGTTTGAACTTGTCCTAACCCACTAATTAGCCGGTAGATATTCATGGTCGCGGGGTGTACCAGAATTGTGAATATTTCTTAGTTAATATGTACCGTACATATTGTTACTGGTAATTTATTGTGAATTTGGGGATTCTTTTTATGCAAAAGAGTTCTGGCAGCATGGGCGTAGCCAGGGGGAGGGTTTGGGGGGTTCAAACCCCCCCGAAAAGTTAAGATATTAACATTAATAATATTAAAATAATGGGAGGCGAGTGGTATACCGTAATAATTATTACAGTAATAATTTATAGGTATGTATTTTGAATTTGCCGCCACCGGCTGTCGATACTCCGATCGCATTCGGTAACCTTCGTATATTATCTTGCCGTATCGTATCCCACCCGTACTCGTCGCATTTAGTCAGCTAGTCTGTTGCCAGTCATTACCTTATTACTACCGATTATCGAGTGAGTCTAGTAAAGGAGATTGCAATTTGTACGTGTAACGACTGTCAAAGACGTTGTCGAGAAGGTCCCCCCCCCCCCTCCAACCCCTAATCTATAAAAATGTACAAAAATTTCCGCGCTCGCTTCGCTCTCGCATAATGTCCTGTTTCCATTAGTTCTGTTTCGCGAGGGTTCGCTCGATCAATTATTATGGCTCCTCTTCACGATCGGCCATGATGGGCGATTACACGCGAGCACGATCGTGTAGAGGGGCTACTCGCCTGTAGTCGCCCATCATCGTCGTTGATCGTCGTCGTGATCGTGGCGAACGGTATCTTTTCGGTTTTTCGGGCACACATCAAAGGGAATCGCTTGTAATTGCGAGCGCGTGCCCACACGATCGCCGATCATTCATTCACCAGAGGACAGCGAGCCGTGCGTACGTCGCGTCGTTTTTAAGTTTCAAGCTTCTTTAACTATCCCCAGTAGCCAAAAATCTCAAAGTTATAGCAAGACGGATTTTAACTGGTATAGAATCCCTCCAAGTAGTGTCTTGTTTTGCAACTAATGGGGATATATTTTTTCAACTAAATAATTGAAATCGCTTAGCGACATGCGAAGAAAGTTTTCAAATTCCCCTGAAGGTTCCGCCAATAGCTCAGAGAGCTGATTATCCATTGAATGTCTGAAATAGATATTTAAAGTAAGAACTGAGCAGTAGGATCACCTATTAAGTTGTATAGGTATATTTACTTTGTTCTATTACGATGAATTCAAACACCACCATCTTCTCTTCTTCCATTTTTTTTTCGCAACTTTTCGTTCAACCACATTGATAAAATGATTGTATACAGAAATTAAATTAATGGTAACTGCAGCTATAACCTCCACGTCCATCTTGAATGCTTGCCGCTTAATTAATGATCACCGACGATCGTGTGGATGCTTGCACGATGATGATGGCGATTACCTTGCCGATTATAGACGATCAACGAGTGTCGATCATGGCCGATCGTGAAGAGGAGCCATTACATGTAAGTACTGAAAGTTTAAGTTTTCCATTTTCGAATACATTTACTGGACCTTGTTCTCAGTCATCACTAAAATCGTTTGACTTGTTTTTATTTTCCTGAACCCCTCCCCCCCCCCCCGACACTAAAACCTGGCTACGCCCGTGTCTGGCAGTGTCGATGGGTACACCTTTATCCCTTCAGGGATAGCCGTAGCAGGGATAGCAGGTGTGATGTTATAAGATAGCAACACACCTGTTATCCCTGCTATCCTGGCTGCTATGCTGGCTGTAGTTTGGTAGGTATCTAAAACAGACAGCAATCACATAAAGTCGGTTAAAAATTAACATAGTAGGAGTGTCAGTGATTAACTGATTGGTATCTTATTTGGCTGAAAGTTTACGTTAAAGTGCAGATCAATCTATAAATCAAAAGTAATTAATCAGATAAAGTCGTAAACTTTCGGAAAATATATTTTATTACGATTACAGCACGACTTGTTTATTTTAATCTGTGGTAACATTATTAACGTTATTTTAGATAAGAATTATGATAAAATGAATATGACCCAATTATATTTTACAGTGTTCATTCAAAATATGAAGTACTTTCGAATCAGTTTTTATTAATTCCAAGTAATTCCTATAAAGTTTATTGTTGCATAATTCATCATCTGCCTAGCCTTTACTAAACAAAGAGGATAGTTTCCAATCGAACCGGATGCAGCTGAATATCAGTATTTTACATGGAACGACTGCCTTTCTCACCTCCATAACTCAGTTAGTGCTGGGTAAAACGATATCCCTTGGTAAGACTGGTTGTCAGACTTCCGGGTCACTAACTAGTCAGCGACTGTCAAAAGATCTACTAATGACAGCCGGGACCAACGGCCTAAAATGCTTTCCATGACGAGGAGGAAACTTGGTAGGTATGTTACCGATTTACAGACTAAGGGCTCCCACACATAAACACGATACGACGTCGCGTCGTGGAATACGATGAGCATCGTAAAAAAACACGACATCGTAACGTAGGTAATGTGCCACGCACGATGCACGGCACGATGCCGTCGATACAGAGGGGTGGTGTTTTAGTTAATTTCGAAAAATGGACCGCTCTAGACGCATTCTCAAAGTCAAAGTCAAAGATCTTTATTGTGAGACAGTGGTTACAGTGTTGTTATTGTGTTTATTTTTCATTCTGAAAAGAATATTTAAATATTTTTGAGATTAGAACCCAAATAAATGTTAATCTGTTCATTCAAGTAACAAGACAACTGCGCAGGATTGCATCGTGAGTTTCTAACGTCACGACGTCGTATCGTGCATCGACACGTTACGACGTCGTGTCGTAGATTTCCACGACGCGACGTCGTATCGTGAAACGACGCCGCATCGTTGTACGACGCGACGTCGTATCGTGTTTATGTGTGGTAGCCCTAACCTAGGCAAGCGCGGCGCGGCTTAACCTGAAGCTTTATCCGAGAAGTTCATATTATCTAGCCACGAGCTCCTCCACATTGTTGGTTAATTTATAGACATACCTACATAGATATAGATATTTTGTGATAGCTTCTTAATTTTTAGTATCTACTAAAATTATGACTCTGCATGACGCTTTATCTGAAACACAAAAAAGGTTATGTTATAGACAATTCGCAAAAAATAAATTAAACGGTCATCGTATCATTCCAATATAGAAAAATGACTTGGCAGCATTTTATCCGGACTAGTAGTGTAACGTTGTTAAAAAATTCAGTGCATTTGTATACCTATGTATGTGTATTTCTTATTTTGATAGGACCTATCCAAAATCATTATTAACTCCTACGCGATTTATACAGGCTGTTCCATATTATTTTGTAAATGTAGGTGGCAGGTGATTTTTTTATCAGGTTCAGAATGGTGTTCCACAGTGTTGCCAATTTGGGGGTTGCTACCCAAATTTAGTCATTTAGGGGTATAAGTCAATTGCGATTTTGTAAGGGATTTAACGCAGGAACTAAAAACAGTTTAATATTATTTTTGGGGAATTTTCAAATAATGGTCGTGAAATTATGGATTTTTACTTAAACTTTAGAGGGAAATATTTTTGAAAATTGGCTTTTTAAGAGCCTGTACGCCTGAATACATCGTAGGTACATGCTTTTTTGTTATTCTTAATTTATACGTTTTGACAGCTATGAAACTTATTCAGTAAAAACAACAAAAAAAAGTGGCTAGGGTTACAATCGCTCATTGCACTTTGACCGAGCGATAAGTTCAACACTTTTATCTCAAAATGTGCCTAGTTACACAAATACATAGCGCCGATAGATAATTAAATGTTTTATACATAAAATAAAACAATAGGTACTTACATAATAATGTTACTGACTATTAGCCGTGATTTCATTCGTAAGAGGTCGTGGCTTAATAATACAATCATATCTGCCACCCAGGTCAATGTTAAGGTTAAGCTGTTCTTGCCTTGGTTAGTGCATGGATGGGTAAAGGCCGAGTTTAGCTGGTACATTCTGTTGTTTTTCATGATCATTTTGCACAAATATGGCTGAATTTCGTTGGTGGAGTGTTGGATCTCCTCCTTCAATGTCAGGGTGGTGGTGGGCTTACATAGATCTTTGACTTCAAATCATCTCATCATCATCTTCAGCCTATTAATGTCCTCACTTAGGGAAACAGGCCTCCTCTCTTTGGGAGGGAATGGGCTATAGGTAGGTAATCTACCACGCAAGCCCAGTACGGCTACGTACGGATTGGTAGATGTCACAAGTCTTCGAGTTTTTGGTTCTAGGGCATACCGCTTTCCTCACGATGATTTCCTTCACCGTTTCTGAGAGCAGTGGTGATGAAATAAATGACACAAAGACTAAAGCTAGTAGTAGTCCTAAGTCATATAATTTTGGGGGCTAATTTTGAAAGGGATTCAAAACAAGAAAGCACACGACGATAAAGTCTTTATTAAATTGTTATTCAGGCTGTGTTGCGTTATTCTCTCGTGTAGTGCTCCATTTTTACTTGGCAACCCTAAACTGACAGCTGTCAAACTAGTTTGAAAGCTGTCAGTTGCCAAGAGCACAAATGGCGACAAATTCAATTCTTGCTAACATAATGGGACACCCGTTAACGACATCATCATTGTCTTCTCAACGCGTTATAATCACGTGAATCTAGTAAGAGATACTTATTAAGACAAGATTAGGCACAAAAGTGTACCTTATTAAGTTATTTATTATAGTACACCCACTTTCCTTCAGTTATGTTTTAAAGTCCCATGTAGTAGCGGGCAAAACGATGCCGATGGCTACAAACCCAAACTCTGTGGCTGCTACTGAGAAATTCCTGATGAAAAAACGCATCAGCACTTCGCCCAAAAGTCTTCCTTTTATTTCTGACACTATGTTATTTGGAAAAAAATAATCCTTATGATGAAGCCTTTCGGTCGGTATGATAAAGCTACAGGGTAATGTGGGATACAGGGTTCTTCCAGGCAATAAAATACTGCAGTCTTCAATATTAATTACTTTTATTTTTATAACTTAAGCTTTACAACGTCTTCCTGAGATTCCTCCGTCCTTTTCAATATGGCGTCGTCTCCCTTCCTTCGTCTATCGCTCTCTCTCTCATACCTCGTACTTTCTCCCTTTCTTTCACTTCCGTTCCATTTCTCTTACTTCCACTTGCGTTCCATTTCCCACAGTAATTTTTTTTCCTCGTGTAGCGGGTTCGATTCCCGGTTCAACCATGTAATTATTTAAAAATCTATGATGCATTCATAGATTTTGATGATTTAAATTGTGTTTCAAATTAAAATAATGTCTTCTTTCAGTAAAATGTTCCATCTATATTATTCAAGGTACCTTCCCTCCATGTGGCATAGCCGTGGGACGCCCTTTATATAGAATTCTTTGGTTTTATTTGACGGTTTAAACGTTTGTTAAGATTTTTGTCTGTTATATACTTAAAATCTAGTAATTACCTAAACTTGACTTGGATAATTCGATTGTTAACCTAGGTCAACGAAATAATCGAATTTTCATTCTAGGCAAAACAAGTACTTAAAGACGCGTTTTCCTGCCTACCTACCTTCAGAAAACTATTACGCAATTATGAGGTCACTGAAACCGGTATCCATTAATGCGTAATAAGTATGTACATATTCAATTAACATTTACATCTGTACCCACCTTCGATCAATAATAGTACTAGATTAAGCATCAGGAACAAAACTAAGTCGCTCAAGTGGCCACGTTTGCACACACGTAAACATCTACATAACATCTTAGAAAAAAGTTCAATATTATTAACAACTTCAGACGATTATAAACCTTAACACCTTAAACATAACGTATTATCATTGTAAAGTATATTTATTTAAGCCCTTTCATCGGAGAAAGATTAGAAGCAAAACATTTTAAATGTCGCTCCAAAGTAAAAAGTCATCAGTACAAAAATATTCATTCTAAAATGAAACTTAAACTCTAAGCAATACAGTTAAAAGCATTTTGTGTACAATGTCGTGCTTATTCTATTGCGGAACTAGCGTTCCCTGTTCAAGAACATGGTACAATAGTTGGTGCGTTGTAGCAAACATTGGCCAAGCAATTATAATATTCGCTGATTTAATTATATTTACAGTTTAATTATGTTTAAATATTATGAAAAAGCACATAATGATAATAAATTACCGAAAAAAAGATATTCCTTCCAAAACCTTGGTGTTACGGTGGTTATTTACGCAGTTTTTGAACGCATACTGCGGTATTTTGACGTCTTAGTGTTGGCTATGATTGGACCATACTAATTTGAAATAAGACCACAAATACGTTTGTGGTCTTATATTTCGGGCCGTTTTTGAAGCGCTTATCGGGAATCTAGTACATTATTGATCGAAGGTACCCACGAACGAACCGGGTCAGGTAGTGTTGCCATTCTACCAAGAACATAAACATCATGACTGTACCTAATCCCCGAAGGGTTATAGGCTGTTGGTCCCGGCTGCCATATATATAGATTTTTGGTAGTCTTTACAGGTAGGCAGTGACCTGAAAGTCTGACAACCAGTCTTACCAAAGGCTATCGTATCTTATTACCCAGTATTAACTGGGTTTTGGAGTTCAGATAGGCAGTCGCTTCCACGTAAAATACTGGTACTCAGCTGCATCCGGTTAGACTGGAAGCCGACCCCCGAAAAGGCTAGGCAGATGATGTAATAGGGGGCGAGTCTATTGCCATCAACTGGGCACAAATCCAGAGCATCCATCCGTGGCAGCTTCTGAGTAATTCCTGATGGAAAAATTCATTAGCATTTTCCCAGACCCGGGAATCGACACCAGGACCTCATGATCAGCAGTCGTTACTTAAGTTTTATGTTCTCATGAATTTGTCGAATCCAAATTGCATTTCCAAAGAAAAGATGGATGGATTGTGTGAGGAATGATATGAAAGAGAAAGGAGTAGGTAAATGATACCGTGACTTCTGACAGGGGAGAATGGAAGCAGAAATCGTGTTGCAGGAACTGGTGTGGCAGGAACTTAATGGCACATTCTACTAAGTAATTTTATTATTTGTAATTTTGCAACACCGTCGCGTCATGTCATAAAGTTCAGCTATTTTTAAGGTGAATCCTCCAACCAGCCCGCGAAATTCAAATTTTCTTAAGTTTTTTGCAATTTGCAGGCCAGTGATAGGTTGTATGTTGATGAACATTTGATTCGCGGCTGTAAGACAATTGTAGTTATAGAATTATAATCATCAAAATCATTAATACAACCCTCCGAGCTCATAAAGGTTCCGGAATGACTTTGACCTTGTAAAAAGTCATTTTTACACCTTTATGAGCTCGGAGGGTTGTGTGTTGTTGAAAATTTGAATTTCGCGGGCTACCCTGGAACATCAACCTTAACGTGCACAAATATGCTAGAATATCAAATGCATCTGATGTCACCATTATCCTTGGTCGGATCGTATGTTTGTCTGTGGTTTGTTGAGATAACCGAGAAATATTAGTAATTAGTAATTTGATATCGCTTACCTATTTTATTTATAGTTATACAGCGACAGAAGTAGCTTAACATTTCGGAATATAATTATTTGATGCACTACTCCAGCTATTATTTCTAAGGTTTCAGAAGATTATTCTTTAAAATATGTCTTACTATTCATTAACTTGTTAGTAACGAGTAATATCTAGCAAGTTTTTATTAAAAAACCTGCTTTAAAACTTTAAGTAGTGTTAAGCTACTTCTGTTGCTGACTGTACATAGGGTGCTTTGTGCAAAAGTTTGTCATTTGATACCTGATGCAGCGCCAGCTTAATGAAATATTTCGTTGGCTGTGTACCTACTTTGGAAATTAGAACCTGAAAATGACACCATCGAAATTTTCGTATAATTTTAAACCTTATTCTCGAAATTCTGTCAACCAGTCTTACTGCGTTGGGAGCTTTCAAGTATAACGTATAGCAACTTTTGGAGATTTTTGACCCCCCTCCTCTCCATATAACGCGCCGTAACGTTTTTCTGTACCCCCTCCCCCCAGTGAAACGTTACGTAACCAAGTCATAGTATAAAGAAGGGAAGTAGAGCATCTCCGGCCCAATCCGCGACATAATTACCTACCGTACTTGCCTGTCTCAGGGTTGTCACTTTCAGCTAAATTTTAATACAGTGCCTAAAAATTGGCAAGGGCCGGGAAGTTGTATTTTTTTATTTGTGTTGTCTGAGTTTCATTGAGATGTGCAGCATATTACATTAATTTTTATTTTTTTTTGTAAAAAAATCGTAAGGCTGTTCACAGCATACATCTACTTACCAAGTTTCAGTGTAGTCCTAATAGTTTCGGAATAAAAAGGCTTTTGCCTAAAAAGAGGACCAACAAATATTTATAGACTAAGAGCTTGTGTTTAAATTTTTTTTTTTTTTATATACTTGTCAGATTTTTTGTTTTTTTTTTTAATAGGTAAGCATAGTGTAGTATTTTTGCACAGAAAGGACAATATATATGTTTTTATTTTTGACTAAACCAACATAAAATAATACAGGTAGTAGGGACATACTTAGTTACTATACCTACCTACAATACTGAGAAATCGGCATGACTAAACGTAAGCAAAGCAATAGCGGCATATCATCAAAAGTACCTAATACATTCTAGTGGGAAAGTAGACCTGCCTACTTCGTCTGTCTGATAGAAAACTAATACCAACAACAAAAAAATAAGTAGGTATCTCTTCATCAAGTATAAATTACTTGCTAGAATAAAGACTGCTTACCTTTCCTGCTCAGTAGGTAATCTGAACATACTCAACTCTGGAATCGATGAATTATTTAGATACCCAAACACACAGCAATAACTTCTCCTGCGATTAGGTATCAGACATTTTTCATTTAGGTACTAGCGGTGCCGAAAAGCCGTGCGTGACGCGCGAACCTTGTGCGGTGTTAACCTTGACTGGCTCAGTGCGAAATGCAGCGAGATTTTGTTTGAGTGTGCGTGCGGCGACCGTAAATATACTAGGCGCACACATACAAGCCGCGCGCGGTGCGTTTGTATGAAGATACCCTACTTCCCTTCTTTATACTATGACCAAGTGACCATTTTTGCCGAAATTTGAAAGAAAAAAAAACGTTTTAAAAAATGCGTGAGAAAATCTACGCGACCGTTTTGAAGGATTACAAAAACAATGTTACGTAACGCGTATTGCATACCCTCCTCCCGCCCGCCCCTGTAACGCCCCGTAACATTTTTCTGTACCCCTAAATTCGTTACGTAATACTTGAAAGCTCCCTTATGGAGGCCAGCTAGCCACACCGTTGATCCATCGAGCTGCTTAGAGTGGAAGCCGTCTCCAACATATATGTATTTAGTGAAATTCCATTGAATAACAATATTATTCTTGATACTATACCGCAGTGTGTAAAAATAATCATACCACTATCGTTATCACAAAAATCAATGTTGATTAGGTACACATTTCGACTATGATAGTGATAGTGCGACATAAAAATTAACTAATCGGTGTTATCGTCACGTGTGTTTGCGATAAAACTACTTATTTACTTGCATTACATAACAGAAGCACCTGTCTATGTGGTTATTAATTTATTTTATTTTTATTACTTTCGGCCTCTTTGCCAAAACAAATCATGAGCACCCTAGGGCTCTTGAGTACTGTAACTCCTAAACGCCAGAATCAACAGTGGCGACCACAAGAAAAGCGCCGATAATAAAGCTCGACGAAGTCCTAGAGAAACAATTTAACTGGCATGGATCCCGCACTAAAATTAATCAGAAAAGAATAGAGAAGGAGTAGGAAAAACTATATTATTTCCACATGAGTAGAAGACAGAAGTTGACAGAACAGAAGAAGAAAAATAAGCACAAAAGGACGTAAAACATTCATTCAAGCAAGGTTCTTACTTCTTAGTGAAATATGACTGCATGACGCAGAATGTCAAGTTTATGAGGCATCTATCTATAATACTGTTCAAGCTCAAACTACTAATGCCCTCGTACACGCGCCCCGCTTTTAAACGGGCTGACGAAGAGGTCTGTCAAACTGTTGATGTTCCTCCAAAATGCAAGCTCATATTGTCGCATTGCTGGGCAAAGGCCTCCCTCCATTCCTTCCAATGGTCACGATTCTGTGCAACTTCTTTCCAATTCTCAAGGAACATATCCAGTTCGTATAGTTAATCTTTTTTTTGCTGCCCTTTTTTCGGTCGGCGCCTTCCTCTTTGTCTATTTCAGTGAGAAGGACGAGATTAACGGTGTCATTAAATGATTTATATATTATTATCATATAGTGTTGTTACATATTGTTCAAGTAAGCCTATAAACACATAAAATTAATCATTAAATAAAAAAATTATACACTCATACCCGGATTTTATGATACAGGTACCTAGATTTCGTAGTACACGAGTAAGGGCTTTAAAGATATGCCTGCCTACACTTCAAAATGATACGTATGTGTCTTGAAGTGCTAATAAAGAAAAAAGTGAGTGGCATTATCTACACTACCAATCACACTTCAATTGCACCAGTTCAAAGTCCATAGAATCTTCGAATCCCACGAACTACCTACGAGAAAGTAAAAATAAGACCGCTAACAAGGTATAAATGCTTAAAAGGAAGCTGCCCACTGTTATCATTATCCATTAGTCGAAGAACTCGAGATTGACGACACAGGATATAAAGAATTGCTCCTAACCGATTCATACTGCAGCTGCAGAAAGTGGTATAAAGCGTGGGTGACTATAGGTACAGAATATACGGAATATTCTTTGCAACTATGGGCCAAGGCTTACATTACAGGCATATATCCGACCTACACAGAGTTTACACCTGTTACCCGTTAATCCTGCACATGGTTTACAGGTTTATTTTTTCTCATACTTTCATGTGTCCACTGCTGGACAAAGGCCTCATGTTTCTCCTTCCAAACTTCTCTATCTTGTGCAATATCTGGCCATATTCGCCCCGCAAACAGTATCAGATTGTGATCGTCACATCTCCTTCGCCGCGGACTACCTCGTCGGCGAATTCCCCCGTTAGGCGTCCAGTGAGTGGCAATCTTTGCCCACATATCCGGGTGTATTCGCGCTACGTGGCCAGACTGGCCAGTCCACTTCCACTTTGGCTTGGCTGTTTTTTTCAGACAGGTGTACCTAACGGTTAATCCTACACCAACTTCTATTGATATCTAATGCTTTACAGAGATCCCTGGTAAGTTCTTCTTAATAATAAACAGTATTTTTAGGTATTCTATTCCGTGTACCTCCATCTTTACACACCCAAGGTCGAACCACTTGAGGCAGGCTTCCGTCGTTCGATACGATGACACTTCACAATCCCTGATGAATTGCCTGATATCAGCTCGCTGATAAGACTACACGCACAGATTTGGCGCCGATTGATTGCGCATATAGTAACCTTCTTGGAATTATACGAAAATATTTTCAACGGCGGCACGTGTTTGATTTAGTAATCATAGTTCAAGTTCAAGTTATTTATTTCATAACAAAAATACATTTGTGTCGAAATATTTGCACAGTAATAGTACACACAAACAAAAGCAACACACATAGCAAAGTAAGTAATCATAGTTGCTTATTTACTTTGCTATGATTACTTAAACTATTAATTAATAGTTATTTGGAAATAATTATGATAGGTACTTAATGGTTATAATTCGTAATAGTTGGTTACTCATTAATTGTTATGGTAGGGTTAAAATATGGGTGGGGCCGCGGATTTTAGTACTAGATGACGTGGCCTCGGCACAAGGGCACAGAAGGAACATGGGTTCGGTTTTTAGTCAGTAGAAGTCTGACACTCCCTTTCGCTCTGCCCAAGAGCGGGGGGGGGGGGGTCATTCGATGATTTTCCACCAACCAAAAAAAAAAAAAAAAAAAGGCATAGAATAGAATAGAAAGAATAGAATATGTATTTATTCGCTAATGGACAGCAGCAACACAAAAGAGCAGCACAAATATAAACAAATAACAACAAACAGCTTAACAATTAATTAAACAGCTCAACTGCGCTGAGCATGCCCATAACGAAAGGATAGCCAACTCAGCATTTATTATTATCATGATAATTTGCAATAACAATTATCGGCGATAACAGCGATGGAAAGGTAACAGATGTATCAGATTGACATAAAATATTGATTCCATACCATTTAAAAGTGATAGGCGCTTGTTTAGGCCCTCAGATATTCACAAAAACTTTTTTACAAAAAATAAAACCGACTTCGACAAAAATAAAACACAAAAAAGTGAAAAATAAAAATCAGCTTCTGAAGTCGGTGACTTTTGTTTGTTTGATTTCATGTTTTTGCCACCGACTTCTGAAGCTGATTTTTATTTTTCACTTTTTTGTGTTTTATTTTTGTCGAAGTCGGTTTTATTTTTTGTAAAAAAGTTTTTATTTTTCACTTTTTAGTGGTTCACATGTGCTTACCCCTTCACAACGTACCGGCGTGATGTTATGTTATGAACTAGTGTAAACAATAGACAGACATGAGATTTCAGCAATCCCAGTCCATTTGCTATCATTTATTGAGGAGTTCCGTTGTCTATCTCCGAAGTACTTCATCAGAATATATTCACCAACCTTTGTAGTGAGTACAGGCGTGATATTATGTTGTGTGATGGCGTAAACAATGCTTAGATATGCTATAGCAACAATCGCGGTTAATCTGCTGTTATTTATTGAAGAGTTCCCCCGATTTCTACAAGATCCCATCATCAGATATTGAAATGGTGACAATGGGACCACACGGGAAGCACCAGCTTTCAAATGAAAAAAGAATCATGAAAATCAGTTCACCCAGTCGCAAGTTATGAGCGAACAAACATTAAAAAAAAAAAAAAAAAAAAAAAATAATTTTTGAAGTCGGTTAAAAAAAGAAGGCGATGTGTAGGTAATGGGAAAATTTAAAATAAAGCTTTCGGATTCAGCCAAACAATAGTGCTATCCTGTGTCATCATCATTAATATTCTCCTGTCAAGTGTCAACACGTTGAAGGGTCCCGTGCGTCTCATCCAACGGATCCCCGTAACCAATTCATTTGGGGCCGGTAACTCGGTACTACATGTGTTCTTATTCCATACTGCTTAAACCATACGTGCTTTTCTGTATACATGCAGTTTTTTTTAGCTTACATAATCGCAAACGAAAAATTCACGATCAGTAGGTATCGTATAAAGGGATGAACGAAAACTGTCCGATTTGGAATCCAATTAAGATTACCGAATCACATTCCTTTCCTGGTTTAAAGAAAGAAAGGAGGTGACTGATGAGATGAACAGTAATAGAAAAGTATGGAAGAAGAAGACATGCTGCGCCGACCCCAAATGAATTGGTTGCGGGGATCCGTTGGTTGTGAGACGCACGGGACCGGTCAATGTGGCGACACTTGGGGGAGGCCTATGTCCAGCAGTGGACGTCTTTTGGCTGAAATGATGATGCAGGTGAAGGGAAGATAATGATAATTCCTTTCCTGGTTTAACAGTACATGTCTGTCGTGGAATTCTAGTGTAAGTGGCTCTTCAGTGTATCTTTACGACTAGGTTTCAAGGGTGTTGATCACAAAATATTCCTTTTCAAATATTCTGATAATAATATTCGAGTGTGGTTAATTGGCTTTGCATTATCATAAACTACTATTATTGATAACGATAGGCTTGGACTTTGGAGCAATTGAGTTTTATGAAGGCCTATCTTTTCTTAGATGTAAGAATAAGAAAGCCTTTTGTGATGTTCATTAAAAATACTAAGTAGTTAAGGTTCAGAAAAAACCACCAAATTATCAGTAAGAAGATGAACCACTTCAAGGATACGTGCACTCACTGGCCGTGTTAACTGAGGACTTCTAAGTGACACGGATCCTTAAACCGCACCCCACGTTTATTGAACGAATTCAGTAGGTAATTGAAATAGACTTTATAAAACGTGTATACTTTGTAAATGTTCAGAAGAAAAGAGTTGATAGAATATTTAAGCAACGTTCTAGATTGGGCGATTTCAAGCTTTGTCAGTGCCTTAATATTTCGCATTATTGATGGAAATAACAGCTTTTTAAATATAATATGTTTAAGTTTTGCCGGTTCACCGGTTTAAATCGCACTTATTCAAAAGAAAATAATTTGAACAAAATAAGAACCGTCAAACAAACCAAAGCCTAGAATTCAATCCTTCATGCAATACAATTGTATTATTATATCTCAGAATAAAAATTATTTACTTTTACGCACTTATCACTTGGACTAGTTTATAGATACGACATTATGACTATCCCATGACTGTTTATAAATGACTAGGTTAACAGAATAAACGACGACTTCCTCTCGTGAAATGGGATTAGATTAAATAATCTCTCTCACATTGTGTCACGTGGACCTGTGGAGGCGGTCTCTCAAACTATCTGTAGCAACAAACTAAGACTGGAATCATCATTATCATTCTCCTGCCCTTATCCCAATTTATTTGGGACTTTAGGGTCGGTGCCGCATGTCTTCTTCCATAGGTACTAATTAAGTGTCATGCTCCAGTTCTTCTTAGCGTGTCGATGACAATTTTTGTGTATGTGAGTTTAAATGTTTGTGAACGCACCCACGATACAGGCGAAATTCCTAGTGTGGGGCAACGTTTTAAAAAAAAAATAAAAAATTGAGTCGGCCCTAAATTTGGCAATGTGTTTGGCACTTTCAGCCGCCTCCTACAGCTCCTGTGATAAATGATAATTGACAATCCCAAGCTCCAGTAGTGGTCCTTCGAGCAGGATTTATAAGACGTCGGGGCCAACCCCAGCGCGTTTACTCCGACTACGGCACTACATTTGTGGGAGCTTTCAATAAGCTTATAAGCTTCTTAAAAGCTTCATCTAATAACATAGCGTCAGTCAGAAATCGCAAACAAGTGCACAGAATTCAAATTAATTTGCATACTCCCCACATTTTGATGGTATTTGGGAGGCAGCAGTTGAATCCACCTATACCTATATAAGTAGGTACGGTAATAAATACAATAGTGAATAGACAAAGCCGGATTTACACGTCTAATCCAGGGTCGCGAGTTCAGTGCCCTTGCGCTACAAATATTTGCGTTGTCTATTAGTTCAACCCACGGAACGCGATAGAACATAGTTTGTCTGTGGGCTATTAGTGTATATCTACGTGTTGTTTGGTTAAGATTTGTGTGTTTTAGGACACAGACAGGAAGTCTATCGTCTGTTGTCAGTATAGTTAAGCGACTCCTAAATTAACGCACAAAGTGATTGCAGTAGACATTGGAATTTCATCTCTTGGCCCTGAGCTGAGCATTGAAAATATCTAGCAGTGAGTCTTTATTTAGGTTATGGGTTCGAAAAGTATTATCCTTTTCATTCAGTAATACTGTAGTTCTCCATCAGTGAATACATTTTTGTAATAGGATGAGTAGTTTCAGGTAGCAGGGATATCGTTTTACCCAGTACCTACTAACTGGCTTAGGTCAGTTAGGCAGTCGCTTCGCTTCATGTTAAATACTGGTATTCAGCTGCATCCGGTTAGACTGGAAGTCGACCTCAAAATTGTTGGAAAAAGGCTAGGTAGATGGAATGGATGAATAAAGTCTCGGAGATTTACATCTTATGTAGGTACATCCAAAAATCCATATAATAGTGTTATATTATGTGTGGGCTAGCCGGGACCTATGAATGCCGAGTGTTAACTGATAAAAATCCTTGGAATACACAATACAATGAGTCATTCTTACTTATGCATTCATTATTCTGCTGAATGTGCATCTTGTAAATATAGATACAACGTCAAGACTCGAAATGTACTGAGTTGTTTAGTTTAGTTTAGTTTAGTTTAACGGGGCTTTTATCCGCACTTAGCCTCTTGATTGGGCCATTGTGCGTGATGTTTTAGTAATACCTACTCCAACCAACATAGGTCGTCCCAGAATTGCAGCAGCCTTCCCAGACTGCTGCAGGCTTCCGGGAGAGTTAATGGGGATCGTAGAGTTTGTGCCCGGTGATCTGCTACGCTCCTGCACTCTAGGAGTACGTGCCGTGGCGTTTCTTCCGCTTCCATGCATCCTCTGCACAGTGGGCTGTCTGTTACACCTATGTTATGTAGATGTTTGTTTAGGGAACAGTGACCCGTTAAAATTCCTATGATTTTACGGAGTTTGTCCCTTTTAAGTTTGATGAGATTGCGAGTAAACTTCATTGATGCCTCCGGAACTGCATCTTTTGTTTGCCTGCATCCTTCACTGTTTCTCCATTCGGTGAGGTGTTTTTCTGTGGTTCTTGAACGCAGCCATGTTTTTATTTGGGCCTGAGGTATGGGCAGTAGTGGTTCCGGTCCAAATACTGTATTGCTTGAGCCTCTCTTGGCCAGCTCATCTGCTGCGTCGTTACCCAGCGAGTTGCTATGTCCTTTTATCCATTGCAGGGTTACACTATTTGTGGTTGCAATGGATTGGAGTGCATTGTGGCATTCCAGTATTAGGACAGAGGTAATTGTGTTGTTTTTTAGGGCTTGAAGCACCGATGCACTGTCTGAGATGATCTTTATTTTAAAATCACTGACGTCTCTGGCTGCAACTGCTTGTGCCGCTCTGGTGATACCGATACATTCGGCTTGGAAGATTGTGTTTAATTTATCTAGGGTATTTGATATTGAAATGTTTAGATCATTCGAGAAGACGCCGGCTCCAGTACCGTGTGAGGTCTTGGAGCCGTCCGTATATATCCTAACTTCATTGATGCCAGAGCTATCTACTGCTTCTGCAGTGAGTTGGATGTCGTAACTTCTATCGAACACATGGTGGCATGAAGTTTTATCCATGGGCGCCTCAAGGAGTGGTATTTCCTTCAGGATCCCATGCAAAACTTTTGAGTGTGTTGTTTCTATATTTACTTTCCATAGTCCGTTTGATCTTAGTCTTAAAGCGGTTGCCTGAGCTTCCTCCTGTATGACCAGATTCAGAGGTCTTAAATTTAGAAGATACTCTAACGCTGCTGATGGAGTTGTTCTCATGCATCCAGTGGCTTCTACACTAGCTAGGCGTTGCAGACTCTGGAGTTTCGTTTTCACCGTGGTCAGCTGAGTTCTGGGCCACCATACAACTGATCCGTAGGTAATAGAAGGTCTGATGACTGATGTGTATAGCCAGAGTGTGATCTTTGGGTTAAGACCCCATCTCTTACCAACTAGTCTTCTACACTGATTAAAAGCTATACAGGCCTTCTTTGTTTTAGCCTCTAGGTGACTCGCCCAATTCAATTTGTTATCAAGAATTATGCCCAGATATTTCACTTGCGTTGATAGGGAGAGTCTTGTGTTGAAAAGCTTTGGTAGTTGTAATTCTGGTAACTTCCTTTTGTTGGTAAAAAGGATAAGTTCTGTTTTCTTGGGGTTTACTGAAAGTTCGTGTTCTTCACACCATTCCTCTACTATCTGCAGAGCAGAGCGCATCACTTTGCATAGCATATCTTCAGCATTCCCGTTTATCAGTATAGCAAGGTCGTCTGCATAACCAATAGTAGTGTATCCTCTGTCATTTAGTTTCTTTATGAGGCTGTCCACTACTATGTTCCAGAGAAGTGGAGATAGAACGCCTCCTTGGGGGCATCCTCTTACTACCTTGGCTCTTGTGGTAGTATTTCCCACTATCTGAACCGCCCTTTTGCTGACCAGTTCAGTGATCCAGTTTCTTATTACTGGTTTTACACTAAATTTTTGCAGGGCGTGGTTAATGCTGTTGTGTATTGTTTTATCAAAAGCTCCTTCGATGTCTATGAAGGCAGCAAGTGTTGAGTTTTTATTGGTTATAGCCGTTTCTATTTTGTGCACTACCATGTGTAATGCCGACTCTGTTGATCTGCCTTTCCTGTACGCATGTTGTTGGGGATGCAGTGGTTTGCTTTTTAAAGCTCCATCCCGTAAGTGTCGATCTACCAGTCTTTCCAGTGTTTTCAGAAGAAAAGATGTTAGACTGATGGGCCTGAAAGATTTGGCTTGTGTGTAGTCCTCTTTTCCTGGTTTAGGTAGGAAGACTACTTTTGCCTCTCTCCAAAGTGTGGGAATATATTTGAAAGCTATACAGGCCCGGTAGATTGGTATTAGGTGCTTGGTTACCTGTTTTAGTTGCCATTGTAGTAGGGCCGGGAATATTCCGTCCAGCCCTGCGGATTTGAAAGGCTTGAAGCTCCTTAGAGCCCATTCTATTCTATCCGCAGTTACGAGCTTGTTGGCCACATCCCATTCGCTGGTTGTTGGTGCGCTGTGGTGGTCATTAGGCCACTCTGAGTCGGATGTGATTTGGCATCCGGGAAAATGGGTCTCCAGCAGTACTGCGCTGGTTTCATCGTCCGAGGTTGTATAGGTGCCGTCGTCTTTTTTAAGGGAGCCCAAAAGGTTGAGATCGCCTTTAGCAAGAACTTTCTTAATTCTTCCGGCTTGGTTTGTTGAGTTTATACTACTACAGAAATTACGCCAGGCTTCTGTCCTTCGATACCTGATCCGTTTTTTGTAGTGTTTCTGCGCTGTTTTATACTTGTCCCAGTCCTCGGTGGTCCTGGAATTTTTCGCTTGGTTGAAGAGTTTCCTAAGGCCCTTGCGCAATCTCTCTAGTTCTGGCCCCCACCATGAACTCTTGTCAAGGCTTTTAGGAGTTATAATTGGACATGCCAGTTCGTATCCGCTCAAAAGAGTGTCGGTTAGGAACTGTACGCCGCGTTCTATGTCGTTCGTACTGAGTAATGCATCAGCTGTTTGTGCATCACTTAGTGCCTCGTTTGTTAATTTGGTATACCTAGTTATATCTGTTTTTCGGGGGTTACGATATGGAACAGGGTTTGTTATCTTATGCCGTAAATTGAAACACACACGGCGGTGATCTGCGAAAGATGGTTCGCTCGACACGTGCCATCCCTCAACAAGATTTGCCGCCGCATGTGTAGCTAGAGTAATATCTATAATAGTTTGGTACCTAGAGCTTACAAAAGTGGGTTCCGCACCCCTATTCATAATGTTTAGGTTTGTTTGGAATAAAAATTCGGTTAGTAACTCACCCCTTCTGTTTGCATTCTTACTGAGTTGTTTATTTGACGTTTTTAGGGCTTGAAAGATAATTTTGTGAGATTTTACGTGGTCGAATCTGGACATTGTTCAACCAATCAACTTACTACAAGATTGCAATTTCTTGTGGTTGACGGAGAAGATCATACATAACTCTAAAACTAAACAATGTTATTCTCAAGAAGTTTAGTACTTGTGACAATGATCGTTGAAGATTTTAATTCTTATTTTGCAACACCAGCATCAAATGTGAATCCTCGTGTAAATAGTGGCAGCACTAGCCCCTTCCATCTGCGACACTGGTCAAATACAGACGTACATTTTATTATTTGCTATATAAGGTCCCATTAAAATAGGTCGACAAATTTTAACACAGCGTTCAGTAGGTCTAACCAAACATATGTAAACAAAAAAAAAAACATTAAATAAACTGTTTTTTTTTTTTTAATTTAAAATAATAAATTGCCGGCACTCTAGAACAAAGTCATCTTTTATGAGTAGGTACATAAATGCGTTTTTCTTATTATTTTTTTTACCATCGTCCTTATTTTGGTGGTCTGAATGATTTCTGAAATTTTGTCCACCTATTATAATGGAACCTTATATTTTATTGAATCTTCCCCGGCACCAACGTACCAGCACCTCACCAGCTGGAACAACTATCACAAGCTACTAATTGGTCCTTCGAGCCGGATATATCGAGATTCGCGGTAATATTAGTCGCGAATAAATTGCTCTTAGCAGGTGATGTTTAATCAAACAAAAATATAGGAATTGCTCCTCCAGTTAAACACAAGGTGTATACAAAGACCTACTCACAATGACAGATTATAACCCGATATTTTTTACCTCATTGCAAGTCCTTGGGCCTGCCCTAGGGAGCCCAACAGCACGGAAATAAGAACACAATACAGTTTTATGGATCTGTCGATCGAGATGACTTGAGACCACCTCGTTTGGTCCATTGAGCCTCGTTAACTCCGTTAAGTACTGGCAATGCGCTTGATTTGGCCCCTGTTACAACTGCATCCGGAGGTCGAATGGACCAGAAAAACACGGAATTAAAGATGGAAATTTTACGTTAATAAAATACTTATACTTAGGACTAGATTTTAGATTAAAGAACGAGATACCGATAGTGAGAAAGGTGTTGAGTATGTATGAATGGTTCTAAGAGTAGAGAAAGACCAGAATAACGATGGAGTGTGAAGCATATTATGGTTAGAAAGGAGGTGACTGCTGAGATGACGAATAAGAGAGGTATGGAAGAGAAAGACATGCTACGCCGACCCTAAATAAATTGGGATAAGGGCGAGAAAATGATGATGAACGAAATATCAATCAGATATTTCTGCGTTTTGAGATTTCGTGAATGAGTGATTTGTGTCTGTAAATGCACATAATAAATAAGGAAATTCCTTAGTAGTGGTCTTGTGTTTTTTTTTTTAACGTCCAATGACGTGTTTCGCAAAGTTGATGGATGAAGAGGGAGAGGAAGGCTAAATAAAAGATAAAGAAAAGAAAGAAAAAATATTTATTTGTCGCAGAAACAAGACAATACAAGAAGACACAAACAGAAAAGATGCATGGATTGTATGAGGAATGATATGAAAGAGGAAGGAGCAAAGGATGCCGTGAAGTGCGACAGGTGAGAATGGAAGAAGAAAAAGAGTAACGCTGACCCCAAATAGAATGGGGAAAGGGCAGAAAGATTATAAAGAGTTTTGCGAACTGACCAAAATATGAAGAGTTTTTAACGAAATCAAATGGAAGAGAATGATTTTTCTGTCGTTAAATTGTTATAAAGACCTTATTGTACGGGTAATGTAAATTGTACGGGTAATGTAAATTGTACGGGTAAATTGAGGGTTAAAATGAACACCACTTTTAGCAAAAATTATTAACAAAATTGCGAATGACGATGATTTTTATTTCCTACGTATTCAAATCACTTGCAATCTTAATACGATTTAACAGAACCATAGTTACGGTACTCGTAAAGAGGTATTTGCTGAGCAAATTAGCACAATTAAGCGGTGTATTAGCACAACCCACAGCAGCGGTCACCCAAGGTCACCATACATGTTAATATCGCAGATAATCTTAATGAAATACCAATGGAACTCGTTTAAGATTATCTCAAACTTGTTTTGCTAATTTTAACCTAAATAGCGGTAGTAAAATGTTTATTTTTGTCGTAAATATTGTATAATCTTCATGAAATTAATAAGCTGGTTTGGTCATTAGATTTACCCTTGTTTACTTCTATTTTCTGCGAGAATTTGCGTATTTGCGAGTTTCCCTTGACCCTGACTAAAGGCCCGAGACAGATGAACCATTAGGATTTCTCCCTAACAAACAAGAAACCATCTCACTTCTCACTTTAAGTTATTGAAGAACATTTAAAAGAATCGTCTGTTGAAAACCATTGGAAGTATTGGAACCCACACTGGACGTACGGCTTCTTATATTCAAACGAATTCCCGTCACCAAGACATCAGTGCACCTTTCAAGGGACAACAAAACATATTATCACTGGGATTCCCCTGTGAGGGTGGGTAGCTGTTAGAAGAAAGAACGCCACTTGCTACGATTCTTACCTAGATAACTTTTGCTCGGCGAGAGGCTTTTGACAGGCGTTGCATAGAGGGCTCCAAAGGTCTTTTTAGAGGAAACGGTGCCTCCTTCCATGTGTGGATGTTGACCTCCCCGGTTTAATCCCCGAAGACCGGTCGCCTTTTGAAGGTTTCCCCCTAAGAATAATGGTGACTTTAGCTACGTCCACGTTCATAAATTAATTAGTTTTTCTCCTTGTTCCAGAATGCAAGTACCAGGCTAACATAAGACAACAAACATGGATAAGCCAACGATGCATATGCTGGATGTCCAGGAGAAAGGCGGGCAGACCAGAAAAGTCAACCAGTACATCGCTGCTGTTGCAGGTTTGTCTTCTTTTATTTTAGTTTTTAGTACTTTATTCAGCCAATTAATATTTTAGTACTTCGATTCATGAACAGTGAGTCGTGGATTCGGACACAATCAGGCGCATTACTTTGTAAGAACCCCTAGAGGATCACTCCTGTGTCTGTCTGTTCGACCATCCCGTCCCCCCCCCCCCCCCCTTATCTCCGAAACTACTGAGCCTAAAATTCTGAAAAAAATACAGAAATTAGTTCAACACTTATAAATTACAGGAAAACCTATAAGAAGTCTAAGTAGGTACGGAACCCTTTATGTGCAAGTCCGACTTGCACTTGGCCAGTTTTTCTTTTAGATTCCAGTCTTTGCCCCTGAGGGGGATTATCAGGGGGGAATTCCAGTTTTTTTTTATATTCCAGTTTTCCCCTTTCGGGAGCACTTTCAGGGAGGATCTGTGTAGGTACTAACTTTGTTTGTTAGTTTCAGTTATCTCCCCTCAGGGGGATTATCAGGGGGGAACTCTAGACATTTTTTTTAGATTCCACTTTTTCCCTTAGGGGGGAATAAGCTGATGCTTTGAGTGTAAATCCTCCAGCCAGGGCGTAAAAACTTACCGGAGGACACGGTGGAGCACACTGTGGAGGCGTGCCCTGCTTGGGCGGAGCCCCGCCGTGTTCTCGTAGCGGCGATCGGCGGCGGCGACCTCTCGCGCCCGGCCCTGGTGCAAGCCATGGTCCGGGGCGAGGAGGAATGGGACGCCGTCGCCTCCTTCTGCGAAGCAGTGATGCTAGCGAAGGAGGTGGCGGAACGAGAGAGGGAGAGAACCTCTCAACGTCCCAGCCGCCGCGGAAGGCGCTCCGGGCGTCGGGGGTCACGCGATGACCTCCGGCCACCGTAGACGCGGGCCTGTGGACGGTGAGTAACGGGCTAGCTCGCCGTCCGGCCGTCGTCATGACGGCAACAGACCGTGTCGGCGGCGCGTACGTGTTCCACGCGCGCCTCAAAGAGATGTCAGCAAGGAGGGGCCCGCAAGGGCCGACGCCCGTCGGGGCTGTGGATATCGAAAGGTTACCGCGGCTCCGACACAAGGGCGAAGAAGAAGGAACATGGGTTTGGTTTTTAGTCAGTAGAAGTCTGACACTCCCCTTCGCTCTGCCCAAGAGCGGGGGGGGTTATTCGATGATTTTCCACCGACCAAAAAAAAAAAAAAAAGGGCGTAAAAACTTATAGACTAGAGTAAGCGGGTTGTTATTTTTTACCACTATTAGGTACCCTCAACGAGTCGCTTAGTCTGGGGGTAGGTAGGTACTAACTTATCCCCTATCGGGGGTGATAAGATACGTTCGGTATAGACCCTTATCTACTGATCGTATCTTACAGTGTTCCAAGAATAAAAAATGTAACATTATAATGTCGAGGATGCCAACAATGCGGCCAAAATGTTTGGAATTGAATTCCGATCTGCCGAAAATCTTAATACGTCATGCATAATGTATGTAGGAATTGGTACGAAACAGGTCTTCTCTCTTCAGAGAACTTGAAAGCGAAAGCTGAAAGCCCACATCTATCTTTTACACAGGCCAACAGACACGAATCTCACTCACAGACTGCTCGCAGTCTAAATATAGGAATACAGCAGACAAATAACAATAGGCAAAGCCTGTCCATTGTTATTTACATAACTCTGTTTCTATTAACATATCGTTCTTACTTGTTTGGTTAATACCAGCTATTGTTTTTATTGACAAAGTAATGATTATGCATTGAGTTTACGTTATTTACAATAAACAGTTCATGCTTGACCTCTGCTTACCATTACTTGAAAAGGCACCTTCAGTGCATTGACTTATAAACGGCAATCGTTGTATTGTAATGTATGAAATATATTGTTTTGACGTTTTAGGTGATTCTGGTGTTTTGTGTTTGGTTAATAGCGGTAGTAAGGATATAATTAGTCACTTATATGAATGGTCTTCATGTGATTTGAGTCTTGCTTGACCATTATTATTTATTTATTTATGTACACACAAAATATAAAAAAGGAAAATACATAAAAAGAATAGAAGAGCACAAAGGTACTGCTTATTTCATAAGAAATCTCTTCCAGCAGACCTGCGAGAGGAAAGTTAAATTAGAAATATAGACACAGTGTGTAGCAAAGACAAACAGGAAAATTTAATTAGAATTTTGAACAAAATTGTATCGATATAAAATAAACACACATACAAATTAATAGACATATAAAAATAAACTATTAAGGCTATTATTATGGCTGGGCCTTAAAAGAGACAGTGACATATTATGAGATGATAGAGTAGTTAGATAGGAAACACCGGTCACATGATCGCATCTAATTCAAATGTTTTGATGAAAACCAGTTTACATTCAAATAAACATTATTTATCACAGTTATACCGTTCCCACACTTCCCACTAAGTACTGGGAGTCTGGGACACAGGCCTTTTAATATGAGAGAGAGTAGGGTGTCGAAATTGTTGCCATTGCGGGTAAAAGTATATCCTGAATGAGGCTGGCATAAGAGCGTGTAGTTTGGCACAAGCAAAGAGGGGTGAACAGAGGAGGTCAACAGTGAACCCAGCGCCCAAAAGTTCCAACCCAACAGTGAGTGAACTCGATTTGTGGATGGTAACGATGATCACTAGCTTTGCATATTTATTCCCAAAAGGGATTAAGTAGGATGAAAGTTCGTCGGAAAAAAAACGAATCTAAGCCCGAAACGATCTATGTGATGTTTTATACATTGGTTCAAAATAGATTATGACCACTTAACCATTATATTAACCATTGCCTAACAGCATTATGTAAAACAATGCCAGTTAGACTCGTCATAAACAAAAATAAACATTACATTGACACCTCTATTAGCAACTGAATATTGGCCACAACTGACACTCTATTTTTACGACGACCACATAATCTTGGCATGTCACGGTGGCGCTACTTTACTGAAACAACTGTCAAAATCCAGTACATTCTGTGATAGTTCCACTTTTATCCGCATACCAAGTTGTACTGGTGATCTTGTAACCCGAAACGCGACCTCATTAGACATTGTGACTGCATTAAGATTAAGAATGAATTCTGATATCGTTATTTATATTTATTAGATGAATCATGGATGTTGTTCTATGTAGGGACTTATAAATTAGCGCCATGCCAAAGATCATTAATTTGTTGCCACACCTGGTTGATTTATAAGTAACGTTGACGTAAGATGATAAATCCGTACTCATTAACAATAATCAACCAGACAAACAATGTTGTTCCCGCCTATAACAATATCTATTCTTCCCATTCCGGAAGCAAAGGTCAAACAAAGGAAGGCCTGAGTGACACGGAGAGGAAGGCCTGAGTGACCCACACGAATCAAATGTGGGTTGGCAGATGTTATATAGTCGTCCTGACGACATTCTGTCTAAAATCTCAGTTCTCTCCAAGTCCGATGGCACGGCAATCCAACACGACCGGAGATAAATGGGTGCGCCAAAGTTCACCAAAAATTTCAACTCCGATAATTGGAAATCCGAAAATGTTCTTCCTAACATTTTTCATCCTAACAATCGCAATTCCTAACTACTCTGTCTCTAATGTTTTAATTCCGAAGCATTCAACTTCATAATGTCAGTAGCAATAAACATCTATTACACTATTATTTGTTTTCCTATATTTTCTCAACATAACCATCTTTTACACTATTATTCAAAGTCATATCTTTTTTGTTTATATTAATTTTTATTCATAATAATCAGTATTATATAAGGTCCCATTAAAATAGGTGGACAAAATTTTAGAAATCATTCAGACCTCTAAAATAAGGACAATAGTAAAAAAAATATAAAAAAAATACATTAAAATACCTACTTATATAGGATGATTTTGTTCTAGAGTGCCGGCAATTTATTATTTTAAGTCAAAATAAAATCACTTTATAAAGTGTTTTTTTTTTGTTTAGATGTCTTTAGTTAGGCTTACTAAACGCTGTGTTAAAATTTGTCCACCTATTTTAATGGGACCTTATACATATACTATGCAAAGATATCCATAGGTTAGGTTAGGTTAGAACTGTGACCAACTACGCGCGAGCCGAGCGAGCGAAGCGAGCGGTGCCGCGCCAGCGGCCGGCGAGCGCTACCTCGAAATTGGTCGCGAAATTTCTCTGTTTTTTTTTTCATAGTGCCCCCAAAACGACACTCTGACCTGAGTTTAATTCATTTAAGACAAAAATCAGTGAAACGACCTTTAATCATTCTAAACAGTTGTATGAGTGAAAAATGTTTAGGAATAAAAGCGTTAGGATAAAAAACAGTAGGAGTTTAAATATATTTACAATAATGATATTATGAATTACAATTTTCGGAAACATGAGTGTTATGAACATCGTCGGTAGCACTACAAATAGTATGAATGAAAACTTTAGGATGAAAAATTTTAGGAAGAGTGATCATTCGAATTACAAATCGTTAGGAAGAACAATTTCGGGTTTAGTAAAGAACTTTAGGTGAGCCAATATGGACCCGAGATAAATCAAATCAATCAATCAACGTAAGCCGTTGGTTGATTGACGTGCTTTCTGTGGCACGGGGGTATATACCGCCTACTTCCAAACTCCGGGCTACTATTATGAAAAGCCTAATAGTGTATAGTGCTTTTTGCCAACCTTGGAATCGAAGCCAGGATCCGCCACTCCTCAGATGCTTGGTGGGACTCCGCCGGTGCTTGCGACCACGACAGTGTTTGATTCTAAGACATGCTGGTTTCCTTAAGATGTATTTTGTGAACAACTTCCTTCTCTCTGTTCTCTCTCTCTACAGATGATGATATAATCATTTATCTTTCCCTACCCACAGCATCAATAGCCGCGGTGGCAGGCGGCACAATCCTCGCGTGGACATCCCCAGCGCTGCCCCAACTGGAGCCGTGGAAAAACGTCACAGTGGTCAATGGCACAGCTGCCAACACGACGGCAGCAGTTCTGAACACCACGGCATCAGTACTGAACTCCACGGCAGGCTACAGCTACTTTATCAACTCGCTGGGGCAACCTGCTGAGTTCTTGCTGGACACTAAAGAAAGTAAGTGGACATTATTGTTTTACTTCTAAAGTTAGCGTTAAAAACCAAAAAAAAACAAAAGGGAATGTCCATTCCCTTTCGACGTCGGACAGTTTTTGCATGTAAAATATTAAGCAAGTTTTCAATTTGACATGGTCACTATCATTATTATTTCATTATCACTGAAAACGGGATATTTACTATGTTTTCTATTTGTTTTGAGTTCCCGATATTTCGGCGCTGAATTGTCATTGAGTTTATTCGTGATCAAGGTGCTTGCAAGCAAAAGTTAATTATTTTTTCTCCGCCAAAATCAACCAAGTTTTGATAACATCAACATGTTCCTACGGCTGAAAGATACACTATTTTGAAATTATAAAGTTAGCGTTTTAACTTTTTCGCTGTCTACACATTTTACTGCATTATATCCATGGATGGGAGAATCAATATAAATATGTTTTTCGGATTAGCTGAATTTCATGAATCATGATGACACCCTTGAACTCATGTTATTCGCATTCCATAAAATTCCATTGAATGACTCGCCCCAAATAATAATGACTTGCAAACGCTAATAATACTGACGCACGCACCGACATACATAACACAAAATTTATTTATATATTTGCTTACGTGCAGTTCTACAAAAGGTATGTTTTCATGCGTGTTTCACGCACAGGGAAAAGCCCTAGCCTGTTTGTGTCTAAATCTAAAGTCGAACTTTGTAACTTCAACATCACTGGGACTCCCATTTTCTTGAGACTCTACGAAACTAACATAACATAAC
This sequence comes from Diarsia dahlii, assembly GCA_949775195.1. Classification (NCBI taxonomy): domain Eukaryota; kingdom Metazoa; phylum Arthropoda; class Insecta; order Lepidoptera; family Noctuidae; genus Diarsia; species Diarsia dahlii. Next base: position 15,545,296 of record OX459213.1, read on the forward strand.
GCCTTTAATCCCCTAAAGAGTTTAAGTGGTCCCAGAGCGACTTCTGTGCATAAGGGTCGTGAGTTCGATTATCCCGGGTCAGGCAAAGTGTTATTGGGAATTTCTCAGTAGCAGCCATTGGATTTGTGCCCGTGTAATGGCAATAGGCTCACCCCCTATTACTTGGGACTTAAACAAAACTCGTGAAATGTACCCACATTTCACGCGTTATGTTACATTATATAATGTGGGGGTTCACCTCTGACTAACCCTTCGGGAATAACAGCCGTTATGTTATAATTGATTGCTGCAGTGATGTGTGCCTTCATATTAATCATTTGCTGCATATAAATGGAATTTTTGGTCATCAAATAAATTACAGCATTGTCCTTATATCCATATGAGTTGCTTACCAAAATATTTATACTTACGTAATTCGTTTTACCTTCTAAAATGAGTATAATTGGTTAAACCAATTTACAAGTTTTAACAGGAAAACGAAACTTGCCTGTAGGAATTTGTTTTAATTTTGTAAACTACCAAATTAGTATTTGTGTTATTCATAATAACATACCTCCAGGAAAACATCAACTATGTTATCTTAAAATTAATATTACCTCAAAATATGGCAATTAACCACTAACTATGTGCCTTTATGTGACTAGTTATTTAGAGATGTCTAACTTTTGAAAGCATGGCAGCGGGTTCGCCTACGTGGAGGTCGGTTTAAGTACCTATCCCACGGGAATGTAATATATTCCGGGAAAAAAGTATCCTATATCCTAACCCAGGTCTAAATCTACCTGTGTAACATCCGGTTTCCTCGGCAAAATGAAAAAAAAAAATAAGACCGGTCGCGGTAGGCACAGAGAAATCAGTGATAGATGCTGATGGTGGAAAACATAACCTACGCCTTTTTTTAGAAATCTGTTAAAAAAGAAAGTTCATTTCCTGCACCATTCTCAATTCTTTGTAAAAAAAAAATGTTTAATGTTCGTCTTTTAACAATAATCAGCTAACAGTCACTAACCTTCTCACATTGCCAAGATTATGTAAGCAAACGACTCGTTTCAAGACCTCTTAAAATCTAGTTTTCTCTAGTAAAATGCGGTGAAAATATTTGCTAAAACATGTTATATTTACAACGCGTGACGAAAGCACTGCGGTAGGCGTTTGGCAAGCCATCGCAGATCTATTTCTGTTGTAAAACAAAAAGCACACACCTCCCATTAAGACATGAACGATCTTTATGCTTGTAAACATGTGGGTAAGCGAATATATAAATAAATTCACGTCTTTTTCCCACGAGGGTAGGCATAATAAACTTCACAACGGCACGATACAGGTCGATATTTGCGACCTAGGTACAATCCTTTCATACTCCTTCGTAGAGCTCGTGGCTAGATAATAATATTCGCTCAGATTAATCTTTAGGTTAAGCCTAAGTTAGTTTTTGGATGGGTGATCCTGACCACCCATTAAATACCGAATTTCGGAAAACACGCTAAGCCGTTGGTCCCGGCTGTCATATTTTGTGATCTCAGTTCAACTCAGTCGTAAAAGGGTAGTCAGTGGCTCGAATAAATTATTTGATTTGAAAGTCTGATAACCAGTCTAGGGTTGTGAAGGCCAGATAAGCAGGCACTACATATAAAATTCTGGTATTCAGCTGCTTCCGGTTACACAAGTTCCTGACGGAAAATACTGATGACACTTTCCCCGACCTGTGTATTCAAACCTGCGACGTATTGTCGAGGCTTCGAGGCCAATCTATAGAGGGTTTTCGAACCCTCCCATGCAACTAAATTTAAGTCCAAGTCACGGCTTTTCCCGCTCTAACATTTAATCCGTTTTAATAGTATCCGGTGTTTAGTGATAAAAATCCTCAATTCACGCAAACGGCACTTATTTATGATCAAAACATTTTTCTTGGCAAACGTTAATGTGACGTAGCAATCACGAGACACGCCTCCGGAGAAAAACAGTTTTTAGAATCAACGCATTTTAGTGATTCTTGTGATAATCTTCACTACATATTATAAAACAAAGTCCTCCGCCGCGTCTGTTTGTCTGCATGACTGTTCGCGATAAACTCAAAACTGCACCGATTTTCATGCTGTTTTCACCCATGGATAGAGTGGTTCTCGAGGAAGGTCTTCAGTATATTATTATAATATTTCAAATTCAACCTCTAAGGGAGTTTATAGGGGATGAAATGTTGGAATATTTTTCGACATCCACGCGGACAAAGCCGCGGGCAATATCTAGTATCTCATAAAGTAAATAAGCTTCTTTCTGTCCGTGACTTTAATCAAAAAGAATTTGAAAACTTTAGCATACCATCACGCCTGTAATCCTCGCAGGGTTAGGCAGAGGGGTACCAATTAGTACACGCCGATTGCACCAGCCATCCACAGACCAACCTAGGCAAGCGTGGCTTAACTAAACTAAAGATTGATCCGAACAGCTGTTACTAGCCACGAGCTGATCTCGGTTTATTGTGTAGTTAATGAAACATTCGCTAAAAAATAAGAATGTAATTGCATTAGTATTACAGCGTACATAACTTACAAAACTATTCGAGTGGGATGAACTACACTCCTTTGCAAAAAAAACGGGCACCTTAGGAAATTTACGTTCTAAGGTCGATTTGAGTTAATTCAATGAAATTTAATTGTTTGACGTAGTCTGTATACTTATAATCGTGTAAATTAATACGCGTGAAGTGAACTGTGGCAATATAAAATAAAAATCTATGAATTCTTTAAAACCGATTTACACGGCCAAACAATAAGAAGTGGTCGGCAATAAAGACAAGAAGATTTTTTTACTTTGTTTAATTAAATAAAGTTACAAATGTAATAACCTAATAACGAGTGTGACCTCCTCTTGCCAAAATCACAGCTTGAATCCTTCTGGGCATGCTTTCCACGATGTTTTTAATGACGTTTTGAGGAATACGTTCCCACTCTTCTGCAATGACTCTTTTTAGCTCCCTGATGTTTTGTGGAGCATGTTGCACTGATCTTACCCGTCTCTTTAGAACATCCCAGACATGCTCAATTGGATTGAGGTCAGGACTTTGAGCTGGCCAATCTAAACGACGGATCCCAACTTCTTGCATGTACGCTTCCACGTCGCCAGAACGGTGCGGGCGAGCATTGTCGTCCATAAAAATGGAATCTTCCCCAAGTGCAGTCAATGCGGGTTGTGCATATGGAATTAGGACTTCCATTATGTACCGGTGTGCATTTAATGTTCCATTTTCTATGAGAACTAACTCCGTACGCCCCGTCGAATTAATTGCTGCCCAAAACATAACGGAGCCTCCGCCATAAGGAGTGATTTCTTCGAAACACACTTCCGCATAGCGTTCCCGTGGTCTTCGTAGCACTCGCCGGCGTCGGTCCTCTCCACACAAAGAGATTCTAGCTTCATCAGAAAACAATACTTTATTCCAGTCCTCCAGAGTCCATGAAGCACAGTTTCGAGCAAACTGAAGTCGAGCAACACGGTGCTCACGGAGTAATTTAGGTCCCCGAGCCGGGCGGTAACTCCTGATATTGGCAGCCAAAAGCCTCCTCCTGACGGTCCACAAGCTAACTTCTACTCCTCTTACTTCTTCAAGGCTCTTCTTCAGGTCCACACTTGACGCCTTACGATTCCGCAAGGCCTGACTCACCAAAAAGCGGTCATCTCTTGGTTCTGTGCGTTGTTTTCTTCCCGAACCTGGTCTTCTTTTGACCGAACCGGTCTCTTAATACCGTTGCCAAGTCCTCTGGACAGTTGAACGACTCACATTTAGCCGCTGAGACACGTAAGTTTGCGAACAACCTTCTTCAAGTAGGGCTATAATTTTACCGGCCCTTATCGCTTTATCACTCATGTCAAAAAGTGGTATTTAATGTAAAAAGAAAGATAAAATTGTTTAATTTGCAGAAAATATCCAAAAAGTTTTAAAATTTTAGTAATCAGTAATAAAATCGTTTCAGCAATTCGCGCCATTAGTAAAGCAATTTTACAATAATCTACAATAATCATTATTTTCCTTTTGTTAATTTCAAAATTTAAATTTGGAACGTACAGAATCATGCCAGGATTCTTCAAATAACATGCCAATACATCGTGAAATTAATAAAACCTCTTACTTGTCCTTCTTCATTGAAGTAGAGAAAAAAATATGAAGTGCCCGTTTTTTTTGCAAAAGAGTTTAGTTTATACAGTTACTGCTGCCTGCTGGTTAGCTAGAATGTAATGCAAAAAAAACATAACACTCTTTTTTTTGGGGCAGTCGTGTAATAACTTCGACGGGACAGAGAATGTGCGTTTTCTTGTTTTGTTTTACATAGTTACTATTTAGATCACGGCGTAAAGGTCAGACGTAAGAATGTGGAATGTGGTAGATTTATTTTATGATACAACTATCCAATATTTGTCACTGAGTACTATTACATCACTGTTTGGTATGGTCAGTTCTCTTAGTACTAGTAAATGCCTCGTTGGTCTAGTGGTCGCAAGCGCGACTGCTGAGCGTGAGGTCCTGGGTTTGATTCCCGGGTCGAACAAAAAGTGCTATTGGGTTGTTCATTAGAAATTTCCCAGTAGTAGCCCGGAGTTTGGAAGTTGGCGGTATAATACCCCCGTGCCTCGGAAAGCACGTTAAGCCGTTGGTCCTGCGCCTGATCTCTCTCCGGTCGTGTCGGATTGCCGTCCCATCGGGCTATGAGAGAAAAGGGAACAGAGAGTGCACCTGTGCCTGCGCACACACTTGTGTACTATAATATCTCGCAGATGGCTAATCTCCGCTGAGATTGGCCGCCGTGGCCGAAAAACGGTCAGGAGGACTATTATTACTAGTAAATGCTAAGATTACGTTCATCTAAATGTATGTAATAAGATAATCTCTTATTGTTCATCCGGCAAAGCATATTAAGCCGTTGATCTTGGCTTTTATTTTTGCAGATCTTTGACAGTCGTCATATGCATAGGTACCTTAGTCAGTGGCCCTAAAGTATGACCAGTCTTATTACAAAATCTATATCTATAAAAGCGAAAGGTCACTCACTCACTCACTGATTCATCACGAAATCTCGAAAACCGCTGGACGTACAAAGATGATTTTTGGCAGGGAGGTAGTTTATGGTTAGTAGACGTCCGCTAAGAACGGATTTTGCGACAGGGCCGGATTAGGGTGGTCTAAGGGCCCTCGCAAGTTTGTATGAAACTCCTTCATTTTTTGTGCTACAATCTAGATTTTTGGCAGATACGTAGTTTATAGTCAGTGGGCGTCTGCTATGAATTAATTTTGCGACAGGGCCGGATTAGGGTGGTCTAAGGGCCCTCACAATTTTGTATGAAAGTCCTTAATTTTTCGTGCTATAATCTTGATTTTTGGCAGAGACGTAGTTTATAGTCAGTAAGCATCCGCTATAAATTAGTTTTGCGACAGGGCCGGATTAGGGTGGTCTAAGGGCCCTCGCAAGTTTGTTTGAAAGTCCTTCATTTTTTGTGCTACAATCTTGATTTTTGGCAGAGACGTAGTTAATAGGCAGTAGACGTCTGCTTAGAACCGATTTTGTGACAGGGCCAGATTAGGGAGGTCTAAGGGTTCTTGCAAGTTCGTAAGAAAATCCTTAATTTTTTGTGCTACAAACTTGATTTTTGGCAGGCACGTAGTTTATAGTTAGAAGAACTCTGCTAAGTACAGGTTTTGTGGCAGGGCCGGATTAGAGAGGTTTAAGGGCGCTCACATGTTTGTAAAAATGTACTGTTTTTTTTTTGTACTAACAACCTGAAATTTAACAAGTCTAGAGTTTAGGAGTAGGAGATCTAAGCTAAGTTTGTAAGGAAGACCTGGACTAAGGGCTCTCGTAAGTCCATATGAAATCCTTGGCTTTTTGTACCTGAAAATTGGCAGAGAGATAGAATATAGTTAAGACATTTCAGGTAGGAATAGATTTTACGACAGGGCTGGTTTAAGGGAATATAATCGCTTCGATTGGCATTTGGCATTCGATTTGACATAGTACCATCCACAGGCAGTCCAGACAAGAGAGTCAAAATTTCTACGCGAACGAAGTCGCGGGCAACTGCTAGTTACCTATAAAACTGGGTTGAGGTGATCTGATAGGCGGTTGCTCCATGTAAAATAGTGGTATTCAGCTGCATCCAGTAAGATTTGAAGCCAACCCCAACAAAGTTAGGAACAGGCTATACAGATAATGATGTTCATAAAAATAACTCAACGAATATTGAAGCTGGAAGCATTGCCGTAGTCTGTCTTATTCAAAATCTAAGGGTCAGTTTCCACCAAGCGGTAAATTCAGTGTAGACAAAAGCGTCTCCTCGTGAAGCATGGAAAGTGATCCTAAGATTCTTCAAGTGTCGTGTGAATAGGAATTTCTTGTAGACAAACGTGAAGTAGCTATCATACATCTATTATTATTATTATACATTTAAGTCACTATAATACTCGTACATAACCCTCTCTAATAAATAAAGAATAAAAAAAAAATACTCGTACATTTCCAATAACATTTTCGGGAATGGTACATAATTATTCCAATATATGCTAAGTTGAGTATGAATGTGGATGGTTTTAAGAGATGATGATGAATGGATTGTGTGAACAATGATATGGCTAGAAAAAATGAGACTGTTGAGATGCCGAGTAATAGAGAAGACTAGTTTGATGAAGACAATATGCTTTTCCGGACCTATTTAAATTGGGATATGGGCAGGCAGGACTATTATGCATGATGATGATAATGCTGTTCGTAAACATTTGTGAAATTGTATTGCAAAAATCAAAATTACGGCATAGTTGGGAACCAGCAATGCCCAACACAGGAATGCACGACACGAGAACGCGCGACATAAGAATGTAAGTGTTTTGAATTCCAATGTTGTACATTGTCATGTCGTGCATTCTCGGCCCGAACCTCGATTGTCCGGGCAATAATGTACAGCACGAGAATTGGAATCAAAACAAACAGTGACGTCACATTAAAAAAGTAAAAAGCCATGTCATTGTGACAATAGGGACGGGTGATACAATAAAATACTGGAAAATTCCGTGGTTCCTTCTTTTTTTCTTCGTGTTCCTATAATACGACCGTCTCGCGACATCAGTAACTGTCCTTTATGGGCGGCATGGGCACCGGGCCGTAGGCCGACGAAGGAGGCCGGCGGAGGCCCGGCACTTCGGGGACAGAAGATATTAGTGTTTTTAAATATGCGAGCGTAGCGAGCGCACGTCATGGAGTACAATTTAATTCGGCAGCACTACCTAGCTCAATTACCTAGTATCCAAGTCCCAAAATTTCGAGTTGCCCAACTAGTCGGCCAACCAATCGCGCGATGTCGCCGATTACTGTGTCGTACACTCCTGTGTTGTACATTCTTGGGCCGGACCAGCAAGGTACACCCCAGTAATTGGCGACATCGCGATGTCGCCAATTACTGTGTCGTACACTCCTGTGTTGTACATTCCAGTGTCGTGCATTGCTGGTATGTGCATTACTGTGACGGGCATTATAGGGACTCCATTAGTTCACTTCCGACTACAGTCACGTCATCATCATCTTCCTAGCCTTTTCCCAAGTACGTTGTGGTAGACTTCCAGTCTAACCGCATGCAGAGGAATTTTCCAGTTTTTAACATGGTGCAACTGCCTATCTGACCTCCACAGCCCAGTTCTAGGTAATACGATACCCTTAGATAAGACTGACTGTTGTTCTGCTTGTTGTGCACATGACACAATGCAAAAAGAAATGAGCAGTAATGAAGATGTGGGCGTTGTTTCCGATTAGAGCCACGCACTAAAATACCCATGTTGACCTGTAGGTACATCCTGTGATAAAGGGCACTCAACTAACGCTATCTGGCAGGCCCCCAGGATTACGTAATGTAGCCGTGTCTCATGATACGACTGTGTGTGTGTGTTTACGACGATACGTCATCCAAATTTGTAGTAAAAATAGACATTTACGAGTAAACGTGTAATCTGCAAACAGGCTTGTCTGGTTTAAGAATGATTTACGATTGTGCTAGATGAGGCCGTCTAATTCGGGGTAAAGTCGATCGAAAACAAAGCATACAACAGTTATGAATGTTATGCTAATCCACAACCAACAGAACAGCTTATACCTATCCAAAAAGTTACCAAGAAGCAAGGCATGATTTTCAAAAGGTGGTCACTGGTTCTACACTAGTTAAACATTTTCATTAAATGCTTTAACACTAATGAGTGTCTGGATGAAAAGGAGATCAAATTATCATCTTAGGATGTACGGGAACCTGTCGGGGCTGCGGGTTGTGCGAACCGCGGAGAGATACCGCGGCCTCGACACAAAGGACTAAGGAGGAATTTGGGTGGTTTTTACTGAGTAGGAGCCTGACACTACCTACCGCTCTGCCCAGAGCGGGAGGAGTTATTTGATGATTTTCCATCCTCCAAAAACAAAAAAATGGTTTAAGGGAAACCAACCCATGTGCCTGTCAGATATAGTTAGATTTATGAATGCAATTGTTTGGTATTCGTAGACAGGAGGATTGGAATGCCGTGAATATTGGCCAAGCTCTCAAAAATATGTCTAATATTTTATGTGCGTCAGATAGGAAAGTAAATATTGTTCCACTACTTTCAGCCAACTCTCTGCCATAAATCACATTCTTAAACAAATATCTATTATCAGCTTCCTAACCTGAAGTCAAAGATTTTATGACGCGCATAGGCCTCTTGGCTTTACATGCCGTCGAGAAATATCTCTCATGCATACTGGATTCCTCACGATGTTTTCCTTCACCGTAGCAAATGATATACCTATTATAATTATACAATCCGCACATGAATCCGAAACATCAGCGGTGCATGTCTTGGGTTCAAACTCGAGACCAATGACTTGGCACTCTGACGTAGAATAAGACCTCTGCTATTACCTTTGCGAAATATAGACATGACTTTAAGTATGTTATAATATTGAAATATCCTCTTTCCAGGTTCCTTAGTATCTTCAATCCTCGCCATCGGAGCGGCGCTCAGTGCCCTCCCCGTGGGTATGCTAGCCAACAAGGTTGGTAGAAGACCCACCGTGCTTATCCTCTCCGTGCCGTTCCTGCTCAACTGGTTGCTCACTATCTTCGCCAACGGTGCTGGGATGCTCATTGCTGCGAGATTCTTCGCTGGGTTAGCTACTGGTGAGTCCTGGTTTATGATCATCAAGTTGTGAATAATGGGAAAGGTGGTCAAAGTTGGGCCAAAGAAACCAGGGCCGTCTTAAAGCGCCTTGGGTTGATGATTTCGTCTAAGTCCTGGGAAGCACATGTATCAAGGTCGGACAGGACCTAGAACTCCTAGAAGTTTGGCAGGAAGAAAGTGGAACTGGAAGCCAACCTACAAACCAGTAGCGAGTGATTTCCAAAATGAAGATGACGATGTTGATAAAGTTGTGAATGGCGCTATCTAGAAATAAATCTTCTAATAGCAATAGGTCAGATGATGAGAATTACCATATGGTAATTCTCAAATAAGGTGTGCAGTGATGTGGTAATTCATCCAGTGTGATACCAATTCACCGGCAAACTGCCGTTGGATTTAATTAAAGTCACCTAATCAACAATGTTGTGTTCTGTTTTAAATGAGGAGATTCGTGAAATTGCAGGCACAACATGGTAACGTAATTTTAAATATGTAAAAACTGGAAGTCATTGGGAGTGGCTTTGGTCCAGCATAGGGCTGACGTAGGCTATTAGTAACATTAACATAATTTTCTTAGTGCTACATGTGAAAGCACTCTGCTTTATAACCAAAGACTTCTGCATTCCACCAGTCCCTTATTCAGTCTTCTATATTAATATTATTCTTCGTTCCCAGGTGGTGCATGCGTAGCAGCCCCTATGTACATCGGCGAGATAGCTGAGACTTCCATCCGAGGGTCTTTGGGCGCCTTCTTCCAGTTGTTCCTGACTGTGGGGATCTTGTTCACCTTCGTAGTCGGCGGGTGGACGCATTGGAAGACCCTGTCCATCATATCTGCTGTCTTCCCTGTTCTACTCGTCGCTGTGTTCTGGTGAGTTGGTTGTTATAACTTTTTCTTCTTAGAAGTGGAAATTATGTTTATTCCTACTCCTTCGCTATTCTTTTCTGATTAATTTCGTTGCGGGACCGAAAACAGTTAAATTGTTTCTCTGGGGCTTCGTCGAGCTTCATTGTCTCGGCGCTTTTCTGGTGGTCGCTACTGTGATTCTGGCTTTTAAGAGTTACAGTGGTTTGGGAATAGTGTGCTTGTCCCACAGCTTGTACTGGAACTATTACAGCCATTGGCTCCAAAAACTGTCTAATCTTTGGGCAAATATCGGTTGCCTCGTTTAAGCGTATTCCTATTGGGAAAATTTCAGTAGGTACTTACCAGCCTAGAGTATAGATTCATCCGAAACTTGTCGAAGAAAGATCAATACTCATGCTCGATGAAAAAATCTCACATGTTTGTAATGAGTTAAAGTAGTTACACTAATTAGCAGTGATTAGGAACTTAATACTTCCTTCGCTTGTAGTGTTTGCAGCTATAAGTGGCCTGTAAACAACTCTTGAATTGTATCTCTAAATTCTTCGTGATTACAACCGTTTTTGACAGGATTTGTAAGGTTAATAACTCAGAATGTAGCTAGTACCTATGTACGTTTTGCTGGCGCACATATATGCAAAGCTTTAAATAAATAAATAAACTCAGCGCTCAGAAACGGTGAAGTAAAACATCAAGTGGAAACATTCTATACCAAAAATTCGAAGACCTATGACCACTACCAAGGCGCACATGAGCGTGGTGGATTTCAGCCCACTATCTCTCTCTTAGAGTGGGCCTGAGCCCCAACCATGGGTAATTTATAGGCTGATTATTGCTAGATAAGCGTTAAAAACACTTTCCAATTCAGATCCCTTGACTTGATGTATGCAAAACGTTATTCATTTAAGCAATAATTATGATAATATGGTTACAGAGTTCACCTGTATTGTTGTGGAGCTAAAAATAGCTATCAGGTGATATTTTCCTTTGCATTGTTTTATATAAATCAACAATCAGAAATGCGTGGATAAACCTAAGTTAACTCGGTTTAACCTAACTATTGGCATTAGAAGGTAAACTGACGTGTATGAATATCCTAAACTAAATGTAGGTCAGGCTTCTTCATCTTCTTTATCATGTGCGTTAGTACCTCTGACTTGGGCTAACATGCCGTGAAGAAACATCTCCCATGCATGATGGCTTCCTCACGATGTGTTCTTCTACCGAAGTAAGTGATAATAGGGGATCGGACTGACTCAAAAAAAATATGATTCTGTTTAGTCCGTCAGTTAGGTTATCGAAAAATATTGGATAAGTACGTGTTTTATGGGGTCCCCTGCGTTTCTTCGAAACACTATTCTTCGAAAATTGTATGTTTTATCAAATCAATAAAAATTGACTTAGATAAAGCGCGTCAAAAGTCATGGAGTGGGGCTTGAAACGTCACTTGAAGGTACAAAATGTACTAGCATATGACGTCACACGACTTTTCGAAGCACTGTATCGTCTTAATTTTTTGTTTACGTGAAAAAAGAAAAAATATGTGGTCAATATTTTTTGGAAATCTATCTGATGGACTAATTAATTTTTTTTTGTCCGATCCCCTATTATACAATACGCACATGAAACCGAACAATAAGACGTGCGTGTCTTGGGTTTGAACTCGAGACCCGTGACTTGGCAGTAAGACGGTTACACCACTAGGCTTACTAGGCTATTACTGATTGCCTTTTATAATAGATTAATTAATAACACTGTGCAATCAGGTATAACCGTTGGTTGGTTCCTCATATGCATTTAAACCATCTAACTGGTCGAAGTCAACTCGCAAAGGTCCGGGACATCATGATGACAATATATGCAGACAGTTTGAAAATGAGAATCTGGAGAAACAATCAAAAGAACTTCAATTTACAGAATGATGTTTGACTGATTTGCTTTAAATTCCAGGTGGATGCCCGAAACTCCTCAGTATCTTCTGGGCAAGAACCGCAGGCGTGATGCTGAGAAGTCTCTCCGTTGGCTACGAGGACCTGATGCCGATCTTACTTCCGAACTTGAGGACATGCAGAAAGATGTAAGACTTTTTAATCATCTTCATCCACCTAGTCTTTTCCCAACTATGTTGGGGTCGACTTCCAGTCTAACTAGATGAAGCTGAATACCAGTATTTTACATGGGGCGACATCAGTTAGTGGGTAGTACGATACCCTGGGGACTGGTTTGTGGGGGTGGTGGACTGGTTGTCAGACTTTGGGACCACTGACTAGTTGTAACTTGTAACGAATGTCAAAAATCTAGAAATGAATTTTGGGTCGGGACCAACGCCGTAACGTGATTTATAAAGTTTTCAGTATGCTCAATATTGCTCATGTTTATATTGTTTTCTTAGCTGACCAAATGAAACTATGTGCAAACATACATACTTTTTTATGTAGTTCACAAAGATGGGACCTAAAAGTCTTCGTGGATGACGATACTTGAGCACGTTCGGTGAGGTCGGGTCAATCGGCTAAACTTCGATTTTTGTTGAGTTTTTGTTTGTTCGTGATAATGTCTGTGTCAAACGACTTGATATTGATAAATTGTAGTACTCGCAACTCGACGTGCGTGTATAAATAACCATATGTATGAACGTGGACGAGACAAAAAGTGTGTAAAGATTTTTTGTAGGTTCTGCCTATATCCCTTATATCCCCATGGGAAAAGGCGTGAGTTTATGGTATGTATGTATGAACTATGAATTCCTTATAGGTAGTTCTCGCTTTAAACTAGAAGTTGACAACACTCTTATACCTATCTAGCCCTTGAATTCTATTGATAAGTGATAAGATAAAGTGCTTAAAACTTATCGTCAAACTTTGCAATTTATATTAACTTTGGACAAACGCATCCCTTACAGTTCTTAAAATTTTTGTAACACTTAAATGTATGTCTTTCCAGGTTGACGATGCTGCTCGCCAGCGCGCCGGCATGATGAGCATGGTCACAAACCGCGCGTCCCGCATGGCACTCATCTGCGGTCTCGGCCTCATGTTCTTCCAACAGTTCAGCGGCATCAACGCCGTCATCTTCTACACCAACAACATCTTCCAATCCGCAGGCTCTAATATAGACCCAGTCATCGCCACTATAATTGTTGGCGTCGTCCAGACCATTGCAACATACCTCTCTTCCGTCTTCGTTGATAAAGCCGGCCGTAGGATCCTCCTTCTCCAAAGCACAGCCATCATGGGAATCTGCCTCATCATCCTCGGTATCTACTTCAAGCTGCAACAGGATCATTACAACGTCGCCTCCTTTGGCTGGATTCCGCTAGTCTGCTTGATCCTATTCATCATTTCCTTCTCAATGGGTTTCGGTCCTATTCCTTGGATGATGATGGCCGAGTTGTTCCCGGTTGAGTTCAGAGGGGCTGCGACTGGAGTTACCGTCATTGTGAACTGGATGTTGGTGTTTGTCGTCACCCTCTGCTTCCCGATCATGAAGGATGCTATAGGCATCTTCAGTTGCTTCTGGTTCTTCGCCGCTTTCATGGTCCTTGGAACCATATTTGTGTTCTTCCTGATTCCGGAGACCAAGGGTAAGACTGTTTCGCAGATCCAAGCTATCTTGGGTGGTAAGAACGCTTAAGTTTATCTAAGGAGGATTGATGGTTGCCGTGGTTTCGAGGGTCAATTAAAAAGTATCAATTGAAATTGCATGGAGTTTTAAAGGAGATGTGTAAAGCCCTCTAGTAAATGTTGTGATACTATTGTGAATGAATTAAGGAATATAAAATAAATTATTTATCGTTAGAAAACGTAATGAATACTGCCGAGTTGAAAATAAATAAATGTTGATAGGTATACGAGTAATAGGAACATGACATAAAAATTAAAATTTTAAATTATTTGCGAGGTGGTCATAAATTATGCAAAAAATGGCCTGTTATGTCATATGCTGTACAAATAAATTATTATTATAGTGCCACCGATTTTGTTGCAATATTAATAATTAATAAGACACAACAAAAAATATTTGTGATGAAAATACGTAATATTTAATGATTTTGATTATTATTCTTTATGTGTTGTCATTGTAAATTATTATTTGAAATTGATGAATTTATGTGAATGTCGATTATTTTTAATATAAATTAATTACAAATAGATTTATCCAAATAATAATTTTAGACTCTTAGCTGGCCTAATAGTTTATATTTTCTTTAGACTTTTCTGATTTTAATAGGTACTTTTTGTTTAATAATTTACTGTATTTAAGAATTAATTTCAGTGCCAAAAATAAAATTGTTGAAAATTATGTAACAAAAAGTGTTAAAATCACTGCTTTAGTTAATAATAATTAAATTAAATTAGTAATTAAGAAGTATTTAAATAGTGAAAAGAGGTTGTATGAGTGCTTGAGTCCAATAATATTGTGATATAATACTCATATAATGGCAAAAGAATATTTCATACTATAAAACTAAAAGCGATAAAATTGTTATACGTTATAAATTATTGTGACATTTCTTACCCGACTTCGGCGGAGGCAAAGAGGGTAATGTTTGTGTCAATAAGTGGCTGTACTATTGATACCTGCCAAAGGAATGTAAGAAATAATAAAAATGCTATTTAAATAATTAATTTAAAGGAATAAAAGTTACTATCATCAGTCAATTTAGGCTGTTATTTTTGCAGGGACAGTTAAATGAATTAAATTGGTTGTTAAAATAACGAAATTATAATAATAGAGCAAAAGAGAGAGTAAGTAATAAGAGTTATTGTGTCTCTGTTTCCTAAGAAATCTTAAGAGAAATATTTTAATATAAAAATACAGTGAACAAATTATATATGGGATCTACTAGAGAGTATTTAGACAGGAGACTATTCTACATTGCCTTTTGAAATTATGGCTAGTGCAAAATTTTAATATTAGCCAGCACTATCCCACTGCTGGACAAAAGACTCTCATAACTTCCAATTACTTTAGTCCAGTGGGGTAACCATGACGTCTTAAAAGAGTATTATTTTAATGTCATTCTATTGTGGGAAAGAGACAGAGCTATACAGGATGTCTAGCGCCATCTCTTTTCCACTCTGGAATAAGATTAAAATAGATTTCATGGTAGCCCATCAAGGCTTATCAGATCGTCGGTTTTGTCCATCACGCCTAAAATGCGCTTTTAGAAAATACAGTGCCTTTAGTAGAAAATTATGAAAAAAAAATAGTTAAGTATAAAGCGCCTAAAATAAAAAAATAGCAAAACAGAGACATGGTCTTCTTAGTCTACATTGCTCTGAAGAATAATTTAGGGTACTGTTAAAATAGAACGAAATGTGCCAAATGTTTACGATTGTCTATTTTAAGTATTTTTATACAGTGATCGTTGTTATGTTATAACTTAATGTTAATGTTAAATATAAGCAATTTAGATTAATAAAAAATATAAGCTGTTACTTTTGATTTTTATTTTTGTATTTTGCACCGTTCAAAATCATCGTAATCATCGTCATATGTGCCTCCTCCCAATTATGTTGTGGTCGGCTTCCAGTCTTACCGGATGCAGCTGAATATCAGTATTTTACATGGATCCTATCAGTCTTCCAACAACGTAGTTATTAGGTACTGTTTAATTGTATTATTAACATACATCCCTCCAGTAACCACCGAAGGGTAAGGCAAGTACGGAAGTTCTGGGAATTCCCCGGGGGACTTTACCGATGGAGAATAGAGCGGACTTTCTTTCTGATTTTTCATTTCACAATAACACAAAAACCTTTGGATTTATTCAAACCGATGTACGAATCAAACTTGGTAACGAGAAAGCTGCAAAACTTGTCACAGTTTTTAAATACCTAAATAAAAAATAATAAATGTTGTCTAATCTGCTAACGAACAAATATGATTGTACATGGTCGTTTTATAATAAAAATTGTTAACTATTTCTTGATTATGGATTTTAAATATTAAAAACTTTAAATGTCAAGTTAAAAAGCCACTTTAATTATTTTATAAAAATTGTTTAAAGTTGATTAAATAAAGGAAATAAGGAAAAAAATAACTACTTAGTATTAATTTATTTTTGCAATTAAACAATGTTTTTAAACACCTAATAAAAAACTATGTTTTATTTGAAACTGTTTTAAACACTGTTTAAAACACATGTTTTAAACAACTTGTTTTAAACATGCCAACCCTGGGACACACACATTGTTTTTTACTTTTGGAGCGATTTTTTCCGAAATTATTGACATTATCAAAAAATTATTTTAGTAAACCCCTATTCATTTTTAAATATCTTTCCAACAATATATCACACGTTAGGGTTGAAATTAAAAAAAAAATCACTTCCCTCTTTACATTTACTTTACCCTAATAAAACATTTTTTTCCAATTTTATTTTACCACTTTGTCGGCGTGATTGATACACATATTGGTACCTCAGCTTTCCAGTGCTAACGGTCACAGAGATTAAGCGAGGACGGAAAGACGGACAGACGGACGGACAGACAGACATGGCGAAACTATTAGGATTCCTAGTTGACTACGGAACCCTAAAAATAAACATTTACATCAGAAATCCAGACTCCGTGACTGTTACTGAGAAATTCCTGATGGATAAATCTAATAACACTGCCCGATTCCGAATCTAACCCAAGACCTCATGCTCTGCAGTCGCGCTTGCAACTACTGGATAAACGCGGCAGTGGTAAAAAAGTCTCTAAATAAGTGTAGTCTTCAGAAAACTACATGGCCTTTTCATGAAATATTTTAGGCTGTTGCTAGTCGTCCGCTAAGTCACGTGGCAATTGTCAACGACCGACAATGACGTTGCCTCTAGCATCGTTCGAGCTGACAACACCGCGCGCTTTTTCTCGTTCTCTCTGTCACCCATAAATGCAACGCATATACTCCATGACGCGCGCTCGCTTCGCTCGCATATTAGATAACACTAATATCTTCTGTCCCCGAAGTGCCGGCCTCTTTCGTCGGCCTACGGCCCGGTGTCCATGCCGCCCATAAAGGATACTGTCGCGAGACAGTCGTATTATAATTTTGGTTATTCATCCGGTTAATCGGACCACTCCCGACCCGTGGTACAACTGCGATGTCCAACTGGTTGTACTACGGAGAAGTAAATTTACCCATGATTCAACTCTTTTTTCTGATATTTATGATTATGACCCGTGGTACAACGGTGGAATGATGTCCTGGTTGCACCACGGGGATAGGATGATCGTGTAAAACAAATGAACGTCTAAAACAAATGACTATCGTTAAGTGATCTGACAACGATTGCGATTGTAATAACCTCCTTCTTTTTTAAGTCGGTTAAAAAATGGGTGCAAGTGATTGGTGCAATAAAGATGTAATGAAGTGAAATAATACAAATAATAATAATAATGACGTCACTCATACATGCAACGCATGTACTCCATGACGCGCGCTCGCTTCGCTCGCATATTAAATAACACTAATATCTTCTGTCCCCGAAGTGCCGGGCCTCCGCCGGCCTCCTTCGTCGGCCTACGGCCCGGTGCCCATGCCCATAAAGGATACTGTCTCGAGACGGTCGTATTATAATTTTGGTTAAAAGAGGTAGTAATTGCATTGCACTTCAGCATTGATAGATAACCTTTTCCTGTTTATTACCAGTAGTTGTTCCATAGATACATTCAATTCCCAGAAGTACAACTAGTTGGACCAAGGAAAGAACAACTCACTCGAGGTGAACCATTGGTAAAGATATTTTCCCATAGAACAACCAGTTGAACATCGCAGTTGTACCACGACTACCACGGGTCGGTCACTAATCGGACGACTAATTAATTTTATTCATCCGCTAATCGGACGACTAGACACTTCGAATATTTTATGTGACCACGTCATATTCCAAAATTTGTCCCACACTGTAGAAAGGCAAACACTAACCTTATTGGTGAGGTTCTTCATAAAGGACAGGTGCGTAGAACTCGTAACCGGCGACCGTGTGTATGACCGGATGTATGACGAGTATATGATCGTAAGGAGCGTAGTAGGTGGCGTTCTGTGGTTTTTGCCTACCACCATGGGAAAAGGGCGTGAGTCATATGTAGATTCAACTGCTTCGCTACTTAAATATACATTATGAGCTTCCTTCCAAAAAACAAACGCAAAAATCTCATGACACATTATTTATTAAGAACTCAAAACATGGAAGAAGTGATCGAAGGACTTTCCTTACAAAGGGTCCTCTTCTCGATGTCGTCGACCCTCACGGACAGTTCCGTAATATGCTTCTCAATGGCCTTCACCTCAGTCCTGAAGCCATTGACAGTCGCATCCAGCTCCGTGAGATACTGGATCTTGTTACAAAGCTCATCGTACTTCTGAGAAATATAGTCCCTGGCATTCTGAGAGTCCGTCAACTCTTTGTCAATCTTGTCGATCACTTCATACTTCAGCTCATCGAATTTAGACTCCACACTGGGTCCAAATAAATGGGCTCCTTTCACAACCAGGTCTTCTTTCATCTTTTTTGGGTCAATAATCTTCGTGTGCTGCTGACAAGCCATTTAAGAATAATGAGGAATGTTGACACGGAATAATTTTATGCTTTGGTAACTATTGCGCATTTTTTCTTAATTTATTTTATACGAAAATTCAGATAACTGCTGTAAAATCACATAAATTAGGTGACACTCGATGCGAAAATGGAATGGCTTTTAAATCATGTCATTTTTTGTGGGGCCTGTATTTTATTTTGCTGCATATGCAACCTTTTTCATTCATTTCAGTATTGCATTCTTGTTAAACCTAGAAATCTATATATTGGTCACAGGTGGTTATCTACCGGCATTGCGACACCAACAATCGTAGGACTATAATATAATACAGCTATATATGCAGCCTCGAGAGGACAAAACCACTAGCTCTCGCCATTCAATAGCATGCAATAACGTCTTACTTCTCCAGAGGCTGAAGCACCGTTAGACCACGCACCGACTAGAGTAAAGATAATCTTCACAGAAGACAGGTAGTCGTCCTCAAGTTTGTGCGTATGCTGCGTCTCCTCGCAGACAGTGGTCTATCTTCCATCTTAAGCCAAGCCGCATGCTCAGTCCTACGCACCTACGCCCTCAACGATCTTTTAACTGCATCAGTCAGCGGTGTCCGGATAGGAGATCATGATCATTGACCAAGTTTTAATTTTTCACCATCGATTCGCTAAGAAGAAGACGATTAACTTCCTCCAGGCGAGAAAGCTGCATGCATATGGCAGGAAATAATAATGTCTTCCAATACTAATGTATAATCTGCATGGCAAAGCGTTAAATATGATCACGGATAGGAAAGTAAGGTGATAAAGTAATCTGATGTTCACAAACCAAGGCCAATCCCTTGGATATTGACCCCCACACCTCACCACGGCATTACTGACTGACAGACTGTTTGATACTTTGCGATGCACTCCACAATGACCTGCTTACGACACAGCGGGAAGGGCGGAATGATAAGATAAGGGAACGATTAGATTACTGTTACATTATGCCATAAAAAGGTCAAGGAGTCAGTAATATAAGTGTGACGTAGGATAACATAGTGAACATAAGGGCTGAAATGCATTGTTCATTCAGAAGTAGTTTATCGTCATCACCATTCACAGCCCGCTCATCCACTGCTGGGTATAGGCTTCTCATTGCTTGTATCAAGTTCCACGCTCTTGTGCCATCCTTATCCAGGATATTTCCGCAATGGCAACATCCATGCCATCTCTGCCCATCTCGCGCCGGACGACGAACACTTTTCTATTCATTCCATGGACGCCATTCGGTCATAGCTTTACTCAACCTGCCAACACCTCGCCTTGCTAGGTGTTCTGCCTAATTCCATTTGAATTCCATAACGCAATTTCCAATATTAATGATCTCGGCGGCGCAGGCCGCAACTGTTAGTGGTGCCAAGTGCGCGCACTAACCTGCTGGGGCGCGCACCGCTGACTCGTGCGATGCGCACTCTCAACACGGTGGCGGATACTACAGATATTTTTACTTGTACACTGAGTGAGTTCACAAGGGCCACATACATACTGTGTAGCATGTAAGTTATTGATAAGTATATTTTAAGTTTCTTTGTCGCAATAGAACTATTTATCTGTAATGGCAAGAAAACATATTGTGTGAATAAATAAATAAATAAATAAATCTTAGTTCGTCTCCGAATTTCAACGTTTGGAACTCGGTCAGAAGTAGTTAGGGTTAATTTCTTCGAGTAAAATTTTCGACTGCCTCGTTGATCTAGTGGTAGCCAGCGCTAATGCTGTGTCCAGTTCAATTTCCATTTTGAGGCGAAGTGTTTTGGGCGTTTTCAATTTGCATCAGGAATTTCTTAAAGAAGCCGTTCGGGCTTTCTACCGTTTGATCATACATCGGACTTACTTATACATAACTAGTAATTTAAAACTGAAATGAGTCATTCGACGTAAATCTACAGTGCTTTGTCGTATGATACTTTGTTGTTTGTTTGCCAACCCATTTTCATTATTATTCTGCGATAATACACAAGCTGACAGAATTCTCATGTGCTAAAGAAAATTTACGGCGCCCCGATTTTCTGAGTTATTTCAATGGATTTTAGTCCATTTTTAATAAGATTCTGTAAATTTCTTCTTATAAAAGCAAGTCTGTACTGTCCCACTGTTGTGAAAAAGCATCCATTGTTTCAATTTCTACGGGTTTAACGCCACTTTAAAAGTAAATACACATGTTCAAATATTGGAATTGCAAATGTGGGACCATCCTTATTAAATCCAGTTTTATCAACGGCAGATTACTCGTAAAATGACTACATCATGGAACCCCAAGTCACAG
Source organism: Diarsia dahlii (assembly GCA_949775195.1). Lineage (NCBI taxonomy): Eukaryota > Metazoa > Arthropoda > Insecta > Lepidoptera > Noctuidae > Diarsia > Diarsia dahlii. The sequence goes on from OX459213.1 coordinate 15,566,174, forward strand.
CACTCTATCTGTTAGTTTATAAGATAGTTTGTTACTTACATATTTATGGTTAAGTATTAACTGGGAGTAAATCTTGACCTGGGTAAAGGTACTGGATTATTGGACCTAGAAATAATAATCTGAGACCTACAGCAACAGGAACTTTTTTGAAAATAGTTACAAAAGAACAGCAGGCAGCTGAAAACCCCGAAGGGTTAGGTGGAGAGGTGTACCTAATATTACACCCACATTTCACAGTTATACTTTAATAGAAGGTGTCACCGGGTACAAAGCCAGACTCCGTGGCTGCTACTAAGAAATTCCTGAAACCCAATAAAACTTTGCCCGACCCGGGAATCGAATCAAGGACTGCTGAGCACGACCAGCAGCCGAGCTTATGACCACTAAATCAACGAAATAAAAAATCTTCTTTTTTTTCGGTGTCGATTGACTCCAACTTCCTATCCGATAGCTAAGTTGCTGGAGTAATCTGTCATTCGCCGCATACAATATGATGTATAGGAAAAAAGATTTGACTATGATATCCGCCCGACTGACACGACCACCTGAGCCAGTGGTCATTTCGAGCACTCAACCCAACCCCGGTGTACCTACATCTCTCGCCTGCATTACACTCATACACCACTGAGGTAGAGGACATCGAGGAGTACGTGCACCAGAGATTGAAGTACACGCCAAGAGTCCAGCAGCTGGAGTCGCGCTGCAACGTGAATTTCAAAGCATTTGTAGTGCGCATACGGCATACCTACGTGCTATCTCCAACCGGTGATGGGAGAAAGTTTTTGGCAGCAGGATGTGGTGTTCTATGTGAGGTTCTATGTTCGTGTGTATGTATTTTTTTTATGTTTTTACCTGATTTCTCCCCCATTTGTAGACCGATTCTCAAAATTCTTTTTTTTATTTGAAAGAGTATACTCCTGAGGTGGTCCCATTTTAATTTGGTGAAGATCTGGTGCTGATCTTCGGAGATATACAATGGAACTCTTCAAAAATAGACGGCAAATCTGTCGTAATTGCTGGAATCGCTTGGATGTTTATTGAATTATATACATTATCATGACGTAACATCACGCCTGTATGCTCTGCATACCCTGCAGATGTGTACAATACACATTTTTTTTATGTATGTTACCTGATTTTGTGTATCGCGAATAACTTCGTCGTTTATGAACCAATTTTGATGATTCTTTTTTTATTGGAACGGAGATACTTCAAGGGCCACCATGATATGGAAACCAGGAACTGGTGATGGAATCCCAGAGAAATCGAGGACAACCCTCAAATTTCATAGGCACGTATTACGTGTTTCGTGCTTTTTCTGACGCTGTAGTAGTATTCGCATCTAGCAGTCATCACTTCATGTTGATGAGCTCCTCAATGGTTAGGAGTTGAAAGCAATAATCAGGGAATCTTGAAGGTTAAGGGTTAGGTGTCATAGTAAGTATTTCTATAAGATATTACAACTAAAAATGAAAAAATAAAAAACTTTTTGCAAAAAAAAACAACCGACTTCAGAAGCTGATTTTTCTTCTGAAGTTTATTTTTCACTTTTTGGTGTTTTTGAAGTCGGTTGTTTTTTTTTGCAAAAAGTTTTTTATTTAATAAAAACTTCTTAGATATTACTCGTTACTAGATGTTATTGGAGTGTAAGGACTATTTTAACGAATAATCTTCTGAAACATTAAAAATAATAGCTAGAGTCCTGTACATAAAAGAGTTAAAATTCCGAAATGTTCAGCTACTTCTGATGCTGACCGTACCTATATTTAGGTTAAAGTAGGTACCTATTTGTCTATGGGTCTTGTTACCTGAAAATAAATGTATTCTATTCTATAAAACACCTTCCTTTCCTATAACATTCCTTCGAGCCTATCGCCGTCTTTTTTGGTGTTTTTTTTGAAGGCCGGTTGTTTTGTTTTCAAACAGTTTTGTTATTCTCGACTCATACCATCATACGTCATTACATTAATTAATAAAAGTAATCAAATCTCTGTTTTATAATTATTATTATGAGCCCATGTTGTCCCACTGCAGGGCAAAGGCCTCCCTTCCCTCCATCCACTTTTCGCGATCCAGTGCGATGTTAGACCAATCCCTTGAGAAAGAGTCCAGCTCATCCCGCCATCTCCTTCTGGGCCTGCCGCGTTGTCGTTTTATAATGTTTCACTCAAAATAAAGAACCGTCGAATAGTACCCACGTGCTCGATAGATGGCGTTGTACCCCTCGGCTGAATCGCGCTATGATTTCGTTACACGCCGGGGTACATAAATATACAAAGGGGACTAAGTGCCGGGGCACACGATGCGTTGCGGCGCCGCACCGCAATGATTTCGACCAATCGGCGGGCACACGACCAGTGAAATTGAAGGCGATTCGTCGGAATCTTAGCGGTGCGGCGCCGCAACGCATCGTGTGCACCGGCGTGCATGTTTACGAACAGGCGGGGCGTCACGCGGCGCGTGCTGCGTTTTTAATTCAAACACATGGCGATGTATGAAAAAGTTAACGATTTCAATCGTCGATTTTACGAGAAGAATTTTTTGACTTTTACTAAAAAATATCACCCATGTAACTTCTTAGCCCTTTGTGTCGAGGCCGCGGTAAGTATCTCTTTCCCAACAACCCACAGCCACTCTTACTTATACCCTTCCGAATACATTCTCGAAACTATCGTCACAATTTTTTTTCTTTTTCAGGAAGAAGTTTTACTTTTATGAAACGGAAATTATGTTTTTCCTACTCCACCGCTGAACTTCTTTTCTGATTATTTTAATTGTGGAAGACACTCAAAACAGAAAAAAAAAATTCTGGGCCTTCGTCGATCTTCATTGTCTCGGTGATTGTTTGGTGGTCGCCACTATTGATTCTGGCTTTCAGTAGTTATAGTGGTTTGGGAATAGTGTGGTAGGCTTGTCCCTACAAAAAAGACTAATGACTACCAAATTACTTTTGACCATGTCAAACGATTTTCCAATGTCTTCTCGCAGTATCCTCGTGGCGCTACAAACATGAAACATAACTAATTCCTATAATCGACAAAGGCAATGAAAATTCCTCCTGCAATTATCTACCACTTGACGTTATCAAGCTCTTCACTACCGCATAATCATGATATATCGTCAACACTTTCATAATTGTAATTTTCCAATACCTGAGCGAGTGACACATTTTTATAAGTGTACGGCGATATTTAAGACTACCGTACCATCATCACCCCACTATTATGACTACCATATGGTATTAGGAACCTGACCTGTTCTTCTTCTTGTCGTGTCTACTGTACTTTAGCTCTTTGCACTCTCGTGGTCCCAAACGCGACTACTGAGCATCAGGCCCTGGGTTCGATTCTCAGGTAAGGCAAAGTGTTATTGGGTTTTTCAATCAAGAATTTCAAAAGTTTTTTAGAATTTCAAAATGTTGTCAAAGATCTATAATTGGCAGGCCCAACGGCTTGACGTGCTTGCCGGGGCACCCATCTACCGACTAACCGAGGCAATCGCTGGTGAACCGAAGATCGAGCTACTATTATTATTTAAGTCGCGAGTAAACAGGCTTCTTCTGGGTAAGCTCGTTCCATCGTCGACATCATCTCTGCCCTTAGGGCAAGATTGAAGTCAAGAGCAAGCCCATTTATAATTAAAAAAAAATAAACCGCAAGCTCGTACTGCAATAATGGCGTATTATATTAGAAAAAATTTAGACTCTTAAAGAGTCAATTATTTTTCTCGTTCCGTTATCGTTCGAGAAAGTTATCCAGTTTGGTGGTCTGAACCTCCATCTAGGACGTGATCATCATTCTCCTGCACGTATCCCAATTTATTTGGGGTCGGCGCAAGCATGTCTTCTTCTTCCATTCTTCTTTATTTCTCGTCATCTCAGCAGTCACCTCCTTTCTAGCCATATCATCCTTCACATAGTCCATCCTTCGTTTCTTTGGTATTCCTCTACTCTTATAAACCTCGCGCCACGTAAAAAGAGCGCTGAGCGCAGTGGAGGGGATACTGTTGCGCACGTTATACAGTCGCGTTCTGAAGTACTAGGCTACTGTGACTGTGTTAGGTGTAATTGTAATATTGTTAGAATCCTAATTCAAATTTCACTAGCTCCTTAGTACTTTGGAATAAGCTGTGAAAAAAATAGTCATGTTTGACATAACTGTCAGCGTTCTTTTTACATGGCGCGACCTCTGAGATTTAAACATTCTGCGAAATGAGTATTCTATTTTTTTTCTATTTTTTAACACATTCGTTCGAAGAAGAATAAGCCAAGTGTGTTATGCCAAATAAATTTCGGAGCATCAAGTTTCTGCCAGATAGATGGTACCCGTGGTCTTCTTCTATACTCTTATCTCCATCTAAGTCATATTGTACTTTATTCTGTGACGCCCTTATTATGACATAATAAACGTGACTTTCAGTTCGAATTAATTTATCTTCTTCACCATGCTGAAGTGTCCACTTATTTAAACACGTGAGTTCTTGGTGGTCGTAGTACTCGAAAAGAGTGTTTAGATCTACCTTACTTACCATAACATTACATTAACCATAATGCATAATTATATTGCATTTATCCGTAAACACATCACATTCAGGGTTGACAGCTATAATGGCGTTTACGACAAACCCGAGATCCAGCTCTGTCGCCGGTTTTGGAAGACGGTGGTGCGAACAGATTGTACCAGCGGCACTAACGGTGTCCCGTGTCTGGGCTGTGGAGATCTGGGCAGTTAATTATTCCCCGAAGGGTTTTACAGACTACCGAGACCTGAGCTGAGAGAAAGCTACCCAAGACAATCACCTCTGACAATTCGGATTCATATGCGAATTGCATTTATGTGAGGAATCCAAACCAGCATACCTGAGAGGTATTTCTCGACGGCATGTAAAGCCAAGCAGAGGCGGCATAAAAATTGTGACAGCAAGTTAGACACGGACACTACCCACACGATGAAAGATAGACTGTACCCTCTTCTTATAGACTCCTATTATATAATACTAGCTGATGCCCGCGGCTTCACCCGCGTGGATACTGTAAAAACAATCCTTGATGCGGATTATATCATTCTAAAATTTCAGCTCGATCGGTGCTTGATTTTTGAGTTTTTGAAGCGTACACAAACCAACATATCATTTTTATATATTATATAGATTTGTAGTATTTTCGTAACATAACAAGGTTGGTCAATACCAATGGTTCAAATCGAGAACTATGTCTTCTCTGAGCACCTTGCAGAAACTCTATCGTGTATGTTTTTAAATTTCAGATTTTTTTATTCGGTTTATTGCCGTTACAGTTGGTTTTTAGTTTCGTTTGCTATCTATGAAAAAAAATGAGCTTTCAATCTACGATCTCACTCAGATCCAAAACTCGCCATTAAGCCTCTTAGCGCTCTATCATTTAATTTACAACCGGAGGCCTTACACTCAGGCAGGTTAAGCAGAAACAGCCTCATACGTCGATATGTGAGAAGCCATGCAGATTTAAAAAAAATCCTCTCTGCAGCGTGTAACATAATAAACGCAAGACCTTTCTATTTTTATCATACACTAGCTGATACCCGCGGCTTCACCCACGTGGATGTCAAAAACTTGACAAATTATTAAAACCTTTCTGGTGAACCACTCTATCCTTTGGTGAAAACAGCATGACAATCGGTGCAGTAGTTTTTGAGTTTATCGTGAACAATCAGACAGACGCGGCGAATGAATTTGTTTTTTATTATTTAGTCATAATCATACATGTTGATCACCTGATCGCGTCAGTTTCTAAACATAACTTCTGTTTATTTAGCGAATTTCAAGGAAATTTAAGGGCTCAACATTAAATGTGTTGCCAAATAATAAAGCTGCGGGCAATGTCCTAATAGCCACGGTCACGCTGTATAATATCACATAGGGGACTGACCTGAGAGGATGTGACCTATACGGAATTCAGTTTATTTGGATAAACCATCAATTTGATAGGTACACAAATAAAAGAAAAACTTCTCTAAGGTTCTGAGCGAGAGACAATAAGATTGTCGTCGTAATGGGGGCAGGATTTAAATGCTTACTTATCGGCCCTTGCGGTCGGTAAAAAGGAATGTGTCCTCCTTTTTGCTGACATCTCTTCAAAGCGCGTGGAACCCGCCGCCGACACGGCCTGTCGTCATATGACGGACGGTCCGGACGGACGGTGAGGTAGCCCATTACTCACAGTCCACAGGCCCTAGTCTCAGTGGCCAGGAGCCACCACGTGGCCCCTCGGAGTGACACCCGAGCGTCTCCTGCGGCGGCTGGGACGTGAGGTTCTCTCCCTCTCACGTTCCGCCGAGATGATATGGTTCCACAAAACTGGTTAAACAAAACTTCAGGTAGGTAATATTAATAAGCTTATGTCTCCATCTAATATTTACTCAGATTCGCATCAATGGCAGAGAGTACTAAGTTCAACGAACACAAGAGTATAAATAAAATATCCCGAGTCACTATAAGATACAATAAACAATGTAAATATGTATGCAAATATTTAAAGATTATAAAAACTAACAAAAGTTCTTGACATTACCAGTTAAATAATTTATTTCGGATGTGGTTGTGATAAATTAGATAAATATTAAGTAGCAATGGTTAGATAATAAGGTCTGTTACTAGCAGACATTTAGTTCACCAGCTAATAGATAAACACAACCAGTTAAATCCGAAAGTCCATGGTTTTCTTCCTTTCCATTCGAATGCTAATAATAGGTCTTTACCTATGAAATTGCCGTTTTGTTTGAAAAAATTTAAACGAATTTTTTTCATGTATTTTTTATTTGTATTAATCGAAGTAATCACCCATGCAATCAATGCATCTTTGCCAAAGCAGCGGCAGTTTATTGATGCCCTTCTTAAAGAAATCAGCTGGTCGGGAGGCAACAAATTCTTCAAAGTCATTTTGTACTGCCTCTCGGGTATTGAATTTTTTTCCCGCCAAGAAGTTATCCAAATTCTGGAAAAAGTAGTAGTCTGTAGGCGCAAGGTCTGGTGAGTAGGGCGGATGACGGAGAGCTTCCAACCCTAGTTCTTGCAACTTGGAGACTGTCTGCTGTGCAGTATGAGGTCGCGCGTTGTCGTGCAGGAGCAGCGGAGACGAGCGATTGACCAATGCTGGTTGGAGATGTGCCAGCTTTTCCATCATTGTGTTCAGTTCTTCACAGTACACATCTGCAGTAATGCTCACCCCGTTTGGTAAGAAGCTGTGATGAATCACACCGGCGCTAGACCACCAAACAGTGACCATCACTTTTCTATTAAGTTTTCGTTTAGGGCATTGTTTAGATGCTGAACCAGGATCCAACCAACTTGCTGAGCGCTTGCGGTTATCAAACAGAATCCATTTTTCATCGCAGGTAACAATGCGGTTCAAAATTCCTTCATTTGTGTGTCTGTTGAGCAGTGCAAGGCACGTCTCGACGCGTACTTCGCGCTGGCGATCATTGAGTTCGTGGGGCACCCATTTGTCAAGCTTTTTTACCTTGCCAATTTGACGCAAATGGACCAATATTGTTTTGACGCTAACGTCGAAAGCTGCTGCTAATTCAGCCGTAGATTGTGTATCATCAGCTTCCACAATCGCCTTTAATTCGTAATTGTCGACCAAAGTCTTCGGACGACCACGAGGTTCATTTTTCAGGTCGAAATTTCCAGAACGGAAGCGAGCAAACCAATAACTGGTGGTGCGTTGGTTTGTAGTGTTAGCTCCGTAAACGTCGTTGATGTTGCGTGCCGCTTGTGCCGCGTTGCTGCCACGACGGTACTCATATTCCATAATTACTCGAATTTTTAACGTATCCATGATGACGAAAAAGATTGAAATGCGATGAAAATGTAACACTAATCAATAAACAAATGACTTCTTTTGGAAAAAAAAATCCATGTTTTTAAAATAAAATTAATTTGAAATTAGAATTCTTAGCCAAACAAAAATTATTTTGATTTGAAATGGCCAGTACTGCAGAACGGCAATTTCATAGGTAAAGACCTAATATTTACTTCTAGCCAGCCAGCTTCTAGCTTCTAAAGTAGCCTGAAAATAAATAAATGTTATGTTTTATGTTTTCTACTTATAATGGTAAAATCAGATGGGTGTTTGTGCGTATTGCTTTAGAGAAGGAAACCATCGTAAGGAAAGCATCCAACCAGCTTGTCTGACAGATATTTCTCGTCGGCATATAAAGCCCTAAAGAATATCCACAAAGGATGAGACACTAAACTTCTATCCTGCGCGTCCTTTTCAGTGCATGTTGTAGGAACTGATGGACGTTACTCATCATCATCATCATATTCATCATCTTCCTGTCCTTATCCCATTCTACTTGGGGTCGGCGTAACACGTTTCCTTCTTCCATTCCCCCCTGTTAGACGCCATGGTAACATTTACTCCTATCTCTTTCATATAAATCCTCACGCAATCTCTATCTTCTTTGGCCTGTTGAACGCTAGTGAAGGTGCCAAATTTTCGGTTTCAAATAGAGTACGTTAAAGCAGAAGTCATACACTTCCACTGTTCAAAAGCCTCTTCAAAGACTTTTATCTCATCAATCTGTCAAACCACTTAGGTATTACCAGTAAAGTCTAACAGAATTTCAAACATTCCTGAAACGATCACGGTATGATTTGATGTTAATTCAGTATTCATCAGCCAAGGTCGCTGGGAATAACACAGGTGTTTCGGTATTCACGTGCCGTCTCATTTCTGAAGAAACCCGGCGACATTTGTCATTTGCTCAAGGGGTATGCTGTTGACTGCTTGCTTGATAAAATGTACTTCAATATTAGGGTTCCTTGGTAGGAATTTAGATGTGAGATCCTTGAAGAAGATAATTTATTTTTAAATACACAGAACATCCAGAGGAAACCGGCATGTCATAGAACCAAAAATTCGAAGACATGCGACATCTACCAGCCCACACTTGGTCCGCGTGGTGGATTATAGCCCATTCCCTCTCATAGAGAGGAGGCTTGTGTCCCAGCAGTGGGAACATTTATAGAATCATCATGGCAGTATACTTATGCTTTTTTAACTATGTTGTGTGGGCCAACGAGCACTATAAACACTAGTTTTTCGCCTAGCCAGACGAAGTAACAAAAAGGCACACCATATTCGTTTCTACAACAATCAATCAATTCTGCAACACAACTCCCATTTTTTTGGAAGGTGGGAAATATCAATTGACTCCTCCCGCTCTGGGCAGAGCGGTAGGGAGTGTCAGACTTCTACTGACTAAAAACCACCCATGTTCCTTCTTAGTCCTTTGTGTCCGAGGCCGCGGTATTTCTTTCGAATAACCCGCAGCGCCGGCAGGCCACCACACTGTACACAACTTTAACAACCAGGCTAACCCAGCCACATTTAAGCCCGTTCGGTCTAGGGCAATCAAGGCAATCATTAAGGGCATCATCATCATTTCAGCCAAAAGACGTCCACTGCTAGACATAGGCCTCCCCAGGTGTCGCCACATTGACCGGTCCCGTGCGTCTCGCATCCAGCGGATCCCCGTAACCTTAATCAGGTCATCGGTCCACCAAGTGGGAGGCCTTCCAACGCAACGTCTTCTGTTTCGCGGTCGCCACTCCAGAAGTTTTCAGCCCCATCGACCATTGCCATCATAGAGCAGTGGTGGCCCAGTGGTGGCGGCCCCGACTTACGAACAGTTGGTCGTGGGTTCGAACCCAGGCAGGCGCATTACTTTGTGTAATTTATTTCATCACCACTGCTCTCAAAACGGTGAAGAAAAACATCGTGAGGAAACCGGCATGTCTTAGAACCAAAAATTCGAAGATATGCGACATCCACCAATCCGCACTGGGCCCGCGTGGTGGATTATAGCCCATCCCTCTCCTAGAGAGGAGGCCTAAGTCCCTGCAGTGGGAACAATTATAGGCTGATGATGACCATTGCCATCCTCCTCCATGCTTTTGGCAAAATTCGACTCAAATCGGAGTTAACCACGTGACCAAATGACTCTAGGTACATTAAATTTCGCTATAAACTAACTCTCTACGGAACCCCTCGTCAAGATCTTGACTCACACCTGATACTACACCCTTGATATCAATATTTAGTTGTATATCATATAGTTTAAGTCTAGTTGTGTTTGGTGTGTTATAGTGGTCGGTGCCCTGCTCCTTGATAGCCAGTAAGTACTTATCCCTATTTTTAAATATCTTTAATTTTTTTGGCAGGAAAACTATCTACCGAAGTATTTATTTTAAAGTTTGAAAAAAATTATAAGGCCCTGAAGACTTCAGTTTTTCTTTTAACTGTTATATAATAAAATTTATAAATCCAAATGAAATAAGAATATTTCATTTGGATTTATAAATTTTATTATATTACACCATGAAGTTTATTTATTCAATTTCGACTTCTTCAAAATATACGCAATGGATCTCAATTACACAAACAGTGTAACTACGAAGTTCTTTTAAAAATAATATTTTAATCGTTTCTCAAAATAATATTAGAATGAAAAATAAGCAAATTGTTTAAGTGAAGTGTTACTTGAAGAATCTCTATTAAGGAAGCTTAAAGTAATTCTGCTACAAGGGTTTTAAACATAACTGCATGGCGCAATGTGGGTGTATCTAATATAAGGTACACCTCTGAACCAAACCATCTAAGGGTTTAGGCGCAAAATGTCAGAAACGCAAAATGCCCTTCAGGGATTAGGCATGATGTAATGTTATGTAGTTCTGGTCGAAGCTTATATATAGTTAACTTCATTGAGCCTGGTTCGTCTACTATAGCCTAACGGACTGATGTGTTGCTGGGAAGTTTGTCCCGCCACTTCTTCTTCCGAGCTAAAACGCAAGGAAGTGTCGAAGGGAGGGCTTTTTGGGGGACTGTCTCTTGTAAATTAATTTTGACGTTCAAAAAATGCTGATTATCAGCCCAGTTTGAATAAATAACTTTTGATTTTGATTTTGAACATCAAGGACATCATCGATATGACAAAGAAACAATATTAAAGATCTGCGTAGAGCTGTTTAACAACATCATCGCCTATAAGATTTTAGTGGTATTTATATACATCATACATCGCTGATAAAATATGGGATCAAAGACCTGTGTTGTTCGAAATAAATATGAATGTAGGTCAAAGGAAGAAACGTTGACACGGGCACCTTTGGCAAAACAAATAGTAAATATGACGCATACGCACACCGTCAGTTGCTATTTTTTCCATGCATTGATGTGCAAAGCTCGTTCCATCGTCGACCTCATCTCTGCCCTTAGGGCAAGATTGAGGTCAAGAGTAAGCCCATATTTTTATTGTATCCTATATTTCTGCGACAGTAAATATTTTTTCTTTCTTCAACATAACATCACGATTGTAATCCTCGAAGGGTTAGGCAGAGGTATTCTTATTAGCACACACATAAATTAACATTTGTTTACAATAAACCGGGAAATTCTCCCAGTCTAACTTGGAGCTGCTCCAATATTTGACCGATGGCTGTTCGAGACACGTTGACGGGACGCCATAGATTACTATTGTTTAAATAGCCCAGCAACGGTTCTGCATTCAATAAACAACGTTATTTTCATGTAATTCCTGAAACTGATGTTTGCTTATGAAAATTGTTGTTTCAGATTTAGATAATATTTTACGATGGACCTTAAATTAACCGAAATATGAAAGGGGAACAAGTGGTAGTGGTGACTGCCACGTTAGTCTAGTGGACGCAAGCGCGACTAATGAGCACTAGGTCCTGGGTTTAATTCCCGCGTCGTGCAAAGTGTTATTGGGTTTTACAAACAGGAATACCTCAAAAGTAGCCACGGAGTCTGGATTTGTGCCCGGTTTATGGCAATAAGCTTACCTCCTATTAGGTACGGTCAGCATCAGAAGTAGCTGAATATTTCGGAATTTTAATTCTTCTAAGTACAGGACTCTAGCTATTATTTTTAATGTTTCAGAAGATTATTCGTTAAAATAGTCCTTACACTCCAATAACATGTAGTAACCAGTAATATCTAACAAGTTTTTATTAAAAAAACAGCTTCGGAACTTTGAGTAATGTTAATATATTTCTGATGCTGACCGTACATGGGTCTTAAACATAACTGGTAAAACTATGGGTGTACTAATAGGTACTAGTCTGCTTAACCCTTCCGGGATAACAGGCGTGATGTTATCTTATTTATGTTTTAAAACGTGAAATAGTTTTTTCAATGTAGTAGCATGTACCATTACTTATATTATTATTTGCATTTTCGGGAAAATGGCTAGTTAAGTTTTGATGAAATTCCTGAATCACCTTTATAACGTCACCGTTGAAAAGTAGGTCTATAGTCTACTCTAACTATCTCTACGGTTACGCATCCTGTCAAGTGCTGAGTGCAGAATCAATTGAATCACTGATATATTATCTCATTCTCTAAATAGAAAGGGATTTTGAAACCATTCTGCAGTATGTTAAATATGAAAATATTTTTTCAAAGCTCCTCTATTATGTTTCTTTAGCGGATTCACATCTCTATAGATTTTTTTAGAAGGGGTTTTGTCTACCAACTCATGCTGAGTCCGCCATAAAAATATATACGGAACCCCCGGTGCGCGAGTCCAACTCTCAGTTGTCCGGTTTTTAAACATTATAAATCAGAATTAGGTAGTAATTATAGTCACAGTAATTGGTACTTAAATTTCCTAAAATCACTTCATCCAGATAAACGTAATAACCAATATGAATGTATTGCATTAAAACACATACGCTTTATTGTTTATCTATCGCCATTGGAGTCTGTCGGTTATGATAGGAGCCGGATTGTGATATCATTTGGTCGCAAGCGCCGACGCGGACACCAGCTGTTAAAGTTACATAAAAAAATAAAGTGTCGATTGTAATAGTAACCTAATTTTGTGTAAACAGGATTTTTGGAAAAAAACGTGAGTACGATTTATTTTACGAAACTTTTGGTAGCAATTACTAGAAGTCTCACCCGTATCTATAAACAAGTCATAGTGATTACTTGAGAAGTAATTGTTTAAGATACGATTTTTTCTCTGTAGTTTAGTAATTCCTTGATGTTAAAACTATTAGAATTCTTAGGTTTGCTTTCATTGACGAATCTAACTTCGTTTAAATTCTTGCCCATTGCATAAAAATGTTTGCCTAAGTAATTACTTAAGTTCAAGTAATTACTTTAACTTGACTATAGATACGGATAATCGTTTTGGACAAGTGTGATGGCACATGGCTTCTCTGTAGAACAGTAGGTAATAGTCTGGTCTTATTATTTTCTTTTTTTATCGTGTATTAGTGCCGCCAAATGGGTCTCTAGCTTAGCTTTTCATGCCATCGAGAAATATCGCTCAGGCATGTTGGTTTCTCGTCGGGGCTTCGGATTGTTCACAAGATACCGCGGCCTCGACATATAGGGCTAAGAAGGAACATGGGTGGTTTTTAGTCAGTAGAAGTCTGACTTCTGTGTCAGACTTCTACTGACTAAAAACCAGCCTTCGCTCTGCCCAAGAGCGTGAGGGGGTTATTTGATGATTTTCAAACAGCCCAAAAAAAAAAACAATTTAGTGATTTATGCAGATTTTCTTCACAATAAAACTTGCGGACAGCTTTGCGTTAAATTGTCACATTTTATTATTGTGATGTTTTGAAACGAGTGATTCACTTCAATTGTAACAATAATATTAATGGTTAATTTTAAAAGACAAAAGATATTATAATGACCATGTTGTTATGAAACACTTGCATATTATAACATCAACAAAAGCAAAGTTTCCTTTGTAATGCACAAAGCTATAAAATAATATCTAAAAACAGTTGTTACTATTATCATTCTAATAGAAAACATTTTGCGTGTATGACCACATGTATGAATGTGGGCGAAGCAAATTATGTATGTAAGGATCGTATAGCAGGCGTTTTTGCCTACCCCTAGGGGGGGAAAAGGCGTGAATATATATATGTACGGATGTCGAATAGTCCGTTGAATCGAGTGGTCGTAAGCGAGACTGACATGAGGTCCTGTGTTCGATTCTCGGGTGAGGCACTGTTATTAGTTTTTTTCATCACGAATTTCTCAGTAATAGCTACAGATTGTATATACGTGCCTGGTTTAACTTGGGACTTAAACATTAGTAGTAGTAGCTCTAGTTATGGCAAATAAGGCACACCACTGCCTAACTCTTCGTGGATTACAGGAGTGATGTTATATGTACATGTGTAGAATATATATATAAATATATATATATACATTTTGCAAGATAGTTGGTATTACAGAAACCGCTAGCAAGGTTATTTTTGTTTTGACATTGCTGAAGAAGAGACGAGAATAGTCGTTGAATCGCAGTTAATAGCAGCTTTTGATCCAAGATCACTGAATTACGTACTGCATTTGATCTACGATGCACTCAATGTACTAAAACGTAGACGTAACGTAAACATATTTTATCTATCTATCAGTATTATGCTGAAGATCAAGCTTTAATAAATAGTCCCCCATTCACAAAGGAGCTTTTAAAGTACCAAGAAAGTTTGTGAGGATAGATGGATGTTTGTTACTTTTTCACGCCAAGTTGAGCCAAGAGCCCCGTGGGCGGTATAAAACTCTGAAGAAGAAACTCTTTCCTGCAAAATATTACAATATAAGTATTAAATATTATGTACAATAGAACTGATGTTAAAAATTTAAATTAAAAGTTAAAATACTTATTATTATAATAGCTGATGCCCGCGGCTTCACCCGCGTGGATGTCGTTCAAATTATATACTAAAACCTTCCTCTTGAATCACTCTATCTATTAAAAAAAAACCGCATCAAAATCCGTTGCGTAGTTTTAAAGATTTAAGCATACAGACAAACAAACAGACAAAAATAGCAACTTTGTTTTATACTATGTAAGGACTAAACTACATTTAAAATGACTCATGTGTTACTTTGTTCAGAACAAAAGCTTTTGTATAACTGCGGCGGTTAGTTAAAGTTCACTTTTCGCTTTAACAGTCATTCAATCTGCAGTCAAATTAAATACAATCATATCACACCTGTAATCCTCGAAGGATTAGGCAGAGATGTACCTTACAGTACACCCACATTTCACCAGTTATAGTGTATCTTGTAATATGGAACGAGCCTATTGCCATCAACCGGGCACAAATTCAGACTGCGTGACTGCTACTGAAAAAATCCTATTTGAAAAACCCAATAACCCTTTGCCCGACCGCGTAATCGAACCCAAGGACCTCATGCTCAGCAATCGCGATTAGCCGCCACTAGACCAACGAGGCCGTCAAATTATATTGTTACAATTTATGCCCCTGCTTGTTCCATTAACATTCCAACAACACTGCTTGTGACAAATAATATTTTAGCGTGAAACTACGGACGTAATTATTACATTGACGTGTTAATCCCTGATAATAATGTCGCCAATAATATAATATATAAACATATGTACCAGATGTGTAACCTATGTGTCAGACTGTCGGAACGATGTTTGGGAATATACATACACGGCTGACCTATATCGTAATAAATTCTACCAATCCGCACTGGGACCGCGTGGTGTATTATAGCCCATCCCTCTCCTAGACAGGAGGCCTGAGTCCCTGCAGTGGGAACATTATAGAGTGATGATGATGATGTATTTGCTACTAGATAGGAGGAGCTCGTGCCTAAACAATAGCAGCCGCGCGTGTCGATCTTCAGGTTAAGCCGTGCTTGCTTAGGTTGCTTCTTTGATGGGTGACCACCTTACATGCCAAGGTTCCACCATGACCTTGAAACCACCTTTAGTGTTTGGTTACGGTTTTAATTTAAAGAACTTAGACAGTATTGAATGGATTTTGGAGGTCAGATAGGCAGTTGCTCCTTGTAAAAAAACTGGGTCCAGCTGCATCCATTTAGACTACATATTACCCCATCATATTTGTGAAAGGCTAGGCAGACGATGAGATATACTTATTAAAATTAATCTAAGCACAAAATATTGTATATGCACCACGTGAATATTTTGGGTCCTCGCCTTGCTACGGCTGCTACGGCGTAGCAAGGGGTTACGAAAAAATGCCATCATTGTACTTACTGGTTTTAGTTGACAATACTTCGATTCTCGTGAAGTGTACGTGTTTCTTATGTAAAGGAATAGGGTTCACTTTGCTTTATACTGCAATAAAATAATTTGTGGTTACCTCTTTACGTGTAGCAGGAGAGGATCGAGGTTATACGAGAGGGTTTAAAAGACGATGAAGTGACAGAAATTCAAAAGAGCATGGGAAATGAAGATGACTGAAAAGTGTTTTTAGTAAACCGTGTTGTGGATGTGTTGACTCAGAACCATAGCATGGCCTGTGTAGCAAAGGATAGCTTCTGTAGTGAAGCGTAGCTCCCGCAGCGCAGTGTAGCATCCGTAGCGCAGCGTAGCTACATTTGTTCAGAGTAGGTCCCGCAGCGAAGCGTAGCTCCCGTAGCGAAGCGTAGGTCCCGTAGCACAGCGTAGATCCCGTAGCGCAGCATAACTTCTGTAGCAAAGCACAGCATAGTCTTACTTCAATGACCTCAGACCACCACACACATGAACTTTAAAACCTAATCAAACATTAACATAATTTATAAGAAAACTAGTTTTTTTTTTTTTTTTTCTCTTTTTTTTTCATTTTAGCAATCTCCGAAAAACGAAACAGATTTCATTGATAACAATATCAACATTGAATTAATATCGTAAAATAAATCAGTAATTATATGTGAGTGATTATCTAACGCCCCACGGAAAATAACAGTATTTTGAATTATATCTACGATAATTTGTACGCCCGTTTTCTTAAAATTACATAACATAATCTCCGAAGGGTTATAGTTTTCTAGTTATGTTTACGAGGCGAGCCTTTTGCCATCAATCGGCCACAAATCCAGACTAATGATTGCTACTAAATTCCTGATAGAAAAACCCAATAACACTTTGCCCGACCCGGGAACCGAATCGTCGCGTTTGCAGCCATTATAAGAGCAACGATGCAGGGAGTTTTTTTTGTTAAATAATCGTATATAATATCTTCAACTAGTTATAATATGTCAGCAGAAATCAAAGTTTATATGTGGATAGGAGAGTAGTTTATAACTATTAACACTATAAACGGGATATTTACCATGTTTTCTTATTGTTTCGAGTTCCCGATATTTCGGCGCTGTTACAAGCACCATGATCACGGATAAACTGAAGTAAAGTAGTAGTGAAGTAGTAGTAGTAGTGAAGTGATAGTAATGTCAGTGATTGTAGTTATATTATCTGTTTACTAAAATACTATCTTTAATGTTAAGGTGGCATTTGGTTAAAACTCGATTTTATTAAGTTTATTTCTTAACGCCTTATTTCCTAAGACATAGTTCGTTGTCTCGGCTCCGAAACCCAGGCTCGGGTGTGACTTCCACCTTGAATGCATATAACAAAGCTTTCCCACTTATATCAAAACGAACTATTCTTTTAAAATGCCAGCAACAAATTGAGTGCCTGCATGTAACTAATAAAAAGGACTAGATGTATTTAGATTCAGGGCACCTGCTATACAATTGTTACTAAACTAAACCAACGAGGCTATAGAAATATAATAATAATGATAGCAAAAACTAAAAGTAAATAACTATAGAATAAATCAGTGGATCTGTGAAACACAACTGTTATTTATACCATTCGTAAGCAAAACGCATAACAACTGTTAGTCTAGACTCGACACATTTCTATACAAATCTGCATGGCGCCTTTCTGGAAAGCTCATTCCAGACAATATGCTAGCCAGATTGTTTTCACACAATTCCATCTATAATTTTTTTGACCGTAAATGATTTCTTGGGTCCAACTTATGAATAAACTAACTAGTGACCCGCCCCGGCTTCGCACGGGTGCTAAAAAGGTATTAAAACCTTCCTCTTGAATCACTTTATCTATTAAAAAAACCGCATCAAAATCCGTTGCGTAGTTTTAAAGATTTAAGCATACAAATGGATATAGGGACAGAGAAAGCGACTTTGTTTTATATTATGTAGTGATGATGATGAAGACTATGAGATTTATGTTACTGGTCAGTATGTATGAGTCCTCCTGTCGTCATCATCTGCCTTGCCTTTTCCCAACTATGTTGGGGTCAGCTTCCAGTCTAATTGCATGTATGTACCTAAATACCAGTATTTTACATGGAGCGACTGCTTAACGAACTTCCACAACTCAATTTGTATTGGGTAGTATGATACCCCTTGGTAAGACCGGTTGTGGTTGTCAGACTTTCGGTCTACTGACTACCTGTAACTACCAAAGGTCCTTATTTCTGCCCGTCGGGGCCGCGGATTTTCGTACTAGATGACGTGGCCTCGGTACAAGGGCAAAGAAGGAAAATGGGTTCGGTTTTTAGTCAGTAGAAGTCTGACACTCCCCTTCGCTCTGCCCAAGAGCGGGGGGGTCATTTGATGATATTCCACCCACCAAAAAAAAAAGGTCCTTATTTCTCTTCAGGTTAAAATTAACTCAAAACAACAATAAAAAAATTAAATCTCAATAAAAATCATCACAAACTTGTAAATCTATGTAAAAATGGATGTAATGTTGTTTTTTCTTTGTTCTACATATTATTATGTTAATAAGACAACATTCCTGGCAGTATAAAGCCATAACTTATAATTGTATGTTTATGATTTTCTATTAATAGAGTAAACACATGGCATGCGTGTTGCAGTGAAACTGGGAAATTGTAACCAATCAAGCTATACGAAACCAGTTTAAGCGAATATTTTATTATGGGAAAGTTCGGAATCACCCACTGCAGGGTTTTATTACTTTAATTAGCTTCCATTTCTTCAGCCTCATTTCCCGGTTTTGTTCGTCCTAAGTGTTTCCCGTGGTTTTGTATATCATCTACCCAACGAACTTTAGGACGACCGTGGTATCTTTGGCCTCAGAAACTCTAATATTAAAACGGAAATGACATCAAGTTGTCGGCGGCCTGTATAATAAACTATTCCACTAATGGCACCTGCGAAAAATATTGACAGGTGCCGTATGTGGAATACCTCGGGTGCCATTACCTCAGGTGCCGTTAAAGCGGGTGCCCAATGTGGAATACCTCGTCAGTCCGTCTGTATCAAAGAGATTTTGAATGTCTTTGGGCTGTTTCCATTTCACGTTTACACGGGTGAACGAATTTACACGGCCGTACGTTCCTGCAGGCTTACCTAGATTTGTCTGTGGATGTGTGACTAACTGACTACCCACTACACACCGAGTTTCCTCCATGCCTTGGAAAGCACGTTAACCCGTTGATCCCGGCTTTCATTGTAGATCTTTAACAGTCGTAACAGATAGTCAGTGGCCCTGAAAGTCTGACTGACACCCAGTCTTACTAAGGGGTATCGTATCACCCAGTACTAACTGGGTTGTGTTGTGGGGGTCAGATAGACAGACGCTCCATGTAAAATACTGGTATTAAGCTGCATCCGGTTAGACTGGGAGCCTACCCCCAGCTGATGATGTTCCTGCGAGCTTAGTTTGCAACCGCCAGTTTGGCAAAGTTAAAAGAATACTTCTTCTTAGAAATGCCGTACGATAAACACGTGTTGTTTTGTTATTCCTACATTATCATCTTATCAGCACAGATTTTGACTTCGATATTAAATGATCGATGTATTGCCACGTCGACAAGTGATAGGCATTCGTCGACGTGGCATTGTCGACGTGGCAATCTTCAATAAATGGATGATGAGGATACAACCGAACAGATTTATCGAGATAATATTGATAAAGGTTATCTTTATTTTGGTTGTGAAATGTTGATTTGTTAGTATAAACGAAGAGTTTTGATCGTATCTTGATTTTAATCTAGTTTTACATCCAGATTCATGGTTGAGCGTCTTTAAAATAGATAGTATGTCAATACCAACCTGTGATTGTGCCACATGTAGAGACAAAATACTCATCTACACACAGAATTCTTTACCGAAAAGTACATTTAAGATCGATGACAAAGGTACAACTTTTTTTCATAAGAAAAATGTGTTCATAATTTTTGTATTTACAGATGGAAATAGTGAGCTAAGAATTTGTGTAGTACCTACTAGACTTAATCGTTTAGCTTGGTATGGGATGCGTAGGGAATGAGGAAAATGTCTTGAGGACAGTTTTGGGAAAAGTGAATGGGTATAAATAAAAGTTAAAAGACCAACGAATGGATTGATTGTGTGAAAGATGTTATGGCAAGAAATGAGACGTCGAATGAGATGCA
The DNA here is from genome assembly GCA_949775195.1 of Diarsia dahlii. Lineage (NCBI taxonomy): Eukaryota > Metazoa > Arthropoda > Insecta > Lepidoptera > Noctuidae > Diarsia > Diarsia dahlii. The sequence continues at coordinate 15,586,424 of OX459213.1, forward strand.
GAGTAATAGAGAACTATGGAGGAAGACATGTCGCGTCAACTCGCGTCGATCCCGAATACATTGGGATTAGGCCAGGAAAATGATGATTTAAAGTGAATAGGGGATCAGACTGATTCAAAAAAATATGATTCTGTTTAGTCCGCCAGTTACATTATCGAAAAATATTGGATACCTACGTGTTTTTTGTTTTATCAAATCAATAAAAATTGACGAAGGTAAAGCGCGTCATAGATCATGGAGTGGGGCTTGAAACGTCACTTGAAGGTACAAAATGTACTAGCATATGACGTCACACGAGTTTTCGAAGCACTGTATCGTCTTCATTTTTTGTTTACGTGAAAAAAGATAAAATATGTGGTCAATATTTTTTGGAAATCTATCTGACGGACTAAATAGATTTTTTTTGTCCAATCCATATTATCTCTTTTTGTCTCATCCTATTTAGAATTTGTAAGTCCAGGCTTCTTAACAACGTTTTTCTTCAAGTTCGTCAAGTTAGTGGTGGTCTAGCTAGTCAAAGTTTCTTATTAATTAGAATGCTGAAAGCCTTAAGCCTTAGTTGATTCAGATCAACTAAGGTTCTTGTGGAGGATGGAAACCTGATCCTAAATTACCAAAATAAAATAAGGACTCTTGTTAAAATATGTTTTATCTTTTCTTTACATACGTTTGACACAGAACCAAATAAAAAGGTTATTAAATAGAAAATACATTCTGCCAGCACCAAAACACTATAAAAAGGTTGGTCGGTCCGCAACAGTTCTCTTAAAATTAGGTCATAGCTATAGTACCTATAACATAAGACCTGCTACCTGCTAAAGAGAAGGTATATACTTATTATTCATCAAGAAAAGATTAGCATCAAATAATATCCAAATTATATCAATCATATTATAGGTATGCGGACTTTTTTGATAAACAAACGATAGGATCTTTTTCCTTTGGCTAAACAATTTGATAATGCTTAGGGTCAGTATGTCAGTGTGTATCAATGCCAAAAATGTCAGAATTCTGTTTTGTTAAAGGATCGATATTTGGTTTTGTCATAAGTTGTGTCAAAGACTACTGTGTTACTTGTGGTGTTTACATCAATAGTGGTGTTACTGTTTTTCGTGAATATCGCTCTGGGTCTTCAAACATGGGAAAGTACCAATATAGCCAGAACCTAACCCTAACCTTGTAATGCCTTGTAACCGCTGGCTGTAACGCTGTATGACCAAATGTATGAACGTGGATCGCAGCAGGTCGCGTTCTGTGATTTCTGCCTACCCCATGGCCCCATGGGAAAAAAGCGTGAGTTTATGTGCGTAAGAATAGAATCCATGCAAACACGGAAATGTAAATTTAAAGATAATTTTTCAAGTTGAATTATCTACTTATCGCATGATTTCTATCATCCAGAGATAGGTACATATTTTGTTGCTACTCGGGGATTATTATAAGATACAATCACTATTGTATTGATTTCACTGGAAAATGGAAATTACCATTACCATATCATTCTTTTTAGATAAAGGATGGTGTAATTTTATATGTCGTGTTTATGCAGTATTTTTATTGATAAACTAGTTTTTACTAGTTGCATCTTCAACGGAAAATCGTTTTTGATTTTCTCGTGGTATAACGATTGCAACTTTGTTTAAATACCTATTTCATAATTATTCAGAATCCAACTTTTAAAAGTTACTATGCGTAGATATACATATTCTGTTTAAACAGAAGGTATACATCACGTGTAGGTATACATCAAAAAGTAAATACTTATTGCAAACTTTGACCACAACACAGTTCAAATAGGCTCACATAAATGGCTTTATTATGTTCCGTAATTAATAAACAAATATGCAGGTGTATACTAAGTACCTACATCCTAACAAGTTGCGAGAAAACTGTAGAAACGAGGAAACCATTAGGTACATTTGTTTATTTTTTTTTTTTTTTTTTTTTATTTTTTTTTTTTTATTTTTAGTTTATATACTTGTTTCCATGTTATGTGTTGTTTAAAGTGTTATGTCACTATTTACATAGGTATGTGTTGTTTGTTGGGACTAGAGGATTACAAAGATTTGCATGCTGTTTCGAATCCCGTGTTGTCATATTTTGTAGGACATAACGTTGACAGCCTCAGTCCACCTGCTATTCGACTTTGTTTATATTCCAGTTATTGTTTTATTTTTAAAACAATAGAATAACGTAGAGCACACGCTCGCCGTATCATTCTATCATCCGATGAAAAAGGATAATTCAGTAATATAATATAGTAACCGATAATTTAATATAGTAGCCTTATAATTAAGTAGCCGATAATTTAATATGGTAAATAAAAGGTTATCTGAAGTTCATCGCCAATTTAAGTTTTTTCTTTGTGATTCATCAGAAGATTGTTTAGGGGAGCTCCCGGTTTTACGCACGATTTTGATCCTTTGATTAGAATGTATGCTGCACTAATTGCTGTTTTCCTTAATTTTATCTTCAATCTTGATTGTATCTCTACAGATAAACAAGTAATAATTACTTTATTAATCAACATAAATCGATCCTTCATAAATAAACTTTATTATCACATAAAGTGCATCAATTGTGGCACAAGATATAATTTTCAAGTAGTCTCAAAATGGTGCAGAAATACGTCATGTATATCTTTAATAAACCTATGTAAAGAGACCTATCATTTATCGTGCGGAAACCGGTATGTCCTAGCACCAAAAAGCAATCATCTACCAAGTTTCTTTCTTCAAAAGGCCGTCTAATACAGTAATCTACACGCCTGCATGGTCTTCATATAACTTAACCAATGTCTGGACTTTAAAAGAGACAGTGACCTCTGAGTTTCTTTCGGCTGTTTCTTCTTAGAATAGCCCAGCTACAAAACATCAATGTTCCTAAAATCAATGTACAGAAATAACTATAATTTATGGTTAAATTTAAGGAGGTCTGTCTGTTTCCCAGCAGTGGGAACGCTATACGCTATTAATGGTTCACTAGAAAGTCTCCATTCCTAAATCCAATTAATAGTCTGAAGTAATTGAATAGGCTAGAATAAGTATCGCTGAAATTACGTGCAAATTACACGGAAGGGATCTTTCTAGTATAAGTCCCCAGAGACAGGTAATGACCGCGTCAATGGCAGACCTGACCTACAAAGTAAATGCATCGATAGATACTGAATAAAAAACGTTTGCAAAGTAAACAGAGCTCAGAGTGGACCATACAACTTTCTTCTTGTAGGGTTAGGTAGAAGAGTCTAATGTACTGGGTGGCAACCCTATTGGGGTACTATCACAGACTGTATTACATCCAGAATTAAGAATGTTATTGAGACTCCGATGATTCCTATATGTTTTTAGAATGGGAAATCATCAAATGACTCCTCCCGCTCTGGAGTGTCAGTCTATTACTAACTAAAACCCATCCGTGTTCGTTTCGTTTTTTTTTTGGAGTGTGGGACACTCCTCACCGCTCTGCCAGAGCGGTGAGGAGTGTCAGACTTCTAATGGCTAAGAACCACCTCATTTTTTCTTAGCCCTTTGTGCCGAGGCCGTGGTGACTCATTTGAACAAATTCTGCAAACCTGTCCGGTGACTCCTACAGTCCTACATCAGTATTGTTGACGAAAACTGAGGGCCACTCAACAGTTCACACCAACGAAAGAAGTTTAATATTGTAAACTTTTAGAATAACTATAAGCTTTTACCCGTGGCTTTTCGCGTTGTATAAGTATATTATGTAGTTCCAAAGATTACCCTATAGTTTTATCTTTGTTTACCTGTTTAGTCATTTTAATTCCATTCAAAGGGGCGACCATATCTTACTCGTGGACCTACGCGTAGACCACAAGGTCGTCAATCAATTACAACTACGTATACCACCTACTTGTACCAAAGCTTATTGATAAGCTGATAACTGCCACTAGTTCTTATCACAAGTCAGTAGTTAGTATGACAATCAATTTAATTATGTCCTTAGTTATGGTCATAAATTAATTAATTGATGGATATTATTGTTGGATGGAGAGAGAGAGGAAGGCCATAGAAAAGATGAATGGATTGTGTGAGGATCATTCCCCACACAACCCATAAAAGAGTACATGATGCAATGGCGTCTAACAGGGGAGAATAGAATAAAAAAACGTGTTGCGCCGACCCCAATTAGAATAGGATAAGGGCACATTACTTTGTGTAATTTATTTCATCACCACTGTTCTCAAAACGGTGAAGGAAAAAATCGTGAGGAAACCGGCATGTCTTTGAACCAAAAAATTCGAAGATATGTGACATCTACCAATCCGCACTGGGCCCGCGTGGTAGATTATAGCCCATCCCTCTCCTAGAGAGGAGGCCTGAGTCCCTGCAGTGGGAACATTAGAGGCTGATGATGAAGGGCAGGAAGACGATGGTGATAAAAATGTGAGTGGTCCTAAATTATTTGAAGTCCCGTCCACTAGCTACTGTGGAAATGAATACATAGTTTAGCGTTTAATATTCTACGTTCGGTTTGATTCCCAGGTCGTGTCTATGTAGATTATGTTTTGCCGTCAGGAAAATTACAAGATCTTGGTTACCTACAAAATTCATGTTGAGATTATGCCTTCAAGTTTTTGTTTATCGACTATTAATTGTTGTAATCAGTAATCGTAATTAAGTAATGGAGGCTGACGTGTGCTACTTATAGTAATCATATAAGCTGGATGACGTGCTTAGTAGTGATTAAGTATTTCTCCAAAAGTGCATTTTCATTCAACTGATAGCTTAGTGGTGTGACCGACGGACTTCCAAGTTTTAGGTCTCGAGTTCGACATCTAGACGCACCTCTGATTTTTCGGTGAAATCAATCCGAAAAATTGGAGGTGTTTCGTGTGCGTATTGTATACCTAATATCACTTAGGTACTTCAGTGAAGGAAAACTTCGATAAGAAACCAGCATGACTGAGATATATTTCTCTACGGCATGTAAAGCCAAGTTTAAGGCCCAAGGGCGGCATAAAAACTCTTACACCAGGTTAGGCACATAACCACACGATAAAGAATAAGTTTCACTAGCCAATTAAACTTGACTTTGTTTGTATAAATTGGTTTTTCCAAGAGATAGAAACCGGCTAATTGAAACGTACTCGAACTTGGCTACTTACCTACTTTGTCAATGACCTTTCTGATAAACGTTATCGGAAAGGTCTGTAATCCAGGTTTATGTAATCCAAAATATTATTTGAATAAGTGTAAATATCGTTAATTAATTAATACGTTTATTGCTATTGATTGATTATAAGGAAAAAGTTATTAGGTGAATGAATGTGCTATTGAGGTTAAAAAATGTTTTTTTTTATTTTGACAACTAACATGAACATCACTCGTGTATTTTTTTTGGGTTCCGTAGTCAACAAGGAACATTTATAGTTTCGCCAAGTCCGTCTGTCCGCACTATTGCTCAAAGACTCTTAGTAGGTACTAGAAAGCTGTAATTTTTGGCATGAACCTACAGATGATACTACTCCTTCGCTATTCTTTTCTGATTCATTTCTATGCCCAAGACAGTTAAATTGTTTCTCTGGGACTTCTTCGAGTTTCATTGTCTCGTCGCTTTTCTCGTGGTCGCCACTGTTGATTCCGGCTGTCAAGAATTGCAGTGCTTTCGTAGGTAATAGTGAGACTAGTTTGTCGCAAAGAAGAGTCCGTCTATTATTTCTTTGGTATTATGTTCAAAGTCTAGATAACCTATTTATTTCTGGATTAAAATTCCAGCTACCTACATCAACCAGACTTCACAATAATTGAAGGCAAACACTTGTCGCAAGTACCCTTGAAATGATAATGCATAATAACGTGAAAAGCCAGAGACACTCCACAAGAGGAACATGATAATTTATAATGGACTCCACTTCTAAATGGACTGCAATAGTTAGTACCTACCTTAGTTTCTAAATCAGAAAGAGATCTTAGTTTAGAAATCTAGGTTGGATGCGTCATTGTGAAACGCGGACGTAACTTTTCAGCTTCAACATCATTTCAGCCGAAAGACCTCCACTATGTTGGTTAATTTTTCACAATAAATCAACATGTCGTTTTCTCAAAAGCGATAGTAAGCGCCTGATCTATATACTTATAATAAATCTGTAGAGAGGTCAATTCTGTACATGATATATATTTTCAAAATAACTATCAGGGGTTAATTAGTGATCGATACTGATGCCAAAAATGCAATCAGTAAAATTTTTGTCTGTCTGTCTGTCTGTCTGTCTGTCTGTCTGTCTGTCTGTCTGTCTGTCTGTCTGTATGTTCCTTATAGAAACAAAAACTACTCGACGGATTTTAACGAAACTTGGTTCAATTATTCTTCATACTCCTGGGGAGGTTATAGTATACTTTTCATCACGCTACAATCAATAGGAGCAGAGCAGTGAAGGGAAATGTTGGGAAAACGGGAGAAGTTGCTCCATTTTTTAAGCTTCCGTCGCGTGTGTAGCCTTAATGGTTAAAGCTACATAGAAATCATTTATGACGGAAATGTTCTACATAAAATTATCTAAAAAATATCGCACAACAGCATATGTCTATCTTTTATGGTTGACTCACAATAACACGTGTAACTCCCGATAGCTTAGCAGTTCGGAGCTTTCTGATTATAATTGTTTACTCTTACGTTTATAATACTCTCGCTCATCCCTAATTATAAGAAGTTAATATTATTACCTATTCAATAAAAAAAGAATCATAGTAATCGGTACAGAAACATCAAACTGAACCAAATATGAAATACGCTAATAAGCTGCGCGTGAATACTGAATCATGTCATAAGGATTATTTTTGTGTAACGGGAGCGAGCTTCATTCAATATTTGGCTGTTGATGCGTTCAGCGTTCGACCTTATTGACAGACAATAATTGATATTAACAAACCGTGCTTATCAGCGCGACTTTTAAGTCTTTAAATAGTTTATTTGAATTTCTTTTTTTGTTATATTTTATAAAATAGGTATTAAGTAGTTATTTTGGTAGTGTTTAAATATTCGTTCAAATAACAAATTATTAATAGTTCTCATTTTATTTCTTTTTAGGGGATAGTAGTACGCATAGATTTTTAGATACCGATAGGTAAGTTTTGGCTAATTTATGATCAATTTTATTTTTGTATTAAGTAGGTAAAAGCGTAGATACTTTTATTAATTATAGTAGTTAGGTATTTATTTTATGTGACTACTAAATTAATAAGGCTCAAGGGCAGAATTTTCGTGTTGCTGGAGTAGATCTCGGTGTCAGTTGTTTCTCGCATGGTCAGTTATATGTCGCTCTTTCCCGGGTTAGCAGTTCTAGAAATCTTTATGTTCACGTGCCGGACGGGTCAATTTTCAACATAGTTTACCCGGAAGCTTTGGGCTGAAGTTTTACTTAAGACTCATGTGAAAGTGATCTAAACAATATTACCAATACATTAACTTAATAACATACAAGGAGTTACACGCTGACGGAGTCGCGGGCACAGCTATTAATAATAATATTCTGCGGTTCCTTTTTGCGATATTTTTCAACAGTATTGTGGATTGACATATTGTATTTCCCTACTAAAATACGAAAGTTAATCTGTCTGTTACATCAAAACCACTGAACCGTGAGGAAGGACATAATGGTACTTTTTTACGAAAAACGACGGAAACGCGGACGAAGTCGCGGGCAAAAGCTAGTATAAAATAAATGGTTCGATCAAAGATTGCTGCTCATTCTATAGCGGCAGGTTCAATAAAAATCATTTTCAAGTTCTATAAAGTTCGTTTTGAGTGCAGGGCAGTGGTCCAACTGCTCTGTCCAACTAGTTGGACCATGGGTCTTTACTAGGGGCAGTTGTCCAACTTTAAAAATAGTTGGACCACAGCACCTTTTGAGAGTTCCGTGGTCCAATTCATTTAAAAATAACTTACCAACACTAAAAACCTCAACTGCATCTTGTGTGCAATATAATTATAGGAGTATATAGGAGTACCTCCTATATATTTCTGGGCTGAACCAGAACCATTAGAGAACTTCACTGATATAGAAGTTATACGCATGACGAAAACTTTAATTAAAAAAAAAAGAATTGTTAAATCAGGTTCTCTAATGGTTCTATACCTCCTATATATTTCTGAACACCTGCTACTTTGTGAGATTTTACTGTTAAAGAAGTTATATACATGGCGAAGAAATTAATTTACAAAAAATGTTAAATCAGGTTGTCTAAATTAGACATTACAGTTCATTAAATGAACCCTGTACCTCCTATTATTTCTCGGCTCCTGGTACTTTGTGAGACTTTACTGTTCCTTGTTTCTCATCTCCAACAAAAAAAAAACTGCATGGTATTAGAAAGGCATATAGATTTGATTTTAAGATTCCAATACCACCTAATGTTTCTTTTCTCCTGGTAGTTTGATCGATTGGGATTAAATTAATTAACTATCAAATTCAATCCTTTTAGGGTAGGTAAGTTATTTTTAAATGAATTGGACCACGGAACTCTCAAAAGGTGCTGTGGTCCAACTATTTTTAAAGTTGGACAACTGCCCCTAGTAAAGACCCATGGTCCAACTAATAGGACAGAGCAGTTGGACCACTGCCCTGCACTCTTCGTTTTAAACTCCCGGAGGTATTAAGATGGCCCTGGACACACCGAAAGGTTGAAAATCACTGTATAAGTCATCGATAATTTCTAGATACATATTATTATGACATTAAGGTCCCATTCAATTCCAATAGTATCTTTATAGACTCCTTTACCATAATTCTATCAGGCACTGAATACGTTAGAAATCAAACGCATTGTATTGTAGGTTCATTTGTTTCTAGATTCCTGAGTGCTTATACATGCAGCCATTAGACAAGAAATTACAAGAGCAATAATAATTTGCTTCAACTCTGTCTAAGCTCATGATTTTTTAAACCTGAAGAATGAATAATAATGTTTTAATTATTATAATTTTATTAACGTGATTCACGCGTATTAAACACTTTTGCTTGCGTTAACAGAACTATACTCCAATCGTTGCTTGTTTACTCTGTGACTAAGTATAAACATGAATAATTGAAACAAGTAAAGCAATTAATTATTGCTTAAAATAGATTTATTTACGGCCATATTTCATCAGGTCACGCATGGTAGACCATGGCAATCAGTGTAGCAGTTGAGGTAGCAGTAGGCAAAAGGCAAAACAAATTCTACCACTCACACGAAACTCAGCGACTGAAACGCCTGCCAATTTTCTTATAGCATTAAATTGCTATACGAAAATTTGAAGACCACGAATTTTCTGAACGTTATATATTGCTATGAGAAAAATTGTAGGCGTCGGAAGACAAGTTGATGGATCAATATATTATTTTTATTGAAATATGTCTATTTGGCTATGTTATACATTTGGTATTGCTTTATTTTAAAAACTTATGGGTCTCATTCCTTCATTCTTTGTCAAGCGTTTATGAAGTGTAAAATCGTTTTCTGTTTCACACTTCAGTCAGAATAATAGTAACATGAAGCAATTATTGATTATTATCTCTCCAACTACCTATAGGTTACTATTATACGTCAAATTAATATGAATTATCACCACAAATTATACACCACAAATTATACGTATGAGTACATATCTAGATATTCTGAATGCGCTTATACTTGCACTGTTAACAATCAAACAAATCGAAAAAATCAATGTTGTCTTATTTGACCCTAAGGTTGACTGGTAGAGAATGCCTTGTGGCATTAAGTCCGCCTATGTATCACTATTGTGCATGAAGTTTAAATAAATAAATAAAAACAGACCTTTTGTTTATTCATTGATTTGTACAGACGCCAGTGCATTAAGCTACTACAATCTGACAATTTTCTTATTCAACTTTATCTCTAAAGCATTGGGTTCAAGGTTGATTGGAAAAAAATGATAGTTTCGGGTAGCTTGATGTACTGGCGCGGGCGCCTGTACTATTGCTATTGAATAAACATTGTTGTTAATCTCAACGATTTTTTAGGGTTCCGTAATTACTTAGAGAAACCTGACGAAATGTAGATGTTAGTGCTACTTATCATAGGTACACCTTTGATGAAGAATCGTGATGCTATCCATACTATCCATACTCCATACTATTAATATTATAAATGCGAAAGTATCTGTCTGTCTGTCTGTCTGTTACTCTTTCACGCCTAAACGGCTGAACGGATTTTGATGAAATTTGGTACAGACATAGTTTGGAACTTGAGAAAGGACATAGGATAGTCTTTTTTTTTTTTTTTTTCGCGAGATAAACCAAAAATCTGCCGGAAGTCACTATTCCACGCGAACGAAGTCGCGGGCAAAAGCTAGTGTTATATATAGGCACAATCTAGTCACGTGTTTTCCTCTAGTTTAGCTCGGATCCTGAGATATTTACGTTTTTACCTGTTGGCAAGTTCTAAACGCAGATTGAAACAATCTGTAAATATTTGATCCGACCTTTTTCCTCAAGGATAGATTTTCAATGAATCAGAGGAAAACTCACTGATTTGACGTGTGCAGTGTGTCAAATTAATTGTCATACAGGAAGTAGGCAAGAGGAAATGAGTTCGAAGACATTATTCATCTCGTCCTTTGCTTCCGATATGCGTGCAGCTTGCTTGCACTGTTACAGAATACTGATTAGTTAATTAATTATTTGTGACATTTTGTTAATTGTTTATTACTTGGCGAGTGAAGTTATGGCTAGAGATCGGAATAGAGGATTGTTCCTAAATTCCAAGAAAGGTTCAACTATTGTCAACATAAGTCTACGGAACCCCAAACTGGCGATATAAACTTGTACTGACTGAAATTAAGAAAACAACGCGGTAGTCTCTCTGAAGGGTGATGCAGGGGTGATGCAGACCCATATTTCGCGAGTTATGTTTAGGTGTAGCCTCGCAGAAAAGGAGGCTCGGTGATCAACGGCTGCTAAGACCAACTTCCAAATAAACATTATGTCAGTGGCAAACAAGTCAATAAAACAAACAAAGTCACCGACTTCCGAAATTAAAGTAAAGTTATTTTCTTAGACGTTTTTAGTGTTTTTTTGGAAGTTGTATAGTGAACTCATCTAACTTCGTGATAAAGGCATTTGTGCACTCGTACAGCCCTATGATACTGCTCAAACCAAATATCACCAAATTAGGCGAATCACAGAAATAGATGAGTTCACCCTACCTATTTAGAGTTTGGGTTTGGGTTTCTTCTTGTAATGATTTGCTAAATGCATTTGAGAATCCTGTAGGGCACGTTCTTCAACAATCAGAAGGGGTTGTTCATTTGCAGAGATACATAGTAGAGAATGTGTTGACATTAAAATATTAGGTACGTTTATATACAAAACAACATTATCATGTACATAATATCCCAGCGATATTTTACTATATCTGCTAGTTATCATAATAAATACATGTGCGATATCCTCGGGGTAATTTATCTTAACATATATATACATGTAATGTATACGTGTGTATATATGTAGGTACGTACATATGTTGTACTGGTTAGAATAATCTGTGGAAATAAACGTGTGTGTTATGTGATGAAATGGTAGATTTATTGGATGAGGCATACCTATTGATACCTAGGTACTTCAGCATAATGTCGATGTTTTCTCTGCATGATTTCATTGAATGTGACTTTTGGCGGTGACCATAATGAAAAGGGTCTTGCTATTATTTTTGGGGACCGCTCGCGCTCGTAGCTATAGAGGAGGTTGTAGATAAATAATAACATTCGGGTCAACCGGTAGTCGGGGTAAGCATCTTCTTCTCTTGCCAAAGTGGGTTCGTAGAAGGGTGATAATGATCACACTTTACCTACATACCGAGCTTCCTCCATGCCTTGGAAAGCACGTTAAGCCGTTGGTCCTGGCTGTTTTATATAGATATTTGACAGTCGTTACAGTAAGTCTTGAAAGTCTGACATCCAGTCTTAATAAAGGGGTATCGTTTTACCCAGTACTAACTGGGTTGTGGAGGTTAAATACTGGTATTCGGATATATAACTTCAACATGGGAAACGGCTAGGCAGACAATGATCGGAGAATTACTTACTAGGGAGTTAGGGAACACAGACTTTCTCGATCTCGTCAGCCAGAAACTATTCATAGTGTGTACTGCTACGTTGTAATATTATATTCCAAAGTCTGAGAGGTTTCTCTAAATATCCTCAGGGCCACAAACTCGATGGCATGAAAAAAAGTTGGAAGTCTCGTTGCTATACTCTTATTTTAGAAATAGGGGTATTAAAAGACATACATCATAACATAACGCCATATAATCCCGACGGGTTAGGCAGAGATATACCTAGCTACCTATTAGTATGCAAACACATGAAAAAATGTGTAAAAATGTCATAAGAAAGGTTTTGGATATGAATGTGGATGGGTATACGAGTAGAGGAAGACCAAAGAAACGATGGATGAACTGTGTTAAGAATGATATGGTAAGAAAGGAGGTGTCTCATGAGATGACGAGAAACAGAGAGGTATGGAAGAAGAAGATATGCTGCGCCGACCCCAAATGAATTGGGATAAGAGCAAGAGAATGTTGATGATAGTAGGTATGCAAACACATTTCGCCAGTTATATCTTGAATTCTATGATATGGGACAGTAAAACACCAAACTGACAAAAAAAGTTGTGGCACCACAGAGGTCAGTAGTTATCATTGATACGGCCTATCCAAACATTTAAAAAAAACCGGCTAAGAACGTGTCAGATTTTTTTCATATTTTCTTTGTTCTTGTTTTTTTTACTTTTGTAGCGATTATTTCCGAAATTAAGTATTGACATTATCAAAAAATAATTTTGGTAAACCCCTATTCATTTTTAAATACCTTTCCAACAATATATCGCACGTTAGGGTTGAAATTAAAAAAAAAATCACTTCCCACTTTACATATAGGGATAATAATAATTTTATACCCTAATAAAACATTTTTTTTTCCAATTTTTATTTTATCACTTTGTCGGCGTGATTGATACACATATTGGTACCAAATTTCAGCTTTCTAGTGCTAACGGTCACAGACATGGCGAAACTATAAGGGTTCCTATTTGACTACGGAACCCTAAAAAGAACACGATAGTGATGGTGTTATTTTGACCGTTCGATGCTTTTCTTATCGGGGCGTGTGTCCCATATTTTGTCAATGACAGCTATGATATTTCTGTATCTGTTTATTTACTAGTGTTTATCTTGTAGCTTTATTATGGTTTCGTTTTTTTTTGTGTGATAATTTGATAAAGCTTCCATGAAATCTCACACTGCTTTCTTTAAGGGACTTCTTACTCGCTCGCTTGTCTATAGTAGACGGCACTACTCCCGTAAACTTTTGATTTTAGCCTTTTTATTAACCAACTTTACAGCAAAGTCAGGGTTATGTTTTTCAACATTTCGATACTAAAAACGTACCTACCTATCAGAATACAATGAACGAGACAAAAGTTAATTTTAAGAGTAGAGAAATTACCAATTGCATGCAATTGGTAATTTCTGCAGAAAAATTGATGCTGCAGTCATCGCAGGTCTTTCTAAATCCCATTAGGGCATTACCATAGACAGTCGCCCACGCAGCCTCTACTGAAGTTATCCCTTGTCAACTTTCCCGCCAATGATGATCTTAGAGTCAGCATGAGGTTGCACGCCCAGGGAAAAATCCCAAAGTACCACACGTTTAACACGAGTCTTCTTCCGCAGTCTTGGCGGCAGAACATCGGGTGTTTGCCAAACATCCACCATCGAGCCCAGCTCAACGTAAGCGGAACGTAATTCACACCGGGTGACGTCACGTGACGTATGGAAGATAGGAATTACGCTTACGACCCGGTTGGTCAGACCGGTGCGGCACTCAACCAGCAGTCGTACAGAATGGAGGCAGGACAGCTTTGGCGGCAATATGTCATCGCGGGCATCGGTATGTATTATTTTTTTAATTATTTTAAGTGCGATCTTTTTTTTTCTAGCAGTGGCTGCAAGGAATTATAAAAAAAGTGTCTTTGGTTTAAAAAAAATAAAAATGTGTCAAAAAATGCGCGGTAAAGTTTTCGGAAATCAAAAACCAGAATGTAATATTACAGTTTTAAAAGTTATCGTGATTGTTTGAATAAACAAAATATAAGTGCGTATACGTTTAAAAACATTATAAACTGTGTCGAAATAAATGCGCAGCAAAATACTTTTTGAGTAGGAACTGTGTTGTTGTTGTTTGTGCAGATCGTAAGTGCATTTTTTATTGAAGTTAAATCATAAGTTGAGTTAAAATGCAATTGAATTAATTTAAAATAGACTGACTTCTATAAGACTGAACTAAATCAAATAAAATTCAACTATTGCGAGTTAATACCGATTAAATCACACAGTGAACATCTTTTAAACAAACTTGCAATGTCAAGGTGTAATTACTTACTAAATGATACCTAACTATTTAAAACAAACGCAAAGATAAAGTTAAAACAATTATTTTGTTATGGCGGAACAAATAGTAAAATAATCGCAATTTAATGACATAATGTCTTCTCAAGATTTCTAGATTTAGATGAACATCTAATAGGAACGGAAGATTCTTTATATTATAGCGCGAAAACTAAATATTCCGGTAATATTTCTGAATCAGATAAGAAAATAATCAAACATAATATGTTTGAGTACATTCCATTTACATGGCAATAAAAATTATCACGATACAATACAAGTGTGGAAAACGAGAATATTTATACGGCCAATTGTAATACCTATGCAACGAAACAAATCATTTTTATACCTAACAAGAAAAAAATCTATCAAAATCTGTCGTATAATATTTAATGGTGATATAAAATAGGAAAATAATCGATAAGGCAAAGAAAAATGTATGACTTGTGTGACGGGCATTGTCTTATAAAATATGTATGAAACGCGTGGGTCATCGAATAACAATAGAAGTCAGTGTGTTTCTAGAGGAAAAACGATTGTTTTCAAACCGGATCACTTTGATTATTTTCCCGCGTGTTTTTTTGTTGATTGCAAATGGCGGTTGCATATTTTTTTGGCATCAACTCATGCATGGGTTGAACGGACGATTCCTCTATATTCTAGGTTCTTATTATCATACGAAACTAGATTAGATTTCATTCATGAATAGTGTAGGTGGGTGTTGTAAGATTTTAGATGCATTTTCGTGTCGTGATGATTTAAAAAATTGGTTACTAAAAAGAACCATAGCCAATGAACATACATAAATATAGACAAATGTTTAGTCAAAGCAAGTAGGTTCTTACATTATTTTAAATGAGGAAATGCATATTTACATAATTAAGGCATTTTGTAAACATTCAGTGCATATGACAACAAACGACATGAATATTAAAGTCTTCGTGAATAGGGTTTAATTACTGCATTTTCATAAAAAGGATTGGTGATTGCAATAGAGGATTCAAATAACTGAAACTCTTGGTTTTTAAATTATCTGTTCCTGTTCAGTACCTATGTCTTCTGTTCTTAGTTAGACATGATATTCTAGTTAACTTTGGCTCTCGGTTAAACTCTTAACGACTCGATATTCATAGTTCACACCGGGATAAAAAACAAATCCTACGTAGAGATACCATATTATTTTTCAAGTAACAAAATCCGTTCAGTCTTTTCTGCAGGATTGAATCCTAGTCCCAGACGACTCTAAATACAAACTTTCACATGCCATGGTAATTTAATAAGAATAAGAATAATTTATTGTTTAAAAATTACAGTCGTTGCGTTGATTTCTGAAACTCACACTAGGATTCGCTGTGTCGTGAATTCCAGACTCCTTCGTTCCGTTTACAGTGGTGGGTGGAAAATCATAAAAAATAATAATAATAATAATAATAAAAATAATAATATAATCATAAAAATCATAAAATCATCGAATAAACCCCCCCCCCCCCCTCTCATACCTTACATTAAGTTATCAGAAAATAATGGGTGGTTAATAATGTTTGGTAATAGCTACTAAGAAACGTTGTCTTTGCCCTTCAAACTCTATGCCAAGAAAGTCATCTAGTTTCTATGTATATCATGTAATCGGAGAACCTACAGCTGAAGTGATAGATTGCTATCACTTCAGCACATTGTACTAAATATTTGTTTTTGGCTTTAAATGTTATCATTACTTCTATTGTTGAGGTTAACTGTAGGTGTCTTCTGTAATTCAGGTTTTACATGCAGTTGTAAATATCTGTCGTCGTGTAATTTTCACGATAATAAATAAGGGAGAGACTAGAGAACTTCGTCATTCTAAAAAAGTTAAAGAATATGTCTCCTTAAAAGTATTTTCAAAATATAAGTAGAGGTTCGGAGTTCGATTCCCAGGTCAGGCAAACCACAGGTGGTACAATAGAACCGGTCACAAGCCAAGCCCTGTTTGATAACAATAGAATCGTCCCCTATTACATTTATAAAAACATAACTGTTGTGGTGTGCAAACTGTCTAATTATTTGAGGGTTACCGGAGTGACGATGACTCAAAAGTATTCCGAAAATGTCCTTACTAGAAAATCATTTAAATGTTAGCCATGCCAGGGTAGTCCCTAATACAACCTAAAAGGCATCTTCTGAATTCTTCTGGGTACGATTGTTCCATCATATCCTCATCCAGCGCTTTCCAGCAGGCGCGTGATCGAGCTTGAGCAGGCCCATTTCGCAATAAATAAAATAAAAATAGAATAGTGTCAGTTCTGATTCTAGTTCTGAAATACTTAGCTACTGAAATAAACTGAGTGCGTTTTGTCAGACAGTTTGTAATAAAAAAAAATCCTCCAGTCAAATCTACTAAGTACTCACTTCATAAGTATTTTTTTAACTAGCTACGTATACTTGATGATAACCCCATTTTGTTGATAGCAAATTCTTTGGATTTTTTTTATATTTATTGACGAATTTGTGATAAGTACCAAATTTTATGATGGGCTAATGCAATAATGTATTATGATGTATTGCGGCGCGCGGCGGTACCAAACTTCCAACGATAAAAGTTCATTGAAAATTATGCGTAAATTAAATTTGATTAATTTTTGACGTAATTATTATTGCTATCTGAAGGTCTCCAAGATAGTGACAGAAAAAAAAACAAATTCATTGACATCACAAGACTGACTGATTGATTCTTCTTAATTTCCTGAAAATTGCTCTAATAAGATAAAATATTGATTGTTGTTATAAACCTATCTACTATGTCTACCTAGCTGTAAGTTTTCCAAAAAATAATAAAATAAAGTAGATAACAAAAATAAGTAGATAGCGAAATTATTAGAATCGACGTAGGTAACTGCAGCCAACCCTTCGCCCAAAACCAAATATAGCTAGACAGTAGATCCCTCTTCTGATACCAACTAATATTCACCACCATAATTCTGTGTAAACTGTGGATTTTTCTATAACGACATATAGCAACAAAAAACATCGATTTTATTGTACTAAACCAAATATAACTAGACAATAGATTACCTCTTCTCTGATGCCAACTATAATAGTTAGGGTAGCCACGATTCTGTATAAACTCTGGGTTTTCTAAGACTACATAAAGTTACAAAAAAAAACTTCGGTTTCAATTCATCATCAGCCATTAGACGTCCACTGCTGGACAAAGGCCTCCCCCATAGAACGCCATAAAGATCGGCAGCCTGCCGTTTGCATCCACCGGTTGCCCGCGACTCTCACGATGTCGTCGGTCCACCTGGTGGGAGGCCTGCCAACGCTGCGTCTTCCGGTTCGTGGTCGCCACTCGAGAACCTTTCTTCCCCATCGGTTGTCCGTTCTTCGAGCGATGTGGCCTGCCCATTGCCACTTCAACTTGCATATTCTGCGAGCTATGTCGGTGACCCTGGTTCTTTGGCGAATTTCCTCATTCCGGATTCTGTCGCACAAAGAAACTCCGAGCATAGCTCTCTCCATGGCTCGTTGCGTGACTCTGAGCTTCTCTAAGAGGCCAGCAGTTAAGGACCATGTCTCTGTGCCATAAGTCATCACTGGCAACACACACTGGTTATACACCCTCGTCTTGAGACACTGCGGAATTTTGGACGAAAAGATGTCGCGTAGTTTCCCAAACGCTGCCCATCCGAGTTGGATTCTTCGGGCGAC
Source organism: Diarsia dahlii (assembly GCA_949775195.1). Taxonomy (NCBI): domain Eukaryota; kingdom Metazoa; phylum Arthropoda; class Insecta; order Lepidoptera; family Noctuidae; genus Diarsia; species Diarsia dahlii. Next base: position 15,604,519 of record OX459213.1, read on the forward strand.
CTCTTTGTCGAAGTTCGATCTACCCAGTTTAACAGGTCCCAGGTAAACATAACTATCAACAACTTCGAGAGTATCGCTCCCAACAATTACCGGTACGGGTGGAACACGGTCATTATACATAACTTTCGTCTTGTCCATGTTCATCTGATCGGTTTCAATTAAAACCTAAAAATAGCGGATCTACCATATTTGGTAGTTTCCCGTAGTAGTAAAATATTAGTTCGTTGTAAGTTAGAAAGCTAGTACGGAAGCAAAAACAAATAAATAAAAGAACGTGTGCGTTGTTGATTGCACAGGATTAAGAAAAGCACTTCCCTCGCTAATCTAGATTAAGTATTAGCGATAAAAACAACAGGTGCTTTAGATACACGACTTACATGTGCCTAATATTATTGTCAATGGATTAGATTGATATTGGGTTACCCCAGTACACAGCAACTTGTAGAGGTCAGATAAGTTGTCAATGGATCAACCCAGTCTGTCCTCTCCCAACCATCTATCTATCTATACTTATAATAAATCTGTAGAGAGGTCAATTCTGTACATGATATATATTTTCAAAATAACTATCAGGGGGTAATTAGTGATCGATACTGATGCCAAAAATGCAATCAGTAAAATTTTTGTCTGTCTGTCTGTCTGTCTGTCTGTCTGTCTGTCTGTCTGTCTGTCTGTATGTTCCTTATAGAAACAAAAACTACTCGACGGATTTTAACGAAACTTGGTACAATTATTCTTCATACTCCTGGGGAGATTATAGTATACTTTTCATCACGCTACAATCAATAGGAGCAGAGCAGTGAAGGGAAATATTGGGAAAACGGGAGAAGTTGCTCCATTTTTTAAGCTTCCGTCGCGTGTGCAGCCTTAATGGTTAAAGCTACATAGAAATCATTTATGACGGAAATGTTCTACATAAAATTATCTAAAAAATATCCCACAACAGCATATGTCTATCTTTTATGGTTGACTCACAATAACACGTGTAACTCCCGATAGCTTAGCAGTTCGGAGCTTTCTGATTATATTTGTTTACTCTTACGTTTATAATACTCTCACTCATCCCTAATTAAAAGAAGTTAATATTATTACCTATTCAATAAAAAAAATAATCATAGTAATCGGTATAGAAACACCAAATTTATACATGAAATACGCTATTAGGCCGTCGCGCGTGAATACTGAATCATGCCATAAGGATTATTTTTGTGTAACGGTTGCCGCGCTCGACACGGGTCGTGGCTGTTGATGCGTTCAGAGCGTTCGACCTTATTGACGGACAATTAATAATTGATTTTAACAAACAATGCATAACAGCGCGACTTTTAGTCTTTAAATAGTTTATTTGATCTTTTGTTGTTATTTTCTAAAATAGGTATTAGTTGTTTTGGTAGTGTTTATATATATTCGTTCAAATTACAAATTATTAATAGTTTGCATTTTATTTCCTTTTATGTGAAGGTAGTAGAAGTAGAAGTAGTACGCATAGTTTTTTAGATACCGATAGGTAAGTTTTGGCTAATTTATGTTCAACTTTAGTTTTGTAATAAGTAGGTAAAAGCGTAGATACTTTTATTAATTATAGTAGTTATAGTATTTATTTGTAAGTGAAGTAGGTATAGGTAGATGGTATTGCACAGGCGTTTCAGCTTTATTTTCATTTCTTTTTTTGTTGTAAGTTGTACATATTTCTGGGTATAATTCTATTAGAATATTTTAGTTTAAATTGGCACTTAGATTTTAAGTGTAAGGTAGCTATAGTTAGGACCTCTATCGTAGGTTATTTTGTTACCTAGGTAACTGACAGCCTTTCCGTTACCGTCGATTAAAAATAAAATACCCAATGCCACCTAAAAAACGCCACTGAACCGGGAGAAAGGACATGGTACTTTTTTTACGAAAAACGACGGAAACGCGGACGAAGTCGCGGGCAAAAGCTAGTACATAAATAAAAAGAGAAGTCCTGACTGACTGACTCATCAACGCCCAGCTCTAACCCTTGGACCTAGAAAGCTGAAATTTTGTACAGAGGTTCCCTTTACAATGTAGACAAGGAATAAGGAAGGATTTTTCGAAATTCAACCCCTAAGGGAGTTAAATAGGGGATGAAAGTTTGTATGGAAAATCGTCATTTTCACGCGGGCGAAGCCGCTGGGAAAAGCTAGTGTAAAATAATGGTATTTAGTTAGGTATTTCTGGTTAGTCTGGAAGTAGACCCATAAGAACATAAATGGTTAAGAACTTGGGAAAAGACTAGGTAAATGAAACTTGAGAGATAACGGTTGCCTACCCTACATATAAGTCAAAGAGAGATTTAAAGTTTGATGAATGTATTCATTCATGATATAAAATCACGCCGATGGGTTAGTTATGATGGGTAAGTTTTGTCCTAGACAGAACTTACTTACTTTTAAAGTAGTATTCAATGTTAGTATTATTGTGATTTCTGTTCAATGGTTATCACGTTGCATGATAAGTCTGTGATTAACAGTTCCTATTATCAGAAGCACCGCACGTCAATGAAAGCTTTGCAGTGCTTACGTGGGTATGACTGGCAATACACCGAGAAGAAGATAAAACCACAGAAAATACTCCTCGTCGTTTCATCATTTGACAATTATAATGCGTGTGTTAATAAATTTCATAGGAGAATTTGAAAAAAGCTGTCTTAGGTCTCGTGAATTGAATAAAGTTTCGCTTACATCAATAAGATCTAGAAATAAAACTGATCTGTGGTTAATTTGTGGTTTTTCTAAAGGATTCGCCACACTTCGCCAAGATCAAGTAATGTAAAATTTATGATACATCATCAAAACGCAGTGAACTTCTAAAGTAAAGTAAAATTTATTTGCATAGGTTGCAGGTACATAAAATCAGATGTAAAAAAAAATCAAATAGAGTGAGCCTTTTGCAATCTACATTATATTAGGCATGCAAATATTATATTTGAAAATAAAATTCAATAATGGATTACACTTCAAAATAAAAGTCTACATTCATAATATAAAAATTTAAATGGACTCAAACATATTTGTATCATTCTATCCTAATTAGGTCTTTGATTTTAGTACTTCGGCTATCTACACTACTCAGGCAAACAAGTATTAAAATACGTTATACGTCACTGACGAAGTAAAATTCCTTATTTATATCGTTATATAATTTTGACCTCCAGTAATGTGACGATAAGACAGGGCGACAAAGATTATCGTCCGCGGATAGTTTTGCAATAAAAAAGGTTATCCGCTCTATAAACACTGTAAAAAGGTCATGATTTACGATTACTGTAGAGAAAAGAATCAATTAATTTAAAAAAAAAAACACTAAACTAATAAGAAATTCGCCAGGCAAGCATTTCACTTGCCTTCTCTGCGATTTTTAAACTGATCTGTTAAAAAATCAACATTAATAATATAATTAAGTTAAATAATTAACTCAAATTTAATGTTTTGAGAGATTTTCGTTGTTCAAGTGTGTTGCAATAATGTGAAAAGCAAATATTGTGATTACCCATGACAGTTTTTTTAATCCCTAAAAAGCACAAACTTACGATAAAATTAACTGTCGGTTACTTTTTTAATTAATATTCCACAACTAATTAATTATATATGCAAAGTCTCTTGGTACGTATATTTTATTATAGGTACTAATAAAACCTATTTATATGGCTATGTAAGCTTAGAATAACAACCGCAGAGTACGCAAGAAGTAAGTAATTATATAATATCTTAGCTATATACAAAGCTGTATAATATGTAATCTTTTATCAGTTTATTTTACATATCATTTATACATGTTACTTTTACTTTTGGGCGTAGGTATGTACATAAGGCTTTATTTTGTTATTTTAGATTCTAATCAGATAAGTGTTAAACCTAGAAAAGAATCGCTTAAGGTTTTATATGGGGTACCTACTTTGTCTCTTTATTATCTTAGAATCAGATACCTACTTAGTTTCTTTTAGTCTTTTGAAAGTAATTATTAAGTCATAATTCTTTATAAAATAATTTTACTCTTTCATTAAATGTAGAGATAGCGAAAACCTGTAGTTAGTTATCAGTATTACAGTTAATTACACAAATAATTTGTTAATTATGTCAATACTTCAATAGAACTCGTTAACGTTAGTTACTTGTTGCACTACTGCGAATTTATTGAGTCTCTCGAAACAACAGAATATGTTTCAATGTGGAGCAGTCTATTTTATGAAAAGTATAGTTTTTGCGTGTATAAAACAACATATTATGAAAAAAAAAATGATGATGTGGTGACATGAACGAGAATGAATCAGAAAATAGAACATTGATAAAAAATCTGCCAAAAAAAATATCGAGCTCTCAAAATTAAGAGGACGCGCTGTAACAATAACCCTAATAAATAAATAAATTATAATTAGATAATTATAAATAAGTACCTACTCGTTTCACACTTTAGATAATTAGAAGAATTTCTATGAATGATAATGGCACTCGTTGCAAACAATTTACCTAAAATGCTTTCGAATAATTTTGTTTTCGATTTATAGAAACGGGTATTTCGGTTACATTTACACCACGCTAGAGGCTAGAGCCATAAGGTACCTTAATCATTATTGGGCTGATTTGCGAATTGAATTCTCTGTAACACGAAGCAATATTTTCTTATCCGTAAAACGTGACAAAGCAACATGGTGGATCACAAAACAAACTAGGCAGACATTAATTTTATTATGTTTTGATTCAAACTGACCCCAACTACTATAAATACTATCTCAAAGTTAAAGTTATCTGTTGAAACTATGTTTGCAAAATAAACAATTAACACTGTGTATATCTTTTATACAATTTTTCTCCTCAATATGCATTTTATCGAAAAAAAAGTTGCATTATGGTCACCCGAATGAGTTGTCAAGTTAGGTTAATTTTATTAGAGAGTTTTCAGTTAGTAGTAAAAAAAAACTTTTATTTTCATTGGTCCACTAATAAATAAATACAAAATATCAGTAAGTTGTCCACTTAGCATAGAAATCGCAAATTCTCGTTTGAACTTAAAATAAAATATAAATGCCATGATGACAGTTTAAATACGCATGAAAAATATTTCCAGATGTTGTTACACTCAAACAGGGAAATTAGTCATTAAAATGATTGTCACAAACAAAACTACATCGTGGAATTCTGATATTACAGTTGGTAATCTGTTAGTTCATGACTAACTATACACGACGAGTACTTTGTTGAAGTGCAGTAATCTAAAAATAAAGATAAGAATTGCCACTTTAAAAAAACCTTGTTTTAAAGAGGCTGATTTTATGTACAGCACGATTCTTACGGGCAAACAAAAAAAAAAGTAAACATGTAAATTGCAATATAATACAAGGGCGCGCTTTCTTCGTTTTTCTTCGTGAATTTAGCATAAAGACCACTCTAGTAGCTAATCTTAAGTCTGTATGTAATAAAAGCCTAAACTGGAGTAGTCTCAGATATCTTCCCAATGGTTCTACTACTCTACCATAGAAAGTTCAAGACCATACACTCAAACCCAAACTTTATAAAGTTTAGGTTTAGTTTAGTAAGTTACAAGGAACATTCATGTTAGAAGTTCAGATGTGCATAAAATTTTATTTGATGTGCATAATGTGCATAAATGTTTTTCTTCAATCGCTAAAACGTGCAAAAATTGCAATATCCAGAATCTATGATTATACCTATAATAAGACCACACAATCACCAAGAGACCGAGACATGCTCGAAAGGGGGCCGATATTCACACAAGATAAAAGATAAAAAAACTAGATAAAATGAGTTTTTTCCCATATCGAATAGAGATAAATCTCTAGTAGATAATGTATCACCTGGATAGCAAAGATTGGACATGTACTTACATTATTTAAAATATTATGATGAGACAAGCATTTATCTGCTTGTAACTTTACAATCTACGCGAATATCACGTTTGCAATGTTATATAATAAACATTTTATAATCTGCTTTTCCTGCGATTTAGAAAGTAATTTAAATAAGTAAGTAATCTAGTTGTCAAGTCAACGCACTTTTGAAGGTCAAACACTGTCGCTGATTTCCACACAAATTAAATAAAAACACTATCATCTATTAATTTATAAATTTTACGTTGAGGGGCCATTTTTACTTTACTTTAAATGAATAATGTATGTTTTGGATGCGCGAAGCAAAAGGAGTATGTATGGAACGTAGCACATGGCATGGGGAAAAAGGTTTATCATTGGATATTGGATGGACTGTTTGAAGGATAATTAGAGGTAACTGCTGACATAAAGAATAATATAGAAGTATAGAAGAAGAAAAACTCATTTTGCGCCGACATCACTAAAACTGACGTGTAAAATAACTTACGGTGTTACCAAAAAACATTAAAATGGCCTATTGTTACGAATGAATAAAAACGTTTCCGCTGTTTACCATTGCCAAGGTTGCATTAGTAATTGCTTGACACCAATGATTTTAAACATGTCTATAAACATCCAATTTGTATGCATACTACGGCTGATTAATTGTACTATTGTCAGCCTTTAGCTAGCACTAAACTGCTTACTCCACTTAGATCATATCATAATTATAATCTTGTGCTTATTTATATCATTTTTACAAGTACTTTGGGAACTTAACCTATATTTTTAATTATTTTATCTGGTTCCTGGAAACAAAAAAGAAGGCATTTTGAAAAAAAATGTCCTGAAAACGAATTACATCATGGTGACTCTACCATTTGCAGTTTTTAATTTGTAAGATAACATCTAAAATATATAACTGAAACATTAATATTTTATTTTCTTAGTAATTTATTTAATGTATACGCCGTTTACGAATTAAATTAGTAGTTTAATTAATTTCATAGCCATGTTATTATCTAAAACTCAGTATCAATACAAAATAATCTAAAAGAGTCGCTTATTATGTTATTATCAGAATCGTCATTATCAGTCATCATCAGCGTCATAAACATCAAGAATTGGCAGCCAGACCAACATTGCTGAAAGTTTTCAAAGAGATCAACAACCATAGAAGCAGTCTCGTGAGATTGGAAAATCTCACGAGACCGCAATGCGGAAAATAAAAAATCATAATAATATAACAACATTACTTAATACATTTCACACGCGTGCGTGAAATGTAATAATAGTACACCCACATTTCGCCAGTTATGTTTAAGCCCCCATATAATAGGGGGAAAGCCTATTGCCATCAACTGAGCACAAATCTAGACTCCTTGGCTGCTACTGAGAAATTCCTCTGATGGATAAACTCAATAACACTTAACAGAAATCGAACTTAGGTAAGACCAAGGTCGTATATTGCGGTCCTTATGATAGCAGGGGCAGACAGGGTTAGTAATTAGGCTACCTAGGCTATTAGGGTAGGTATTCTCAAATTAACTAAGATTGAGGTTACGGTTTTAACACCACATAGCAAAACTTAGACAGAGAATATGATATCGCTTCAATATCAAAAATCTAAATATTACATTTCACATAATAGGCCACATAGGCTCATAAAACGTCGAGAAGTGCACGGTTCGTGTTTGTCATTTCATGAGGAGAAAAACCGGCAAGAAACTCCATGGTTATTGTTCCACCGTAAAGGACCAGTCGGACTGCTGCGGACCAATTGCGGACAAGCTACAGACACGGAATGATCATAAAACTGTCCGGTGTCTAGGATCCGAAGCCGCGTCCGCAATTTGTATGTACTCGTACTAGAAGTCGATCAAGTCTCTTCTAAAGATAGAACAGTTTTAAATATAGAATCGTGGGAGTGAACTGTGAAGGTGAGTTCATGTTAGATAATGATTGTTCAACGTGGTCACCTATGTTATTGTTTGTTTGTTTTAGCGACACATTGGTCAGTGAATCTAATATTTTTTTGAATGGTAGACGTTATTCCTACCGATTTTTTTTTTAAATTTTGTCTGTTTGAGATGAACTAACCTTACATGTAGGTATAGGTTGGTTAATTATCTTTTGGACAATCTATTTGATAGAAACCTATACCTAGCAATAGATAGACGTCTTTAGACTGAAATGCTGATGTTAAAGGACATTGATCAGTTCTTTGACATTATGGTCTATGAAAGATAGAATACAATGGAACACAATAAATAATGTGTTGAATATCTGCGTGCGCGTCTTCACACGATTGTTGTTCAATGAACATTTGCCATTATTATCGAATTTAAAGCGCAATGACAACAATCTTATTTTACTGTCGTCTCGGTATAAGTATAGTTAGTTGGGTTAGGTAGTGGGGCGTGGGTTCGGACTGGCTTTTCAGGGATTTTCTTACGTATTTTTTAACAAAAGTCCTGAATCTGTTCTTTAAAAATCGACGTGTTTATCTTACGTTTACACTGCACGCTCGTGCCTCTAAGTTCCTAGAAATAGCCATCATTCCTAGAAAGTCTCCATTATCTATGTTATGATTATTTATGAATGTAGACTAGAGTTTAACAAAGCAAACTCATTGTACTCTATAGATAGGTATTATTATAATAAAGTAAGTTTAATTAATAGTTATTTTATGATAATTTCTTTCACCATTGTTATTATATTCTCTGGTCGTGTTTATAAAATAGTGTCTATATTATAAGGAAGCGTCACCTGTGCTACCTCTTTGGTCTGAACGCAAGTCTGACTCGTGAATTCCTGAGTATAAGGTCCTGGGCACTTCTTGGTTCAGTAGTTTCATCATGGAACTGTTAATGGTACTAGTGACAACGAAGCTTTACAGGTCGGGCGTCGGCCCCGACTTACTTACGGTCGTGGGTTCGAACCCAGGCAGGCGCATTACTTTGTGTAATTTATTTCATCACCGCTGCTCTCAAAACGGTGAAGGAAAACATCGTGAGGAAACCGGCATGTCTTAGGACCAAAAAATTCGAAGACATGCCAATCCGCACTGGGCCCGCGTGGTGGATTATAGCCCATCCCTCTCCTAGAGAGGAGGCCTGAGTCCCTGCAGTGGGAACATTTATAGGCTGATGATGAAAACTGGCGAAATATAGTTTTCGGTACTATTAGGAATACCTACCTCTGCCGTATTATGGCACTTATAAAAGGTCGGTTCGGGTTTGTCGTTTCGTATTAAGAAGATCCAGCAAGAAATTCCATGGTTACTCTTTTAAAATGGTTTGGTTTTAATATTTTCATGTTACAGGCTTACAGCATTAGTCCTTAGGCGTGGTGTTATATAAGTGATAACGGCTGTGATTTACGATAAGTTGAGGTAGGTCGTGGTTTCCATATGGACTACTAGCTGATGGTCGCGGCTTCGCCCGCGTGTATGTCGGTTATCGCGACCAAACGTAATCTTTTCATCCTCTTTTCAACCCCTTTTTTTCTTGGAACGTGGGAAATCATCAAATGACTCTTCCCGCTCTGGGCAGAGCAGTAGGGAGTGTAGGGAGTGTCATACTTCTACTGACTAAAAACCACCTATGCTCCTTCTTAACCCTTTGTGTCGAGGCCGCGGTAACTCTTTCGAACAACCCGCAGCCCCGACGGGCCCTTTCAACCCTTTTTCGCATTAAAAAGTAGCCTATGTCCTTTCTCATGGCAGGCTCTAGACTATCTGTGTACCTTTAATTAAAATCGGTTCAGTAGTTTTGGCATGAAAGCCCGACAGACAGACAGACAGAGTTACTTTCGCATTTATAATATTAGTAGTAAGGATGGTAGTCTGGTCTTTGTAGTATGGTCTTTGACTAACATCCAGAAGTCCAAACTCAAGGTTTGCCAACGAGCAATGGAACGCAGTATACTAGGTGTTAAATTAACGGATCGTGTTCGAAACACAACACTGCGTTCCAAAACAAAAATAGCTGACGTGGCCCAAAAGGCTGCTCAACTCAAATGGGACTGGGCAGGACATGTCTGCCGCATGCCGGACAAACTGTGGGCCAAAATAGCAGGAAACTGGTGCCCTGAGACAGTGAGACGGGGCCGCGGCAGGCCACGAAGGAGATGGCGGGATGAGCTAGATCGGTTCCGTCAAAATTGGAAGGAGGACGTGCGGGTTCGCGAGAAGTGGAAGGAGTGGAGGGAAGCCTTTGCCCTGGAGTGGGACAGAGCAGGCTAGAAAAAAAAAGGATGGTAGATATAATATTCAGCATAGAGCAATAATCTTTCAGTTTTTTGACGGATTAGGCTTATTGTTTCAGAAGAATCATGCCAATACTCTATATTTGTTGGCAATGTGACAGTTATCAGCCTGTAGGCATAAAGTGGCATTGGTGTATCTCAAGGTAACGGGGATTTTAGACATTTTTATATTTTTGACATCTTTTCTCGATAATGAATGTAGATGGTTATCAGAGTAGAGGACGACCAAAGAAACTATGTATAGACTGTGTGAATGATAGCATTGCTAGAAAAGAGATGACTGCTGAGATGAGATGCCTAGTAATAGAGAAGTAGGTATGGAAGAATAAGACATGTTGCGCAGACCCCAAATAAATTGGGATAAGGTCAGGAGAATGATGATGAGTGCGTTTAAGTTGTTGTGGTGAATTACGTAAAAACTCTACCTAAGTATTGCTTCTTATTCGGCTAAACGTTGACAATAACTAGTATCCGACCGAAACAGGATTTTCAGCCAAAACCGAAACCGACACTAATTATTTAATTTTACAAATAAAGAGCTATTTAAGTTACTTGCAATCTATTAAATTGTTGAATTTTTTTTACATGTGTTAACTGTCTATTTATGCGTAAAAATACAATAGATTTAACATGCTATAAAAAAAATCAAATAAGTTTCGGTTTCGGCTGAAAATCCTGTTTCGGTCGGACACTAACAATAACTCTAAGTACTTATTCTTTTGGTTCGGTCCCTCTAACTCTGGTCTTGAAAAGGCGATGGTCTCTTTACACTCTGTTTCATTACATGTGAATACATGTGATAGTGCCCTAGTGTAGCCTTAGTGTATTTTGGGTGAATACACAAAATGCTCTAGGGTCCTACGTTGAACTGTCTGCGATTGGACAAGACTTTCCCAAAATCTGCTGCCCTAAACTAAGTAGACTTGTAGATTCTGCCGTCAAATATCCATGACGTCATCATCATCAGTATCTTATTGAAACCGCCGAATTCAAGTTAAAATACACACAGCAACTCATTATCAATAAATCTACAAAGATATATAAATATCAACGAGACAATTTAATTTTTCCACTCAAAAAGTAATCTCTGGCCACACACATTGCTGTTTTATGTTAAATATTTGATTTAATTAAGTAAACTTCAGTTAAATTAAATAACCAGTTTGCTAATCATGTTTATTTTACCTGAAAATCATGCGTGACACGAAAGACAGGAGGCATGGGTATATTTAGCAATGGATGGAATGGGAAAAGTTCATCACAATATTCCCAAATCACTGAAACTTCTGAAAATCAAAATGAACACTGGCAGTCTCAGAGAAACAATTTAACTGTCAGGATCCGGCAACGAAATTAATCAGAAAAGCAAAGCGGAGGAGTAGGAAAAAACCTTAATTTCCATTTCGCTCCATATCAGCAGGAGACAGAAAAGAACAACGCCAATAGGCACAAAGGGACGTTTACAACTGGGATATGCCCGGTTGTTGTTATTATGAAAATACTTAGCCTGACCTGAGCTTCGTACCTACTCGTACAACTGGGATAAATAGTATTCCATGTCTGATCTCAGGTCATAGTCTATCCTTGTGCCAAACATACAAAACTGAAAATTTTGCAGACATACAGACAAATACTTATTCTCGCATTTATTCAAGGATGCTGATGACTTCGGTTGTCTGCATAGATACCGAAAATCTTCTTTTCTTTGACAGTTTAATGCTCTACTTTATTGGGTCAATAATTTTACTATAAAACGTAGATATCGAAAAAAGATTAGATATCTGAATTTCCGAGTGAAGACTCTAAACTTGACAATTTGAATGAATGAAGTTTGCCTGTAGATGCACTTTTTTTTTTTATTAAACCCGTATTTTCCCACTCCTGAGCAAAGGCCTCCCCCCAGTCCTTCCACTTCTTACGATAGTGTGCTTCTTCTTGCCAGTTGGTGAGAAAGCCATCCAAGGCGCCCCGCCGTCTTCTCCTCGGTCTACCGAGACCCCGTCTGGCTGTTTCAGGGCTCCAGTCTTGCGATATTCGTGCCCTTTACCTTCTGTAATTTATATTTAAAAACTTCTCTCGAAACCGCACAGGAAAACCTCGCGAGGAAACCGGCGAAAAATAGTGTGCTAGAACCAAAAGTTCTGAGATGTGTGACTTCCAACGCTGACTGGGACTATAAGGGTCACTCGCAGAGAGGAGTCTTGTGTCCCAGCTGTGGGAACGCTGTAATTTCCTCGTAAAATCGATCTGTTAGTTCATTGAATAACAAAACAATCAATACACAAGTTGTTGTTGTTATTACGACACTCGTATTATAAAGCTATTCATTGTCGATTTATCTTTTGCGGTCAGTTTGATAGTTTACTACAATACTATTATAATATTATCTCATATCTGTGATAGATATTTATACTACGATCGCGTCTTATATAAGTAAACCTTATTTGTTTAAAACCTCATTGTTCTGTTTCTTGACACTACATAGGTAATTCTAGAAGCTTGGGAAGCCAGCCTTCTTCTTCTATTAAGTTAAGTTCAGTACCTTATCCGAGTAGTACACGAATAGAAAATAGGGCATGGCTCATGGCTCCATAAAAATGCATCGGTCTGTTTGCAAATCCACATCGACCGTCAGGTAAAGTCGTAAATAACTTAACTTGGACTCGTAAACTTTTATATGTAGGTACCTAGTACACACATTGTGTTGGTTTGCTTACCCATTGCCATTCAAGTGTTTACTGTTTACGCCCTACAAACAACTGTCTGATAGGATAGGTCATACACCATATAGTTTAGGTCCTGATCTGATTGACCAGGATCCAGTGCATTAAGTCAAACAGTCAACATCACATTATGGTAACAAGAAAATGTGCAAAAAGGAAGCGGTGCATCGAAACTACAGTTGTTTCGACAACAGTTGTCTGTAGTAGATACAGTTACTGTACTACCTAGTTTTATTGAAATACTACCTTGTTAGAAGTGTTAGGAGCAACCGTTGTTTTCTGGCCATTTACTTGCTCATCATCTGCCTAGCCTTTTCCCAACTACGAATCTTGCGTTCGGCTTCCAGTCTAACCATAATTTTCTTGCTAAAAGTCACTAAGGCTCTATTTTAAAACGCTAATGAAACAAGAAAGTCGTTTCTGTAATTTGCTTGACAAGTGAGGGAGAAAATTTCTAAAAAACTTTAAAAGTTCGTAATCTCAAAAACAACCCAGTTTCGACCCCAAGTTATCGTCATCAAAATTGTTGCAAATTGGGTCTAGAATCACCTACTTCTAGGAATGCACTCAATTACCAAATAGTAGCTAAGACACACGTGCTAAGAAAAGTTTATAGATCTCGGCTTTAGATTGAATCCCCATGGGTGCCTACGTGGACTAAAAATGCTGTCAGCCACGTCAACTAGCTTACCAAACTATTAATTTTTATGTTTATTATACGCCAATCAGGAAACCGTTCATCAAACATCAGCTTAAAATATATTTTATCTCCAAACAAACACAGCAGTGGCCTAAAGAATCTGGCAACACTAAGATATTACCGGAGTTTATTGTGGCAACACTTGTGTATATTTAAATAAAGATTTATCTTGGTTTTTGTAGTATTTAAATGTGGAGATAATATAGTCTTATACTGTCTTGGTATCTTTATAACATCTTAAATATTTACAATGTCATGCAAATATCGACGTGGAGGAATCTGTGGTGGAGGTTTCGACGTGGCGATCATGTGGCTTCTGTACATAGTGGTCTATGATGGTGGCAGGTTGCGGCAGTACTAACTTTTTAGTCCTAGTACGTGTCTTTGGTCGTGAGGTGCTCGTGGCTTAATGGTAACTGCCTCGAGGGTCGATCTTAAGGTTAAGCCGTAGGTACTTGTCTAGTTTGGGCCGTGGATGCGTGACCGCCTGATCCATAATATGGAGTTTCCTCCGAGCCTCGGAAAACACGTTAAGCTGTTGGTCCCGGCTGCCATATAGATCTTTGGCAGTCGTTATAGGTATTCAGTGGCTAGTAAATCTGACAACCAGTCTTACTAAAGGGCCTAGATTGGTCTGTGGATATGTGACCCCCATTACATAACGAGTTTCCTGCCTCGAAAAACACGTTAAGCCGTTAGTCCCGTAGTAGATCTCAGTAGGAACAGTTAGTGAGCCCGAAAGCCAGAACCGGTCTTACCAAGGGGTATCTTACCCAGTACTATTTGAATTGTGGAGGTCAGGTAGGTAGTCGCTCCATGTAAAATACTGGTATTCAGCTGCATCCGGTTAGACTGTAAGCCGATCCCGACATAGTTGGGAAAAGGCTAGTCAGATGATGACGTGTCTCCGGTTCATAATTTTTAAAAAATTATTGTTAGAAGATGAGGACAGGAATGAATATTCTGAATTTCGTAAATTCATAATATACTAGCTTTTGCCTGCGGCTTCGCCCGCGTGAAAATGAAGATTTTCCATTTAATCTTTCATCCCCTATTTAACTCCCTTAGGGGTTGAATTTCGAAAAATCCTTCCTTATTCCTTGTCTACATTATAAAGGGAACCTCTGTGCAAAATTTCAGCTTTCTAGGTCCAAGGGTTTGGGCTGTGCGTTGATGAGTCAGTCAGTCATGTCAGGACTTCTCTTTTTGTTAACATCATATTATGATACAACACCTTGATATCCCCGAAGGGTTGACAGAGGTGTACCTAAGAGTACACCCACAGTCCCACACTTCGCCAGTTACATTTCAAATCAAATCAAAACTGCTACTGAGGAATTCATACTGAAAAACCCTGTGCCCGACCCGGAAATCCAACCCAGGGTCTCAAGTTCAGCAGTAGTGCTAGCGAACGTTAGGCCATCAGTTTTAGAACAAATTCCTACAACAAACAAACAAAACTTAATGAAACCGAATTACTTGGTAATAAATCATTGTACATAAGAGATGAATATTTACTTTTACTATCTCGTATCTTTACTACATCTTAAATAATTTATGTACAATGTCAAGTAAATATCGACGTGGAGGTATTGACGTGGCATCATGTGGCTTCTGTAGGTACACAGTGGCCCAGGATCTGGTTGTAGATATTTTCCTAGGAGTCTACGTGCATTTTCTATGGTCTTCTAGATGCGGCAGATTAGTATGTAAATAGTCTAGATTATGTGGGAATATCTAATGATCCCCGTCTTGATTGGCTACTACCTTGTTGGTCCTGGGTTCAACACCCAGATCGGAAAAGTGTAACTGGCTCCTTCCATCAGGAATTTCTCATTTAGTGGCCACGTAATCTGGATCAGGCTGATCTGGATTGGATATATAATGATAAGATCTAGAATGATAGAAGATGGCCCTAACCCGTCCTCATAAACTTTCTCCTTTATAATTATAATCGTTTTCAACGCATGAATGCAATAAAGAATTTGAGTTAAGAAAGAAACAAAGGAAAAAAAAATATATAGCACATGCCACAAGTGCACACAACAAACAATAAAAATTATAAAAGAAACTTAAAAACTAAACTGAAACTACTACTACTAAACTAACTAGCAGGACATAATAATACTAAACTAATAAGATACCCTACAGCCACTGCACCAACACTCAACCCTTTTTCCAATAACCCATCTCTAACAAATTTCCTTTTATTCCCCAGCGAACATCGCGATCGCTTCGACGGGTTACTCCATGGGATGGACGTCTCCCGTGAACCTGAAGCTGCAGTCGAACACCACGGAGAACCCCGTGGGAGACCCCATCACCACG
Source organism: Diarsia dahlii (assembly GCA_949775195.1). NCBI lineage: Eukaryota > Metazoa > Arthropoda > Insecta > Lepidoptera > Noctuidae > Diarsia > Diarsia dahlii. Next base: position 15,620,384 of record OX459213.1, read on the forward strand.
GACCAGGAGGCGTGGATCGGTTCCCTGCTTACTGTTGGTGCTATCTTCGGTAATTATACTATCACTTATTTTCTCGCAAAACGGTGAAGGAAAACATCGTGAAGAAACCAACTTGTCCGAATCAAAAGTTCGAAGACGTGTGACATCTACCAACCCACACTGTGCCCGCGGGTGGATTATAGCCCATTCCCTCTCATAGAGAGGAATCCGGGTCGCAGCATTGAGAGCATTATAGGCCGAAAATTATATTTTTAATTCTTGGACAAACAAAGACTTCCACCAACAGACATTGAGCCTGCGTATTAGGATGTACTCCACTCCTCGACCTCGGAAAGAAGGTCTGTTTCCCAGATGGGGAACGTTCTGAGCTAATGGACTTACTGAGAGGAGCTATTATACACGCTAGGCTAGCTACAAAGCTTGTACTATAGTTAATACTGACAAAAACTTTCCTTCTTCCAGGCCCATTCCTCGGCGGTTTCGCAGCATCAAAGATCGGTCGCAAATGGGGTCTCCTCAGCACATCCATCCCGCTGTTCATCGGTTGGATCTTGATCGCAGCCACAAAGAACGTTGGCATGATCTATGGCGCCAGAATCTTCTGGGGTCTGGCCGTTGGAATGCTGTTCACGATCTCACCCATGTACTGTGCTGAAATTGCTACGGTAAGGTTTACTCGGCATTTTTCACATAATTCATCACTCATCAACAGTAATCCCCGAAGGATTTCGCAGAAATTTACCATATGATAACAATATTTTTCAATTAGTTTACCCATTACCCATGAAATAGGGGGCGAGCCTATTGCTATCAACCGGGCACAAATGTTCACTCCGCTCGGACTGCTACTGAGAAATTAATTATGGTCAAACTAATTTTTTTGTTATAAAATGTACCTTTTCTTGACCTCAATATTGTCCTGAGAACAGAGATGAGGTCGACAATGAAACGAGTTACCCCAAAATAAGCATATTAATTAATTCGCGAATTACATAGATTGGGGTCATAATGAACTTGACAGAGATCGTGTAAAAATACATTGATATTAAAGAGTGTCCACGGAGTTGTTTGTCCATTGGCATTATTTTATCTTTCTTACTACAATCTCCTCTTCTTTCTTTCTAGGATGACTCCCGTGGTGCCCTCGGTTCGTTCCTCCAAGCGTTCATCACGCTAGGTTACTTGCTGATCTACGCCATCGGTCCGTACGTCTCGTACATGGTCATCGCTTACGTCGGTATCATCTTCACTGGAGCCTTCGTTCTGGGATTCTTCTTCATGCCCGAGTCGCCGTTCTACTATTTGGCTAAAGGTAAATATTGACAATACTATTGTCCGGTCTATGGTACTCACAGCGGACTTATCTGTTTCTCGATCATTTTAATCTGGACTTTTTCAAAGTCAGCAAAGCGAATCGGTTTCTTTTAGGCCCGCGTGCTCCACTCTAAATCGCGTTATCGATTCACATCAGGCGAATTGGGGCCAATCACAAGCCTCGCGTAATATATTTGCCGTATTTTTGATAGTTTCGTTAAAAAACACTTTGCTATTCAAAGTTCCGGATTCTGCCCTTAAGACCCAACCAAACAACAGTTTGCATGAACCATTAATTGTTAGGTTATGATCCAAAACAACCGAAGGACCTTGTTGCTAGCATAAGGGGATACCGAGTTCCCAGGTGGAGCATGGCGTACCTATTCTCTTGCTAGGTCTTGTTGTTGAAAGCTGCATTATAACTATCGCACCTTCTGCAATTTTTTGCGGGTGGGGCAATATGCAGTAGCTCTCCTATTTCATCCAAGCTTTTGTACAAGTTGCAAAAGCACAAATTCTCCAGCGCATACCTATTTGGTATTTTTTTACGCGGTATACGCTTGCGTTTTGCCTGTTAAGTGGTGAGCGAAGAAACCCACTCACTCGAACATCCCTCTTGTTAGGTTCCAATTCCTCCATCTATAAAACCGTCCCTCACTCCTCTGTAACGTTGATCTCCAGGTGACCGCGAGTCAGCAACGAGCTGCCTGGCAAAGATCCGCGGTCGTTCACACGAGGGTGTTCAGGCCGAGCTCGACCTGATGGCTGCCGATGTTAACGCTTCCTTGGAGAAGACTGCTACCGTAAGTTATTAACAGCTATTTAATAAGTAAATAGGGTGACGGACTACAAAATTTAATTCGTTCTGGGATCGACGGGTCATGGTTATTTCGAACTAGGTATTTTGATTCTTCTGTAGGTATCTTTGGCAGGTCACATCTGCGATAAATCGCCTATCGGCTCTATTCCTAGCATTGAGTTGTTCAGAAGTTCAATATAATAAGTTATTTTCATAATAGGAAAGTTTACCGAAATATCTTCTCTTTTTTATTATATATCTTTTTTATTTATCTATATCTCTTTTTCAATTCCAGGTCGCCGATGTCTTCCGCGGCAGCAACTTCAAAGCGTTCTACATCTCTTGCGCGCTCGTGTTCTTCCAACAGTTCAGCGGTATCAACGCTGTGCTGTTCTACATGACCAACATCTTCGAGGCTGCCAACTCCAGTCTGGACTCCGCTATCGCCACCATCATCATTGGTGTTGTGCAGGTAAGGGATACAGATAGATGACAGGCGTGTCTCTAAGAGGTGTCAGCAACTTTGCAAGGACGCCTGCCAGAGCTGTGGGTTGTTCGAAAAAAATACCGCGGCCTTGATACAAAGGGCTAAGAAGGAACATGGGGTGGTTTTTAGTCAGTAAAAGTATGGCGAGCAGTGGTGGCCCAGTGGTGGCGGCCCCGACTTACGAACAGAGTCGTGGGTTGGTTCGAACCCCGTCAGGCGCATTACTTTGTGTAATTTATTTCATCACCACTGCTCTCAAAACGGTGAAGGAAAACATCGTGAGGAAACCGGCATGTCTTAGAACCAAAAAATTCGAAGACATGTGACATTTACCAATCCGCACTGGGCCCGCGTGGTAGATTATAGCCCATCCCTCTCCTAGAGAGGAGGCCTGAGTCCCTGCAGTGGGAACATTATAGGCTGATGATGATGATGATGATGAAAAGTATGGCACCGGAACGGAAGGCCGTTCCGCCCAGAGTGGGAGGAGTAATGTGATGAGTTCCCATCCTCCAAAAAAAAAACGGGTAATGGGTCAAGAGTCCCTCAGCATCATTCGGCTAAAAGACGCAGTTTCTATACACAAAAGCTGGTTTGTCACCTGATTCAGCATGTTCCTAACTATGTTAGGGTCATTCTAACCAAATGCATTTGACTGGCCTTTTTTTTTTTTTGTGGGTGGAAAATCATCAAATGACCCCCCCCCCCCCCCCCGCTCTTGGGCAGAGCGAAGGGGAGTGTCAGACTTCTACTGACTAAAAACCGAACCCATGTTCCTTCTTTGCCCTTGTGCCGAGGCCAGGTCATCTAGTACTAAAATCCGCGGCCTCTGGCCTTAATCAACCCACGCAAGATGATATTTTAAAAAATGCAGTTGAATACTGCATATTATATCTGCCCCTGTGCTGCTAAAGCTGTAATATTGTACTAACTGATCAAATATTCATCTTTATTAAACTTCCAGGTGGTTGCATCATTCATCACTCCGCTGGTAGTAGACAGGCTCGGACGTAGGATCCTGCTCCTCATCTCCTCATGTGGAACTGCAATTGGACTTGTAAGTATCCTTCAGAGATTTCCAGATAAGTGACCCAGTGGAATTTTGTGTGCTATACTAGGTCAAAATAGCCACTACGTGTGAACCTGGCACAGTCAGAAAATTTCGTAGCAGACCTAGTAGATGACTGAGCTGAAGAAAAATAGCCACTATGTGGAAACCGGGCAGAATGCATTTGCGTCTGCCCACAGACTTGTGCGCTTTAGTATTTCCCGCGCCGATGGCTAACCTCTGCTAACATTGGCTGTCGTTACCAAAAACGGTTAGGAGGACTATACTACACCATCATCATGGAATATAACTTTATTATCAAGCAACTAACTTAAAAATAACATACATAAAATAAAAACAAACTGGTGAAGTGACAGGTTAATGGAAAGGTTTATAATAATAATAATTCATTTATTTCAATCACAAGTGATCATAATTAGCAATTAGGTACATTCATTAAAATAAGACAAAACACAATTACATTTACAGATTAAATTGGTACATGTCAAAAAATTAAAAATAATCATAATGTCACATTTAAAATTAAAAAGTAATATATAACTAATACAAACATTATTGAATATTCATCACAAATAAAATTATTTAAAGAAAACACGAACAGATTATAAATAGAAATGTGTTGTCATTCGTTCATTTTATTGTCACCACATTAACCATGCAACAATGGTTAAGGTAGTGACAGTCGAACCTCTCAGCCATCATCCTCAAGATGGTGTTGGAGCTGGCGCGGACCCTGCGCACCAAGGATGTGCACCGTTTCCGCATCGTCGCATAGAAGCAATTAATGCGCGACTCGGCGAACATCCCCGACGCACTGCAGTGCCGAGGCAGCCCCAACAACCTCCTGTAGGCATTGTTGAATAGGACTCGTAGGGCGCTGTACTGTTTTTGAGTATAGTTAGCCCACAGGGCGCTCGAATAGAAGCAAGTGCAGTACGCTCTGAAAAGAGTGAATGACAAGACGTGGGGAAGAGCAGCACCATCTTCATAGATGTTTATCCGTTGCCATTTATGACGTGTGCCGCGAATGCACATACTACTTGCTCTGATGATGGCTGTTTGTATTCTCGCACGTAACCAGCCTGTAATTGTAGAAAGGGGCCTGCTCCAGCGGTCCGCTAGTGCTTCGGCAAGGTGTGCTATGAATGAAGTCATTTGTGGAGCAAAAACTCCGTCAACAGAAGTTCACCAGGGGGGTGAAAGTGGCATGACGCGTCTCGCATGGGCCGCTGACACCATCATCATGTGTCTAGCCTTTTCCCAACTATGTTGGGTTCAGCTCCCGAATTCAGCTGAATACCAGTATTTTACATGGAGCGACTGCCTATCTGACCTCCACAATCCAGTTAGAACTGGTTCTAAGTAGGTGGTGGAGGTCAGATAATCAGTTTCTCTATGTAAAATGCTGATGATGATGCCATGATGTAACCGATTTCCACAACGACTGCATTCGATGACTTTCTATGAATGGTTTTCAAGAGCTTTGTTGTGCGACTCTCTCATGTGCTCTTATGTGGCTAGAACTACGAGCATAAAGCGGACATGTTAGAACACGATTGACGAAATTATAGGTTATATTTATTATTATGTAAAATACTGGTAAGTACGTTAGATAGGACACGCTCCTTCAAATTTTCTTCTTCTATTTCCAGGCTCTCCTCGGCATGTTCTTCATCCTAGCAGACAGCGGCAACCCCGTGGTGGACAAGATCGGCTTCCTGCCCATCCTGTCGCTGGTGCTGTTCATCGTGACGTACTGCTGGGGGCTGGGCCCGCTGCCCTGGGCTGTCATGTCGGAGCTGTTCCCGATCGAGGTCAAGGCTATAGCCTCGCCTATTGCTACGGCTTTCTGTTGGATCCTGTCCTTCATTATTACCAGGTAACTTACTTTTATAGCTTGTCTTTTTATTTTGTTGGACTGTGCCGTTGGTCTAGAGGTCGCAAGCACTACTGCTGAGCTTGACGTCCTGAGTTGGATTCCTAGGCCTAGCAACTTTTATTGAGGTTTTGCATCAAGAATTTCTCAGTAGCATCCTGCGGTCAATGACAATAGGCTTACCCCCTATTACATGGGCCTTTAACATAACAACAGGTCAAATATGGCTGTACACCTGTGCCTAGCCGTTCGGGATTAAAAGCGCGAAGTTATGTTTAAATTGAAGACTCAACCAGGCTATGTTTATAGGGAAATACTGTTTTGTTAAGGCCAGAAATCGCAGCAAGTATCTATGTACGAAGACGATTCCGTCTTCGTTGGTAGACCTCCCATTAGGTAGACCGACGACATCTTTAGAGTCGCGAGCAACCGAAGAATGCAAACGGCAGGTTGCCGTTCGTTATGGCGTTAAAAGGGGAGGCCTTTGTTCAACAGTGGACGTCTTCTGGCTGATAATAATGAAGCTAACATTGACCCCTGTTAAAAAAATTGGATTTTTTTTTTTTAGAGCTTACCCAGAAGAAGCCTGTTTACTCGCGACTTAAACAGATTAGGGTTATATGAACTCGGAAAAAACCGACGCAGGCAGGGAATTCCACTCCTTGGCTGTGCGCATAATAAAGGACCCAGCAAAGCGATTCGCTAATGAATGAATTGACAAAGCTTTATTCCACTTGCAGATACTTCAGCGCAGTAGCGACAGCTTTGGGTATGGGCGGCACATTCTTCATCTTCTGTGCGTGTTGCGTGGCTGCCTTCTTCTTCACGCTGTTCCTGGTGCCCGAGACCAAGGGCAAGAGCTTCCAGGAGATACAGGACATCCTGGCTGGCAAGTGAGTATATGTGCAACTATCTACCTTATTGCTACGGTGTATTAGAGGTGGAAGTTCCTCATACTGTATTGAAAGAGTTGAGAACCATCTAACCAGAGGGAAGCTGTCTGATGAGCTCTGTACTTGTACTACGGTTGTTGTTGGGTTTCTGTTTAAATACCATAATCCCATGGGATAAGTTTGGGGTAGGCAGAAACTACAAAACGCCATCTGCTGCAATTCTCACAAACTCCTTTTATCTCGTCCACGTTCGCGAAGTACATAGGTTATGAGAGCGAACTGCAAATGAATTACTCTTTTCTACCCCCGCAGAGAATAATAGCTTGATATTTTTCTGTGTATCGATGAAATTCGACCTTAATTACCCAGTTTCGCCTTGAGGGGTATAATGTCCCGTCGGGGCTGTGGATCATCGAAAGGATAACGCGGCTCCGACACAAGGGCGAAGAAGGAACATGGGTTTGGTCTTTGGTCAGTAGAAGTCTGACACTCCCCTTCGCTCTACCCAAGAGCGGGGGGAATAACCCCATTCGATGATTTTCCACCCACCAAAAAAAAAAAAAGGGGTAGGTATAATATGAAACCAATGTTTATTTTCATGTCATCATGATAGATAGCAACTACCCTTGAACTTACTAACTTGATAGCTACCTACATAATTGTAATAATAAGATTGGTCTTATGGTCGCAAGTGCGACTGCTGATTATGAGGTCCTGGGTTCGATCCCCAGATCTATCAAAGTAATATTGGGTGTTTCCATCAAAAATTTCTTAGTAGCAGCCGTGGTGTCTGGACCAGTCTGGATTCGTGCCTAAATGATGGATAGACTCGATCCCCACAGGACTTACCCATAACTGGCGAATTTTGGGCATTTATACACTTAACGTCTGCCAAACCCTTCGCGGATTACAGTCGTGATGTTACGTTATCGTGATATTAATATAAATGTTCTCTTTGTTCCCAGGCCATCAAAGCCAGAGAAGGCATAAAGTGATAGAGTAAACCGAATTTATAATGAGTGTTGATTTATATGAATAATCGCTAGATATTAGTATTACTGGGGCAAGCCGTTGGGGCCAGGGGGTCGATTGGACCCCATTATAAAAGGATTGTTGGAGGATTCACTTGAGAAAATAATTTAAATTATGAATTAATAAGAATAATCGAGAAAAAGAAACGAGAAACATTATAAACGAGAATATACGGTCGATAATAGAATTAAGTGAAAACTTCACGAATATAAAATTGACTCTATTTCCAAATGGAATAGAGTGTATTTTGTATTGAAGAACTTTCGACTGAACATTTTAATTTCTTCATTGAATCCCAGATTTCCTAATAAGGCTTAGTTTTTCACTATTTATTTACTGTCATTGCTGAATGGGGATCAAAACATAACTATTTATTCCAGTGAAGCTATATTTTTATAATATAATTCATATTTTTATACGTACACTTTTGACCCCCAATCAGCAATAAAAAATATTTCTAAAAAAAGAATTGGACCAATTATTATATAAATTTTGAAGCAGTTTGCCCCTTAAGTTTATTTTGTATGTTCCTTTTTTACCTTTTGGGGTCGAATATGACCCCAAAACTGGCTAGCCCCTAAAATATTAGGTGGTACTTTAAGCTAAGTTATTTACAACACTTTAAGTACAAATTAGTGAAAGCCAGAGACCGCGATGTACGCGCAACTATTTGTGATAATAGTTAATTATTACTATTTCTATTGTAAATAATTATTTTTAATGTCTTTAATCATATTTTGTTACGAATAAATTGTTTTATACTGTGTTAATTTTGTGTTTTAATTTTTAAATATTTCCTACTATCTTATTATTTTCGATATACGGGTACCTATATTATAAATATTTTGCAGGAGAAACTTAGATGAGGAGACCCGTAAATTCCAATTGATTTTTGACATAGACCACGGTCTATGTTAAGCATCCAAGGGGTGTCATTTAAGGGGCGACAAAACTTTGCACTATCCGTGACCTACAACGACGTCTTCGAGACAATAGAGAAAATCTGAAAGGCCGATTCCTTTTGAGTGTATTTTGTAACACAAAATAAAACAATAAATAACATACAAAAACTGTATTTTGCCTTATAAACAAAAGTACACTTATATAGCTACACATCAGTCTTTCATTCAAATTCATTCGAGACCATCTTACACATGGCTTTGTCATCTAACTAATATTTAGCACCCCAACTGCGTTACACACTTGCAATCACGATTCGAAAGATTTCAAAGAAAATTGAATTGTCAAAATAAAAGGTATTGCCATTGTAAGTGTGTCACCCATTAACCCCACTTTTTACCCCTCCTGTTGTACCTACATAATTGTGTAAAGGTGAGTTTAGATCGAATGAAATTATGGACCAGACTATCATTTGAGGTGTGATCAAGCCGACTAGACCGAATTCCGAACTGGCTGTAGGCGACTTAGACATTTTTTGTTCCGTGTTTTTTTCGTTCCATGATGGACCTCGTCTATTGTTTTCTTCAGGAGTGATCGAGGTCAAGAGATGTTACGAGTCGGTCCATTTTGGCTGGATCTTAATAGAGTTATATTTTCTTAAATCATTAATTTAAAAATACGACATTTCAATGTGGAAGACAAGCAAAATAATGCTTTATCCCCTTTAATAATTTGGCAGAGTAATTTCACTCATTTCTTCTATACCAACCTTTCACGTAAACCATGTAACAGGAGGAGTTCAAAATCACGACCTATCGGTCACCAATCCTATATAACCATTGAGCTATAAGTTGTCAAAATTTCTTTAGTCGTTTACGTATTCCTTCCTCTTTTCTCTTTCCTTTTAAAATACACAATACATTTAAAGCGTCAAAAGTTAATAGCCAATGGACTATTATGAACATTTAATTGCAAATCTCACATAAGATATGCATTTTAATCTATACAATGTTAATGGCATGGCCAAAGCTGATTTATTATACATTTTCTATTAAATATTCTAAAAGTGTGATGTAAGTACAGTGAAACTTGGTTAAGTGGGACCTGGATAAGTGAGAAACCCCCATAACTGGAACTCATGCTGGTCCCAACACTTTGGTAAGTGGGATACCTCTATAAGTGAGACAAATTTGCAGGTCCCTTGAAGTCTCACTTAACCAGGTTTCACTGTATTACATTTTTAGTATTCGCAAAATGCTTATTAATGGTAACTAGTTATAATAACTTGAGCAGTTATTCAAAATGACTAAGTTCTTACACCCGTATAATATACAGTCAAATTAAAGTAATTGCTTGAGTTTAAGTAAATACATATGCATTTATTTTTATGCAAGAGACAATCAAGTAATAAGTAAGTTAACAGTTTAAAATTCAAGCAATTACTAAACTACTACAAAAGTTGTGTACGGGCCCTTTGAAGGGCCTCAAGAAACGAATCACCGAAGGTAGCATTTTAAGAAATACGACATCCTTTTTTTAACGACTCACACTTTCTAATTTAAATTGAACATGATCAATACAGCATAAATACATACAGCATACAGTAAACTGTACAGAATCAAAATCATTTCTTAAATAATTAAATTTCCTTAAATAATCACTTTTACTTCTATATCGGTACAGAAGTTATTCAGCAAATATTCAAACAATAAGTTCTGTAGTTGGTGAATAGGGACGTTTAAAATCACGTGCAGTCAGCAACAAAAGTTGTTACAAAGTCACAAGTTTCGAAACTCTTCAAGAATAAAAATTATAAAAAAGACGAAGTGTGGAAAATGCTTATTAATTACGCTCAACCTAGAAATAATAGTATTATTTCATGAAAACATTCTTCTTAGATATACAAAAAGCCATTTTAATGAAGTTATTCTCACTAACAGACAACGCACAATCTATAACACTGGGTTAGAAGCATGATATACCAAAATTGAGCACTGAGGAGCAATTTTTGTCAATTAATCGCATCCAATATGGATAAAAAGTGGTATGGTAGTTCAATTTTTATGCCGAATGAAAAAAAATCCCATTGGATATACATTTTACTATAAAATTAATAAATTTACCGACTTTCGCCACTGACTGTACAAAACACGGACACAAAAATTCTTAAAAAAAAGCTACCTACTCAAATTCCTTACAAATTCCATCCATACTAGCTAAGACCTCACAAATACTCGCCGCGTACAACCTGACATCATCATCCTTCTTTATTTTTAGACTAGCACAATACAATTTCTTGTGTAAATCTGTTATTTTCTCATAATCTTTATTTGATTTCGATCTACAGTACTGTATGATACTTTTGAGAATAAAATGCAACCTGTTCTCGTAGAGAGAGAGAAGACTGTGTTCGTTTTTTAGGTTTTTTTCGTCATTTTCTTCGACTTTCGGTGGTTCTTTTTCATCAGGATCCTTTTCGGAGAGGAGCTTCATGATGGAGTGGCATTGGCGGAGCAGTTGGATGGCAGATTGAAGAGATTTGAGTTTCAGGTTCGGTGATACTGTTGGAAAAAGTTTTGGGTTAGTTTAGGGCTGGTAGTGGTGAATACTCGTATGGTCGACTATATGTTGATGACTATAGCTCCCGCAACGTAACTTGGCAAGGTTTCGAAATTCGAATTCAAAGTTCGCGCATCGTACACTTTGTGCCACAAAAAGTGGTCACTTTTATTGCTTGTCATTATTTTATGGTTATTGACATTATTTATTTTTAATAATGAAGTTAAAGAAATGTGAAGACTTTGTGACATTTATTAGGTGTTATAAATAAAAAAATGCATTTAAAAGTAAAACAAAATTTAAAATAACAAAAACTAAATTTAAAACAATAACAAAAACTAAATTTAAAACAACGACAACTCTAATTCGTAACAAAAAGAAATAACAAAAACAATACAACTTTCGTGCACCGCAAGTGTAATCGGGAGCGAACGGAACGTTTGCATTTGAATGCACCAATCACACGCGCGGATGACGCTACCTCATACCCCGCGCCCCGCGCCACAAACAAAGAGACCTAAATATGACTTCTGCGCATCTAACGACTCTTGCCAAGTTACGTTGCGGGAGCTACACTGGTGAGCTGATGTCGGTCAAAGTTTTCTCAGTAGCAGCCATGTAGTCTGAATCTGTGCCCGGTTGTTTCCAATAGGCTCGGCCCTTAAAACATAGGACTTTAAGTGGCGAAATGTGCTGTGGGTGTGTGAATTATTGAAAAAAGGTTATTAAAATAAAATTGACATAATTACAGTTATCATTCTGTAGCCCTTATCACAATTCATTTGGGGTTGGCGCAGTCTTACTCGTCATCTCATGAGACACCTCTGTTCCTCGTTTCTTCCCTACGAAAGGATGGAGTTTAACTTTCCAAGTCAGTACCTACTTAAGCGAACATGTTCGATGTTCAGTGAATAGTTGTATGTGTAACGTTACCTGCACACTGTGTCTCCAACACGGCGACATGTTCCAGCTGCACAGTGAGGAACATGCCCGCGTCCTCTAACAAAGCGAACATGTTCGATGTTCAGTGAATAGTTGTATGTGTAACGTTACCTGCACACTGTGTCTCCAACACGGCGACATGTTCCAGCTGCACAGTGAGGAACATGCCCGCGTCCTCTAACAAAGCGAACATGTTCGATGTTCAGTGAATAGTTGTATGTGTAACGTTACCTGCACACTGTGTCTCCAACACGGCGACATGTTCCAGCTGCACAGTGAGGAACATGCCCGCGTCCTCTAACAAAGCGAACATGTTCGATGTTCAGTGAATAGTTGTATGTGTAACGTTACCTGCACACTGTGTCTCCAACACGGCGACATGTTCCAGCTGCACAGTGAGGAACATGCCCGCGTCCTCTAACAAAGCGAACATGTTCGATGTTCAGTGAATAGTTGTATGTGTAACGTTACCTGCACACTGTGTCTCCAACACGGCGACATGTTCCAGCTGCACAGTGAGGAACATGCCCGCGTCCTCTAACAAAGCGAACATGTTCGATGTTCAGTGAATAGTTGTATGTGTAACGTTACCTGCACACTGTGTCTCCAACACGGCGACATGTTCCAGCTGCACAGTGAGGAACATGCCCGCGTCCTCTAACAAAGCGAACATGTTCGATGTTCAGTGAATAGTTGTATGTGTAACGTTACCTGCACACTGTGTCTCCAACACGGCGACATGTTCCAGCTGCACAGTGAGGAACATGCCCGCGTCCTCTAACAAAGCGAACATGTTCGATGTTCAGTGAATAGTTGTATGTGTAACGTTACCTGCACACTGTGTCTCCAACACGGCGACATGTTCCAGCTGCACAGTGAGGAACATGCCCGCGTCCTCTAACAAAGCGAACATGTTCGATGTTCAGTGAATAGTTGTATGTGTAACGTTACCTGCACACTGAGTCTCCAACACGGCGACATGTTCCAGCTGCACAGTGAGGAACATGCCCGCGTCCTCTAACAAAGCGAACATGTTCGATGTTCAGTGAATAGTTGTATGTGTAACGTTACCTGCACACTGAGTCTCCAACACGGCGACATGTTCCAGCTGCACAGTGAGGAACATGCCCGCGTCCTCTAACAAAGCGAACATGTTCGATGCCTGTTCGTAGTTTGTGCGGGTCGCGTTTAGTAATGTGCGACGTTTTGGTCCCTCTTCTTGTGTTATCCTGGAAAATATTATATTTTGATTTATGTGGAGAAGCTTAATTATAGCAGTTGAGGCGGAATTCACTCCTGAGCTACAGGCGAGTATAGAGCCGAGAACTGTGTATGTGTTCAAACGATGTTTTTTATTACGAAGTAATAATTTATAACCGAAAATTATTTTTATTATAAATTATTACTATAAAATTAAGTTATTAATTATTTTTTAATCTATACTAATATTATAAAGCTGAAGAGTTTGTTTGTTTGTTTGAACGCGGTAAACTCAGAAACTGCTGGTTGGAATTGAAAAATTCTTTTTGTGTTAGATAGTCCATTTATCGAGGAAGGCTATAGGCTATATAACATCACGCTACGGCTAATAGGAGCGGAGCATAAATGAAAAATGTTACAAAAACGGGAAAAGGTATTTCCTTTTTGAGAGCTTCCGCTGCGTGCGCTGCGAAAACGGTTTAAGTTACGCTAATATCATGTATGAAGGAATTGTTCCTCTTTAAAAGTTCTAAAAAAAAGTCCGCGACAGCATATATCTATCTTTTAAGATTGACTCACTGAAACCTTTTTTTACAGTTAAACTGTTAGGTTAAAAATAATTATTTTTTGCGAAGCTTATTTAACCCATATGGTATTAATCTATATCTAAATAAATGTGTTTGTTAGAACGGAAATTTAATATAGAATATTTGTGTCCTTTAATCTATACAGTTTAAACAAATATCTTAGAAGATATCGCAATGTAAAAATATCCGCGCGGCAAAAAATTTCGCGCGTCGCAATGTAGGTACGGGGGATTCTGGCTGGCCTCCGGGAAATTCAAATTCAAAATATTTACTGCATCATTGTTTACAAGTATAGAGTGTTATAGTATATTTAACAGTAAGAGATACCTATAGTAATTCACACTTTAATATGATCCAAGCTAATCTAAACCATCTAAACTATTATAATAAAGAGGAAAGATAAGATTTTTTGTTTGTTACGATTTAGCTTAATTTGTGTCGGATAGTCGATATCGAGAAAGGTTATAAGCTATATTTATGTGACGCAGACGAAGTTGCGTGGGTCAGCTAGTTAATTATAAATTATTTAATAACTTAATATAAACTATGGTTTAATTAGATTTTAAACTATGATTTCCGCGCTTGCTTTCGTCAGTTTAAACGAGAAGCAAAGGTATGAAGCCGCTAAAAAGCGTAATATTATACTCACCGATACTGCGAGTGGTAGAGCGAACCCAGTCTATGATATATCATGGCTGCCCTGAACTGGTACAGGTACTGCCGCGGTCCAGGACTTAGCAGACAGTACTTCAGGGCGTGTTTCAATGCGTCTGCCACTTCTGAAACCTCCTGTAAGTAACGAAAAAAGGTTTATAGCACGACGAAAATGATCATCAATAGCATTTTCATGATTCGCGGGGTCGCTGATAATGAAAATGAAGACAAAATGAAAATTCATGAAGGTGACTCGTCTCACCGCGGTTTTTCCGGCCATTCAAACACAAACACCTCTAAGTCGTCACGCCAACGTTTTCTAGGCCTCTCTCAGCAATCTCGGCGAAGAAACAAATATTATAATCCTCATTTTTTCCGAGGGTTCTACTTACACATCTTTGACCCTTGGCGACTATTACCGATACCCCTTGTATTAACAACTAGAACACGAGTATATCTGAAGCCCCAAACAATCTCTTTCCTATTCCCATAAGTTCATACGAATATGAACCTGATTTTAAGTTTATAAGTAAAGATTCAATTCTTCAAAATTTCACCTCAATACAGCGTACACTCACGTTGTATACGTTACAGTCAAAACTCTTTATCGGTCAAAACTACTTTTGACTGGTTTCAGTCAAAACCCTTATTGCGTTAAAACGCGTTTATTCTAATGGAATAAATGTTAAGCTATCGTACAAGGTTATCCAAAGGGTCAAAAAAAAACCTAACAACCTAATAAGTTTCCTAACGACCTTAAGGTTATTATAATTTAGTAGAGAAATAAAACAGAAACCACCTAATAATTTGTTATAATAGTTTTGACCGGTCAAAAGTAGTTTTGACTGGTCAAAAGTAGTTTTGACTGATTAACAGTTTTGACTGTGACATATATATCGGGCGCGTCCTGTAGCAGAAGTGTATTGTTACATGAGTGAGCCTTTATAGTGATAGGAATATCAGGTTGTGAGGTCGGTGAGATAGAGAACGTCATCAATTTCATCTCGGATGTGTTAAGCGTTAGAGCGTGGTATCGAAGCCAGTTAGAAGCTGAATCAAAACCATATTGTGCAATAATCTGAAGTTCTGACCATCAGCAAAAGACACAATTTTTGATGTTGAGAATGCAAAGGTCATTTAAAAAGATGAGAAACAGTGTAGGACCGAGTATACTACCCTGCGGCACACCGTAACTAATCGGGAGCTCATTACTAAAGTGGTCACCAATTTTCACCATTTGCAATTTGTTTGTAAGATAGCTTTTAAAAAGTCCAAGCCTTTGACGCCTGCTCTCTCAAGTTTAAGTAAAAGGGTAGAGATTGGAACGGTGTCGAAGGCCTTAGCGAGATCGAGAATCACAGTAAGCACCTTCTAGCGACTGTTGATTTTCTCTACTATGAAGTTCGTTAGTTTGTGAACTGCATCACAGGTTGACTTTTGTTTCCGGAAACCTAATTGCTGAGAAAAAAACGACTAATTGCTTACACTTTACTTACACTCACGTTGTATATATCAGGCGCGTCCTGCAGCAGTACGGCGCGCGTGTACAGGTGACAGGACAGTTCCCACGCCACTAACTCCCACACCGAGGTACAGCCACACGTCTCTCTGGGCCCCAGCAGCGACAGCGCTGACTGGTATAGTTCCTCTGCTTCGCTGTACAGATGACGTTTTTCGGTACTGCAAAGAAAATACAAGGGTTGTTATAAAAATGAATTTATCTTTCTTCGGGCTCCTTACGTCCCGTATTACAAACTACGAAACAACAATTTTTCGATCTATAAGCCTTACCTAAATCCAACTTGATCGCAATGAGCCTTGAACCTCAAATACCTTCCCTTGTTACAATACAAGAGAGCCAAGTTGGGTATATCATTGACTTGCTTGAAGATTTCAGTAGCTTCGTCCAGGCATTCTAGCGATTTGCGTGAGGTCACGTTGAACTGCTTGAGTAGGAGCTTCGCTTTAGGGTCCTTGGGGTCTGACTCTTCTACGTATTTCATGTAGATTTCTGTGGAGGAAAGATAGTGGTTTTATTGTAGTATCGCAGTAGCTCGGCGCGTCTGTATAGTGTAGTGTGGTGTATGTGTGTGTATACGTACGCTGCGCATCGTTCATGTGCCTGACAGCGAGTTCGTTGCCGACGGACGCGAGACGTCGCAGTAGCTCGGCGCGTCTGTATAGTGTAGTGTGGTGTATGTGTGTGTATACGTACGCTGCGCATCGTTCATGTGCCTGACAGCGAGTTCGTTGCCGACGGACGCGAGACGTCGCAGTAGCTCGGCGCGTCTGTATAGTGTAGTGTGGTGTATGTGTGTGTATACGTACGCTGCGCATCGTTCATGTGCCTGACAGCGAGTTCGTTGCCGACGGACGCGAGACGTCGCAGTAGCTCGGCGCGTCTGTATAGTGTAGTGTGGTGTATGTGTGTGTATACGTACGCTGCGCATCGTTCATGTGCCTGACAGCGAGTTCGTTGCCGACGGACGCGAGACGTCGCAGTAGCTCGGCGCGTCTGTATAGTGTAGTGTGGTGTATGTGTGTGTGTACGTACGCTGCGCATCGTTCATGTGCCTGACAGCGAGTTCGTTGCCGACGGACGCGAGACGTCGCAGTAGCTCGGCGCGTCTGTATAGTGTAGTGTGGTGTATGTGTGTGTATACGTACGCTGCGCATCGTTCATGTGCCTGACAGCGAGTTCGTTGCCGACGGACGCGAGACGTCGCAGTAGCTCGGCGCGTCTGTATAGTGTAGTGTGGTGTATGTGTGTGTATACGTACGCTGCGCATCGTTCATGTGCCTGACAGCGAGTTCGTTGCCGACGGACGCGAGACGTCGCAGTAGCTCGGCACGTCTGTATAGTGTAGTGTGGTGTATGTGTGTGTATACGTACGCTGCGCATCGTTCATGTGCCTGACAGCGAGTTCGTTGCCGACGGACGCGAGACGTCGCAGTAGCTCGGCGCGTCTGTATAGTGTAGTGTGGTGTATGTGTGTGTATACGTACGCTGCGCATCGTTCATGTGCCTGACAGCGAGTTCGTTGCCGACGGACGCGAGACGTCGCAGTAGCTCGGCGCGTCTGTATAGTGTAGTGTGGTGTATGTGTGTGTATACGTACGCTGCGCATCGTTCATGTGCCTGACAGCGAGTTCGTTGCCGACGGACGCGAGACGTCGCAGTAGCTCGGCACGTCTGTATAGTGTAGTGTGGTGTATGTGTGTGTATACGTACGCTGCGCATCGTTCATGTGCCTGACAGCGAGTTCGTTGCCGACGGACGCGAGACGTCGCAGTAGCTCGGCGCGTCTGTATAGTGTAGTGTGGTGTATGTGTGTGTATACGTACGCTGCGCATCGTTCATGTGCCTGACAGCGAGTTCGTTGCCGACGGACGCGAGACGTCGCAGTAGCTCGGCGCGTCTGTATAGTGTAGTGTGGTGTATGTGTGTGTATACGTACGCTGCGCATCGTTCATGTGCCTGACAGCGAGTTCGTTGCCGACGGACGCGAGACGTCGCAGTAGCTCGGCACGTCTGTCTGCGGCGGCGCCTGCTGCGCGTCTGTACGTGTCGCATGATGCTAGCATGGCGGACACTTCGCTAGTGGGGAAGGATATGTCTGTGGAAGGAACAATGATGTTTAAATGCGAAATTGGGTAAGAAAACGTACCAAACTGAAAATGGAAAATGCAAAAACTGAAAATGGAGCTTTGCACTCAGTAAAAAGTGAAAAACTTTTAATTTTTTTACATTTTTTTTTATCTTTTTTATTTGTATTTCCACGAGCCAGCAGAATTTACTATAGTAACTTTTGACATGAATATTATTGTTAACAATAATGCTTCGCTACAGTTGATACCTTTGCAGGATTCATCGTTTTACCTAGTCTTGTATCATTAAAAAAGCAAACTCACCAAGTTCAAACTCATCAACCACAACATGATCGACTTCCTCAGTCATATCACTCTCCAACTCCTGCCTAATCTTCCCATCTATATCATGATCCGTTTCAAACTGCTTCTTAAACTGTTCCAACCGATGCCAGTTCTTACTCATTTGGAAATAATTGTCCCCGACACGGCCTATCAACGCCCCTGCATCAACCACCTTACTTTTAATTATCATATTTGATAACAACTTCTGACATTTGCTTGCCATATCTATATATTTAAGAGAAAAACCGTATTGTTCATTTGAGTAGCTATATTCAGCTAAAGTAGCATATGCGAGACAGATTTTTTCATACAAAAGAGTTTTGAGATGGAGTTTCCAAGCAAAATTATCGTCTCTATTCGGTTCGTGCCAAGTAGAATAAACCTTTTTCTCTTTAAGAACTTGTATAGCATTCTTATCTATATTTGATTTTGATTCTATTAAGCAGTTGCTAGCTGTTTTGTCACTCGTCTTTCGTTCTCGTTTTCGTCTTCGGCTGCGGGAGGAGTGTTCTTTGGTGTCGGCTTTCGGCTTAGTTGTGATTGGCTCGTAACTCATTTTGATTGGTTCGTATGGATTCGCCATCTTTGGGTGTTGTTCTTCCACTATTACTTGTTGTCTTAGCCGTTCCCGTTCTTCTTCCTGTTAAATATAGACATAAAAATCTCTAGAAATAGAATTTTGCTATATTACACTTTTTTTTTTTTTTAAACTTTGCCCCACACTAGGAATTTCTCCTGTATCGTGGGTGCGTTCACAAACATATAAAGTCACATACACAAACACCCAGACCCGAAACAACTATCTGTAGGCCATACAAATATTTGTTCCGTGCGGGGATCGAACCCGCGACACACAGCGCAGCAGTCCAATCGCTTAGCCACTGCGCCAACCGTGCCGTCAGACTATTAATAGACCTCGCGGCGGGAAGAGCTAGACAAAACCAACGACCAGTTTCCACATTGGCCCTGGATCGAAAAGTTTGGAGGTCATGGGGGGAGGGCTTTGCCCAGCAGTGGGAACACAAAAGCTAACAGTCACGATAGACTATTATAATAAACGCGAGATTACGTGAGGCTGTACACCGCATTACACAGCATTGCATTAACAAGCGAAACGTCTCCTTGGAATACGGCTCCTAGAAATAACGCTCTTTTGTGACGACTTACAAATAGTAAAGTATCAGAACATGATAGAAAAGATTTTGACAGATTAGGTTAGGAAAGAAAAATGAATACCTTGCACTTGTGTATGGTAACATTGTGTAAGGCCAGCAGTCCTTTAAGCGCATGTTTCAACGCGAGGCCGCAGCGCTCGGGCGGAATTGAACCAAGGCCTGCGCCCTCTCCTGTCGACTCCTTACGTTCCTGAAACGAAAGCACATGATTACATTGTCATATTTAGGTACAAAATAGGGGAAGCTTATACTCTGATATGACGATAATGATAATGATGCCGTCAACTAAGCATTCTGGACATCAAACTAAGTAACCTTGCGCACAGAAACGTCTTTTTTTTTCAAAGAATGACGATTGACTCTTTTTTTGTTATATAATAAACTTTTATTTTCAGACCAATTTTGTCCATCCATAATTGTTAGTAACAAATTTCTTAAAACTACGTTAGTATATTTAATAAATATCAATTAAAATTCAATAATAATTCAATCTCTGGGGCAACAACAAAATACACATGTCATGTTAGTAACAAAGGTCTTAAAACTATGTTAGTATTATGTATTATCATTCACAAAAATTCAAATAATCAGAAATACAATAATTACAACAAAATACACATGTCATGTTAGTTATAAAGGTCTTAAAACTACGTTAGTATTACATCAAATCACATGTCAAGAATAAGTAGTCTACGGTCACATGAAGCTGCATGAATCTGTATGGTAATGTATCTGTATTTGTGGGGTGAAAACTGCTTAAGGTAGCGCTCAATGTAACGCTCTTAAAACATTGTACTGATGCATTGAAGAGTGTAAAACGTGCATTTTGTAAAGAAACCAGCGAGAATCTGGTACTTAAACGTTTAATATCTCCGTAACTAGAACTTTCCCAGGTATGGTCCAGAACAATAACAAGACGGGAAGACAATGTAGTCAGGTAGAAAAAGGTTTGTAGCTTAGCTTCTTTCAACCAATTCAGTTGCAGCGGCATTCAATCTGTACCAATTAAGAAGCCGGGGTAAGAAGCTCGCAATTGCAATTCGAGGCGAGCATAAAAATCGAACGATACATTGCTATCCCTATCTGACTTGTCGCGGCGCAGCTGTGTGCGTGCGTGTAGTACTTACCTATGTTTGTAGCGAATCATTCATATTGACTGATAACCATTTGATTGTACTAATTTTGTTCAATATTTGGTTTATTTTTGGAAATTACTCTAACTCAACTCTAATAACTAATTTGGGGAATCGTTAGTGAACGCACAAACCCGCAATGCGTTTTTTGGAAATTACTCTACAATGGCTACATTATAAGATTTTAGGACATTATCTAAAATCTAATAAAATAAAACGTCTATATTTAAATCTCTAGATTTATATTTTTTTTTATATAGATATAAAAATAGACGTTTTATTACCACCACCGCAAAGCGAAACAACCTGAACCCTATTCCCAAAGACTCAGCGGCTTGTCAGTGTCGACTACGGTTTGTCTTTAGTAGATTTTCAACTTTACAAATAGAATAATGCAATGCAGCATAATGAGCTACATTGGTCATTACTCTCGAGGGTAAAATACCTACAGTCCGAGCCTAAGCCGGAAGTGTAATGGATAGGAATGCGAATGCCTATCTTAGGCTAAGTTCACATGACCGCGCGGCATCGCGCGTCTCCGTGCTGTGGAAGCATTCACATGATAGCATTTATGTACGCGCGGCAGTCTAGCATCAAAATGGTCACGGTTTGACACCATACCTACCACACCAGATTGTCTCTCAACCGCATCAGTGATCGATGCTCAACCGTGATCATCTGAACGGGTCGATTTAAGTTTGTAAAACTTTTTTTTTCTTTATTTTTTAATAGACGGTAAACACTGATTATTTTGATTTTGTCCCCGAGCGGTCATCTGAACTTAGCCTTACACGCGCTTAGTGGGTATTATTTGTTACCAGTAGCTAAACGTGTCCGCTTGTCACTATGTACCTATTATGTATGTATGTAGTGTACAGACGCTAGCACATCAATCTAACCTAATTTATTTTCTTACTTTTGCAATAAAGTCTAAATCCATTTTTGTAATGTGTATACAGCACTGATTAAAGTCAACTAGATAAAAAGTAGATAGGTAAGTTGTAGATCAGATAGGTACTTACTGTGAGATACCTACTGTATCCCAACGTTCGTGGTCCATAACTAAAGTGACCATACGTCCCGTTTTGAACGGGACTGTCCCTTTTCTCGATCATCTGTCCCGTTGTCCCCAAACAAAGCTCTGGGACACAAACAGTCCCGTTTTCCGAAACTGCGTGAAATTTTTAAAACTATAAAACTCGTCAGACGCAACTGTGGACCCGTGGTAGACCACGTCGCAAGGGCCGACGCCTGTCGGGACTGCGTGTTGTTCGAAAGAGATACCGCGGCCTCGCATACAAAGGGCTAGAGAACATTTGTGTGATTTTTTAGGGTTCCGTAGTCAACTACCTTCCTTCGGATCACAGCGGTCAAGTCGTTGTGTTTGAATCCTTCACACCAGTACAAAAAATCCAAATAAAATCTAGGCAGATAACACCCAGCAATTTAAATAAATTTAATGATAATTTAATTAGTAATTTAGGCATTCCAAGCCAGATTATCGACAATGTAAATCTATTTTATGAAGAATTCTTTTCGGTGATTCACACGGAGTTCAATAATACAATAAAAACGAAAACTAAATCTATTTGCCCTAAGTTTATGTTCAGTGACTGGGCAACTAAGGGCATTAGGAAAAGTAGGGAGCGATTGTTTGAGTTGTACGGTCTCAAGCCCTACATTAACTCAGAAACTTTCAATAAATATGTTGCAAGTTACTCTAAAATCTTTAAAAACGCTTGCAAAGTAGCTAAAGCCTTATTCATTAGTAACAAGATTAAATCCGCCGATAACAAAATAAAAACGGTTTGGAAAATTATCAATAGTGAAACGAATAGAAATAAAAAATATAATAATGATATCACTCTAGAGACTTCACGTGGCCTTTTAAGTTCTAAAAACGAAGTTGCTCAAGAATTTGTAGATTTCTTCACTGGTATCCCACTTAAAACTACTGAAACCTTAAATTCGTCACCCTTGCTTTCTATTGAGTTATTAAGAGCGAACGTTTCAGCCTGTCCGGTTGAATTTCAATTTAAACATATAAACCCCATAGCAGTCATTAAAGCTTTTAAGGAAATTAAAGTCAAATTAACCGAAGATCTATGGGGACTGTCGATTAAAGTTTGTCAAGCTATTATTGAGACTGTCGCTCCGTACTTAGCCTTAATATTTAATTTGTGTGTGGACCAGGGAGTCTTCCCGGACCTTATGAAATACAGCAAGGTAATACCACTTTTCAAATCCGGTGACAGTAAAGACACCAATAATTATAGACCCGTATCCGTTTTGCCAGTTTTCAGCAAGGTGTTTGGAAAAGTAATGCTTAATCAAATGCTCATTCACTTTAACACCAACAAAATCTTACATGAGAAACAGTATGGTTTCACCAAAGGACGTTGTACGACTGACGCCGGTGTCACCTTATTAAAACATATATTTACTGCGTGGGAAGAGTCACAAGATGCCATAGGGATCTTCTGTGACCTCTCCAAAGCATTTGATTGCGTCAACCACGAAACCCTTCTCATAAAGCTCAAACATTACGGTTTAGGGAATCTTGCGCTCAGTTTAATGAAATCGTATTTAAGCGATAGACATCAGCAAGTACAAATAAATGGTGTCAATTCAATGGGCTTAAAGGTAAGCATGGGTGTGCCACAAGGTTCGATATTAGGTCCCTTTCTCTTTTTAGTCTATATTAATGATCTACCCCATTTATTTAAAAACCAACCTGAAATGGTATTGTTTGCCGACGATACTTCTTTAATATTTAAGGTAAACAGACGTGCCACGAATCTTGATGACGTAAATAACGCCTTACTGCAGGTTCATAATTGGTTCACCGTTAATAATTTAGTATTAAATGGGAAAAAAACGAAGTGCATAAGATTTGCTCTACCAAATGTCAAAAGTACTGATTGTGACATAGTATTGAATCAAGAGAGACTAGAATTTGTCAATGAAACTGTTTTCTTGGGGATAACGATTGACTCAAGGCTACAGTGGGGTCCGCATTTAACATCTCTTGCAGGACGGCTGAGTTCAGCAGCATATGCTGTTAGAAAAATCCGTCAATTTACTGACGTAGATACCGCGAGACTAGTCTATTTTAGCTATTTTCATAGTGTTATGTCATACGGTATTTTACTATGGGGACGGGCTGCAGACGTCGAGTCTATATTTATTCTGCAGAAAAGAGCCATTAGAGCCATATATGGTCTACGAAGGCGCGATTCTCTGAGAGAGCTGTTTAAGGAAATTAACATCATGACAGTACCTTGTCAATACATCTATGAAAACATCATGTACGTCAGGAAAAATCTGCATTTATTTAGCAAAAGAGGTGATAGACACCACTATAATACGAGAAATAGGGACCAACTAGTTCAGCCAGGTTTCAGGCTAGCTAAAGTAGACTCATCTTTCATGGGGTACTGTTTAAAATGTTACAATAAAATACCTCCTCACATTCTTCAACTGAGTGAGACGAAATTTAAAACTTGTGTAAAACGCACACTATGTAGGCAAGCATACTATAAGTTGGGGGATTACATTGATGATAAAAATGCTTGGCTCCATGCTGGTCCTGCTCCACAACCATAGGGGCAATTACATCGATTATCATGTGAAGTTATTGTAGAGGCTGCAGAAGATTGTAAAAATATCTTTGCATTGTATAGATTCAATGTCTTAATATTGTATAATTGCATGGCACATGTGTGAGTACTATGTACTATAAAGCCCCTTTTTACATTTTTACATTTAGTTATATTTTAGTGACGTTGCCCTGGTGGCTGAGAGAATGTCATGCTCACTCAAATGTCTCGCTGATGGTGGCGGGTGTGTCGGATCATTTAGTTCCCTTCAAAATGGTTGAGTTGAATGGTGCTGATCCATGCGTCATGTTCGTGAACGGGCGCTGTCAGTGGAGACTGGTCATTCCTTAGTTGCCATGGTGTAAATATATTTTTCTTTTTGATTTGTTTATTAAGTATATCTTTTTACTCTGGACGCTCTTAACTTGCACGTCTTGCTACATAGTTCTCACATAATATACCATCTCAACATGAATGATATAATGTACCAAGATTTTGTAACAAATTCTAATTTAAAAGAGTGTCCATGGAGTTTCTTGCCCGTTCTTCTTCATGAGATCTACGTTAGGGAACTGGCAACTGCAGTACTTTCACAAGTTATTATGCCTTGTGATTGTGACTGTAGCGTAGGAGTGCAATGCGTCGTTTCGGGAGTTGCTGCGTCGGGCTGCGCGGCGCCGGATGTTACCGGCGGCGAGTGGTGTGGGTGCGGGGGCGCGCGGCGGCGTGTGCCGTGGCGGTGGGTGTGCGGGGCTCCGGGTCGCGGGGCGGCGGTTGCACGTTGCGGCGTGCATTCGTTGTTCCGTGATTCGGGGTCTCGAGCATTCGTTGTTGCGGTTTGCGTCGCTGGGTGCTTTCGTGCTCGCAGTGTTCGTTGTTGCGGGCAATCGGTGGCGTGTGGTTCGGCGTGGTGGCTTTCGGAATGGCGCATTGCACTCGTAGTTTCGTTCTTCTTCCGTCCTTCTGACATTCAAAAGTGCCTGTAATGGCTTAATTGAAATAAACGATTTGAGTTTGAGTTTGAGTTTTGAGTTTGACTAGGAAGTAGGAACCCTTATAGTTTCGCCATGTCTGTCTGTCCGTCCTCGCTTAATCTCTGTGACCGTTAGCACTAGAAAGCTGAAATTTGGTACGAATATGTGTATCAATCACGCCGACAAAGTGGTAAAATAAAATTTGGAAAAAAAGTTTTATTAGGATAGCCCCAATATAAATGTAAAGTGGGAAGAGATTTTTTTTAAATTTCAACCCTAACGTGTGATATATTGTTGGAAAGGTATTTAAAAATGAATAGGGGGGTTTACTAAAATCATTTTTTGATAATTTCAATAATTTCGGAAATAATCGCTCCAAAAGTAAAAAACAAACCCCTCTAACTTTTTTATTTTTTTATTTTATTTATTTATATTTTTGAACCATAAGTTTAGAAAATATGAAAAAAATCTGAAAAGTAGAAATGTATAAGGACTTTCTAGGAAAATCATTTTGAACTTAGATGGAAACAACAGATGGAAAAAGCAGTTAACCAATATAATTTGGTCCCTGAATCGTATGAGCGCCTATACAATCCAGAGATCAAGTTTCATTGGCCCGTTGAAGAAATTGTATAAATTACTAGCTGATGCCCGCGGCTTCGCCCGCGTGGATACTGTAAAAACAATCCTTGATGCGGTTTATATATTTTTTTTTTATTTGCCCCACACTAGGAATTTCTCCTGTATCGTGGGTGCGTTCACAAACATTTAAACTCACATACACAAATACCCAGACCCGGAACAACTATCTGTAGGTCTTACAAATATTTGTTCCGTGCGGGGATCGAACCCGCGACACGCAGCGCGGCATTCCATTGCTTGAGCCACTGCGCTAACCGTGCCGTCAAAGTAAATATCATTCTAAAATTTCAGCTCGACCGGTGCAGAACTTTTTGAGTTTTTGAAGCGTACACAAACCAACATAAGATTTTTATATAAATAGATTAGCATACCGTTTTGGTACGGAACCCTTCGTGTGCCAGTCCGACTTGCACTTGGCCAGTTTTTTTTCAGTAGAAGACTGACAGCGGGTGCCGATCCGCCTAGAGCGGGAGGAGTAATTTTATGATTTCTCACATTCCAAAAAAAAAACGACCTACCTAACTGGACCGTTTGTATAAGGTAGACATTTATCGTCTACAACTTCGAGTGTAGAGTCCCTGATCTTGAGAGGAGAGGGTGTTACACAGGCATTTAACGTGGCCTTGGTTTTTGCTAAAGTAACTGTCAATATAGGTGTATAAATCCATGTCCCGTTCTGAGTTAAAAAAATAATGGTCAGTTTATCCATAACTTCACTCAAATCAAATCGTGAAAAAATCTAAGCCCGTAAACAAAGCAAAAGTCGTAATAATGTAGGTTCCACAGTACCAAGTCACAAGGCAAATCATTATCCAAGTCCGTAGCAGAGGTCAATAGTGTCAGAATAATTTATTACAAAACAATTTCGCAGACAATAACGCACGCGCAAGTCAAGTCAAGTAATTATGTAACACTGACAACCCCTACTACCCCTAGGCGGAGGCCAGCGCGCGGGCGCCGGGCGGCGCGCGGCGGCGTGGTCATTCATACGAAAACGGTACGCTAGTGTGAGTTTCTGCGATCACGCAACCACGACCAGTGCGTACACGCACACAAACGCAGCCCATGCTTGATGCGACAGCGCTACTGCCGTTCCAGATTTCAGATAAATTTGTTTGTGTTCCGTAATACCAAAAATTATGAATGAAAACTTGATATTTTTCCAATTTTTTTTTGATAATCTGCTACTAGACAATATAAGCTATGTTCCTATTACAATAACATTACGAATATTAATGTTTTTAATACAGAATAATTAAGTTGAAAACATGCTATTAGCGGTGTTAAAATGTACGAAATGTACATTTCGAAAATAGTGAATGTTTTAAAAAAAAAGTTTAATAGGAACCTAGATAAATATCTTCTGTATCCGAATAACATAATTTTAAGTTGGTAATATGTTCGTATCGCGAATGATTTTGGTATTACGTTTGTATGGAGAAATGTCCGTTCACCGTCCCCTTAACATTTTACATCACTTGGTTCATCTATCTCGGAGATGTCTCAGGCAACCCTTGACCTTCTGCGCCCTAAGCTATAATGTTATCGAAGGTGTCCGTCCGCGTCGTTGTCCGGTTCGTTACGTCCACTACATGTCCGCTAAGTGACTCACCCCGACAATATTCCGCACCCTGTCCCGTATGTCCCTTAACTCCAAGTTTCTGATCTGCAGCGCGAGTGAGGTGTCCGCGTCACTGTCCGCGAAATCTGTCCGCTCCGTTACATCTACTACGTGTCCGCTAAATAACTCACCCCAACAATATTCCGCACCCTGTCCCCTATGTCCCTTAACTCCAGGTTTCTGATCTGCAGCGCGAGCGAGGTGTCCGCGTCACTGTCCGCGCAATATGTCCGCTCCGTTACGTCCACTACGTGTCCGGTAAGTGACTTACCCCAAGAATATTCCGCACCCTGTCCCCTATGTCCCTTAATTCCAAGTTTCTGATCTGCAGCGCGAGCGAGGTGTCCGGAACGGTGTCCGCGTCACTGTCCGCGTCTGTCTGCTCCGTGATGTCCACGGCGTTGTCCGTCGGTTCGGGAGGGTAGTCGGAGTTTATGAAGTCTGTATCTTCGCAGTCCGAGTCCGAGCTTTCTTCTAGAATTTGGTGAAAAAGAGAATATTTATTAGTATAAGAAAACATTATGTCTCTTATTGTTTGTCACTTTTTGGAAGGCCTTATTTTATTTACTTAGTAGTTGCGAAAAAAAAGGATATGGCAGGTACGTGTCTACAGTAGATCACGATTTTATGAAAAAATAATGATTGCGGAATTATTCCGGAAGAAAAAAGGAGAATAGAAAATTATGCTTTTGGCAATGTTCACCTTCAGGTCACAACTGACAAACTTATATTTTTTAGCCTATACTGTCTCACTACTGGGCAAAGGGCTCCCCCAATGTCGTCCAATATTTTTTTTTCCGGCGCCCACTAAATTATATAAAAAAAACTCACCTTTAAAATCCGGATTAGCCGGATTAGTAGTAGCCGGCACATACAAGTCCGCCAGCATATAGTGCGAAGACGCGATGATCTGAGGATACCTTTCCACCTTCAGCAACTCGATGACATGTTCCAACAGCTGACGGACATGTTTCGACCTGTTCGTCATTCTCATATTCCTGGCCACTCTATACAGAAGCATAGCCACTGGAGTCGTGAACGGATTATCTAAACTATCAGGACATAGCGACGTCAAATCGTATAGCTTCACAACGTCATCGTGAGGACCTTTGAATAGCCAATACGTATGTCCTGCTTTCGTTGCGTTGGACTTCAAAAAAGACAAAATATTCTGAGCGACGTTGCGTATAACTTTAGGCGAAAATTTGGAATTCTCCATATTCGGGAGATCCTCAGTCTTCATCGGCTCATATTTCTGGACTATGCCATCTAAGTGGTAGCACATTAGGACTTCGGGAACGTTGCACATCAGGTTATCTAACCAATAATCTATGCCAGTCAATACGTTGATAGGTTCCCGTGCGTCTCTCAGACGTAGACTCACGCAGGGTCGGTCTTTGTCGCCGAAGATGGGTAGATCGCTGCCTATGAGCATGTGGATGTCTTCGAAGGTCCAGTGGACGTTGCGGTTGTATAGGTGCTCGTTTGGTGGCTCTTCGGCGCGAGTTTCTGGTTCGGGGAGGAAGGGACCTGTGCGGAAATTGAATGTAGATAGATGATTTTGTTCTTGGAGTTTGCTGAGGAATTGCAATGAAAACAGAGAAAGCTGCAAGCACAGTTTTTTTATACGACCAAGAGGTAGTGTGTACAACACCTTATAATATACCTAAAAGTATAGCATCTTAAATAATACATTACGTTGATCTGTGAGTGCCATGGTGGATATGTCCGGCAAGGGCTGCGGGGGCGGAGGCCTGGCCGCCACACTGTGAGACAGGAAGGCGGCCGTCAACTGTAGTGCGGAGCTGGGTGCCGGCGCTAGCGTCAGTGACATGCGCTCCTAAGGAACATATGGAGCTTAGGCAGAGCCCTAAGAGCTAAAACACCTCGTACAGTCTGTAACCAGCATTACCAGACCCCTCGTATAAAAAAGAAGAGGGCAAGTGGTGGGAGAATTCTGGGTACAGACTGTACGATAAGACGGTACATCGTGACACGTTGCGATGTCGTTGATTTGCCAATCACAGTTATTTATATGTGAGGAAAACTTGAATTTTGGCTCAGCGCTGAGGATTGAAAGAGCTTTGAATTAATTATTTGGAAAGGCAGTCCAAATAATTCATTCAACTTTCGCCATTTTATTTTATCTTCAAAATATCGGCCACACATTAAAACCTATATTAAACAATATCTGGTATCAATACAAAACAGTCTTGTATGGGACTAAGCGGAGTTTTGGGGCACAGCTGCACTACGAAAAAAAAAATGATTATCTCTCAAAATACAGTGCTATGTGGTGAATCCTGGGTGATACTACACAGCGTCACATTTCCGAGAGCCACCAAAGTTACAATCGTAGCCATCAACCCAACATTGATTTTGAAAATTAAATAAAGTTAGGCAAGCCAAACATTCAAAAATCTTCTAACCGCTTTTTGATTAGTGAAATAATTATGATGAATTTTATTTTCTACATTTCACATTTCTGTCAATATGGGACATAAATCAGACCCACAATGTGGAAACTACTTAGAAAATTAAATTTCCCAGGTTAAAGGCACTTACTTGTTCGGACATAGTCTTCAAAATGTTCTCATAGAAAAAGTCCTTGAGCCAGGACCATTCTGACTTCATGAGGTAATCGTATACGTCGAAATCGTCCAGGAGTAGCGTGTTCTCTACACGGTGGACCATCATGCTTACCTACGAACAATAGAAAATCTACGAGTCAGTGGTGATCTCTTTGTATAGGCAGACAAACTTAGCTTGCATTTTCCAACAGTCACCAATACACACTCACTAAATTAAAATTAACGTTAACCTACACTCTGGCAAATAAATGAATTTCATTTATTCAATTCAATACTTTGATTTGATTTCAACAAACTAATTCATAATATTTTTTTTCATAGGTCTAAATGGGCACTTATAAGCCGTCGAGATCGAGACAAACAAGGTGCACGGTTCGGTTTTCCTATAGAGAAGAACCGGCCAGAAACGCCATGGTTACTCTCTTAAAATATTTTGGTTTAACAATGTTATTATATTACAGTGTTAGTACTTCAGTATGGGAGGTAAGTTGTAGCTTACTTTACAAAACCGCTAACAAGATAAAAAGTTAAACAGTCTGCAAGCTCGCCATAATGTTGACACCCCGATACACGCCACTGAAAACATTATCGTCATCACGGGTCACCTGGATGAGACTGGCACAATAGGGAATGTGGAGCCAGGCACGCCCAAGAGAATCCTATACGCAAGAGGAAGGGAGAGGGAATGATGATTGATGATGATGAAGTACAGTTGGGGGAAAAGCTAGTCAGAAAAAGATGAAGACTCAAAACACATCAACTAGTGTTATCAAGTCTTAAAGCCATTACCCAAACAAAAAAATGAGGCCCTTTCAAATGATACCAAACACGGCGTATTTATCTCCATTTTTATTTTTTAAGCCTTACTTTTTGTCCGCTAGAGGGCGCCAAATCGCTTTTTGTGACACGTCACGTAGCCTATGTTCAGCGGAAAATTAAGACGGTTCTAACGATACCTCATATGTCGAGTTCCGTTAAGTAGATCAGAAGTTATGAGGGAACAGATGAAGATACACACATACATACATACATAGCCAGTCAAAATCATAACCCTTCTTTGGCTTTGCTGTAGTCGGGTAAAAAAAACAGAGAGGTAACTTACAGTTCCATTAGGCTGGTAGGGTAATTTGAGCAGTTTCTTGATACACTCGGCGCCGGATATGACGTCAACTTCCCCCACGCAGTCCGGAAACATGTGCGCCATTCTAAAGCTGTAGTAAACATTTTTTTTTATTATTTCTCTGCCCCGCACTAGTTGGCAAAGACATCTCTTATTCGTTTCCAACTGTCCCGGTGTTTTGCCTACTTTGGCCAATCAGTCAGGAACGAATCCAAATCGTCAGGCCAGCGTTTCTTGGGGTTGTCTCGGTGACGTGGACCATCTTCAGGCACCCACTATGCCCCGTCGGGGCTGAGGGATGTTCGAAAGAGATACCGCGGCCTCGACACAAAGGGCTAAGAAGGAACATGGGTGGTTTTTATTCAGTAGAAGTCTGACACTCCCTTTCACTCAATCAGCCAAAAGAAAAAGGCACCCACTATGTGAAAATTCTGATCCATCTGTCATAAACCATCCCTGTGACCTGCCCAGTCCCATTTTAACCTCGCAGACTTATCGCAAATGTCGGCCGTGATGGCAATGCCTTTTGGAGCTTATAGTGGTAATGCATATTCGATTGGTGAATTTTTTCTTGGTGGGTGGAAAATCATAGAATAACCCCCCCCCCGCTCCTGGGCAGAGCGAAGGGGAGTGTCAGACTTCTACTGACTAAAAACCAAACCCATGTTCCTTCTTCGCCCTTGTGCCGAGGCCGCATTATGCCTTTCGATAATCCGCAGCCCTGACGGGGTCTTTAGCAAACCTTGGGTGTAAGTCACTTAGAGTCTGACCCTTCCTTCTGTTCCGCCCAGAGCGGAAGGAGTCATTTGATTATTTCTCATCCGTTAATTTTTAAAAGGTATCACAATATCTAATTTTATTTAGTCTATTTTGTTTCTTGTGGTTTCTAATGCTTTCTGTAATTTTCTTACTAAATTCTATACTTTTGATGTTTTTGTTTTTGATGGATTCTATATTTTTGATTCGAAATAGAGAGAACAGGAGGAGTAAAAGCTGCCTTAAAACAACTTAAGGATCATTCAACATGGATACCAAGCTTGAAAGGCAATAACCATACTAAGCAATATGTCACTTCAGAACGACCCCAGATCAGTAAAATAGCAACAGACTTTTACCGCAAGCTATACAAGTCACATGAAACGGTAACAGAAATGGAAATTCCTTACAAAGAAGAACAAATTCCGAATATTTTACAAAGTGAAATAAGGAAGGCCATTCTATCCCAAAAAAACGGAAAAGCACCTGGAGCAGACAAAATAACCAACGAGCTATTAAAAGCAACATTGGACCTTATACAACAACCGTTGACTGCCCTGTTTAATGAGATACTATACAGTGAATATATCCCAGATCAATGGACGAAGTCCACTATAGTTCTACTCCATAAAAAAGGAGACAAAGATAAAATAGACAATTATAGACCAATTAGCTTGATGTCCAATATTTACAAACTTTTTTCTAAAATTATACTAACCAGACTCACTCAAAGACTAGACGAAGAACAGCCTAGGGAACAGGCAGGCTTCCGAGCCAATTTCTCTACAGTGGATCATATGCATGTCGTAAAACAAATAGTAGAGAAATACAATGAGTACAACAAAACATATTACATTTGTTTTGTAGACTACAACAAGGCATTTGATTCCTTATCACATAACTATATATATAAAGCCTTGGAGAATCAAGGCATCGAAAATAAATATATAAGAATTATAAAGGAAATATATAGTAATTCTACATCAAAAGTGCAACTGGAAACAACTGGAGAAGAGTTCCAGATACAGAAAGGGGTTAGACAGGGTGACCCACTGTCTCCAAAACTCTTCTCTGCTGTATTAGAAGAAGTCTTCAGGCATTTGGAATGGGACAGGAAGGGATTAAACATCAATGGAAGCATGCTATCCCATCTACGGTTTGCAGATGACATTGTGCTGTTTGCAGAGTGTCCCGGGGTTTTACAGGAAATGCTAGAACAACTCGCATTGGAGAGCAGAAAAGCTGGCCTGACAATGAATATCTCCAAAACAAAGGCAATGACTAATAGTCAGAATAAACAAGCTCTACAAATACACAACCAACAAGTAGAATATGTGGACGAATATATTTATTTAGGCCAGATCATAGCACCACAATCACAGACAGACAAAGAAATAAGACGAAGAGTCAATAACAGCTGGGCTCGGTACTGGTCTCTAAAAGAGATAATGAAAAATAAATCTATACCTATGTCCGAAAAATGCAAGGTGTACAACACATGCATCTTACCGGTGCTCACATATGGATGCCAGACCTGGGGCTTGACAAAGTCACTCAGCCAGAAATTGAAAGTGTGCCAACAAGGGATGGAACGTAGCATGCTACACATTAGGCTGAGAGACAAATGGAGATTAACCAGAATAAGAAAGGCCACCAGAGTGATTGATGTCTCTAGAAAAATTAAGAAATTAAAATGGCGCTGGACAGGACATACAATTAGATCCTCTAGGGACAAGTGGACTAAGGAAATGCTATTCTGGTACCCGAGAGATGGAAAAAGGAGAAGGGGAAGGCAACCTAAAAGGTGGGAGGATGACCTACCACAAGGATGGCGTAGATTAGCCAGGGATCGAACCCAATGGCGCCTTCTGGAGGAGGCCTATGTCCGAGGACAACCTGGTCACGATTCAGATGCTGACTGATGTTATTAATAAGTTAATTTTACGTAAATAATAGATTGTAAGCATTAGAATAAGATTTATACATGTAGACCAGTGAATAAAGGCTAAAAAAAAAAAAAAAAAAAATCACAATATCTTACCTTGACAATCCGGCGGCACCCCTAGTCAGTATCTGTTTCTGCCCATATGAGTCTATAGCAGCCCCCCAGTTGGAGGGGGGCATGTTGAGGTCTGTGTTACATTGTAGCCGGGCGTACCCGACGGGGCTCTGGAATGCGGTGTACTTCACTACTGCGGTGGATTTAATGCCCGGGGAGGGACTGCGACTCTGCAAGTAGAAAAGGATGGCATTTGGTTTGAATAAAATGTGTATTGAAATATACTTTAGATGTTTGTAAAAGCGATTTACTTAACCCAAAAGTATTTTTTTTTTAATAAAGGTTTTGACATTAATTTGCTGCTCATCTTGAAAATTCAGTAATCATTACATAAATCCCTGAAAAACTCTTCAATATTTCTACTACTATTAATTAAATCCTTTTACATTAAATGAGCAATACATCAATAATACCTTTGTAGTCACATTCTTGAAGATGAGTATTGCAATATAGGGGTTTACGGGGGTGAACAATCAATCTAGCTAGGTCACCTAACTCTCTAAGACATTGAAATGGGAGAGGAAGACCAAGAAAATGGTGGCAGGATTGTGTGAGGAATGATTAAAATATGATAGCATGATGGTTTGCAAGGGGGGGTGGGAGAAAAAAACGTGACCCCAAGTAATAGAGGACAAGGGCAGGAAGATGATGTTGTCTGCAGAAAAAAATCCAGACATTGAATTTTTTTCAAAATTTCATTGACATTTATTTTAGGTACTCTCATCTTTTTGTGAACTTTAGAATTTCATTCATATAATGGTTTATGTTATGGCTTTTGGTCAGTGGGTCGTCTTAGTTTGAATAGTTATCTGAGAGTTATCCATTATAAAACTCAAATTGTTATTAGATCTACGATTAATTTCAGTCAAGAAGTGAGAATCGGCAACTTGGCACAATGTTTTTGAAAAACATCTGTTTAAATTATGACATATTTTCTCTAAATAAAAAATACCAATTTAGATAAATTTTAACAATATATTGATAATTCAAAAGTTTCTTAGCTGTTTCCTTTGCGCTAAATGATTGAGTAAATTCCAGAATTTTTTTTGAAAATATTCTTACCTTGGTACGTTTTTGATCATTTTCTGTTTCTACGTCCTCCATTTCGTTGGTTCTTTATCACCTGGATAAAATTAGTAACACAACAGGAGCGTGTCCAATTTCAGCACTGATATTATTCAATTTCACGTGGGTTTGGAATTTATTTATTGTTTCTTTCAACAAATAACACGTTCGTTATCGAGAGAAATCTGGAAACATCATTAGGCATGTTATCTCTGGCTGATTCTTAACCACAGAACATATTTAGTCTAGCGAGTTCTTAACGCTAATGAAATAGAGATCATTTCAGGATCAAAATCAATGTCGTAGTTAAAAAAACGACTGTCATTTTGACAGCTGCCTCCTGCGTTGCAAGTTTGTGCAAACTGGTATTTTGAACATTATTTAAAGTATGGTTTCACTACAAAATTGTTTAAATTCTATTTTAGACAATCAATGAAATAAATTATTACGAAATACTAATCATCATCATCATTTCAGCCAAAAGACGTCCACTGCTGGACATAGGCCTCCCCCAGGTGTCGCCACATTGACCGGTCCCGTGCGTCTCTCATCCAGCGGGTACCCGCAACCCTGACGGTCGTCCTCGTCGGTCCACCTAGAAATACTAATGCTACGCAGAATCACATATTATATTATTACATCAGAATATTATTATTATTACATAAGCATGCTAGTTAGCACGTGTATCTTCTTCTTATCGTGTGGGAATAGAACCCACGACCACCGGGTCACTAGGCAAACGTCTAAACCACTCGACCACGGAGGCAGTTACTTACTAGTCGAGTGCTGTCTTTGAACTCTGATATTTTTACGTTTTTGATGTTTAATGCCATGGATGAATTTCTCTAAACCAAATCGCACAGAGCACTTTGCATCTGTTACCGACGAAGTCTAAATCGTGTTGGTGGGACAGCTGCCGCTGAAAAAAAGTGTGACGCCACTAGTTCATACATCATTGCAGCCGAAAGACGTCCACTGCTGGACATAGGCCTCCCCTAAGTGTAATTTTTGCAAGGGGGGTTTGCCATAATCGCCACGCTTGGCAGGCGGGTTGGCGATCGCAGTACGGTCGATACAAAAAGCACAGAGAACGCTGCTGCCCATTCTCTGGTACATCCCTTAGTCGCCTCTTACGACACCCACGGGAAGATATGGGATGGTGCTATTCTTTGCGTCCGACACCATACGGAACGCACTAGTCCATACAATACCAAATTACTCAAACCCCTTTAAATCATTCCACAATGAAACGTTTATTTTGATTGATAGCTAATGAGCATGTTTGTGTATCTCGGAAGTGCTAGAAAGAAGTATACCTACCAAAATTCGTGGTTTAAAACCACGTGTGCGCACATTAATTTACACATTACAGTGGAGCGTCGATTATCCGAACGTCGATCAACCGAACGACCGCTTATCCGAACTACGTCGCCGTCCGCCGACCCTATCCACGCGTGCCTCCACAGAACATATATATACTCTAGCGACTAGCGAGCGTGCCTCTCTCCCGTCTCCCGTGCTACAGTGCTCGCGCACTTGTCGCGACCACAGACTACTGGTCGCGACTCGTTTGTCACTTACAAGTAGCCGCTAGTCGATAAACTGACGCGTGAAAGTAAACTCTCGATTTAAAATGCCCAAACGTAAACGTGTTGTCCTTTCTATGAAAGATAAATAAGTACACGCATATCTTATGTAGTTCGATTATCCGAAAAACACGTTTTTCCGAACACCCATGTCCCCCAATTAGGTCGGATAATGTATGCTCCACTCATCTACTGTAATTTAAAAGCAATCAAATAATTACGTAATATTTTAGAAGGTTAATACTTAGAGCCCATTAAATAATTACAAAAGGGCAGTTAATTAGCTGCGGGTTGTTTGAAAGAGATACCGCGGCCCCGACACAAAGGTCTTAGAAGTAACACAGGTGATTTATAATCATTAGAAATGATTTCAATAATTAGAATCATTTCACAATAATTAAATTAATTACAATTACAATATTAGCCTTTTAAGCTAATACGTAATTAATTGATTGATTATAATGTAATAACGTAATTAATTTATTCACAGTGTGCTAGTTAGCACGAAAGAATAGACCATGGTCTTTTCGTTTACACATGCTAATTTTATGCTACTGAGATAGAACCCTCCTTCATAGAATCTAATTCTAGTTTCGCTTTGTGGCAGGAAGCAGTGGCGTACCCGCGCCGCCGCGCCGCGAGAAAGCATCGTCTTTCGGACTTTCGATAGTTTATGGTGCGATCAATAAACCATAGACAAGCAAGCCAAGCCTTCTTGTCGTCGCAGCGGGGCGGCCATTTTCCTTCATTACATTTGACGTTTTGCTTTCGTTCGGCTTGGTGGTCGTCGTCATTGTGTATTTTTCACTGTATCAATTGTATTCAAGTGGTGTTTAATTTGTGCTGTCTTACTGTCGAAGTGTTGAGCTTGTAAGTATTACAATTTGTATATTTTCCGTTATCATTATTAAACTTGTAAATTCTCCTGGTATTCATCGATCATGAAACGGGCTACGTAAGCATCCTTTTGGGTGCGCTTGATCTTTTGTACCAGTTTCTAAAGATTTCTGTACCTTGTACCAGCTTTATGTGCCCGATTTAGAAAGAGTAGCCGTTTTGTTGTAAAACACACTTCGGTAAGTATAGAGTCGGGAAAATCAATAATCGCACAATCACCTTGTGCTATTTTCTGCCGGCCGGCAACTTTCTACCACTAAACACTACTTGTAAAGCTATTGAATGTTGATTTAAATACCACGCTTCAGTGGGCGTGTAGCCTAAAGGGCGGATCGCTAAGATTTGCGTGCCAATGATTAGAACGCACTTTACTTTGTGTCCTAGATAAGATGGCGAACCGAAGACCGCAAAATAATAGTGGGCGTCGCATGGACTTCCAACGCAATGATCGCGGGAAGAACTTCGGGCGCAGCGGTGTCTCGCCGTGGCAGGGTGGCGGACCCGGCGGGGGCTTACCTAACCTGCTGCCCCTGTCTGGGGGCTCCACTGAAGCCACCCTGGCTCTAGCAAGTAACATCATCAACCTGCTGCAGCCGCGGCAGAACGCTGTCCCCTCACTCCTCGATATGCCCATTAGACGGGACTTTGGTGGACCCAACATGGGTCGGTATGACCGAGGTTATGGACCCAGCAGGGTAAGTGCCACACTTCAACAGATAATAGAGCTACATAACAGTTTGAAGTAAATATAAATGCAATTTTACAGTTTCAATGACCTGTTAATCCATTTTTTGTAAATGTCTGGTATTTAAAATACTATTTCAACATTAAAATAATGTTTTGATGATTGTTCAATGATGTCATTTCCTGCATTAATGTACTTAAAATTTTTAAAGTAATACTGTCATCATTTTCATGCATGATAAAATGTTAAAATCTTCTTGAAGGCCCTTTGTATTGGACCCCAGAATCTTCAGCTATAGACCAAATAATGTACATAATCACATTTTAATGACAAACCTGAAGTATTTCAAATTTCAGCACTTCGTGGCTCATAGAGCCCTGCAGTTTTCGTACTAACAATCATGTTCTGATCAATTCCCTTTAGATGGGCAATCAAGGTAATTTCCGGCGTACGGGAACTTACAATCGCTCCGGTGAGCGTGTCAACAACAATCGTAAACCGTATAGGCCCAATGATGGGCAGAGGCAACAAAACAAGAGTTCCCCGAAAAAGGAGGCCGATTCAAAGGCTAAACCTAAGGAGAGGTAAGGAACCCTGAATGTCTCCTTCCGGTGGTGACACCGCATTTCTTGTGCCTCTACTGAGGTTGAGCCTCGCTGTGAAATAAGTTTCTGTTAACACCTTACGTTCACCGGCCTCTGTACGTTAGCCGAATTGGCATTAAAATAGTTTCTGCCTCTTTTGAGGTATGAATACATTTCAATTACAAATCTCGAATGTTTGTTTTTATGTTTCAATGAAAATTGTCTTCACCATAGGCAGGTATAAATAGTTATCTGTCTATACCGTAAGTCTCCCTGACACCTGGAGCTTCATAACCAAGGGTGCATCACCCGTCACTGGTTTTTGCACCCATTACAACCTTATGTTTAACGCTTGCTTCTTTGGATTGTAATGGACCGATAAACATTTTATATTTGTAATATTGGTAAGTGTGTAATAAGATAAATTATAAGATGGACCTTTTTTGCTGTTCTGTAAAGTATTTAGACGTCTTTTTATCCTTTCTTTATTATGAAAAAATAAATTCTTTAAACCATGTATTCACTGAGAAACAATGTCCTGAATATGAAGTTTCTGAAAAATCACTTAAATGTTTACAGAATTAATATTTCTCAGACAATGCTTTTCACATTAGTAGCGATGCAATATCTAATAGAGCCTTTACATTTATGTATTTCAAAATGAAATTGTTGTCTCACATTATCACCATGTTTAGAAATGTGTATCTTCACTCATATGCACGTGATACAAAACCGTAGGGGACAGAGGAACATAGTAGTAAATAAATTGTACTTTGGAAGAAATTTAATGTTTCAGAAACATTAATTTGTTCCAAAATGGGTTTTTTTTTTCAAATATAGACATTTCGTTCCTGACAAATGTTTCTCAGTGATAACATGGCTTTACCAACTCGCAACTAAATTCAAATGCATGACAATTGGATTCCAGTAAGTGTTTGAAGATAAAATTTCACTACTCTGAGTAGTGAAATAATTGTATTTAATTATTTACCAGGCAATAAAAACTACAAATAAAATTAAATGATGTCTGCCAGACCAACACTACACAACACAGAACAAAATATTTTAAAACGCCTCCTTTATTGCTAGTCTAGTGACAAACTAATAAACCCAATCCAAATAGCATAGACAATATCAGTGTCTATAAAAAACCTCATTTCTATTAACCTCCTTTTATTTAGCAGCAAAGCGCCCCGCACTGAGACTGAAGAGAAGATTGATGGTGAATCTACTGAGAGTCAAGACAAGGACAAGGCTGAGGAGGCCAGTGGAAGGAAGGAGTATCCAAAGACCAGATACGATGATATCAACCCTGGGCTGCTGAAGTGTCATATCTGTAACAAGAGCATGTGGGATGGCAGGTCGTTTGAGAACCATCTGAGTGGACGAGCTCATGCTATCATGATGACGAAGACGGCTGAGAGCTATGCGCTCACTGCTGATACTATGCGGCAAGAGTTTAAGGTGAATATGCAATGTATTTTTTTTAATTCAGGATTTCACAGACGGAGAGAGGAGGAGATACTATGCATTGTGCAGGACACTGTTGACTTGATTATTAAACTTTTGTTTTTTAGAACTAGAAAAAATTGGCGAGTTATCCTAATAAATACCTGATGGATTTGTTATTATCTGTCTTGCCTTTTCTCAACTATGTTGAGATGGGCTTCCAGTCTAACCAAGGGCAATCCTGGTTATTAGACTTATAAATCTATATAAATAAAAAGAGAAGTCCTGACTGACTGACTGACCGACTCCTCAACGCCCAGCCCAAACCCTTGGACCTAGAAAGCTGACATTTTACACAGAGATTCCCTTTATAATGTAGACAAGGAATAAGGAAGGATTTTTTGAAATTCAACCCCTAAGGGAGTTAAACAGGGGATGAATGTTTGTATGGAAAATCGTCATTTTGACGTGGGCGAAGCCGCTGGCAAAAGCTAGCGTGTAATGTATAGTGGGCTGGTGTCCGCAACTCCGCGTCTAAAGCGTTATTTTACGTATGAATGGGAACATTATTCGATCCACCCCAGCTCTCCAAGAAAGGCTAGAAACCCCTTGGGGTTACTGGCGATCTCGTGGACCTCGATCTCGTTAGACTTTTGGACGATAAAGATCTACGAATGACACCCGGGTCTAACGTGTTTGTCTAGCTGTGTGATAGATGAGCCCATTCCTAATTAAACCTTTCACACCAGATCCGCGAAATGAAACGCACTCGCAAGGCCGGCCAGCAGCCCGCTCGCGACTTCTACTGCGCCATGTGTGACATGTACGCAGCCGACGGTGCCATCCATCGCACCACGGTGGGCCACCGCAAGCTCAAGAAGTACCTGCACCCGACTTGCACGTCCTGCCACAAGGAGATGCCCACCCGGATCGAGTTGGATGAGCATCGGTTGACTGCGGAGCATTTGAGGAACATGCAGGATAAGCAAGAGATTGTTACTAAGCCTAAGCCTGAAGGTGAGTGAAATTAATAATGAAAATAGTTTCAGTAACAGTAAAGGAAGACCAAAGAAATGATGAATGGACTGTGTAAAGGATGATTTAGCAAGGAAGGTGTCTGATGAGATGAAGAGTTATAGAGATTATAGGGAAGTATGAAAGTAGAAGTCATCCTGCTCCAACCCCAAATGAATTAGGATATGAGCAAGAGAATGATGATGATCTTCTTATAAATTAAAAGAACTTTTGATTGTAGCAGTTATAAGGTGTACAATAATAATAAACTTTGACATACGAAAAACAAGATGGCATGCATCTTCTCATTGTCCTACAGTTCTCTTCTTTTTTCTTTAAAAAGCAAAAACATTTTTTGTAGCTGTACTGCAACCTTTCGAAGGCGGTCAATAAAAATCGATGTAATTTTTTACGAATACAATCTCCTTCAGGGCTTTATTTTTTACCTCCCCTATTCACACAAACGTTTCTTCCCAGTGATGGTTATTTCAACCCTGAACATGGAGCAGCTGTACCTTCGCGAGGACAGGCAGCGTCGTCGCCGCAACGATGACAAACAGGACAACGATAAGGAAGCTGCTGCTGATGATGCTGAGGCCAAGGAGGGAGAGGGAGGAGATAGTCAGGTCAGTTGCAGAATCATTTCATGTCAACTAATATTGTTAAGCTGATCAGTTTGTTTCGTTTTGTGGAGCGCTAATCTCAGGAATTGGATTGAAAAATCTTTTTGTATTGAATAGTCTTTTTATTGAAGAAGGTTTTAGGCTATATAACATAACGCTACGACTAATAGAAGTGGAGCTTAAATTAAAAATGCTGTGATAGGACTGAGAGGTACTGGGCCGTAATCTACCACGTGGGGTCGATGCTGGTTGGGGAACGCCAAAATATTAATTTTGTTCTAAGATGTTCCACTTTCCTCACAATGTTTTCCTTCACCATTTTCAATCAGTCAGCGACACATCAAGCTGAAATGTATAGTTTGCTGCCAGTATAACATGCCTTGTACAGATTTTCCATACAATGAGAAATCTACACAAACTGGTTTTGTGTAGTTTGATTGGTCGTCATTTATATCCAATCATTTCAAAGAATTGGTTTTCAATAGTTTGGTGTTTGAATTTTTTTTTTTCTCACTTAAAAATAAAAATTTCCCACCAGGAGGAAGGAGAGAAGAAAGAGGGTGAAGAAGCTGGTGAAGCTAAACCGGAAGTCGCAGCTGAAAAGAAGCACTCCATTGATCAGGATAACACCATTCTGGATTACAAGGAGGGCGATGAGCTGGCGGGAACCACTCAGGATCAGTTCCCATCTTACAGGTGAGATTGACTTATTAAATAATTTTTTTTTCATTGAAAATGTATTATACAGGACACTTGCACTGCACAACAAACAGGCCAGACAGAAATTACCACTGCTGCTGAGTATTCCAACATAAAATCACGCCTTTCACCCTCAAAGGGTTACACAGAGTCCTATCTATTGCCGATATGGGCAGACAACATTGTCATTGAGCTTGCCACAAACAAAGAGAGGCCTTTAATCAACAGTAGGTGGAGTCAGGCTGTGGATGGTGATGATGTACCTATTCGTACACCCACATTTCGACGGTGGTTTTGCTGTCTCTTGGTTGTTACTGAAAAGTTTTTTTTCGTCTTTTAACATTTATAACTTTTTTTGTGTACCCTCAGCACGGAACGCGGTGTCGGCGCGTCCTTCCTGTCGGAGTTCCGCTGCGTACAATGCAGTCTGTGCCGCAAGTTGTTAGACAGCGAGGAGACAGCTCAAGTCCATCTCCGCACCTGGAGACATCACCAGCTCTTCACTCGCCTGCTGTCGGAGAAGAGTGGTACTCAGCTGGTATGTACAACTTGAATCTTACTTTGTGTTTCTGAGGGGGCGACTACGTCAAAATGGAGAAAAAATAATAAGGGGTCCCTTCTAATGCGTGTGTGTGTTATGGGACATGTGGGAGAGACTGTATTCTCAGAGGTGTGTAGTGCTGCTCTTTTGTGTTGCTGCTGTCCATTAACGAATAAATACGTATTCTATTCTATTCTATATCTTATCATCTGCCTAGCGTTTTCTCAACTATGTTGGGTTCGGTCTTAGATGCAGCTGAATACGAGTATTTTACAGGGAGCACCTACAAATCGGCTTCCATAAAAACATAACATTTATTTATTTTCAGGCAACTTTGGCTCATAGATATATTTTTATATTTTACAGACATAATAGTTTGTGTTAATATGACTTTGAAACCTTCATCTTTATGCAAGTACCCTTTGTGTTCTGAAGGGATAAGCAAAGGTGTGTCTTTGAAGTCCGCCATCACATCTAAACCTGTAACATTGAAAATAACGTGTCCTAAAAACGTTATACTGGTTATAAATGAACAGGTACCCTGTATACTACCTCTGCCGGGATCCTGCCTGGCCCTATGCAATCTTTCTCTTATTATTTAGAGTATTACATTTGTCAACCATTCATCTCTTAACAGCAGGCAGCTTGTTAAGTTGTTACTGGTATGTATACAATTTTATAGCAATTAGTGATGGCAGATCGACAATGAAGATAAAGTAAAAGTTATTTGATGTCTGGTTTGTCATTCTTGTCAAAAGAGCAGTCTTTCAAATCGTGCTGAAGAGCGGCAATTTACCAAACACCTAGATGACTGGGCCCTAAAAGCAAAAGAAACGAAGGAAGGCAGAAAAAGAGAAGGGCCGGTGACATAATAATGAAATCAGGAAAAAGTTGCATGCATATAGCTAAAGGCAGGGAAAGGGGACAACTAAGAGTTTTTTCTTTTATATTAGCAAGCAAGCTATAATTATAAAATACGCACATGAATCCGAAAAAAAACATACCAATCGAATTGAGAACCTCCTCCTTTTTGGGAAGTCGGTTAAAAAATTACGTGGCAGTTCAACAGTCACTACTACACCACTAGCTAGACTACCATTGCTACCGGTAGCCATCAAGGTTGTTTACACGCGTAGAATTATGCGTAGCAAAGCTTCCAAACGGCTATCCTCTTCCTGAATTAGCCAATAACGAAACTAACAACAATTCATAACAGCTCCGCACTTACTTTAGTTTACTCAAAGAAACTAACACATATAAATATCTATTTTTATAGCCATACCCGTACCCGATACCCGAGGAGACGGTACAGAAGAAAGAAAGAAGAATTCGCGGTGTATTTTGGTTCAGCCGTTCAAAGTACAGACGTCATGTAAGACTTTCGTGCGTTGCGACGAATACGATCGACGCGGTGTACGCTGTGTTAATGTGTGGAGAAGATTCGTCGAATTTGTCGCAAAAAATTGGATGAATTCGTAGTATCTTATAACAAAAAGACCTCTTAACATTCAAATTCCGTAAGGGGGTGGGGAATGAGTGACTGTTGCTTTTGTAACTTTCAGTATCAGTGCTAAATGTTAATTCTTAATTGTTAACTCCAGAGCAGTGCTGTAAACGTTTTTGAGCATTTGAAATTTCTAGTTGTTGTGCATACAGGGTAGAAGGAAACTAGAAATAGTTAAATTTGAAAAACACATACCCTCCTTTTGGGCTTCGCCACAGAGGGGTAAAAACAGGTTCCTACAAAATTGCGATGAATAATAAATAATAATAATAATCACCTACCATGGTCAACATGATTGGCCAATTTTATTCATTGAAGTTCAGAATGATGTACTGAATAAACAGTTACCGTTTAACCGTCGGTATCCCTTCCATATTGTATAGTTGATCGTAATTAGCCCCGTAAATACGCATTGATGTTGACCTACCTAAAAGTTA
Organism: Diarsia dahlii; assembly: GCA_949775195.1. Classification (NCBI taxonomy): domain Eukaryota; kingdom Metazoa; phylum Arthropoda; class Insecta; order Lepidoptera; family Noctuidae; genus Diarsia; species Diarsia dahlii. The sequence continues at coordinate 15,665,383 of OX459213.1, forward strand.
TAATTACTTTAGATAACGAAATTACACCATACTAGATTATCACAGCGTACAGTCTAGTCGTATCGATCGCAACCCACGAAAGTACCCAAAGACTCGTAACCAGTAGCTTTAATCCCGAATACTCGCCACTATTTGGGTGTAAATGTCTTCCCTATGCTACCGGCTACCAAAGTACACTAGGCACGCTTTACTCTACTTATCTCATTGTTTTTGCATGACAAAAACGTTGACTGTTTATCTAAAAGGTCAAATTATATTGGCTAGTAAAACTCTGAAGATGTCGTGGGTATTGATATCTAAACATGTTAAAATAGAAAAAAGTAACTGACTTCTGACAAAAAACACTAAAAAGTGGACAATAAAGTGACTTCCGGTAGTCAAAGGCAAAAAAATTAAATCAATCAAATGAAATCAAAAATATTTATTTGCAAGAATATTGTACAATAGTTGTTACAATGAGAGATCACTTGATGTGCGAGTTTAGAAACTCTGTATTTTTTGTTTTGTTTTAGTTTGGATTTCGGTACTCATTACAACACATCTTTGGATGTTTGCTAATTAATCAAGTTTGACCCTATATGTGTATATTTTAAGTTCATATTATCTGTGAATGGTCACATTTTATCATTGTTTGTCCACAAAGCACGCATCCAACCTATCCGTTTCTCTAGTATTGATGTGCCTGAATGCATGAAATATGTCTTTCCGAGTTTCAGCCTTCAATGTTTTATTTTATTTTAAACCTTGCTGACTCGCCCTGGCAACACAATCATCTGCCTAGCCTTTTCCGGCTTCCAGTCTCACTGGATGCAGCTGAATACCAATATTTTACATGGAGCGACTGCCTACATTCATAAACAAATATACTATTCAAGAACACAATATCTCTTCTCGACGATCGAACCCATTCAGTATTTTACCGATATTGGTGATGATCAGTCAAATGTAATACCCAGCAGATCTCTAGTTTTAGCATTCATTTGGTCAGACTTGTTCTTACCACTCTCTGAAAGCATTGCGTTGAAGAATGACCCTGTTGTTTTTGTTCGACTCAACAAGTTTTTAATCTCAGATATTAAAAACTATTATGCGGCATTAACAATGCCGGGCTAAGGAATCCCTACCTGCAATAATAGAAATTGTGTGTACAGTGGACAAGTACACCTCTGCCTGACCCTATGAGCGATGACGTGATGTTATGTTAATATGTAAACTTATTTCAGACCAAGACCAGGTTTACACCTGAAGATTTCTTTTTTTGTTTTTTGTCGCGGGCTGGCAAATCTTCATGAATGTCCTCCACCCTAGGGCGGCCGGACTTGTATCTGTCAAACTCACTGACTAAAAATCACCCCGGTGTTCTCTTCCCACACTTGCACCGGGATCATGAGAACTAGTGCGCCTTCCAAGATCTGAAGTTTTCCTACATCAACTTAAGCTAAAATAATAATGATTTTGTAAAGTTTCCACAGGAGGGTCAATTTTAAATTCTATCATATCTTCAAGCCATTTTTTTTTATTTTAGTTACTACTTTTTTCTGTTTATCTATGTGTGTGTGTTAAACTATGGTGTAACTAAATATGGCTCTTTTGGCGAGTGGTATCTTTCTATACAATTTTACAAATCGTAAACACTGGAAACGAGATATTTAGCATACCGAAAACCCATTTATATAAATTTAATAAAACCGAAAACCCAAAATATCGGGAGCTCAAAACAAAAACTAAACATGGTAAATATCCCGTTTTTAGTGTGACATAAATGTATCAATATAAATTCTGCTTCCATGTTGCTAACCTTCTAAACATTGTCAACAGGGCCCCGGCGGTGATAGCAACAAGCGTCCATTGGACACTGAGGAGTCGGGCGACGCTAGCGACGCTAAGCGACCCAAGACTGATGAGGATGGAGAGGAACAGAATGGACACGATAATGAGGATGATGCCATGAAGGGTGAGTCTCTCTTTGTCTTACTCTGCTGTGCTCAAAGGTCTATCACTAGTATTGTTAAGGTCCGTTCACACCCGGCTCGGAGAGGAGAGCAGATGTTTTATCATGTTTACAACAGAGTTTTGAATAATAAGATTTATTTTTACATGTCACTTCTTTTGTTCTTGAGCGTTGTGAAATGTCAAAATAAATCTTATTATTGTAATCAAAACTCTGTTTTGTACGTGATAAAAGTCTGCTTTTTCCGAGCCGGTCGGTGTGAACGGACTAAGGGAGTCCTGAACTGAACTTGTGTTAGACTTGAGTCTTGACACACCTACATTCCGGCCCAAGAACATATTGTATTCACAGCTAGTCTGTTTATAATTTGACATAAACACCCACTTTTCAATACGGAATGACATTATTGACACCTTTAATATTTATTCATCATCATAATCAGCCCGGAATCACCCACTGCTGAGGCCTCCCCTTTTATCTGCCACACTTCCCGGTTCTGTGCGTACCTTATTCACGCCTTTGACAATATCGTCAACCCAACAAGCTTAAGGACGGCCCTGGTTTCTTTGGCCTAACCTATGTTGCTAAACATAATTTTGCCTTTTTCTAGATGATTCTGAGGAGGCTCTCCTGAAGGAAGGAGAAGACGAGGTCGAGGCTAAGCCGACCGGGGAGGAAGCCCCTAACGATGGACTGGAGAGCTGGGAGACCGCTGTTGATGAAATACTCGAAGATGAGAACGGCCAGGGTAAGTTTACGATTAATCATCATCATCTTCAGCCTATAATGTTCCCACTGCAGGGACGCAGGCCTCCTCTCAAAGAGAGGGATGAGCCAAAATCCACCACGCGTGCCCAGTGCGGGTTGCTGTCACATATCTTCGATTTTTTTGGTTCTAAGACATGTTGGTTTCCTCACGATGTTTTCCTTCACCGTTTTGAGAGCAGCGGTGATGAAATAAATAACACACAGTACGCCTGCCTGGGTTCCTGCTAACGAGCCACGACTTACTGTTCGTAAGCCAGGACCGCCACCACTAGGCCACCGCTGCTCTAAATATAACTCACTATATTATGTAATAATAAATCACATTTGAATCGTTATAAAGTTATTGTTGATATTTTTTTTTGTATTTAATGGCTGTCATTTTGGGACCCTGCGCATCTAACGACGTAAGTTTTTAGGCTAATTAAGTTTTGTTGTCTACAATGCCCTTCTCCATACAACTATAATATGTAATAATACCAGCGTATTACTGTCCCACTGCTGGGCAAAGGCCGCTTCTCAAACGGAAGGCTGCTCCAGACCAGTTGGCGATTTCTTTTTTTCTTGATGTCTGACTGGCAAAATACAACTCATCATCATTGTCCTGCCCTTATCCCAATTTATTTGTGGTCGGCGCAGCATCTCTTCTTCTTCCATACTTTTCTATTACTTGTCATCTGAGCAGTCATCTCCTTTCCAGCCATATCATCCTTCACACAGTCCATCCATCGTTTCTTAGATCATCGGATCATCTTCTACTCTTACAGCCAAAAAAAATATTCAAAATACAACTATAACCAAAAATTATTCTACAGCTGCTGTAAAAAAAGAAGAACCTGAGCCCGAGCCCGTCGTCGAAGCGAAGCCGGAACCAGTGGTGGAGGAGAAACCTGTAGTAGTGCCTGCTGTAGTTCCCGCACCCAAGCCCGCAGCGCTCCTCGACGACAAGCCCCGCGCCTCCCCGCGCGGCCGCGGTCGTGGCCGGGCACGAGGTCGCGGCCGGTACTAACTACCTCACCGCCACTTTTATTTTAATGTTATTATCGTCCTAGGCTGTACATGCTATTTTTAGTTTAGTCGGTTTTTTGAGCTTAGACCTCGTATTTGTGGGACACAACAGTTGAGAGCTTCTCACGGCAAACCAAAATCAACCGTATCACATGGCAATCTTATAGCACGCGTAGCATGACCACCATAGAAACGAGTTTCATCGATGTAAGAGTCGACAAAATGGAAGATTGTAGAAAGATTTCATGTCGAGTATTGAAAGAGCTTTGTCTAGTTTTAATGAGAGATATAATCGTCATGCTGCACGGGTAGGTTGCTATTGCACTGACAATACTGTAAAAGAATTGTAATCATTGTTTCCTGTCAAGAACAATGATTAACACATTTTTAAACACACGTACGAGGTTTTGACGAGGCTTTATCATGTCCAAACACTGAAACATTACATATTTGGCAGTGATGTTTCCTCGCAACAAAACATCGACGGTAGGAATTGACTGTTTGACTACTGTTAAAAATTCACGAAAATATTATTTCAAAGAACTAACAAATAACACGTTGTGTGAAAAAAGTAATAAAATCGATAAAAATGGAGTAGCTACATACTTTAGAAGTTTTTGGTGGGGGCAATTTCTATCCTTATCGCCCGAAACGGACATTTGTACTACGTAACTATAGCGGTAAGAAATATGACGTCACATTTCTGTAGCGCTGTCTTTGTCTATCACGTCATTTAAAATCAGTTAAAACTAAGCCATTTTTTTTGAACGATTTTATTACTTTTTTTACACATCGTGTTATTTCTGTTACCTCTTCGAAATAATAACATTTTCGTGAATTTTTATCAGTAGTCAAATAGCCACTTAAGTCGTAAGGAACATCAAGTGCAGTGTTCAATTTGCAACGTTAGGCTCATTATTGAAAGTTAAAAATCCCTTTCGACATTTCCACCGTCAATATGTTGCTTTAACGCCTTCTGTGTTTTAATGCCCTCGTTAAGCACTTGCGACATAGGACGATGCATGGGTAGATTTATCTAGAAGTTTTTTAGGAATAGTAATTACTACTCTACCAATACAACTAGTTATCTAGTGATATTAGAAGAGTAGTGGGGATATTTACTAAGAACTCAACACTCCAAGATAAACTACGGTTATCGAGGAATAGATATTAAAAGAAATGTAGAAAGGTTTTTACCAGCAGTGGGATAGAATAGAACAGGCTAGCTGAAATATAAACGGAATAGGGGATCGGACTGGGTCAAAATAATATGATTCTGTTTAGTCCGTAAGTTAGATTATCGAAAAATATTGAATACGTGTTTTTTGTTTTATCAAATCAATAAAAAATTACGAAGATAAAACGCGTCAAAGATCTTGGAGTGGGGCTTGAAACGTCACTTGTGTCGTAAAAATGTACTATCATATGACGTCACACGAGTTTTCGAAGCACTGTATCGTCTTCATTTTAAGTTTACGTGAAAAAAGAATCTCGGAGTGATGCAGCATCACCCCGACTCACTGGGGCATCACCGCAGACAGTTCCGACTCACCGTGAACTATGCGGCATCCGGTTCCGACTCACTGGAACCTTCCACTGGCTGACAAGCGCCAAGACTTAACCTGCTTTCGACCTCCGGTCTCGGAGGGGAGTGATGTGGCGACTAGCGACATCTATCGCAACACCTGCGTACTAACAAACGATCGACAGAAGTTCCTACATCGCGCTATCAACATTATCCGCGACATAAGTCTATATAGGAAGTTCCCGACTTACAACTGTCGGGCAGTTAGCCCGCCGGACACAACACCCGTCCGGTCGGAGGATCCTCCCTTTTCAATGAGGGATGAGGAGCTTTACACCCTGTTCCTCATACCCCCAAAATCATTTTCTTGTTTATACAGACGAACACACACCACAAACCCAAAAAGTAAAGGCTTTTTGGTATGGATAGACCAACGTCTGTCGCTGTTTACACAAAGAGTTTGGCTGATTAAAGTTGTTGCCAATTAAGATGTCAATAGCGGTCATTGCCCTTTCCTTATTATATCTTCGTACGAACCAAAACAAAATGAACCATGTATCGTTTTTCATTACAAAAATCTGTTATAGATCACGATAGATAACGAACAGGCTTATTTTTGAATTTCAAAGTTAAGAACTTTAATAAATGTAGGTGGGTCAATGACCGCTATTGCGATTTTAATTGACTGCAACTATAGAAACATAATGTGCATTCAATATTTTGGTCTAAACCAATCATAAGTGTGCGTATGTATTACACGAAAGTGTATGAGATTTACATAATATTTAGAATAATTCACGCTATTTCTGAATCTAGAAAGTATTTTCAATTTAAAAGCAGATATGGCCTGTAGTAGTAATATCATTGGATATTGTTCCGCATTTTAATTTTTACACTTACTTTTTTTTATTGTAAAATACCATTTGTCTTTCCATTTCAATAAAATTAATTTTATTAAATACATTTTAACAATGAATGTGGTAGTTTAGTATTGTGTGAATGCCAACTCATATTTGTACGGAGCAGAGTGAATGTTTTACCTGGGATATTTACTTAAAAACTATAAGAGTTAAGCAATCAATTAAAAAGTTATCTTTCAATTTTAGATGTTAGTAAAATAACCATGAGGTAATTTCTTTGGGACTGATTCAAAATTATTAGGTTGACTAGGCGCATATACATTGGCTAGTAAATACACAAGAAATTGTTTTTTTTTATTGTTTTAAGATAAATGTCTAAAAAATCTTCACTATACAAGTTTTGCACAACATGTCTGGCGACAAAATTAACGTCTTTTTATGTCGTCGTAATGCCTTTAATTTCGCTTACTTACTAAGTGCACAACTGTAGTAAAATAGAGATTACTTAAAAAAATCTAGCATTCTAGGTTAAAAACATTATAATCGAAACTTCATTGTATCTCAAAATTTTTAATTATTAACTAATATATCTATAAAAATTGTAGTAAACGTAGATAAATAAAATAGAATAGGCTTGCTTTTTCTATTAGAGAATGTCACTTATTAGCCAAAATTCAATCAAAAAATTCAAAATTCAAGGGTTTATTCAATAACGCTGCTTCTTGTAAAGTTATAATTATTGTTTGCTCACATCACATCATCATTTTCCATCTTCTTATTTGAAGCAGAGTTTGTGAATAAAGCCCTTCTAATTTAGGGGATCCTTGATTTTATAATCATACACAAAAAGGGTGGCGCCTACGGGGTAGGGTAGCTAAATCACTTCATCTAAATATTCGATTTTGAATGAATGAACCAACTTTAATTAATTCCAAATCTACACCCTAACTACTCAGTTTACATATTTTGTTTGATTATTGCTATTTATGTCATTCATACACTATATTTATGTGTCTATTGAAATAAAAATAAATTAGTAAAATTTTATGTTGTTTTATTTTGTTTTCCTCTCTAGCTGTTCTATTGTATGAAAATTCTGGTGGATAGACTGAGTTTCAATAACACTTGACCTAGATCTACTAAAAAAATATAAAATATTACTTCCTACATTCCAAAGTGAAAGAAATATCCCAGGAGAAATACCCTGGGATATTAGATTTAATTTCTAACATAATTTTATACCAAAATTAATGCAAAACTCATTGCACTATTTCCCCTGGCTGAAACATGCACATACTTAGGTTTTCTATTCTTTGGTTAGGCAGTCCGAGTCCGACCCTAGAGGCCTAGAGTATATTTATGTTCTGTGGTCCGACCGCCGACGATGAACGAGAAACTAGATACTATAAACGAGTTGGCGATCAGCGGGAAACGAGAGTGTAGTTTCGATAGTTTTGTCGCCAGGCTGCAAGTGCGACGAGCGATTACTCGCGCCACTCGCCCGCGGTAGCTCGGACCTGTGCAAATCTGTAATACATCATTCGTTACTCGTTCGAGTTTATTTTTGAAAGCTCGTCGCTGAGCGACAAAACGAGTAAAGCGAGTCGTCGCTGAGCGACAAAACGAGTAGGTAAAGCGAGTCGTCGCCGGCAGTGTGAACAGTCAGAGAGCAACTTCCTTACATAGTATAAAACAAAGTCGCTTTTTTGTCTGTATGCTTAAATCTTTAAAACTACGCAACGGATTTTGATGCGGTTTTTTTTAATAGATAGAGTGATTCAAGAGGAAGGTTTTAGTATATAATTTGAACGACATCCACGCGGGTGAAGCCGCGGGCATCAGCTAGTTTAATATAATTGCATCTCTTTCGTTTACACTGAATGTACATTTATTGTGCGTTTCTTGAGAGAGAAAATCGCCGATAGTCGTTTTCTCATGTAAATCAGAACGTTCGGCCAGTCGAGATGGGGAGCTGGCTGCTACCATTGAGGTATATGTACTTACGAAGTACATATACCTCAATGGCTGCTACTCCAGTATTTTGTGACGATAAAGTGACGCATACAGACGCCAGCCAAAGAATTGGTGACAGAACAGTTCGAAAGTTAGAAGCATTTATTTATGGCCGAACGACCTGATATCAGAGCGTTCGGCCAACCTGAAATAACTGAGGACCTTAGAGAAACTGTTACTGAATAAAGACTTAGCGACGATTTGGTGACAAACAACCACTGCTTTACTTTGCTCGTAAAGCCACCGGTTAAAAGCAAAATAAATTTTAGTTCCTGGAACATCAGGACGTTCGGCCAACGTAATCTCCATAACTGGGTTTTTTGTTAAAATACAAATAGATAAGTAGGGAATCAAAGAAAATATTTAATAAATAAAAAATATTTTTATTATCTTAAAGCTACGTCATATTCTACTTCTTCATCAATTTTAACATTAACTTGGTGTCGTTGATTTGTGTTTTTAGTCGTTTCTTCTTTTTTTCAACAGGCTTGATTTTTGGTTTTGATACTTTTGTCTGATCTGTAGCTTTGTCCTTTACAACTTTCTTTGGTTCATTCCGTATTTCACTAGCTGTTATGTTCTTTACGAGCTTACTATTACCACTAACCACTTCTTTTATTAAAACTTCTTTCTGAAAACTAACCTTCTTTTCCGCGTTTATTTTCTTTTTCAAGATTTTGTTCGATACTATCGCACTTGTGTCTTCAACTTTCCGAGCTTTAGAGGCTTTGTTTAGTGCCCTGAACTTATTCTTGCCGAATTTCACCATTTTAAATTACATTTAATTGAAAATATAGGACAAAAATACTCCACAACAAAATGCACATGCAAACAGCAACAGCACAGCAGTCAGCACTTGACTGACATCAGACGTCAGTGCCAAATAACAACGTTATCCAAAGACGGTGTGTCAAGTACGTTTAGTTCATTTTCACGTCAACAGAGTACGTACAGCCTGTCTTTATAGTCATGAAAATAAATGAGGGCGCTGCACATAGCAACCCTGTATAGTGTGACTAAAATGGTTTTGATACTAGCACATTATTTTGTACTAGAAGCAAACCTGGTTTTAATTAAAATCTGATATCTTATTTAAAAAAAGTACAGAAACCATAAACAAAGATGCGACCTTCATTATAAATGATAATACCAGCCTATTACTGTCCCACTGCTGGGCAAAGGCCTCTTCTCAACAGAGACGGGCACGAGCACTGATCACCACGCATGCTCAAGACGGGTTGGCGATTTCAGACTTATAATAATTATAAGTCCAGATTTCCTCACGATGTTTTCCTTCCGACCTTCATTGAAATAAAAATGAGTAAATAAAAGAAAAATGTTCGTACATATTTTTAATTATAGTACATTACTGCAGCGGCCAGCAACAGAGGCATTGATGGTCGAACGTGTAAATGTGGGCCGAGGCGAAGCCGAGGCACACATACGTAAGTCCATCAATGCCTAGTTGTGGCCAAGGCTTGTATAGTACTTTTCTCTAATAATGCTAGGAAATTAAATACAATTTACTTTTCAAAATCACATACAACAATAATTTTTCACGCGTTGAAGAGTTCAGCCAATTCGAAATTTAAATAAAACCTTTAATAAGTCACCTCCTTGGTTGCTATGGTTCAGAGTAAAAGATCGTTCCATTTTTAAATAACACGACAGATATGAGTTTAGTATGTAATTTATTTGGCCGCTAAACACGACAGATATGGATTTTCATACAACTTTTGCCGGCCGCTGGTCGCATGTATCTGGCCAGTACAGCAATTTCGATTTATCTCGAAGAAGGTTGTCAAAATAATGCTCAAATTTCCAAGCATGTTTGAGAAAATGTTATATTTTAACTTTTGTACCACTGTATGCCCATTTTCTCTTGCCTGTTTTGCTGCAATATGTTGTTCGATTAGAGCCTTTCTGTTATTTTGATCTTCTTGTAAGAAAATCCAATCGATTTCAAAATTTTACGCAGGACTTCTAGGCTACATTTAAAATCCAGATCTGTTTCAGCGAGATTTTATGTTGAAGTCATCCATTTCTTTCTTAGGACGGCCTGATCTGTGTTTGCCTTCATCTGCAATACGCCTCACTGTACTCTCAGATTTTCCTGAAAGAAAGATTTAAAAAAAGATGTAATATCTAACAGAAAATACATAGCACTGTTTTTATTTCAAACATGTTAAAACTTATTCATATTTAAAATCACCGGTAAATTTGATTACCCAAAACTTCGATCAATAATAGTACTAGATTAAGCATCAGGAACAAAACTAAGTCGCTCAAGTGGCCACGTTTGCACACACGTAAACATCTACATAGCATCTTAGAAAAAAGTTCAATATTATTAACAACTTCAGATGATTATAAACCTTAATACTTAAACATAACGTTCAATTATCATTGTAAAGTATATTTATTTAAGCCCTTTCATCGGAGAAAGATTAGAAGCAAAACCAATTTTAAATGTCGCTCCAAAGTAAAAAGTCATCAGTACAAAAATATTCATTCTAAAATGAAACTTAAACTCTAAGCAATACGGTTAAAAGCATTTTGTGTACAATGTCGTGCTTATTCTATTGCGGAACTAGCGTTCCCTGTTCAAGAACATGATACAATAGTTGGTGCGTTGTAGCAAACATTGGCCAAACAATTATAATATTCGCTGATTTAATTATATTTACAGTTTAATTATGTCTAGATATTATGAAAAAGCACATAATGATATTAAATTACCGAAAAAAAGATATTCCTTCCAAAACCTTGGTGTTACGGTGGTTATTTACGCAGTTCTTGAACGCATACTGCGGTATTTTGACGTCTTAATGTTGGCTATGATTGGACCGTACTGATTTGAAATAAGACCACAAATACGTTTGTGGTCTTATATTTCGGGCCGTTTTTGAAGCGCTTATCGGGAATCTAGTACATTATTGATCGAAGACCCAAAAGTATCAAAAGTTAACGTCGCACTACAATATGAGCTACTTACATTTGCAATCTAACCTATAAATGCGCAATGTAAACAATGCTTATTTTAGTCTTAAAATCGTATATATAATAAATTTGTGACTTCTGGTAGATAAAAAACAAACAATAACACGATTACATACCTGTTATAGCTGCTGTTCGAGTATAAATATCATCCAAATTTGATAAAATTTGGTCAGCTTGGTGTTCTAACAAACATCGCTGATATACTTTGAAATAATTGCATTAAAAAATGCAAAAGATATCAAGATAAATAACAAGTTGATGACAGCCGATGACATTTGATGTACCATGATTTAGTGTTGCCTTACTTTTGAATAATGTTAGTTCCTCAAACATTAATTTCATGACTTTATTTATAGACAAGCTGCATAATATATTTTTTTTATGGTTGACGTTCCAGGGTAGCCCGCGAAATTCAAATTTTCTTACGTTTTTAATTCTTACGATGAAATACTCAAGAATGAGTATTTCATCAAAAGGTCATTCTTGAGAGTTACATGAACTTGGAGGGTTGTAATGATGATTTTGATGATTATAATTCTATAACTGCATACGTCTTACAGCCGCGAATCATATTTTCACTAACATATAACCTAGCACTGGCCTGCAAATCGCTAAAAACGTAAAAAAAATTGAATTTCGCGGGCTACCCTGGAACATCAACCTTAATGCCTTTGTTGGTACCACAGCTGTTGGTACATAAAAATGAGTAATTTTGATCCTATTACGGATATCGTACTAGTGAAAAGGTGGCACTAACGCAGCAGATGGAAAACACAAAACATATATGGGTAACGGGATGGAAAATGGGAGAATGCAGACGTAGTGGGCGTAGGTAAGCTAAAACACACGCGGTTGCGGTTGCACGCTCGCGTATCTTTATCTCTGTACCTATTGAAAAATAGTCTACGCAGATCTGACTCACGCAGGCTGGACGGGTTTTATATGAATAATAATACCCACCCCTGTGTATACATGCACTAAAATTCGCGCCGGATATCCCATTATCAATAATTGATTGGACATCGATGCGGCCATCTGCTTTGTGCACCCCCTAACGAGCACGCACCGGCGCGAATTTTCGTGCACACACCGAGGGGTGGGTTTTCTTGATTATCTAATTGGGTTGGTAGGATTGTCTAGGTTGATCCGTGAATAGATGACCACCAAGAGGATAGGAATCTTTTTATTGTTTGTATTTTTTCTCTTTACAGTTGATGGTGATAACCACGCCTTAATTAGCATAATAAAACAATAAGTACACTTTCTTCAATAATTTATTATTGTCATATCGTCTCCTTAAGACATTGCGCTTAACAGAAACATCGACACATGTAACATTGATATACAAATACATGATTAAACCTACGACGAAAATATTTAAATCTAAACATAAAATATAATAAATATATCAAAAGAAATGAGCAAAATAAATGCATTCAAGATTGCATCAATATTTCTGCATCAGTTTATTTCGAGCGCGTCTTACTTATATAATTAAATTACAAAATTATTATTCTTTATCACATAGAAATTAACAATGTTGCTATTACATAAAAATGGTACGTATTTATACGTTTTTGAGATTCGGGTGAGATTGATTTTGTGCTAGCGTGAGATAGAAGCTACTAGTTTACAACGTGTATCAAAAAGGGAAAATACCTACTTAAGGGTGTACTTCAGTTCATTAACTGTATAAAATCTTTCTTGTGACCAGCCTCATATTCACGATAAAGTAATCAGGTTATCCATTCAACATGGAATTAGCAATTTCCGTTATACAGGCTAACCTGGATAAGTTAAGTTTAGTTCACGAATTTACGTATGCCCGGCGACCAACCACTCAACTACTCAAGCTATATGCAATACAAAATTAAGCTGATTTCTAATTTTACGAGAAGCGCATAAAAAGTGAGGTCAGATTACAAATTTTTTTTTTTTTTTGGTACCTATGTATGACTATAGGTACCCTATTTGTTACACGTTGTAGTTACAAGCGTATGGCCCATGTTTAGAAATTATCCACCAGAGTTCTCATTCACATTCAAGGTTTGTATAAAAGTTATAATACGCTTTTTTTGTTCTTATTTAATAACGTTTTCCACGCTTAGTTGGAGCTATTTAACATATTATTATACTGATACTTAAGGGTCAATTAACATTAAAATTTGTTTACAAAACATCTCATACAAACTAGTCCAATATCTAGAGACTCTTCATACAATGACTCATGATTCTTACTTAAATTCAAGAGTTTTAACATACTGTTTCAAATTAAAATCCAGTAGTAGGTATTTTCCGAGTGTTCAGAGGCAACAATGCCTCATGTTTCATCATGTCTCTCTGTCAACTGTCACGCTATGATTTACTACGTTTTCTTTTATATCATTGAAACAATGACTCGAGTTTATAACTTCAAATATTTGTTATTTGAATTAAACCATTTATTGGTGGAACTTTTACTTATTTAATCTTACTTCAGCGCGTAGACGAGGACGAATATCTCCATGTCTTCTCCACAATGAAGCAATGTTCAAATAACACACAAGAGGATGTGGTAGAAATGCAGTTATCAGAAAGGTGGACGAAATGAGCATACGAGAGCCATTGCATGTTAGAGTCAAAATACATGATATTATAAATACATTTTAACATGGCTACCTCAGGTAACTGTGGCAGTTGCAACTCGCAATGGAATGTTTTGAGTATGTTTCGAACTTTTTTTAAATTTACAAAACTAAAAGTTCCCAAAAATAATAATTAATCTACGCCACAATTTCTATATTGTTACAACACCTACTATTATGCCAACAATTACGCTACATACAGTCATACCACTAAAATAAAATGATAAAAAAATAGTTTCTTGCATTGTCATAGCTTTTAAAAAGCTGGTTTTGTGGTGATACAGATTTTTAATTAAAATAAACATACGGTTTTGTAATCATAAATAACATTAATTTCTAGTATGTTTTTGCATTGAACTTATTTGACTATTTTCACATATTTATATGATTATCATATTTATTTGATTACAACATTCAAACATTAAAACTAAACTTACAGTGCGATCAAATTATCTTGGCAGCTCCGAACTTCGTGCAGGTCATTTTGTTACAACGAATGTATAAAAGTGCTACGATATTTATTTTATTTGTATTTCTCACTGTATATAATAGATATTTTCTGATCGTTTAAGTATTGGTTTATCTGGCAATAACAGTTTTATTCCCAAGTTTACATGCGTAAAATTTCGCAAAGCCTATGTTCAGAGCTGCCAAGATAATTTGATCGCACTGTATTCTAAGAAAATCGAAAAAAATTATAATAATAAAATGTTTCTTTGGGAATGGCAACACTTAGATCTTAGTTTAGCACAGCCATACTGACAAATCAACCCAGTATTACTTTTATAATATATTATACTTCTAAAAATATAATATATTCTAATATTACTAGAAATATACTGACTAGTGACTACATTGTTTTAAATACCAACGTAGGTAGGTACTTCTAAGGTTTTTAATTTATTTTTCAATGTGGTAACAAAAAGATAGGGAAGTCCCGGTACTGGGTTGTCCATTTATTGATCAGACGAAAGTTTGACAACATCAAAGTCAGTATGTTTCTAAAAATATATAAATATTATAAAAATAAACCTCCAAAAAACTGTAAAGCTCACGAAAAATCTAGGAAACTAGAAATTTAAAGCAAGCAATTAAATAAAATACATACCTAATGTGTCTAAATTCAATTAATTTTGTAGCGCAATGTAGGTACATTCCTAATTCACTCACTTTTTATTACAATAACTTGTATCAATCATCTTTTCTCATTTTGACACTACGTAACGTTACGAAAACTAAACATTTATATAGCTTAAAACATTTTTTAAGAATACATACAATTATTCTAAAGAGTTACAGGCTTAAACAAGCTACAACTAACGTTGTTACATAGTGTTGTACTATTGTCCATTTCAAGCAGGTGCACTTCAAATAGAGCTGCCATAATCTACGCAAATGCCTGTAATAGCCAACAAACAAACCCCAGACTGACACTGATTATATTAACGCCAAAAACCCGCCACTGCGAAAAAATCTCTCCTTAAACTAAAGTCGTTCCCACGGTCTGCACGTTTCAGCATTTATGGCAACCCTAAATTAGAGGGATGGTTTGGAACTTTTGATAAATAAATTAGTTATGGTTCCAAACTTGGTTGAAATTCGGTTACTATAATTTTATATTTCGAAATAACTTGATTTAACCATGATTTAACTCACTGGTCATTTTGGGACTTAGCTATTGACAGCTATAAAAATGAGTTTTGACCGAACTTCCCCATGGTGTGGCTTTGGTCCCAAATACTTTAAGAAAAGACTGTTTTTTAAATTGTGGTCGAATATTGTTTTTAAGACTTCTGACTTCTGGGTTACCTATGGTCTAGGGCCTAGGATATTATGAAGTTGGTCATTTAATGTGAAATAAAGTGGTGTGATCAAGCATTAGGATGAGTTTTTTTTTTAAATAAGTCAATTCATCGTCTTATTTTAAAAATCTCTTCTATTCCAAATAATAATAAATTATCTGAAAAGTCAAAAACAAAAGCGGCTACTTTTATTTTTAATTTGTAACTTAAAAACTAATGTCTGGTAACTGGATGCACGGCAGAGTGCACATCCAAGTTCGTCACTCAAAATAACAAATACACTCTAATATAATTAAGCTAGCGTCATGAAATTTTACTATTTTGCATTTTATTTGTTATTTGTTAGCAAATTGGCTTTAATGTTAATTCAACTATAATATATTATTATGTATGTAGGTAGGTGAATGTCTTGTGGCTTCAGACTTGCTTGCTTCAACTCTCTCGGCTAAGCCTTACGCTATTTTTATTAAAATCAAAACTTATTTGAGATTTTCTTACAAAAGTAACAAAAAAAGGAATGTAATCGTCAAAATAGGAATGATAAAAATATAGCTATACTAATTTTTTTTTACGTATTTTGATTACTAAATGATTTTTTACTGTTTTTGTAAAGCTTTACCTGTAATAATTATCTATATCCTTCCCTAAACAATATAATTGCGGGCTTAGCGTACGTAATGAAGATATAAGCGATAACCCTAGCATTTCTTAAGCTGTTACCTAGACTTTCATTATTTCATGCACTTTTGTTGACAGGATCTTTTTAATTTTTTTCTATCAATGGCTGACTATTTAGTGCGGTATCTTACTTTTTTGCCCTTAAATATTTTTTCATCGTCAACGAAATGATACTACTTTACGCACAATTAAATTATTTCTATTCATTGTTTTTTATCGCTCGCCAGCTTCCCATAATGCTCCTTAAATACACAATGACCAGTTCATCTTGATCTATGGCGAAAAATGAAACTAAATCTAAATGTACTGAATTTGACATAAGAAAAACATTCCAGCTTGGCAAGCAGCGCATACACTGGTCACGTGTAATTATCTACTATAATATGATGTCATATTATTATAATATACCTACTTACATATTTGGTAATTGAGTACATTTAATTGTATTTAAAACATACAACAAGTAGGCGGCTCACACACTTGCGAAAAAACGCATAGAAATAGAAAATCGCATTAGCGACTGGAAAATTGTATCTAAATATGTGAGCAGCCTATACCTATATTCTTATACAGTGAATAGTATAACAGTTTTCTTTCTAATATTAAAGCACGATTGCACTTGCCTGTTTTACTAAAAAAACTACTGTTGGAAGCTTTACAGTGTACCCAGCCAAGTTCAACATAATACTGCCTAAATGTATTTTAATGATTAAACTTGTAAGGATTTCTGACCATCTATCTTCCCAAAGGGTACCCAGAAAATGAGTTGTAAAGGTCAGATAGGCAGTCGCTCCATGTAAAATACTGGTATTCACTATTCAGCTGCATCCGGTTAAACTGGAAGCCGATCCGATTATATTTGAGAAAAGGCTAGGCTGATGATGATTTGCTATACTTTGAAATAATAAAACTGCACACTTCTATAAGCGTATTTTCCTTTCATAGTAAAACAGGCAGGTTTAATGCCTTACCGAAGTGGTCGGATATGTTGTCGGAAGAAGTCGTCGTGGAGGGCATTCACTGAAAATTAAGATAAATCATATATTAGATTTTATTTAAATGCGAAACACGGAATGTGATCAAGGTTCGGCTGCAGTGGCTACATCCATTTATTAGAAATTAATACTAGGTAGTTAGGTACCAAATTATTTTCGAATTATTACTAAGTTTTTTAAGAACAAAATATATTATTTATTATTATCTCTTTATTTATTTTTTTGCTAGTTCGTCTCTGTCAAACCCTTCAGAGATTACAGGCATGATGTCATCCTAATTTCCATTGAGCTTATGGAACTTACCTTAATTTTGGGACGCGATGATAAAGTCAACTTTTGCACAAGGAGGGTAGCGAAATCTGAAAAAAAAAACACAGTCAAGATATATGTAATAAATAATACTAATAATAATAAGAAAATAAATAAATAATAATATACTAATATACTAATAATACATCAAAATAAACTTTTGAAAATGCTGTTACATGGAATCAATAAACTAGCCTATCGTAGTCCACAGTTGGACATAGCATAGGTATAGCGCAAACTGCACCACCTATTACACACTGTATTTCAGTATCCAGTCTGTCTTAGCCACCTTTTTAAGATCGCTGGTCAAAGTCAAATTTAAAGTCAAACTTCCTATTTGTTTCAATTAGCCCAGTAAAAGGCACTTTGAACGCGAAACTTTTAAAAAAAGCAAATAGAATCGATTGTCATTTGTAGAAGATTGGGCAAGACAGTAAGAAGACATCGTTACTTTTTCAATAACCCTCCTATTGGACTTCGCCGCAGATGGGTAAAAAGTCACACAACATTTAGAATAGGTACATGAATAGGGATGTTAACAAAAAAAAACCTAATTAGTCCGTCTGATAGATTTCCAAAAAAATATTGGACACATATTTTTTCTTTTTTCACGTAAACAAACAATGAAGACGATATAGTGCTTTGAATACTCATGTGACGTCATATTCTAAGACATTAGTATGACATTTCTTAGCGAGCAGTGACGTCACAACCTCCGTCTCTCGTCTCAACTCAAATCTTTGACGCGTTTTATCTTCGTCATTTTTTATTGATTTGATAAAACAAAAAATACGTATCCAATATTTTTTGATAATTTAACAGACGGACTAATTAGAATCATATTTTTTTTAGTCAGTAAACATCCCTATTACTAATATAATTTGGCAGCGATGTAGGTACCCTGAACATCTAAACTCTAATACAGTTGTCCATTTAACTCCAAGCAGTAGGTAAATAAGTGTGACGATAACTCACTGGTGATGGGGCTGAACCACTTGATCCTAGTCCTGGGATGCAGCAGCAGCAGGTACACCGGTACAGCAGTCAGGATCATCAGACATCCCACGCCGGTCTCCGCGGGAGACGCGAAGGCTGGGAAGGCTACCACCAGGATCGTGCAGATTATGTAGATTACTGGAATGGAAGATTACGTTTTAGTTTAGTGTTTGATGATGAGTGATAGAGAAGTATGGATGAAGAAGACATGCTGCGCTGACCCCAAATTAAGGTTGAACAAGCCAGCCATTCTTCCATACAAACTTACGAAGGTGATTACTCCTCTGTTTGACGGTGTAGGTTCAAAATTAAAAATTGTATCAACTGGTCTTATCATTATCTAGGTCTGTATGGAAGCAGAATTGGAAAAAAAAATTGATTTGGAAGTTATGAACGTCAAAACTTTCATATTTTAGCACTAATTTTAACTCATCTTTGGGCGTAAATAAGTAACGTTTATAGTATGAAAAAGAAAAAAGTGAAACCATACGGACATAGATTAGTTATTAAAAAATTTTAATAATTTGATTTTGAACAGATACATTCAATAGATTTTTCATGAAACCAAATATACCAAAGGTCTGCATAGAAACAATCGCGCGCCCGTTTTAGTTGTGTCTCTTTCGCGCTATGCATTTCGCTCGTGATGTCGGGTGAAATAGCATGCATTTTAGCCCCGCCCACCAACTAGTTCGTGCCGTTGGCTTTGTTTACCCTTAAGAAGGATAAGGGCCAGAGTGATGATGACTGGAATGGAAGATTTATAATAAGTGAATAACTGGAACCTTTAACATTATTTATTATCAGGCAGGAAGCTGAGACGACTGATAGTTGCCAGTATCCTGTTAATACTTACTAGTTTTTCTTTTTGAAGTGGTTCACATTTTTGGCTGAGATTACTTATCAGAGCTTATTCCACGATCTGACTGTTCGGTTGGTTAGAAAGTGTTTAAAAAGTTCAATTAGTGGAACCGTCTCTGTCCATCACGACACCATAACTAATAAACCAATGCAATAGATATCTACTGAAAAAATGGCAAAGTATTTTCTTTCTGCAGAATTTGAATGTACGATGAAACTTGCGAGCTTTTGATAAAAAGTAAATATATCCCTTGGCCTACTTACTAGGGAAGAACAGGTTGACTCTGATGGGTCGTTCCAGGTTGGGCTGCGTGTACCTCAGCACAGGTAAGCACAGGACTGCCGCACCGATACTTAACTGAAAACAAAACATAAGATCCATGTCAGTTAAATTTCATTAAAAAAAAACATTTTTAGGACTTTTAGTCAGCAACTGACCACTATATTTTTCCAAAGATGGCTTCACGTATCGTGGTTACTACCTTGGCTATGCTCCAAATAGGCAGCTTTTCTAGCGCCTACTATACATGGAATTGGGTTTCTCCAGACTTTTTTTAATCTCCATATCCATCCTAAGGGCTCTAACTTCAATCACAGAGAGCGCTCTACCGCTCTGTGGTTGAAGTTGTTCCTTCATGTTCCTTCTTAGCCCTTTGTGTCCAACCTTCAAAATGAAATGTAAATAACACTCACCCAAGTAGCGAAGCCCACATAGTTGATGAGCGCGTATATGTCGGACACGGTGAGGTACACCAGACTCAGCAGTGCGACAGCTAACACTGCAGCAGCCGGAGTGGCGCGAGAGCTCACCATCGTCAGCATCTCCGGCATCTGGCCCTGAGCTGCTCCGGCGTAGAACAGTCTGGAAGGGAATTGCACATACTTACAGTTGCAGTTGCCTTCAATGTGGTACCGCATGAACTCTTTTTAATAACTTGGACGCTCCATGTAAAATACTGGTATTCAGCTGCATCCGGAGTGACTGGAAGTCGACACCAACATAATTGGGAAAAGGCTAGGCAGATGATGAATTTATACTAAGATTATAAAGCTGAAGAGGATGAACGTGATAGTCCCAGAAACCTGGTTGGATTCCAAAACATTTTTTGTATTAGATAGTCCATTTATCGAGATATTATGCTTTAGACCTACCTAAGACTACATAATAAAGCCTCAAAGTAACTATTTCATACCTTGAAGAAGTGAGTAGTACACCATTGACGGCTCCGAAGGTTGACGCTGCTACGAACAGCGGGATGGAGAGAGCGAACCAGCCGAACAGACGCTCTGCGAATGTTACTGCTACTGCCGCTGAGCCGAGCACCTACGAATAGGATAATAATTGTATTTGTGTAAACTGTAAACACATACCTACATAAAAGTTCGTAAAAATATGGTTCTGAATTTATATGTCTGGCCATCTTCGATCAATAATGGCCATAGAATGGTAAACAAATATTAGGAAACATCAATTTGTTGAAATATTAATATTATAACATTAAATACATTAGTTAATATATTACATCATAGCATAGAATATTAAAAGATTTAAATGTATATTCATGCGATTATTTTAAGACACCTTGATAACAAAAATGTTTGTTTTTCTCGAACTTGGCTGCACTCTACCGTGCATTTTGAAATCTCAAAAACAACGGCTTAAAATTATGGCTATTTAAATTATTAAAAATCCTGTCCATTAATCTATCGTTTTTTTGGTCTTCCTCTACTCTTATACACCTCCACATTCATACTCAAAACTGGCAACAAACGACTTATTAAGTACCTAACAAGATTTTTAAATCAAATCAAATCAAATAATTTATTTGCATACGGGTAAAATAGATGGTACATAATGCATTACGTAATACAAAAAAAAAGCGATCCTTTAACCATTTCTGGTACCTACGCAAAAACTTAAATCTTAAGACTGCCTTTCATGGGTTAATTTATACCCAACTCCAAAACTGAATTTATTTTTAGTACTTATGTTAATGACAGACTCTCTTATCTAAATTCTGCTAATGGTACTACCTATGTAGGTATTAATTTATTTAAATATTTTCTTTAGTCAAAATAACTTGCAATACTTATCTAAATGTATCATGCTCGGTCGCACAAGCTACACTATATGTAACCTTTGGCGGTCCCACGATACGACAAGTAATTAACTCAGAATTTAATTTTGTTTCTTTTTTGAGTCGGGGGTTTTCAAAATCTTAAATTTTGTTTTATTTTACGCTTTTTAAACTTAGAGGTATTTCTATTATATTATACTATATAAAGCTTAATTACCACTGACTGACTGACAGAATTGTTCTCCCAGATGGTGGATGGGGAGGTGGGTATATTTTGACAGATTCGTAAACAAGTCACTCTCGTGAGTATGGGAAAAGTCCCAAACCCCCCCTTTTCCCCCCCCTTTTCCCCCCTCCCTATCGTATCTCGGAAACAAAGAGACTTTACGTGTTTTTTTTTAAGGATTCGTATAGAGGAGGCTCGGTAAAGTAAAAATCATTTTTCAGAATGCCCCCCCTTGCCCCCCTTCTCCCCCCTTTTAGGTGGATCTCGGAAATAAAGAGATTTTACGTGTTTTTTTTTAAGGATTCGTATAGAAGAGGCTTGGGGAAATATAAACCATTTTTCAAATTTGACCCCCTTGCCCCCCTTCTCCCCCCTTTTAGGCGGATCTCGAAAGTTAAGAGACTTGGAACGATTTTTTTTTCAGATTCATATAGAGGGGCATTGCGTTAGTCGAAATCATTTTTAGAAACTCCCCCTCTCCCCCTTCACCCCCCCCCCCTCTTCACCTCTTTTTTACTCCTGAAAATTTTTTTGATTCTTACCTAAATGTATTTGAGGGGCGTTGAAATTTGTATACCCTCCCCCCCCCAACCTCCCCTAAAATTAAAAGGGCTGTAACTTCATAACGGTTAGAGATAGCCATTAGGTGTTTGAACAAATATTATAGTAGGCGTCGAAACCTGTCCGGTGGTGGTACAGCGGCAAAGCAAACGGGGTAGCGGGCGAGCGAAGCGAGCCGGCGACCCCCGTAGCGTAGGGATAATGTCATGATAGCTTTCCGGTGGTAGGTAGGTCCTGAGTGGAGCGAACCTGCGAGACCAAGTGGAGCGAAGGGGGGAGGTGGCGAGCGAAGCGAGCCGGCGACCTCCTTAGCGTAACGAAGGTTGAGTGGGTGAAGCGTAACTCAGGGGCGACGACAAGCAAACTTTAGGGTAATGTTTTTTTAGTGGTAGTAGGAGGTAGTAGGTAGTTAGTAGGTAGGTGGTAGGTAGTAGGTATGTGTAGGTAGGTGTAGGTGTAGGTAGGTAGGTATAGGTAGGTAGTAGGTAGGTGTAGGTAGGTGGTAGGTATGTGTAGGTAGGTGTAGGTGTAGGTAGGTGTAGGTAGGTGTAGGTAGGTGTAGGTAGGTAGGTGGTAGGTGTAGGTAGGTATAATAGGTAGGTGTAGGTAGGTAGTAGGTAGGTGTTGGTAGGTGTTGGTAGGTGTAGGTAGGTGTAGGGAGGTGTAGGTAGGTGTAGGTAGGTGTAGGTAGGTGTAGATAGGTGTAGGTGGGTTTAGGTAGGTAGTAGGTAGGTAGTAGGTAGGTGTAGGTAGGTAGTAGGTAGTTGTAGGTAGGTAGTAGGTAGTTGTAGGTAGGTGTAGGTAGGTGTACCGCGAGTTGCATTTGAACATTTTTTTTTCAGATTCATTGAAAGGTGCAATGCGTTAGTCGAAATCATTTTTCAAAGCTCCCCCTCTCCACCTCTTCACGCCCCGCGAGCTGCGCGCAGCTCGCGCAGCCACGCAAATACTAGTTATATTATATAAAGCTAAATTACCACTGACTCACTCACTGACAGAATTGTTCTCCCAGATGGTGGATGGGGAGGTGGGTATATTTTGACAGATTCGTAAACAACAAACTCTCGTGAGTATGGGAAAAGTCCCAAACCCCCCCTTTTCCCCCCCTTTCTCCCCCGTCCCTATCGTATCTCGGAAACAAAGAGACTGTACGTGTTTTTTTTTAGGGATTCGTATAGAGGGGGCTCGGTAAAGTAAAAATCATTTTTCAAAGTGGCCCCCCTTTTCCCCCTTCTCCCCCCCTTTAGGCGGATCTCGGAAATAAAGAAATTTTACGAGTTTTTTTTTTAGGGATTCGTATAGAGTAGGCTCGTGGAAGTAAAAACCATTTTTCAAATTTGACCTCCTTGCCCCCCTTCACCCCCCCTTTAGGCGGATCTCGGAAGTTAAGAGACTTGGAACATTTTTTTTTTCAGATTCATTTAAAAGGGGCATAGAGTTAGTCGAAATCATTTTTAAAAGCTCCCCCCATCTTCCCCCCTTCACCCCCCCCCCCTCTTCACCTCTTTTTTACTCCTGAAATTTTTTTTGATTCTTACCTAAATCTATTTGAGGGGCGTTGAAATTTGTATACCCTCCCCCCCCCAACCTCCCCTAAAATTAAAAGGGCTGTAACTTCATAACGGTTAGAGATAGCCATTAGGTGTTTGAACAAATATTATAGTAGGCGTCGAAACCTGTCCGGTGGTGGTACAGCGGCAAAGCAAAGGGGGTAGCGGGCGAGCGAAGCGAGCCGGCGACCCCCGTAGCGTAGGGATAATGTCATGATAGCTTTCCGGTGGTAGGTAGGTCCTGAGTGGAGCGAACCTGCGAGACCAAGTGGAGCGAAGGGGGGAGGTGGCGAGCGAAGCGAGCCGGCGACCTCCTTAGCGTAACGAAGGTTGAGTGGGTGAAGCGTAACTCAGGGGCGACGACAAGCAAACTTAAGGGTAATGTTTTTTTAGTGGTAGTAGGAGGTAGTAGGTAGGTGTAAGTAGGTAGTAGGTAGGTGTAGGTAGGTAGTAGGTAGGTAGTAGGTAGGTGTAGGTAGGTAGGTGTAGGTAGGTAGGTGTAGGTAGGTAGGTGTAGGTAGGTAGGTGTAGGTAGGTAGGTGTAGGTAGGTAGGTGTAGGTAGGTAGGTGTAGGTAGGTAGGTGTAGGTAGGTAGGTGTAGGTAGGTAGGTGTAGGTAGGTGTAGGTAGGTGTAGGTAGGTAGGTGTAGGTAGGTAGTAGGTAGGTAGTAGGTAGGTAGTAGGTAGGTGTAGGTAGGTAGGTGTAGGTAGGTAGGTGTTGGTAGGTAGGTGTAGGTAGGTAGGTGTAGGTAGGTAGGTGTAGGTAGGTAGGTGTAGGTAGGTAGGTGTAGGTAGGTAGTAGGTAGGTGTAGGTAGGTAGTAGGTAGGTGTAGGTAGGTAGTAGGTAGGTGTAGGTAGGTAGTAGGTAGGTGTAGGTAGGTAGTACCGCGAGCTGCATTGGAACATTTTTTTTTCAGTTTCATTGAGAGGTGCAATGCGTTAGTCGAAATCATTTTCAAAGCTCCCCCTCTCCCCCTCTTCACGCCCCGCGAGCTGCGCGCAGCTCGCGCAGCCACGCAAATACTAGTTATACTATATAAAGCTAAATTACCACTGACTGACTTATTGACAGAATTGTTCTCCCAGATGGTGGATGGGGAGGTGGGTATATTTTGACAGATTCGTAAACAACTAACTCTCGTGAGTATGGGAAAAGTCCCAAACCCCCCTTTTCCCCCCCCCTTCTCCCCCCTCCCTATCGTATCTCGGAAACAAAGAGACTTTACGTGTTTTTTTTTAGGGATTCGTATAGAGGGGGCTCGGTAAAGTAAAAATCATTGTTCAAAGTGGCCCCCCTTTTCCCCCTTCTCCCCCCCTTTAGGCGGATCTCGGAAATAAAGAAATTTTACGTGTTTTTTTTTAGGGATTCGTATAGAGTAGGCTCGGGGAAGTAAAAACCATTTTTCAAATTTGACCCCCTTGCCCCCCTTCACCCCCCCCTTTAGGCGGATCTCGGAAATAAAGAGATTTTACGTGTTTTTTTTTAGGGATTCGTATAGAGGAGGCTCAGGGAAGTAAAAACCATTTTTCAATGTTGACCCCCTTGCCCCCCTTCACCCCCCCCCTTTAGGCGGATCTCGGAAATAAAGAGACATTACGTGTGTTTTTTTTAAGGATTCGTATAGAGAAGGCTCAGGGAAGTAAAAACCATTTTTTAAATTTGACTCCCTTGCCCCCCTTCACCCCCCCTTTAGGCGGATCTCGGAAGTTAAGAGACTTGGAACGAATTTTTTTTCAGATTCATATAGAGGGGCATTGCGTTAGTCGAAATCACTTTTAGAAACTCCCCCCTCTCCCCCCCCTTCACCCCCCCCCCTCTACCCCTCTTTTTTTACTACTGAAAAAATTTTTGATTCTTACCTAAATCTATTTGAGGGGCGTTGAAATCGACCCCCGTAGCGTAGGGATAATGTCATGATAGCTTTCCGGTGGTAGGTAGGTCCTGAGTGGAGCGAACCTGCGAGACCGAGTGGAGCGAAGGGGGGAGGTGGCGAGCGAAGCGAGCCGGCGACCTCCTTAGCGTAACGAAGGATGAGTGGGTGAAACGTAACTCAGGGGCGACGACAAGCAAACTTTAGGGTAATGTTTTTTTAGTGGTAGTAGGAGGTAGTAGTTAGGTAGTAGGTAGGAGGTAGGTAGTAGGTATGTGTAGGTAGGTGTAGGTAGGTGTAGGTAGATAGTAGGTAGGTGTAGGTAGGTAGTAGGTAGGTGTAGGTATGTGTAGGTAGGTGTAGGTAGGTGTAGGTAGGTAGTATGTAGGTGTAGGTAGATAGTAGGTAGGTAGTAGGTAGGTAGTAGGTAGGTAGTAGGTAGGTGTAGGTAGGTGTAGGTAGGTGTAGGTAGGTGTAGGTAGGTGTAGGTAGGTGTAGGTAGGTGTAGGTAGGTGTAGGTAGGTGTAGGTAGGTGTAGGTAGGTGTAGGTAGGTGTAGGTAGGTGTAGGTAGGTGTAGGTAGGTGTAGGTAGGTGTAGGTAGGTGTAGGTAGGTGTAGGTAAGTGTAGGTAGGTGTAGGTATTTTTCAAAGCTCCCCCTCTGCCCCCCTTCACGACCCGCGAGCTGCGCGCAGCTCGCGCAGCCACGCAAATACTAGTTATACTATATAAAGCTTAATTACCACTCACTCACTGACTGACAGAATTGATCTCCCAGATGGTGGATGGGGAGGTGGGTATATTTTGAAAGATTCGTAAACAATCAACTCTCATGACTATGGGAAAAGTCCCAAACCCCCCCTTTTCCCCCCCCCTTCTCCCCCCTCCCTATCGTATCTCGGAAACGAAGAGACTTGACGTGTTTTTTTTAGAGATTCGTATAGAGGAGGCTCGGAAAAGTAAAACTCATTTTTCAATGTTGACCCCCTTGCCCCCCTTCACCCCCCCTTTAGGCGGATCTCGGAAATAAAGAGACATTACGTGTGTTTTTTTACGGATTCGTATAGAGAAGGCTCGGGGAAGTAAAATCCATTTTTCAAATTTGACCCCCTTGCCCCCCTTCACCCCCCCCTTTAGGCGGATCTCGAAAATAAAGTGATTTTACGTGTTTTTTTTTAGAGATTCGTATAGAGGAGGCTCGGGAAAGTAAAGACCATTTTTTGAATTTGACCCCCTTGCCCCCCTTCACCCCCCCTTTAGGCGGATCTCAAAAATAAAGAGATTTTACGTGTTTTTTTTTAGGGATTCGTATAGAGGAGGCTTGGGGAAGTAAAAACCATTATTCAAATTTGACCCCCTTGCCCCCCTTCACCCCCCCTTTAGGCGGATCTCGAAAATAAAGAGATTTTACGTGGTTTTTTTAGAAATTCGTATAGAGGAGGCTCGGGAAAGTAAAAACCATTTTTTGAATTTGACCCCCTTGCCCCCCTTCACCCCCCCTTTAGGCGGATCTCAAAAATAAAGAGATTTTACGTGTTTTATTTTAGGGATTCGTATAGAGGAGGCTCGGGGAAGTAAAAACCATTTTTCAAAATCGACACCTTTTCCACTCTTCTCCCCCCTTTAAGCGGATTTTGGAAGTTAAGAGACTTGGAACATTTTTTTTTTCAGATTCATTGAAAGGAGCCTATCCTGTGGTGGTACCGGTAAAGCGAAGGGGGGAGCGGGCGAGCGAAGCGAGCCGGCGACCCCCGTAGCGTAGGGATAATGTCATGATAGCTTTCCGGTGGTAGGTAGGTCCTGAGTGGAGCGAACCTGCGAGACCGAGTGAAGCGAAGGGGGGAGGTGGCGAGCGAAGCGAGCCGGCGACCTCCTTAGCGTAACGAAGGTTGAGTGGGTGATACTATATAAAGCTAAATTACCACTCACTGACTCACTGATTGACAGAATTGTTCTCCCAGATGGTGGATGGGGAGGTGGATATATTTTGACAGATTCGTAAACAAGTAACTCTCGTGAGTATGGGAAAAGTCCCAAACCCCCCCTTTTCCCCCCCCTTCTCCCCCCTCCCTATCGTATCTCGGAAACAAAGAAATTTTACGTGTTTTTTTTTTAGGATTCGTATAGAGGGGGCTCGGTAAAGAAAAAACAATTTTTCAAAGTGGCCCCCCTTTTCCCCCTTCTTCCCCCCTTTAGGCAGATCTCGAAAATAAAGAGATTTTACGTGTTTTTTTTAGGGATTCGTATAGAGTAGGCTTGGGGAAGTAAAAACCATTTTTCAAATTTGACCCATTTGCCCCCCTTCACCCCCCCTTTAGGCGGATCTCGGAAGTTAAGAGACTTGGCACATTTTTTTTTTCAGATTCATCAAAAGGGGCAATGCGTGAGTCGAAATCGTTTTTCAAAGTTCCCCCCTCTCCCCCCTTCAACGCACCCCCCCTCTTCACCCCTTTTGTTTTAACTCGTGTTCTGTTTTGTTTACGGATTCGTATAGAGGAGGCTCGGGGAAGTAAAATCCATTTTTATAATTTGACCCCCTTGCCCCCCTTCTCCCCCCTTTTAGGCGGATCTCGAAAGTTAATAGACTTGGAACGAATTTTTTTTCAGATTCATATAGAGGGGCATTGCGTTAGTCGAAATAATTTTTAGAAACTCCACCCTCTCCCCCCTTTCCCCCCCCCCCTCTTCACCTCTTTATTTACTCCTGAAAAAATTTTTGATTCTTACCTAAATCTATTTGAGGGGCGTTGAAATTTGTAGGTAGGTAGTAGGTAGGTGTAGGTAGGTAGGTAGGTGTAGGCAGGTAGTAGGTAGGTAGTAGGTAGGTGTAGGTGGGTAGTAGGTAGGTGTAGGTAGGTAGTAGGTAGGTAGTAGGTAGGTGTAGGTAGGTAGTAGGTAGGTGTAGGTAGGTGTAGGTAGGTAGTAGGTAGGTAGTAGGTAGGTGTAGGTAGGTAGTAGGTAGGTGTAGGTAGGTAGTAGGTAGTAGCTGCATTGGAACATTTTTTTTTTTCAGATTCATTGAGAGGTGCAATGCGTTAGTGAGAAAAGATGATGATGAAGATGATCTGAGAAAAGTCCTAAACCCCCCCTTTTCCCCCCCCTTCTTCCCCCTCCCTATCGTATCTCGGAAACAAAGAGACTTTACGTGTTTTTTTTTAGGGATTCGTATAGAGGAGGCTCGGTAAAGTAATAATCATTTTTCAGAGTGTCCCCCCTTGCCCCCCGTCTCCCCCCTTTTAGGCGGATCTAGGAAATAAAGAGATTTTACGTGTTTTTTTCTAGGGATTCGTATAGAAGAGGCTCGGGGAAGTAAAAACCATTTTTCAAATTTGACCCCCTTGCCCCCCTTCATCCCCCCTTTAGGCGGATCTCGGAAATAAAGAGATTTTACGTGTTTTTTTTTAGGGATTCGTATAGAAGAGGCTCGGGGAAGTAATAAACATTTTTCAAATTTGACCCCTTTGCCCCCCTTCATCCCCCCTTTCGGATCACGGAAGTTAAGAGACTTGGAACATTTTTTTTTTCAGATTCATATAGAGGGGCATTGCGTTAGTCGAAATCATTTTTAGAAACTCCCCCCTCTCCCCCCCTTTACCCTCCCCTCTTTACCTCTTTTTTTACTCCTGAATTTTTTTTTGATTTTTACCTAAATCAATTTGAGGGGCGTTGAAATTTGTATACCCTCCCCTCCCCAACCTCCCCTAAAATTAAAAGGGCTGTAACTTCATAACGGTTAGAGATAGCCATTAGGTGTTTGAACAAATATTATAGTAGGCGTCGAAACCTGTCCGGTGGTGGTACAGCGGTAAAGCGAAGGGGGGAACGGGCGAGCGAAGCGAGCCGGCGACCCCCGTAGCGTAGGGATAATGTCATGATAGCTTTCCGGTGGTAGGTAGGTCCTGAGTGGAGCGAACCTGCGAGACCAAATGGAGCGAAGGGGGGAGGTGGCGAGCGAAGCGAGCCGGCGACCTCCTTAGCGTAACGAAGGTTGAGTTGGTGAAGCGTAACTCAGAGGCGACGACAAGCAAACTTTAGGGTAATGTTTTTTTAGTGGTAGTAGGAGGTAGTAGGTAGGTAGTAGGTAGGTGGTAGGTAGTAGGTATGTGTAGGTAGGTGTAGGTAGGTGTAGGTAGGTGTAGGTAGGTGTAGGTAGGTGTAGGTAGGTGTAGGTAGGTGTAGGTAGGTGTAGGTAGGTGTAGGTAGGTGTAGGTAGGTGTAGGTAGGTAGTAGGTAGGTGTAGGTAGGTAGTAGGTAGGTGTAGGTAGGTAGTAGGTAGGTGTAGGTAGGTAGTAGGTAGGTGTAGGTAGGTGAAGGTAGGTGTAGGTAGGTGTAGGTAGGTGTAGGTAGGTAGTACCGCGAGCTGCATTGGAACATTTTTATTTTCAGATTCATTGAGAGGTGCAATGCGTTAATCAAAATCATTTTTCAAAGCTCCCCCTCTCCCCCCCTTCACGCCCCGCGAGCTGCGCGCAGCTCGCGCAGCCACGCAAATACTAGTTATAGTTATATAAAACTACAAAGCCACTCACTGACTGATTGACATGTCGTTTCTCGGAATGGGTGAGAGATGGGTTAGGGGTATGTTTTGCAAAAATGTGTTATCTGACCAATCGAGTAGAGGAAAATTATAGGGAAAGTTCAAATCCAAGATGGTGGGCGAGTCCATTTCTGATTTCGGTGGGGGAATGACTTGGATGAATTTCGACTCAGAGGTCCTATACGAAATCTAAAAGCATTTAAAAAAAAAGTAAAAAAAAAAAAAAAAACAAGATGGCGGCCGCGCTATGACGTTTTGAAATTGTCGACTTTTTTCACTCGACTTTGACGAATTGTTTTCTTCTACCAAATTCTAAAACCGCCAACGAAAAGTCTGCCAATTTGTTGGTAATTTCAATGGCAATTGTAAAAAATTATGACATTGTGAAAATCCAAGATGGAGGACGCTGCGGCGGCCATTTTGTAAAAAGTTTGAAATTTCGATTTTTTTCAAATCCATTTTTCGGGTAGTTGGCAACATCGGACGGGTTCGAGTTGTAGGGAGCGGTTGTGTGTTTTGTTGACGAGTGTTGCCTGGTGCAAATTTTTTTCCCATTTTTAGGGTATTTTCCCAGATTTTCCCCGAAAACATGAAAAGTAGAAATAATGACATTTTAAATAGAGACTTTGACTAGCCGGCAACATTGGGGTCCCACAAATGACATTTGACCATTTTCGTTCATTTTAATTGGCAACCCCAAAAAATATTAAACTTTTTAATTTTTGGGACTTTTTGACTTTGGCGAATTAGTTTGTTCTACCAAACTCCAAAGGTGGCAACACCAAGTACACCAATCGGTGGCCTATATTCTTGTCATTTCAGGAAAATTATGACTTTTCAGAAAAACAAGATGGCGGATTCCATGGCGGCCATCTTGTAAAAAGGCCGAAAAATCCCAATTTTCGACACGATAATTGGGACAGCTGGCATCCCCCGACCGGATTGTGTTGTATGGACCGGTTATGTAATTCGTCGAGGAGTGTGGCCTGGTGCAAAAAATTTCCCCATTTTTAGGGTATTTTCCCAGATTTTCCCCAAAAACATGAAAAGTAGAAATAATAACATTTTAAATAGAGACTTTGACTAGCCGGCAACATTGGGGTCCCCCAAATGACATTTGACCATTTTGGTTTGTTTTAATTGGCAACCCCAAAAAATATTGAACTTTTTAGTTTTTGGGACTTTTTGACTTTGGCGAATTAGTTTGTTCTACCAAACTCAAAAGTTGGCAACACCAAGTACACCAATCGGTGGCCTATATTCTTGACATTTCAGGAAAATTATGACTTTTCAGAAAAACAAGATAGCGGATTCCATGGCGGCCATCTTGTAAAAAGGCCGAAAAATCCTAATTTTCGACACGATATTTGGGACAGCTGGCATCTCCCGACTGGATTGTTTTGTACCAGGCGGTTGTGTGTTTTGTTAAAGAGTGTTGCCTGCTGCAAAAAAATTCCCGATTTTTAGAGAAATTTCCCAGATTTTCCCCGAAAACATGAAAAGTAGAAATAACGACATTTTGAATGGAAATTTTACATAAACACCAAGAATGGGGTCCCCCAAATGACATTTGACCATTTTAATTACTTTCAGCTGGCAACCCCGAGAGCCATTGGCGTTTGAATTTTTTGGTCAGACCCGAGTTTGGCGAATTAGTTTGTTCTACTAAACTCAAAAGTTGGCAACACCAAGTACACCAGTTGGTGGCCTATATCCCTGAGATTTTAGGAAAATTATGACTTTTCAGAAAGAAAAGATGGCGGACAGTGTGGCGGCCATCTTGTAAAAATGATGAAAAATCCTAATTTTCGACACGATTAATGGGACAGCCGGCATCCCCCGACCGGATTGTGTTGTATGAAACGATTGTGTACTTTGTTGCGGAGTGTTACTTTACGCAAAAATTTTCCCCATTTTTAGGGTATTTTCCCAGATTTTTCCCAAAAACATGAATAGTGGAAATAACGACATTTCGAATGGAAATTTTACATAAACACCAAAAATGGGGTGCTTCAAATGACATTTGACCATTTTTATTCTTTTCAGCTGGCAACCCCGAGAGTCATTGAGTCTTGAATTTTCGGATCAGAACAGACTTTGGCGAATTCTTTTGTTCTACCAAACTTAAAACTTGGCAACACCAAGTACACCAGTCGGTAGCCTGCATCCTCGATATTTTAGAAAAATTATGACTTTTCAGAAAAACAAGATGGCGGACAGTGTGGTGGCCATCTTGGAAAAATGATGAAAAATCCCAAGTTTCCCAAAAAATTACCGTAAGAGGTCATTCAAACGAATAATCCGACTGAGGTATAGGTACATAAACAGGTACTTTTAATAGGAACCTAATACAGATAGGACTGTTATCTTTACCTGACCTATTTATATGAGAAACTGGGTTAAGTATTATAATTATTGACAAATCTACTTCTAGAATAGAGCATCGTGAAAACTTGGGATAACAACTAACGTAAGTATAAGGGCATCACAATTAATACTTAATAATTATAGATAATTATGTAACCTAACTTATTAAGACTTGGACAACAAAGATATACCTACGTACCTATCTACTTATTTGGTTCTGCCTACCTTTACTTGTAGATTTATCTACTAAAAAAAACTGACGGAACAAGCAAATTATGGTCAATATTGGTATTAAATGGTAACTCTTTCGCGCTGGCGATCATTGAGTTCGTGGGGCACCTATTTGTCAAGCTTTTTTACCTTGCCAATTTGACGCAAATGGACCAATATTGTTTTGACGCTAACGTCGAAAGCTGCTGCTAATTCAGCCGTAGATTGTGTATCATCAGCTTCTTTAACAAAAATTATTTTGA
The DNA here is from genome assembly GCA_949775195.1 of Diarsia dahlii. Taxonomy (NCBI): domain Eukaryota; kingdom Metazoa; phylum Arthropoda; class Insecta; order Lepidoptera; family Noctuidae; genus Diarsia; species Diarsia dahlii. Next base: position 15,698,430 of record OX459213.1, read on the forward strand.
TTTGAAATGGCCAGTACTGCAGAACGGCAATTTCATAGGTAAAGACCTAATATGTACCACAGAGCATTTTCTAAACGGGGAAATATGTACCTAAATCTAAACTGAACTGTGTTTGAAATGTATCTTTACATGAAGACAGTGGAAATAGAAAGCTACAATAATAATAGCAGATAGGTTCCCATAAAGCCTTCTATAATCCTTAGCCTAGGAGCCTTAGGGCTTATTTCATGGTCGCTATCCATCAGATGGATAAAAAATATTTCCATCTCTACTTTAAATAAATTCTTCATTATCATAGATTTTACTTGACAGATAGCATTATTCAGAGATTGTGAAATTATGTACTTATGTAGTCAAATAACTTTATTTACTAAAAAGCTTCTATGAACATGTACAAGTATTTATACGATGTACTAAATATACATGAAACTGTTGAGCTATCTGCAAAGGATAAATGTTACTTTATTAGAATTTAAAGGAGGTTTTTTTTGGCCAAATCATGTACTAAGGTACAAATTACTATCTATGCTCCTTCCAATAAATGGTGTTATGGGCAGTATTTAAAAATTTTCAATATAGTACCTATATATTGGGAAAAGATTATGAAAATGCACCACCTCGCATCTTAACTGCGTTCAAAGAAACGTCCATGACAGCGTTGACAGCTGCTAACTATTTCATCTGTCACAATCAAAGTATGAATTATTTTTATTACTGATGTCGCAGCAGAACATCACCAGATGAACATCTTCGCAGGTGTCGCCACATTTAACAGTCCATCTACATACATACTTAACAACAACCATGTAATAAATAGTTTTAAAATAAGTAGGTCACAATCAGCATCGACAATCGACATCCAGAGTAAAAAATCTATCAAAATGTTTTGAATGTAAATTACTTTATTCTTTCGCCCGTAGTCCCTGGAAAATGCCGTGGTCCCTTTTTTTTCTTCGTGTTCCTATAATACGACCGTCTCGCGACAGTATCCTTTATGGGCGGCATGAGCACCGGGCCGTAGGCCGACGAAGGAGGCCGGCGGAGGCCCGGCACTTCGGGGACAGAAGATATTAGTGTTATATATATATGCGAGCGAAGCGAGCGCGCGTCATGGAGTATAATTTAATTCGGCAGTAGGTATATATTTCTAGAAGGAACCACGGGCAAAACAATACTCGTGGTCCCTTCCAGGGACCGGGACCATGGGCGAAAAAGACTATATCAATAATTAAGAAATTAATGTACAAATGTACTTACCGGAGAAGATGCCTTATATGCCTTTTTATGTTTTCTAAATATACTTTTTTATGTTAAAATAACATGGAACTGTTTCAAATTATATTTATATCGTAACAAGTAAAACATAGTTTTATTTAATTTATCAATAAAGCAGTTTTGTTTACTATCGCCTCTGAAAACGATTAGGAATCGAATGTGTTTTTCGAATAACTTAGTCATAGGTTTTAATACTATTCTTAAATTCACATGATACATTTTACTCAATCAACAGCACAGCCATTGACATAACTGTTAAAATATAAGATAACTGAATCATCATAAATTTAATATTGCTAAGCTCTCTTGAGAGGTCCAAATAGCTGGTCCGGTCCATGTAGCTGGTCATCACTACTAAAAAATACACACAGTCCCCCTTCCTGAGGTCCACCTTGGTGAACCTTTGTAAGAAAACTTTCCACGATTGGATAATAGAGGTAGTTAAGTGCCTATCATAATGATTTATTACTTAGTAATGACGAATTTTCTTTTCAAAATAAAATAGTAATTCCCAAGACCACGATAGATGGCGCTAAAAAAATTGTACGAGTTCATTCAAACAATAATAGGTTTTCTTATGGCTTTCTCTAGACTTAGGTACTCCGCCTTATTACAAAACGTAGTTAAACCTGGTTTAACTTAGACCTGGTTTATCTCGCATGCTGTCACTTTCTTTTGAATATTATTGAAGTGAGACGTCATGCGAGATAAACCAAGTCTAAGTTAAACCAGGTTTAACTACGTTTTGTAATAAGGCGGACTACGTTTAAGAGTTCAATGAAGTAGAAACCTTTCGGGTCTCTTCTGGGCTTTATTTGGCATTTCACTAGAGTTTGAAAAGTGGAAGACTCACCACCTGCCTAGCCTTTTCCCAACTATATTGGGGTCGGTTTCCAGTCTAACCGGATGCAGCTGAATACCAGTATTTTACATGGAGCGACTGCCTATCTGACCTCCACAACCCAGTTATTACTAGGTAATACAATAGGTACCCTTTGGTAAGACTGGATGTCAGAATTTCAGGTCACTGACTACCTGAAACGACTGCCAAATATCTATATATGGCAGCCGGGACCAACAGCTTAACGTGCTTTCCGAGGCACGGAGGAAACTCGGTATGTCGGGCGATCACCCATCCACAGACCGACCTAGGCAAGCACAGCTTTACCTAAAGATCGTCCTGAGTGGCAGTTCTTATTAAGCCACGAGCTCCTCGAAAAGTGGAAGACTAGGGTTCTTTTTGACATCAAGTTTAAGGTTTATTTATACTATAATTATGTTGCATACGATTAGAGCAAACATTATATAGTTTATTTGTACCGACTAAGTTCATCAAATAAAGGAATAAAAAATCGTTCAGTTGATTTACTTAAAAGACCATGTGTAATCTAATGGATTTTCCAATTCATTTAAGGATTCCTATGGATTCTCAAAATTTAAGGGTAACTAAAACTCCTCAAAAGCACGACAAAACCGCGAGCTGCAAGCAGCACCGAGCAAATACTAGGGGCAATGTGTTAGTCGAAATCATTTTTCAAAGCTCCCCTTCACGACCCGCGAGCTGCGCGCAGCTCGCGCAGCCACGCAAATACTAGTTATACTATATAAAGCTAAATTACCACTCACTGACTGACTGACTGACAGAATTGTTCTCCCAGATGGTGGATGGGGAGGTGGGTATATTTTGACAGATTCGTAAACAGGCAACTCTCGTGAGTATGGGAAAAGTCCGAAACCCCCCCTTTTTGCCCCCCCTCCACCCCCTCCCTATCGTATCTCGAAAACAAAGAGACTTTACGTGTTTTTTTTTAGGGATTCGTATAGAGGGGGCTCGGTAAAGTAAAAATCATTTTTCAAAGTGGCCCCCCTTTTCCCCCTTCTCCCCCCCTTTAGGCGGATATCGGAAATAAAGAGATTTTACGTGTTTTTTTTTAGGGATTCGTATAGAGTAGGCTCGGGGAAGTAAAAACCATTTTTCAAATTTGACCCCCTTGCCCCCCTTCACCCCCCCCCTTTAGGCGGATCTCGGAAGTTAAGAGACTTGGAACGAATTTTTTTTCAGATTCATATAGAGGGGCATTGCGTTAGTCGAAATCATTTTTAGAAACTCCCCCCTCTCCCCCCTTCACCCCCCCCCCTCTTCAACTCTTTTTTTACTCCTGAAAAAATTTTTGATTCTTACCTAAATCTATTTGAGGGGCGTTGAAATTAGTATACCCTCCCCTCCCCAACCTCCCCTAAAATTAAAAGGGCTGTAACTTCATAACGGTTAGAGATAGCCATTAGGTGTTTGAACAAATATTATAGTAGGCGTCGAAACCTGTCCGGTGGTGGTACAGCGGTAAAGCGAAGGGGGGAGCGGGCGAGCGAAGCAAGCCGGCGACCCCCGTAGCGTAGGGATATTGTCATGATAGCTTTCCGGTGGTAGGTAGGTCCTGATTGGAGCGAACCTGCGAGACCGAGTGGAGCGAAGGGGGGAGGTGGCGAGCGAAGCGAGCCGGCGACCTCCTTAGCGTAACGAAGGTTGAGTGGGTGAAGCGCAACTCAGGGGCGACGATAAGCAAACTTTAGGGTAATGTTTTTTTAGTGGTGGTAGGTGGTAGGTAGTAGGTATGTGTAGGTAGGTGTAGGTAGGTAGTAGGTAGGTGTAGGTAGGTAGTAGGTAGGTGTAGGTAGGTAGTAGGTAGGTGTAGGTAGGTAGTAGGTAGGTGTAGGTAGGTGTAGAAAGGTAGTACCGCGAGCTGCATTGGAACATTTTTTTTTTCAGATTCATTGAGAGGTTCAATGCGTTAGTCGAAATCATTTTTCAAAGCTCCCCCTCACCCCCCTTCACGCCCCGCGAGCTGCGCGCAGCTCGCGCAGCCACGCAAATACTAGTTATATTATATAAAGCTTAATTACCACTCACTGACTGACTGACAGAATTGTTCTCCCAGATGGTGGATGGGGAGGTGGGTATATTTTGACAGATTCGTAAACAACTAACTCTCGTGAGTATGGGAAAAGTCCCAAACCCCCCCTTTTCCCCCCCCTTCTCCCCCCTCCCTATCGTATCTCGGAAACAAAGAGACTTTACGTGTTTTTTTTTAGGGATTCGTATAGAGGGGGCTTGGTAAAGTAAAAATCATTTTTAAAAGTGGCCCTCTTTTCCCCCTTCTCCCCCCCTTTAGGCGGATCTCGGAAATAAAGAAATTTTACGTGTTTTTTTTTAGGGACTCGTATAGAGTAGGCTCGGGGAAGTAAAAACCATTTTTCAAATTTGACCCCCTTGCCCCCCTTCACCCCCCCTTTAGGCGGATCTCGGAAATAAAGAGAATTTACGTGTTTTTTTTTAGGGATTCGTATAGAGGAGGCTTGGGGAAGTGTAAACAATTTTTCAAATTTGACCCCCTTGCCCCCCTTCGGATCTCGGAAGTTAAGAGACTTAGAACATTTTTTTTTTCAGATTCATTAAAAGGGGCAATGCGTTAGTCGAAATCATTTTTAAAGCTCCCCCCTCTCCCTCCCTTCACCCCCCCCCCCTCTTCACCCCTTTCACCCCCCCCTCTTCACCCCTTTTTTCTGTTTTGTTTACGGATTCGTATAGAGGAGGCTCGGGGGACTAAAATGGTGCTACCGGTAAAGCGAAGGGGGGAGCGGGCGAGCGAAGCGAGCCGGCGACCCCCGCAGCGTAGGGATAATGTCATGATAGCTTTCCGGTGGTAGGTAGGTCCTGAGTGGAGCGAACCTGCGAGACCGAGTGAAGCGAAGGGGGGAGGTGGCGAGCGAAGCGAGCCGGCGACCTCCTTAGCGTAACGAAGGTTGAGTGGGTGAAGCGTAACTCAGGGGCGACGACAAGCAAACTTTAGGGTAATGTTTTTTAGTGGTAGCAGGAGGTAGTAGGTAGGTAGTAGGTAGGTGGTAGGGGTAGTAGGTAGTAGGTAGGTGGTAGGTAGTAGGTAGGTGTAGGTAGGTAGTAGTTAGGTGTAGGTAGGTAGTAGTTAGGTGTAGGTAGGTGGTAGGTAGTAGGTAGGTAGTGTGTAGGTAGGTGGTAGGTAGGTAGTAGGTAGGTGTAGGTAGGTGGTAAGTAGGTGTAGGTAGGTAGGTAGGTGGAATCATACGTAAGATTCATATAGAGGAGGCTCGGGGAAGTAAAATCCGTTTTTCAAATTTGAACCCCTTGCCCCCCTTCACCCCCCCTTTAGGCGGATCTCGGAAGTTAAGAGACTTGGAACAATTTTTTTTCAGATTCATAGAAAGGGACAATGCGTTAGTCGAAATCATTTTTCAAAGCTTCCCCTCTCCCCCTCTTCACGCCCCGCGAGCTGCGCGCAGCTCGCGCAGCCACGCAAATACTAGTTATACTATATAAAGCTAAATTACCACTCACTGACTGACTGATCTATTGACAGAATTGTTCTCCCAGATGGTGGATGGGGAGGTGGGTATATTTTGACAGATTCGTAAACAAGTAACTCTCGTGAGTATGAGAAAAGTGCCAAACCCCCCCTTTTCCCCCCCCTTCTTCCCCCTCTCCATCGTATCTCAGAAACTAAGAGACCCGTATTTTTTTGTTTTTACAGATTCGTATAGAGGAGGCTCGGGAAAGTAAAAACCATTTTTTTAATTTGACCCCCTTGCCCCCCTTCACCCCCCCTTTAGGCGGATTTCGAAAATAAAGAGATTTAAAGCGTTTTTTTTTAGGGATTCGTATAGAAGAGGCTCGGGAAAGTAAAAACCATTTTTTTAATTTGACCATCTTGCCCCCCTTCACCCCCCCTTTAGGCGGATTTCGAAAATAAAGAGATTTAAAGCGTTTTTTTTTAGGGATTCGTATAGAAGAGGCTTGGGGAAGTAAAAACCATTTTTAAAATTTGACCATCTTGCCCCCCTTCACCCCCCCCGTTTCGGATCTCGGAAGTTAAGAGACTTGGAACGAATTTTTTTTCAGATTCATATAGAGGGGCATTGCGTTAGTCGAAATCATTTTTAGAAACTCCCCCCTCTCCCCCCCCCCTTCACCTCTTTTTTACTCCTGAAAAAATTTTTGATTCTTACCTAAATGTATCTGAGGGGCGTTGAAATTTGTAAACCCTTCCCTCCCCTCCCCAACCTCCTCTAAAATTAAAAGGGCTGTAACTTCATAACGGTTAGAGTTAGCCATTAGGTGTTTAAACAAATATTATACTAGGCGTCGAAACCTGTCCGGTGGTGGTACAGCGGTAAAGCGAAGGGGGGAGCGGGCGAGCGAAGCGAGCCGGCGACCCCCGTAGCGTAGGGATAATGTTATGATAGCTTTCCGGTGGTAGGTAGGTCCTGAGTGGAGCGAACCTGCAAAACCGAGTGGAGCGAAGGGGGGCGGTGGCGAGCGAAGCGAGCCGGCGACCTCCTTAGCGTAACGAAGGTTGAGTGGGTGAAGCGTAACTCAGGGGCGACGACAAGCAAACTTTAAGGTAATGTTTTTTTAGTGGTAGTAGGAGGTAGTAGGTAGGTGGTAGGTAGTAGGTATGTGTAGGTAGGTGTATGTAGGTAGTAGGTAGGTGTAGGTAGGTGTAGGTAGGTAGTAGGTAGGTGTAGGTAAGTAGTAGGTAGGTAGTAGGTAGGTGTAGGTAGGTAGTAGGTAGGTGTAGGTAGGTAGGTAATAGGTAGGTGTAGGTAGGTGAAGGTAGGTGAAGGTAGGTGTAGGTAGGTGTAGGTAGGTAGTAGGTAGGTGTAGGTAGGTGTAGGTAGGTGTTGGTAGGTGTAGGTAGGTGTAGGTAGGTGTAGGTAGGTGTAGGTAGGTGTAGGTAGGTGTAGGTAGGTGTAGGTAGGTGTAGGTAGGTGTAGGTAGGTGTAGGTAGGTGTAGGTAGGTAGTACCGCCAGCTGCATTGGAACATTTTTTTTTTCAGATTCATTGAGAGGTGCAATGCGTTAGTCGAAATCATTTTTCGAAGCTCCCCCTCTCCCCCCCACCACGCCCCGCGAGCTGCGCGCAGCTCGCGCAGCCACGCAAATACTAGTTATAGTTATATAAAACTACAAGACCACTGACTCACTGACTCATTGACATGTCGTTTCTCGGAATGGGTGAGAGATAGGTTAGGGGTATGTTTTGCAAAAATGTGCTATCTGACCAATCGAGTAGAGGAAAATTATAGGGAAAGTTCAAATCCAAGATGGTGGGCGAGTCCATTTCCGATTTCGGTGGGGGAAAGACTTGGATGAATTTCGACTCAGAGGTCCTATACGAAATCTAAAAGCATTTAAAAAAAAAGTAAAAAAAAAAAAAAAAACAAGATGGCGGCCGCGCTATGACGTTTTGAAATTGTCGACTTTTTTCACTCGACTTTGACAAATTGTTTTCTTCTACTAAATTCTAAAACCGCCAACGAAAAGACTGCCAATTTGTTGGTAATTTCAATGGCAATTGAGAAAAATTATGACATTGTGAAAATCCAAGATGGAAGACGCTGCGGCGGCCATTTTGTAAAAAGTTGGATTTTTCGATTTTTTTCAAATCCATTTTTCGGGTACTTGGCAACATCAGACGGGTTCGAGTTGTATCGAATGGTTGTGTGTTTTGTTGACGAGTGTTGCCTGGAGCAAAAATTTTCCCCATTTTTAGGGTATTTTCCCAGATTTTCCCCGAAAACATGAAAAGTAGAAAAAATGACATTTTAAATAGAGACTTTGACTAGCCGCCAACATTGGGGTCCCACAAATGACATTTGGCCATTTTCGTTCGTTTTAATTGGCAACCCCAAAAAATATTAAACTTTTTAGTTTTTGGGACTTTTTGACTTTGGCGAATTAGTTTGTTCTACCAAACTCGAAAGTTGGCAACACCAAGTACACCAATCGGTGGCCTATATTCTTGAAATTTCAGAAAAATTATGACTTTTCAGAAAAACAAGATGGCGGATTCCATGGCGGCCATCTTGTAAAAAGGCCGAAAAATCCCAATTTTCGACACGATAATTGGGACAGCTGGCATCCCCCGACCGGATTGTGTTGTATGGACCGGTTATGTAGTTCGTCAAGGAGTGTAGCCTGGTGTAAAAATTTTCCCCATTTTTAGGGAAATTTCCCAGATTTTCCCCGAAAACATGAAAAGTAGAAATAACGACATTTTGAATGGAAATTTTACATAAACACCAAGAATGGGGTCCCCCAAATGACATTTGACCGATTTAATCACTTTCAGCTGGCAACCCCGAGAGCCGTTGGCGTTTGAATTTTTTGGTCAGACCCGACTTTGGCGAATTAGTTTGTTCTACCAAACTCAAAAGTTGGCAACACCAAGTACACCAGTTGGTGGCCTATATCCCTGAGATTTCAGGAAAATTATGACTTTTCAGAAAAAAAAGATGGCGGACAGTGTGGCGGCCATCTTGTAAAAATGATGAAAAATCCTAATTTTCGACACGATTAATGGGACAGCCGGCATCCCCCGACCGGATTGTGTTGTATGAAGCGATTGTGTACTTTGTTGTGGAGTGTTACCTTTCGCAAAAATTTTACCCATTTTTGGGTATTTTCCCAGATTTTTTCCCAAAAACATGATTAATGGAATAGAACGACATTTTGAATGAAAATTTTAAATAAACACCAAGAATCGGGTGCTTCAAATGACATTTGACCATTTTCATTCTTTTCAGCTGGCAACCCCGAGAGTCATTGGTGCTTGAATTTTCGGATCAGAACCGACTTTGGCGAATTAGTTTGTTCTACCAAACTTAAAACTTGGCAACATCAAGTACACCAGTCGGTAGCTTGTATCCTCGATATTTTAGAAAAATTGTAACTTTTCAGAAAAACAACATGGCGGACAGTGTGGTGGCCATCTTGGAAAAGTGATAAAAAATCCCAATTTTCGACACGATAAATGGGACAGCCGGCACCTTTTGACCGGATTGTGTTGTCCCGGTTGTGTATTTCGTTATGTAACTCGGTGGTAGGCAGGTCTTGAGTGAAGCGAAGAGGAGAGGTGGCGAGCGAAGCGAGCCGGCGACCTCCGTAGCGTAACGAAGGTTGAGTGGGTGAAGCGTATAAGTAACTCTCATAAGTAGATAAAAAGTGCAATACCTCTCTTTTTTGCCCCCTTTTCTCCTCCTACCTTTTTCAAAGTTGCCCCATTTGCCCCCTTTCTCCCCCCTTTAGGCGGATCTCGGAAGTTAAGAGACTTGGAACATTTTTTTTTCAGATTCATTGAAAGGGGCAATGAGTTAGTCGAAATCATTTTTCAAAGCTCCCCCCTTTTACCCTCTTCATCCCCCCCCCCCTCTTTACCCTTTTTTTTAAACTCGTGTTCTGTTTTGTTTACGGATTCGTATAGAGGAGGCTCGGGAAAGTAAAAGCCATTTTTCAAAATTGACACCCTTGCCCCCCCTTCTCCCCCCCCCCCTTTAGGCGGATCTCGGAAGTTAAGAGACTTGGAACATTTTTTTTTTCAGATTCATTGAAAGGGGCAATGCGTTAGTTGAAATCATTTTTCAAAGCTACCTCTATCCGGGCTTCACGACCCGCGAGCTGCGCGCAGCTCGCGCAGCCACGCAAATACTAGTTATACTATATAAAGCTAAATTACCACTCACTGACTCACTGATTGACAGAATTGTTCTCCCAGATGGTGGATGGGGAGGTGGGTATATTTTGACAGATTCGTAAACAATCAACTCTCGTGAGTATAGGAAAAGTCCCAAATCGCCCCTTTTCCCCCCTCTTCTCCCCCCTCCCTATCGTATCTCGGAAACAAAGAGACTTTGCTTGTTTTTTTTTAGGGATTCGTATAGAGGAGGCTCGGTAAAGTAAAAATCATTTTTCAAAGTGGCCCCCCTTTTCCCCCTTCTCCCCCCCTTTAGGCGGATCTCGGAAATAAAGAAATTTTACGTGTTTTTTTTTAGGGATTCGTATAGAGTAGGCTTGGGGAAGTAACAACCATTTTTAAAATTTGACCCCCTTGCCCCCCTTCACCCCCCCCCTTTCGGATCTCGGAAGTTAAGAGACTTGGAACATTTTTTTTTTCAGATTCATATAGAGGGGCATTGCGTTAGTCGAAATCATTTTTAGAAACTTCTCCCTCTCCCCCCCCTTCACCCCCCCCCCTCTTCCCCTCTTTTTTTACTCCTGAAAATATTTTTGATTCTTACCTAAATCTATTTGAGGGGCGTTGAAATTTGTATACCCTCCCCTCCCCAACCTCCCCTAAAATTAAAAGGGCCGTAACTTCATAACGGTTAGAGATAGCCATAAGGTGTTTGAACAAATATTATAGTAGGCGTCGAAACCTGTCCGGTGGTGGTACAGCGGCAAAGCGAAGGGGGGAGCGGGCGAGCGAAGCGAGCCGGCGACCCCCGTAGCGTAGGGATAATGTCATGATAGCTCTCCGGTGGTAGGTAGTTCCTAGCGTAACGAAGGTTGAGTGGGTGAAGCGTAACTCAGGGGCGACGACAAGCAAACTTTAGGGTAATGTTTTTTAGTGGTAGTAGGAGGTAGTAGGTAGGTGTAGGTAGGTGTAGGTAGGTGTAGGTAGGTGTAGGTAGGTGTAGGTAGGTGTAGGTAGGTGTAGGTAGGTGTAGGTAGGTGTAGGTAGGTGTAGGTAGGTGTAGGTAGGTGTAGGTAGGTGTAGGTAGGTGTAGGTAGGTGTAGGTAGGTGTAGGTAGGTGTAGGTAGGTGTAGGTAGGTGTAGGTAGGTGTAGGTAGGTGTAGGTAGGTGTAGGTAGGTAGGTGTAGGTAGGTAGTAGGTAGGTGTAGGTAGGTAGTAGGTAGGTAGTAGGTAGGTAGTAGGTAGGTGTAGGTAGGTAGTAGGTAGGTGTAGGTAGGTGTAGGTAGGTGTAGGTAGGTGTAGGTAGGTGTAGGTAGGTGTAGGTAGGTGTAGGTAGGTGTAGGTAGGTGTAGGTAGGTGTAGGTAGGTGTAGGTAGGTGTAGGTAGGTGTAGGTAGGTGTAGGTAGGTGTAGGTAGGTAGGTGTAGGTAGGTAGTAGGTAGGTGTAGGTAGGTAGTAGGTAGGTAGTAGGAGGTAGTAGGTAGGTGTAGGTAGGTAGTAGGTAGGTGTAGGTAGGTGTAGGTAGGTGTAGGTAGGTGTAGGTAGGTGAAGGTAGGTGTAGGTAGGTGTAGGTAGGTAGTAGGTAGGTGTAGGTAGGTAGTACCGCGAGCTGCATTGGAACATTTTTTTTTTCAGATTCATTGAGAAGTGCAATGCGTTAGTCGAAATCAGTTTTCGAAGCTCCCCCTCTCCCCCTGTCCACGCCTCGCGAGCTGCGCGCAGCTCGCGCAGCCACGCAAATACTAGTTATACTATATAAAGCTAAATTACCACTGACTGACTCACTGACTCACTGACATAATTGTTCTCCCAGATGGTGGATGGGGAGGTGGGTATATTTTGACAGATTCGTAAACAGGTAACTCTCGTGAGTATGGGAAAAGTCCCAAACCCCCCCTTTTCCCCTCCCTTCTCCCCCCTCCCTATCGTATCTCGGAAACAAAGAGACCCGTATTTTTTTTTTTTTACGGATTCGTATAGAGGAGGCTCGGTAAAGTAAAAATCATTTTTCAAAGTGGCCCCACTTGCCCCCCTTCTCCCCCCTTTTAGGCGGATCTCGGAAATAAAGAGACATTACGTGTGTTTTTTTAAGGATTCGTATAGAGGAGGCTCGGAGAAGTAAAAACCATTTTTTAAATTTGACCCCCTTGCCCCCCATCTCCCCCCTTTTAGGCAGATCTCGAAAGTTAAGAGACTTGGAACGATTTTTTTTTCAGATTCATATAGAGGGGCATTGCGATAGTCGAAATCATTTTTAGAAACTCCCCCCTCTCCCCCCCTTCACCCCCCCCCCTCTTCACCTCTTTTTTTACTCCTGAAAAAATTTTTAATTCTTACCTAAATCTATTTGAGGGGCATTGAAATTTGCGACCCCCGTAGCGTAGGGTTCATGTCATGATAGCTTTCCGGTGGTAGGTAGGTCCTGAGTGGAGCGAACCTGCGAGACCGAGTGGAGCGAAGGGGGGAGGTGGCGAGCGAAGCGAGCCGGCGACCTCCTTAGCGTAACGAAGGTTTAGTGGGTGAAGCGTAACTCAGGGGCGACGACAAGCAAACTTTAGGGTAATGTTTTTTTAGTGGTAGTAGGAGGTAGTAGGTAGGTAGTAGGTAGGTGGTAGGTAGTAGGTATGTGTAGGTAGGTGTAGGTAGGTGTAGGTAGGTGTAGGTAGGTGTAGGTAGGTGTAGGTAGGTGTAGGTAGGTGCAGGTAGGTGTAGGTAGGTGTAGGTAGGTGTAGGTAGGTGTAGGTAGGTGTAGGTAGGTGTAGGTAGGTAGTAGGTAGGTGTAGGTAGGTAGTAGGTAGGTGTAGGTAGGTAGTAGGTAGGTGTAGGTAGGTAGTAGGTAGGTGTAGGTAGGTAGTAGGTAGGTGTAGGTAGGTAGGTAGTAGGTAGGTGTAGGTAGGTAGGTGTAGGTAGGTCTAGGTAGGTGTAGGTAGGTGTAGGTAGGTGTAGGTAGGTGTAGGTAGGTAGTAGGTAGGTGTAGGTAGGTAGTAGGTAGGTGTAGGTAGGTAGTAGGTAGGTGTAGGTAGGTGTAGGTAGGTGTAGGTAGGTAGTACCGCGAGCTGCATTGGAACATTTTTTTTTTTCAGATTCATTGAGAGGTGCAATGCGTTAGTCGAAATCATTTTTCAAAGCTCCCCCTCTCCCCCCCTTAACGCCCCGCGAGCTGCGCGCAGCTCGCGCAGCCACGCAAATACTAGTTATATTATACTATATAAAGCTTAATTACCACTCACTGACTGACAGAATTGTTCTCCTAGATGGTGGATGGGGAGGTGGGTATATTTTGACAGATTCGTAAACAACTAACTCTCGTGAGTATGGGAAAAGTCCCAAACCCCCCCTTCCCCCCCCCCCTTCTCCCCCCTCCCTATCGTATCTCGGAAACAAAGAGACCCGTATTTTTTTTTTTACGGATTCGTATAGAGGAGGCTCGGGGAAGTAAAAACCATTTTTCAAATTTGACCCCCTTGCCCCCCTTCACCCCCCCTTTAGGCGGATCTCGGAAATAAAAAGATTTTACGTGTGTTTTTTTAGGGATTCGTATAGAAGAGGCTCCGGGAAGTAAAAAACATTTTTCAAAATTGACCCCCTTGCCCCCCTTCACCCCCCCTTAAGGCGGATCTCGGAAGTTAAGAGACTTGGCACATTTTTTTTTCAGATTCATTAAAAGGGGCAATGCGTGAGTCGAAATCGTTTTATAAAAGTTCCCCCCTCTCCCCCCTTCAACGCCCCCCCCCCTCTTCACCCCTTTTTTTTAACTCGTGTTCTGTTTTGTTTACGGATTCGTATAGAGGAGGCTCAGGGAAGTAAAATCCATTTTTAAAATTTGACCCCCTTGCCCCCCTTCTCCCCCCTTTTAGGCGGATCTCGAAAGTTAAGAGACTTGGAACGAATTTTTTTTCAGATTCATATAGAGGGGCATTGCGTTAGTCGAAATCATTTTTACAAACTCCACCCTCTCCCCCCCTTCACCCCCCCCCTCTTCACCTCTTTTTTTACTCCTGAAAATTTTTTTGATTCTTACCTAAATCTATTTGAGGGCCGTTGAAATTTGTATACCCTCCCCTCCCCAACCTCCCCTAAAATTAAAAGAGCTGTAACTTCATAACGGTTAGAGATAGCCATTAGGTGTTTGAACAAATATTATAGTAGGCGTCGAAACCTGTCCGGTGGTGGTACAGCGGTAAAGCGAAGGGGGGAGCGGGCGAGCGAAGCGAGCCGGCGACCCCCGTAGCGTAGGGATAATGTCATAATAGCTTTCCGGTGGTAGGTAGGTCCTGAGTGGAGCGAACCTGCGAGACCGAGTGGAGCGAAGGGGGGAGGTGGCGAGCGAAGCGAGCCGGCGACCTCCTTAGCGTAACGAAGGTTGAGTGGGTGAAGCGTAACTCAGGGGCGACGACAAGCAAACTTTAGAGTAATGTTTTTTTAGTGGTAGTAGGAGGTAGTAGGTAGGTAGTAGGTATGTGTAGGTAGGTAGTAGGTAGGTGTAGGTAGGTAGTAGGTAGGTGTAGGTAGGTAGCAGGTAGGTGTAGGTAGTTAGTAGGTAGGTGTAGGTAGTAGGTTGGTGTAGGCAGGTGTAAGTAGGTAGTAGGTAGGTGTAGGTAGTAGGTAGGTGTAGGTAGTAGGTAGGTGTAGGTAGTAGGTAGGTGTAGGTAGTAGGTAGGTGTAGGTAGTAGGTAGGTGGTAGGTAGGTGATAGGTAGGTAGTAGGTAGGTAGTAGGTAGGTAGTAGGTAGGTAGTAGGTAGGTAGTAGGTAGGTAGTAGGTAGGTAGTAGGTAGGTAGTAGGTAGGTAGTAGGTAGGTAGTAGGTAGGTGTAGGTAGGTAGTAGGTAGGTGTAGGTAGGTAGTAGGTAGGTGTAGGTAGGTAGTAGGTAGGTGTAGGTAGGTAGTAGGTAGGTAGTAGGTAGGTAGTAGGTAGGTAGTAGGTAGGTAGTAGGTAGGTAGTAGGTAGGTAGTAGGTAGGTAGTAGGTAGGTAGTAGGTAGGTAGTAGGTAGGTAGTAGGTAGGTAGTAGGTAGGTAGTAGGTAGGTAGTTAGTAGGTAGTTAGTAGGTAGGTAGTAGGTAGGTAGTAGGTAGGTAGTAGGTAGGTAGTAGGTAGGTAGTTAGTAGGTAGTTAGTAGGTAGGTAGTAGGTAGGTAGTAGGTAGGTAGTAGGTAGGTAGTAGGTAGGTAGTAGGTAGGTAGTAGGTAGGTAGTAGGTAGGTAGTAGGTAGGTAGTAGGTAGGTAGTAGGTAGGTAGTAGGTAGGTAGTAGGTAGGTAGTAGGTAGGTAGTAGGTAGGTAGTAGGTAGGTAGTAGGTAGGTAGTAGGTAGGTAGTAGGTAGGTAGTAGGTAGGTAGTAGGTAGGTAGTAGGTAGGTAGTAGGTAGGTAGTAGGTAGGTAGTAGGTAGGTAGTAGGTAGGTAGTAGGTAGGTAGTAGGTAGGTAGTAGGTAGGTAGTAGGTAGGTAGTAGGTAGGTAGTAGGTAGGTAGTAGGTAGGTAGTAGGTAGGTAGTAGGTAGGTAGTAGGTAGGTAGTAGGTAGGTAGTAGGTAGGTAGTAGGTAGGTAGTAGGTAGGTAGTAGGTAGGTAGTAGGTAGGTAGTAGGTAGGTAGTAGGTAGGTAGTAGGTAGGTAGTAGGTAGGTAGTAGGTAGGTAGTAGGTAGGTAGTAGGTAGGTAGTAGGTAGGTAGTAGGTAGGTAGTAGGTAGGTAGTAGGTAGGTAGTAGGTAGGTAGTAGGTAGGTAGTAGGTAGGTAGTAGGTAGGTAGTAGGTAGGTAGTAGGTAGGTAGTAGGTAGGTAGTAGGTAGGTAGTAGGTAGGTAGTAGGTAGGTAGTAGGTAGGTAGTAGGTAGGTAGTAGGTAGGTAGTAGGTAGGTAGTAGGTAGGTAGTAGGTAGGTAGTAGGTAGGTAGTAGGTAGGTAGTAGGTAGGTAGTAGGTAGGTAGTAGGTAGGTAGTAGGTAGGTAGTAGGTAGGTAGTAGGTAGGTAGTAGGTAGGTAGTAGGTAGGTAGTAGGTAGGTAGTAGGTAGGTAGTAGGTAGGTAGTAGGTAGGTAGTAGGTAGGTAGTAGGTAGGTAGTAGGTAGGTAGTAGGTAGGTAGTAGGTAGGTAGTAGGTAGGTAGTAGGTAGGTAGTAGGTAGGTAGTAGGTAGGTAGTAGGTAGGTAGTAGGTAGGTAGTAGGTAGGTAGTAGGTAGGTAGTAGGTAGGTAGTAGGTAGGTAGTAGGTAGGTAGTAGGTAGGTAGTAGGTAGGTAGTAGGTAGGTAGTAGGTAGGTAGTAGGTAGGTAGTAGGTAGGTAGTAGGTAGGTAGTAGGTAGGTAGTAGGTAGGTAGTAGGTAGGTAGTAGGTAGGTAGTAGGTAGGTAGTAGGTAGGTAGTAGGTAGGTAGTAGGTAGGTAGTAGGTAGGTAGTAGGTAGGTAGTAGGTAGGTAGTAGGTAGGTAGTAGGTAGGTAGTAGGTAGGTAGTAGGTAGGTAGTAGGTAGGTAGTAGGTAGGTAGTAGGTAGGTAGTAGGTAGGTAGTAGGTAGGTAGTAGGTAGGTAGTAGGTAGGTAGTAGGTAGGTAGTAGGTAGGTAGTAGGTAGGTAGTAGGTAGGTAGTAGGTAGGTAGGTAGTAGGTAGGTAGTAGGTAGGTAGTAGGTAGGTAGTAGGTAGGTAGTAGGTAGGTAGTAGGTAGGTAGTAGGTAGGTAGTAGGTAGGTAGTAGGTAGGTAGTAGGTAGGTAGTAGGTAGGTAGTAGGTAGGTAGTAGGTAGGTGTAGGTAGGTAGTACCGCGAGCTGCATTGGAACATTTTTTTTTTCAGATTCATTGAGAGGTGCAATGCGTTAGTTGAAATCATTTTTCAAACCTCCCCCTCTCCCCACCTTCACGCCCCGCGAGCTGCGCGCAGCTCGCGCAGCCACGCAAATACTAGTTTCAATATACAAATCCAATTCTTTCATATTTTAATACCCCACTCGGATATATTCGTTTACCATCATTTAGTTATTCATTCATCCCCTCTTCCACCCTCCATAATTGTGTATGATCTTCAATACATAGCGAAGCATACTTCAAAAAAAAAAACAAAATCAAAATCGGTTCATGCGTTCGGGAGCTACGATACCACAGACACACACACACTACGTGTTTGCGTCAGGGGTTAAAAATAATGATAAGAAGGCTAGTATTACCTAGGTATTTACTTGGTTTACCTTCAAATCAATGTCCAACAGTTCACAACAACATTAACAAAAATAATAAGTAGGTAGACCGTACGTTTCCTTATTTTGGCCATCAAAAATTACAAAGGATCGAAAAATCGCGGCAAAAATATGTTTATTGATCCTTCTCAGTAAAGAGTGAATGGCAAGGTAAGGTAAGTAATTATGATGTCAAAAAATAAAATCAGTGTTCTTCCTCGTCGACATTCCGTGGGTAAATACCGAGTGCGTTTTCGAGTTCATACACGCTAATGTTCGAAACTTCTTTTTGTAAAATTGTGAATGTGTATGACCCGATTGGTGGCGTTGTAGGAAGTAGGTAGCTAGTGTAATTATAATAACACCATTCCTTTGCTGCAGAAAAAGTCCATAGCAGGTAGAAAATTGAAATTAAAATTCAATGATATGGCAATTTGCAGGTGCCCGTCTTTTGAGACATCGTCAAGTAACTCTTCCCGTGAATCCAATGTGGCAATGCAGCTTTATAGCACAGAATACATAATAGTACTACGTACAGAAGGGACACTCCCTTCCCCGCGCTCATATTAAATACCGCACCTCACCCCGCACTTCGAGGTATTCGTCGTCGACACTTGAGCAATGGCTCGCGCTCGTATTAGTCGTCGTTCGGTTTTCGCGACGCAGACCGTTGCACTTTCCGCGCCATTTTTTAGGCTACGATAACCCTACTAGAGTTTACGCACACATTTGCACGTGCACGTCGTGCACAAACGTTATAATTTGTTTATGTAGTAGTAATAGGTAATTATTTTGCGGGCATTGTATGGAGTGTCCGAGGTGTGCTTATAGCACACTTATAGGCACTTTTCCCGTCGACAGCGACGCGGAAGCATTTGTTGCATAAAAAATCTATTCTGCTTTTTAAACATGTAGGTACAGTGCGATCAAATTATCTTGGCAGCTCTGAACATAGGCTTTGCGAAATTTTACGAATGTAAACTTGGGAATAAAACTGTTATTGCCAGATAAACCAATACTTAAACGATCAGAAAATATCTAATTTAAACAGTGAGAAATACAAATAAAATAAATATAACACTTTTTACCCACGACGGAACGGAGACGGTATATGCGTTTGGGGTGAGAGGTTGTTTGTTTGTTTGTGTGTGTTGTGCAAATATATGTTGCCATTTTTCTCCAAAACTACTAGTCCGATTTTGATGCAGTTTTCAGTTATGGGTTCGGGTTTGATTGGTGCATGTTCTTAGATAGGTGTTACGGTGACAACTCACCAGGGGGCGCTGCAGCAAAAATTTTTTGTGCAAATCAAAGTTGCCATTTTTCTACAAAACTACAAGTCCGATTTTGATTCAGTTTTCAGTGGGTTCGGGTTTGATTGGTGCATGTTCTTAGATAGGTGTTACGGTGACAACTCACCAGGGGGCGCTGCAGCAAAAATTTTTTGTGCAAATCAAAGTTGCCATTTTTCTACAAAACTACAAGTCCGATTTTGATTCAGTTTTCAGTTATGGGTTTAGGTTTGATTGGTGCATGTTCTTAGATAAAAAAATAAAAATAAAAGTAAAAAGTTTAAAAAAAGTTTAAAATAAAAAGCAAAATTAAAAATTTTGAAAAAACCCACGACTGTTAAAAATTAATTGAAAAAAGGATAAAATAACATAAAACACCCACCTTAAAAAAAAACCCAAGAATGTCCGTCGGGAGCTGAACATTGCAAAACTAGTTCATTTAATGGCAGCCCCCGACGGACATTCTTGGGTTTTTTTTAAGGTGGGTGTTTTATGTTATTTTATCCTTTTTTTAAATTAATTTTTAACAGTCGTGGGTTTTTTCAAAATTTTTAATTTTGCTTTTTATTTTAAACTTTTTTTAAACTTTTTTATACATTCGTTGTAACAAAATGACCTGCACGAAGTTCGGAGCTGCCAAGATAATTTGATCGCACTGTACAGACGGGAGAATGGACGAATAAAACATGTTGCACCGGCGCGGCGCGGCCGGGCGGCCCCAAATAGAATGGGATAAAGGCAGGAAGATGATGAGATGCCAGCACATCTACCCCAAACTGGCAATATTTCCCAAACAAGCTTGAACTGGGCCCACACATAAACACGATACGACGTCGCGTCGTGGAAATCTACGATGAGCATCGTAAAAAAAAACACGACATCGTAACGTAATGTGCCACGTACGATACACGGCACGATGCCGTCGATACAGAGGGGTGGTGTTTTAGTTAATTCCGAAAAAGGGACCGCTCTAGACGCATTCTGAAAAGAATTTATAAATGTTTTTGAAATTAGAACCCAAATAAATGTTAATTTGTGAATTAAACTAACAAGACAACTGCGCAGGATTGCATCGTGAGTTTCTAACGTCACGACGTCGTATCGTGCATCGACACGTTACGACGTCGTGTCGTTGATTTCCACGACGCGACGTCGTATCGTAAAACGACGCCGCATCGTTGTACGACGCGACGTCGTATCGTGTTTATATGTGGGTCTGGGAGCCCGTAGGGATAAATTGTTTATATTATCGATTATAGAAAGACAGATTCTAGCAGCTTAATTAATGTGCTGGCTTTTGTACATACTTTTAAGTTTGATTATACTTTGTTAATAGTAATCTTGATGATGATCATACCTCAGCAGGCGACAGCGTGGTGTAGAAGGCGACGTTGGTGAAGGTGTAGACCACGGTGACCAGGGTGCAGGAGATAGCGATGGCGCGGGGGAGGTTCCTCACGGGGTCCTTCAGCTCTTCGATTATGAAGTTTAGGTAGTTCCTAGTGGGAAGAGAATCTCGTATAATCATGCTTGTCAGAATAAAACTTTATTCTAGTTCGTAGGATTGTCTAGTAATTTTCTACGGTATAGTGAACTCATCTAACTTCGTGATAAAGGCATTTGTGCACTCGTACAGCCCTATGATACCGCTCAAACCAAATATCACCGAATTAGGCGAATCACAGAATTAGATGAGTTCACCCTACATAAGTAAGTACCTAATTAGGGTTCACAGGACACACAGCAATACTTCTGACTTTAGTGCAGTCCAGCCTGTTCGTGATCATTGCTAGGACAGCATTAATAAGACAAGCTTTTAAAACTTAGGTTTTGTGTCAGCACTCTCAGCGGTTGTATTTCCTACTACTCCGCTACTCGTTTCTAACTAATTAAGGCGAGGTTTCCCTACTTTGTTTTTATGTACGCACGACCTCGTCCCCCGCCCTGCCGCGCGAGCGATATAATGCCTAAATTTTGACTGTTTTTTCTTCTTGGAGAAAAAGGATAAAGAAATTATACATTATGTGACCCGAGATAATACACATTTTTTACGACCTTTATTATGATATAAGTTTCATTTTTCAAAGCCTAATATAACTCAAGTAAAACGATTATTTAGCCATCATTTGGACATGTCTTTGCGATTTAATTGGATGCAGTGAAGTGTAAGTAATCGTGTATCGCATGCCCGACATATCATGATCGAAAAGTCAACTATGTAATACATTTTTTTCAAAATTTAAATCCGTTCCATGTACGAGTAAAACGCTATTGTTGACGACGTTTATCGGGGTAACCCCGCCTTAAGTTGCGGGATCGACGGCTATGGCTAAATTGTTTCTCTGGTACTTCATCATCCTTCATTGTCTCGGCGCCTCTCTGGTAGTCTCAGACCAAGAAAAAAGGAAGACGGCGCGCCACGAACATCAAAAGTGAAGTCAACTTTTTATCTATGTGTGTAGACAATGTCTCGTGAAGTCGTGACGTTCTAGGAGAAATGCGTGTGGTTTTAGTGTAGGTGTGTGCGTGAGCTTGTATGTTTACTTGCTATAGGCGCGTGGTTTTGTGACTTCACTGTTGGTGTTCGCGGCGCGCCGTCTTTCTTTTTTTCTTGGTCTGAGCTGGTAGTCGGCACTGTTAATATACATGACACACTGGTGCACAGGAGTTACAGCGGTTTGGGAATAGTGCGGCTGGCTGGTCCCATAAAAAAAAACTCGGCGACTAATAAATACCCAAAAATTTATATTTCCATAATTATGAGCATCTAAAACATAGATTTATACAAAAAGATAGAACAGTGCTACTTACCATCCGTTATAGGCGAACAATCCGGAGTAGAAGGACAGCGCTATTGACGTCACGTCGTCCGTGGTACCCTCGAATGTGAAGTGCTGCACCTGACCTGCAAGGAGAAGATAAATTACTTATTATATGCCTTGTTCATATGCTAATGCTTTATTCATGACCATCTCGTCATATGTGGGAGCCCTTTCAATATCACCATCATTATCCACCAGAAGACGTCCACTGCTGAATAACAGCCCCTTTTGAACACCTTTAGTGAACGGCAACCTGGCGCTTTCATCCACCGATTGGCCGCGACTCGAACGATGTCGTCGGTACATGATATAGGGGGCGAGCCTAATGTCATCAACCGGACACAAATCCAGGCTCCGTGGATGCTACTGAGAAATTCATAATGGCAAAACCCAATGTTAATACGTTGCCCGAATTGGAAATCGAACCCGAGACCTCATGCTCAGCAGTCGCGCTTGCGACTAACGAGACAGTCTCGCTATGGACACGGATCGTAGAAGACCTCTTCTTTTAATAAAATAACAACAACGTATAATCCTTTTTTTTTTTGGAGGGTGGGAAATCTTCAAATGACTCCTCCCGCTCTGGGCAACGTGTAGGGAGTGTCAGACTTCTACTGACTAAAAACCACCCATGTACCTATCTCGAACAACCCGTAACCCGAACAACGTCTAATCGTGCCGACCCCTTTTTCAGCTTATCATCCAAGACTACACTAATCCAGCATTCTATTGTAATGTCGTTTCACACGAACGGTGACCGTCCGGATTGTGGCAATCATTTAATAACGCTCTCTTTGTACCGGCCCACGCGACCAGAGGAAGTGTGAATTGATCTTATTTGTGCATTGTGCATGTCTCCAGTCTGGTCTGGGATTATAAGTGACCTCTGTGTTGCCTTGGTAACTAATTTTGCTGAGCGAAGGTGCTACGGGTTGTTCCCGTCGGGGCTACGGGTTGTTCGAAAGAAATACCGCGACCTCGACACAAAGGGCTTTGAAGGAACATGGGTGAGTTTTAGTCAGTAGAAATGCTGACACTCCAAAAATATAAAAGGGGTTTTCCATCCGAGAGATTTTTGGAGTCGATACCGAACCTTGTATTGGCATCAGGAATATATTTCTTTTATGACGTCACTATTTGTATAATTATCACTTGCTTTCGATGAAGGAAAAACATCGTAAGGAAACCAGCATGTCTGACACGTCTGACAGACATTTATCTACGGTATGTAAAGTCAAACTTAAGTGGCAGTGGGCAGGGCACATTGCTCGCAGAACGGATGGCCGATGGGGCCGAAAAGTTCTGGAATGGCGACCGCGAACCGGAAGACGTTGCGTTGGAAGGCCTCCCACTAGGTGGACCAATGACCTGGTCAAGGTTGCTGGAACCCGCTGGATGAGAGACGCACGGGACCGGTCAATGTGGCGACGCCTGGGGGAGGCCTATGTGCAGCAGTGGACGTCTTTTGGCTGAAATGATGATGATGATGATGTAAAGTCAAGTCAGAGGTCCATGGGCGGCATTAAGACTCGCACACCAGATTAGGAACTAACCAGCAGAAGTTAAAGAAAGAAGAAGAGTATTTGATTTTGTTTTACTGTTTTGCTATCGGTGATACGTTCGTTGTTACGTAATTTCGGGGTTACGTGATTCGGTGTGACGATTTTCGTTGTAACGTGCATTCGTTGTTCCGTGATTCGAAGTCTCGTGCATTCGTTGTAACGTGATGCGTCGCTGCATGCTTTCGTACTCACAGTATTCGTTGTCGCAAACATTCGGCGCCGTGTGATTCGACGTTGTAAACTTTCGCAATGACGTATTGCACTCATTTGGACCACCCAGTCTACTAGTCCAGTCGAGCATATTATAGTGAAGGTAAAGGGGATAGCTGTATTTTGGAGCGAAGCCATCGTGAGAGTCGCGGGCAACTGGTGGATGGAAACGGCAGGCTGCCATTCTTTATGGCGTTCTATGGGGGAGGCCTTTGTCTAGCAGTGGACATCTTATGGCTGATGATGATGATGATGAGCTGTATTTTATAGTTATAACAGACTGTTATAAGTGACAATAAAAAGAAAGTGCCTTCATAAAAACACGGGAAACCATGTCACTAAAGAACATTTGCCAACTGCACTGAACCATTGAAGAGAACTGCTTTCAATTGACCTCTTTTCAATTTGTCTCTACATTTTGCTTAAAAATACTCGTCGTCTACGGCTTTATAATACGGCAAAAAATGTACAGCCCCTCCTCTCATACCTCTAAGGCACATTAAACGCATACAAGGGTTTAAAACGAGAGGGTTCACTGCGAAATCAATTTGTCTGCTTCAGAAACAACATAATAAATTGTGGTGGAAAGTAGATGATAGAGTATGATGAGTTGACAAATACTGCGTTGTCAAAATATGTATTTAAAAAAAAGAAACGAAAGTACAGTGCGATCAAATTATCTTGGCAGCTCCGAACTTCGTGCAGGTCATTTTGTTACAACGAATGTATAAAAGTGTTATGATATTTATTTTATTTGTATTTCTCACTGTCTAAATTAGATATTTTCTGATCGTTTAAGTATTGGTTTATCTGGCAATAACAGTTTTATTCCCAAGTTTACATGCGTAAAATTTCGCAAAGCCTATGTTCAGAGCTGCCAAGATAATTTGATCGCACTGTACGCAAAATAGCGCAATCCCATGTTGATACGCTTGGCCATTTTGAAATCTATATAAATAAAAAGAGAAATACTGATTGACTGACTCATCAACGCCCAGCCCAAACCCTTGGACCTAGAAAGCTGAAATTTTGCACAGAGGTTCCCTTTATAATGTAGACAAGGAATAAGGAAGGATTTTTCGAAATTCAACCCCTAAGGGAGTTAAATAGGGGATGAAAGTTTGTATGGAAATTCGTCATTTTCACGCGGGCGAAGCCGCTGGCAAAAGCTAGTGAGCAATATTTGTTATCATGTTCTCAAAAACGACTCTAATGATTTCGAAGTTGCTATTTAAATAGGGGAGGGTTACGGGGGCGAAAAATCGATCTAGCTTGGTCGGGCTCGCTAAACATGGGACGTGGGCGTGATGTTAATTTAGGCCTCACATCTGATAAAATCGTTCTCTCAATTTTCTCCAGAGCAGAGTCTGAGCTCAATCGCCCAGGTAGGTACTTAAATGAGTCAATGAGAAATATTGTATAGCGAAACGTAATTGCTTGACAATGTTTAATCATAATTTTTTAAACAAAGTTGATTGATTCGCCGACCCAACAGCTGGATTTACATGGATCTGGGTCAATTTCAAGGAATGCAACAGGGTTTTACCTGATCGCCGCTTGTAATTTTTGTGTTAGGTACTTTCCCTGTATTGGTTCATTAAAAACGATAAGAGATTAATATATTTTTTAACCTGTAATTTATATATCCTATTTTTTTTTTGTTTGTCCTGTACCTACTACGTATAATGCAGTAGGTATGTAGTTCCGGAATCCGGATATATTACCTTCCTGATGTCGTGGGGCAATGGAGGACAGTCCTTCGCTATCCAGGATGTCGGCAAATCCAGAGAAATAGCGAGCCGACAAGGATGGAGCGAGGAATATTTCAGGGCGACAGTTTAGTCCTCTTTGGTTCTGCTTAGCCTTGAATCCTCTTAGCACGCTGCTGGATTGATATGATGATGTATTGGCGGAAGTTGAGCGTGGAATTCGACTAATGACGTGGTTTAATAATTATGTTGACTGTTTGCTTAAAAAAGGATTTTTAAATGAGCACTAAGATTAGACAAGGAACACTTGAGCGAACAAGCCGGATTCCGAAAAGGCTTCAGTACCGTAGACCATATACATACGCTGCGGCAAGTTATACAGAAGACCGAAGAGTATAACCTGCCTCTCTGTTTAGCGTTTGTGTACTACGAGAAAGCCTTCGATTCGATCGAGACTTGGGCTGTACTGCAGTCTCTCCAACGGTGCCAAATCGACTACCGGTACATCGACGTGTTGAAGTGTTTGTACAAAAACGCCACCATGTCAGTCCGACTTCAGGACCAGACCACGGAACCTATCCTTCTGCAGCGCGGTGTGAGACAGGGAGACGTCATATCTCCGAAACTGTTCACCGCTGCATTGGAAGATGTCTTCAAGGTTCTGGATTGGAAAGGACTTGGCATCAATGTCAACGGCGAGTACATCACTCACCTTCGGTTTGCCGACGATATAGTGGTCATGGCTGAGACCATGGAAGACCTCAGTAAAATGCTCGATGACCTCAGTAGAGCTTCCGAAAGAGTGGGTCTTAAAATGAACATGGACAAAACCAAGGTTATGTCGAATGTTCATGTAACACCCACTCCTATCAAGATCGGAGACTCTACGCTCGAAGTTGTGGACGATTATGTCTACCTGGGACAAACGGTCCAGTTGGGTAGATCTAACTTCGAGAAAGAGGTCAATCGTCGAATCCGACTCGGCTGGGCAGCGTTCGGGAAGCTGCGCGGTATCTTCTCGTCCAACTTACCCCAGTGTCTCAAGACGAAAGTCTATGACCAGTGTGTGTTGCCAGTGATTACATACGGGACCGAAACGTGGTCGCTCACAATGGGCCTTATCAGAAAGCTCAAAGTCACCCAAAGGGCAATGGAGAGGGCTATGCTCGGAGTTTCCTTGCGTGATCGAATCAGAAATGAACATCCGCATGAGAACCAAGGTTACCGACGTAGCCCGAAGAATCGCCAGACTTAAGTGGCAATGGGCAGGGCACATTGCTCGCAGAACGGATGGCCGATGGGGCCGAAAAGTTCTGGAATGGCGACCGCGAACCGGAAGACGTTGCGTTGGAAGGCCTCCCACTAGGTGGACCGATGACCTGGTCAAGGTTGCAGGAACCCGCTGGATGAGAGACGCACGGGACCGGTCAATGTGGCGACGCCTGGGGGAGGCCTATGTCCAGCAGTAGACGTCTTTTGGCTGAAATGATGATGAATGATGACTTGAGCTGATGTTTCTTGACTCAACGGTTTAGGATCTCCGTTATGTGGGTGTACTAGCCTATCAGGTACACCTAGTCTGTCTAACCCTTCAGAAATTACAGGCGTGGTGTAATGTTATTTTATAAATAAAAAATCCTACTTAAATCCTACTTTACCAAGACATAACCTTCAAACTAGGCCAGATTTCCGAGAACCACCCATTCATAATATTTCGACGTCATCTGTAAAAGTGAGCATTTTTTCCTCGAACGTAATGTCACGGCCATTTAACACAGAACACGAAAGTTTATTCAATAGTTAATTGAATGTTTATCTCGTTATCTTTGTACTTCTTTTCTGGCACAAAATTATTCTGTAGACCTTTTTATACCGGGCCTAGTCACATTCTCTTTCAATTCGCATTTCTGCAAAGATTTTTACCAGCATCATTATCAATATTTGCCTAGCCGTGTCCAAACTATGCTTGCGTGAGTCAGCTTCTGTATTTTACATGAAGCAAAGTTACATATCTGACGTCCACAACCCTGTTAGTACTGGGTTATACGATACCTTTTGGTAAGACTGGGTGTCAGACTTTCAGACTGCCTAAGATCTATATATGGCAGCCGGGATCAGCGGCTTAGCGTACTTTCCGAGGTACGCAGGAAACTTGGTATGCAAAGAGTGATCAGTGATCAGGATCAACCATACACGACACGGACCAACCGAGGCAAGCAAAATATCGACCCGAGTGGCAGTTATTATTAAGCCACCATCTCATCCTTTTTAAAAATATTTAACATTCTTAAATCACCTAAATAGAGTCTAAAACCCCAAGATTCTCCCAATCGCTATGGGCCTATGTCTTGTTCTGGTCGAATCGGTCACTAAATAAAACACAAAGTATTGGGTATTGGTATCTAAGCTTATATCAATGACACTCAATGACACGACGAAGAAAGACTAAATCAATGAATTTTTTTTTCCTTTTTTATTTCTAATAACCTTCCGAAAGCAATCTCCGTCCAATATCTGTTGAAGTGCTCGAGTGCTGGCTCAATTTGCGCGGGGATAGCTCTTCGTTATCAACTGCCTTATTATCTACGGCTCCTCAACGCATTGCTTACTGGTTTCTGCGATTGACTTCATTGTGGTTCAGGATGCTTTTGTGGTAGACTGGTGGTCTATGGTTTATTGTGAAACGCGCATAAGTTTTCTTTTTTTTTTGCTGGGTTCGTTTTGCCGATTCGTATGGTGGACTTGTGTTCTTAACTTATGAACCTGGTTACGCGAGACGACGCGCGACGAGACTCATTGCAATGCCTTTAGAAATAAAAATAAAGGTATGGCGGGATTAAAATGCTACTCAGTCATTGTTTATGGCAAATCTTTATGTAAGGTTCGAAAAGAAGACCTCTTTGCTTCGAAAATAAGAGCTTGGGTCTAAGACAACACTAAAACACTATTTATGTTAAATTACATTTTAATCTAGCATAATTATGACGACTTTCAATGAATATCCTTATCACAACTATTTAAATTTAACGTAGACTCAATGCCAAATGTTCAACAAAATAGAAAACCAGAAATACTTAGACAAATTCGTTGAATAATGTGTTAAAAAATAATAAAACATTTCGTATTGAAAATAAACACCATGTTATCCTTAGAGGTTCATAAAAGTAGACATTTCCGGTTCTTTTTCGTACTGATACGGCCGCTTTAATTTGAAATAAGCTTGTATGTAAGGGGTAATCTTCGGAACTAATGATCCAATTCTAAAAACTTTTTCACTGATAGAAAAATACATTATTCATGGGTAATTTTATTTAGCTAATTTTATTTAGTACATATTAAAGTCGAGCTTTTTGCGGACGAAGTAGTGCTCGAAGTGCTAGTGGATATATTGGGTTAGGCTGCATCCGGGTTGGGAATAGGTTAGGCAGATGGAGACACCACTATAAACGTAGAAAGAATAGACTTCTAAGCTTTTCATTTTGATCATAATCACAGAGCCCTGTTTAATGGATTTCATTCTCCAAGAGATTATGGATTTAAAAGTAGTAGATTTTTGTATTTAGTGTAATCTGCATGGCCCCAAAAAATATAGGTACAACAAGGTACCAAAGGCATGCAAAGAATTGTTTTAAGTAACCTCATTGTTTTAATAAACTATCGTTCGTTCGTTCCTATCCATCGTTTTGTTTTGTGTTTCTATTTATTAAACGTATTTTTATTAGTTTTGTACCTACTTTGCTTAGTTATATTTTTATCTATTGTATTTGTATAAGCAAAACATGTTGATTTTTTTTTTGTTTTCGTTCCCTCTGATTGTAAACCTTACACGAGTTTCACACAAATAAATATTTTTCTCTTATCTTAAAAAAAAAGAATAACTTGCGATACTTCGATTCATTTGTTTTGTGAATTCGCACAGAATTTAAGTTTTGATTAAAAATTCGTCACGGAAATAGCAATAAGCTCGTCCCCTAACATTATGGGACCCAATGATAAGACTAAAAAGTCCACGCTTCATTTAAAGGGGAGTGGTACACGTGGGGAGGGTGAGGTCCCCGGGGGCTGTGCGAAAAATGAGCAGTCATAGCTTTAAATGCAGTAACCTTATGTCCTTCTAAAACCCTCTTGGTGGATCGTCTTGTAATTTCATCATCCATTAGGCATAAGAAGGATAATATTGTATCACACTTGCATTCCAAATGCTGTTTAATTTGTCAATTCAACAACGTTCATTGCGTTTCTTTCGTAGATGAAAAGACTTCGCGCGTACCTATTCAATGTTTGGCAAAATTATTTTTTACCTAAAAAGAGACCGGAAGAGACTATAAATTCATTAATGTGAGACGCTGTAGTAGAGAATTTCTGAGCATAAAGGCAACAATAGACGCCAAAAAGTACCCAGCGAGGTCCTGAGCCATCAAAATTACCATGTTTTGCCACCGACGACGTTAAGAAAAAGAAGACATTCCTTAAAGTTCTCAGAAGAAAGCAGCAAAGGTCAAGCAAGAAACATTTAGATTAAGTCGTAAGAATTGCTGAAGGCAAGCAGAAACAATGGATAAATTAAGGTAAATGTCACCGTATTAAAGATGGAATTAATGATAATAAGCAGGTAGAAGTTAAGTATAATCTTTACCACGGTGAAAATGTCGTAAAGAAAGTTTTGAGTATGAATGTATTATTAGTTATGTTATTTGTTACCCCATGAGAGTAGAGAAAGACTAAAGAAACGACGGATGGACTGTGTAAGAATGATATGACAAGAAAGGAGGTGTCTAATGAGCTGACGAGTAATAGAGGAGTATTGAAGAAGAAGACTTGCTGCGACGAAGCGCTTTGCTAAGTCCTTTATTATGCGCACAGCCAAGGAGTGGAATTCCCTGCCTGCGTCGGTTTTTCCGAGTTCATATAACCCTAATCTGTTTAAGTCGCGAGTAAACAGGCTTCTTCTGGGTAAGCTCGTTCCATCGTTGACATCATCTCTGCCCTTAGGGCAAGATTGAAGTCAAGAGCAAGCCCATTTAAAAAAAAAAAACCAATGATTTCGGATAAGGGCAAGAGATTGATGATGTGGAAGTAGGTAGTACTTGCTTTCACAGACAGCCTCTTTAAAAAACAACTATAAAAGCGACACGCCTAACAAAAATGATACTAAAACTACAATAAAACCTAATGATGTAACAGCTGTTTCCATTTCTAAGCGTCATATTTGCATGAACGCAAGTGGATCACGGTCAAGTTTAAAACTATCGTGTCGTGAACGCGATTGAGTAATCATGAACGCAATCAAATTCTTTAGTGGTCTGTCTAGCATGGCTGTTTAATAAAACTGGTTTCATCTGTTTCTGATAATGAATTGTGTTTTTGTTGTAGAATGTAACTGTTTGTTGTTGTATTGTAGGTAGGGCCTCGTTGGTTTAGTTCGCAAGGAAGGGTGCTGAGCAGGAGGAACTGTTCTGTGTTCGGTTCCTAGGTAGCGCGAATTTGATATTGAGTTAACTACGTACTAACTTTATTAGGAATTCCTCAGTAGCAGCCATGGAGGCTGGATTTGTGTCTGGTTGATGTCTTGTGGTTCGCTCTTTATTATATGGGACTAAGACATAAATGGCGAAATGTGGGTGTACTATAAGGTATAATACACCTTTGGTGATTACATTTCTATTTATTTAAATTTATATTTCCTATCGAGAAATTTCTCCGAAGCAGCAAGTAGCCCGGATTTGTGCCGTTTTATTGACGAAAGGCCCACCCCCTTTTACATGGGACTGAATCACGTCTGACGAAATGTGGGTGTACTATTTATTGGTACACCTCCGCCTGACTATTCAGGAATAATTACAGTTATTTTGTTATGTTTATTTAGGATCTCCAACAAAGGCTCCTGCTGATATGGAGGTGAGTAGAAGTTTTTCTTACTCCTGCGCTATTCTTTTCTGATTAATTTTGTTGCGGTACTTAAATATTTACTCTCTGGGACTCCGTCGAACTTCATGGTC
The DNA here is from genome assembly GCA_949775195.1 of Diarsia dahlii. Taxonomy (NCBI): domain Eukaryota; kingdom Metazoa; phylum Arthropoda; class Insecta; order Lepidoptera; family Noctuidae; genus Diarsia; species Diarsia dahlii. The sequence continues at coordinate 15,728,950 of OX459213.1, forward strand.
TTGACGCTTTTCTTGTGGTCACCACTGTTGATTCTCCCTTTCAGGAGTTGCAGTGGTTTGGGAATTGGGAATAATGAAGCGGGCGTGTCCCATAAAAAAAAGTGGCAGTAAGCACTTCAAGGCATTGCTGCTCTTAGCATGTTGGTGATTAGAAAGCTTTGACCATCCCATATTGGTCTCCTGGTTTACCATTTTCTTTTTCAGTCTTATGACCAAAAACTTGCCATCATCACTCCAGCTCCTGCGACCTTATTCCTCGTTAAATCCAGGTCATCGTATCAATTACACATTCTCTATAGCGTAATGTAATATTTGTTTAAACGGTATAGAGTAGGTAACATTTTGTTTGAACAAATGTTTTAAAATGTCCAAGGTTGATCAGTATGTTTAATCAGTAATTGAGCAACCGTTTTAACTTACTTCATCACAGACTTTGATATTATATTAGTAGATAAAACTGTTTCATCATCATCATCCACAATCCGAATTCACCCACTGTTGAGTATAGGCCTCTCTTTTCTGGTGCTCCTCCCCACGTTCCTCAGCCAGCCTCATCCAGGTTTTCTCCAAGTGCAACTATGTCGTCTACCCATCTCGCCAACAGAGGACCTACATTTCTTTTCCCCGTCTTTGGACGCCATTCGGTAATAGCCTGTCCACTACACCTATTCTGCATCATCGGTATAGCCTTTTCCCCATCTGTCTTAGGGTCGGCTTCCAGTCTAACCGGTTACTTTAAATGGAGCGACTGCCTATCTAACCTCCACAATCCAGTTAGTACTGGGTTTGGTAAGACTGCTTGTCAGACTTTCGATCTACACTGACTACCTGTAACGACTGTCAAAGGCCAGCTACTAATGACAGCCGTCCCGGCTGTCATTAGTAGCTGGCCAATGTGTATTGTAGCCATAAACACCATGCTTTGAATCGGTTTTTTCTGGGCTAGTGAAAACACCACACCACCCTAAGTCGCAGCATCTTCGCTTCACATCAGGCAAACGGCCAGACGCAAGCGTAGAATAATAAAAAAAAAACTAATAAAAAAAAATTTACAATAAACAGCACACATACCTCTGCAAAGTTGGTAGATTCCGGCGGCTATAATGATGAAGAGCGCCAGGAGCTTGGCGTATGTGAACCAGTCTTGGACCCTCGTGGCGGCGCGGACTGACCAGCAGTTCACGAACGCTAGCAGCACTGGGGACAAAATATAGAAAGAGGTAAGTCGAAAAATGCAGTTAGAAGCAGAGCATGGGATCAGTACCTATTGCCGCAAATTCAGTCGTTCAGAAATCTCTCTATTAAACACCACTGCATGCTGTCAGCCCTTATCACGCTCATCTTCTGATTTTTTTAAAAGCTTAAACTCTTTTATTACAACATTTTTGGTCATCTAGGAAAATAATGCAAAATTGCCTCCTTTTACGATATTTTAGAGGTTACGAAAGTATATTTTTAAACACTTTCTGAAATCTCAAAATAATTAAGACGTAAACCTTGCTTATAACAAGAACCTTCTGTAAATATTTATTCTTTTAGATTGGAAACTGGGGCAATAATATAAATATAAGATCATATCGAGCGGAGAGGAATCCAGAAGCAGGGATCGTCGGGGGTAGGGGACTTTTATTAAAATAACTTACATATTATTTCCTCGTGCTGTGGTGACATTTGTCTAGGGTGAAAACTCATTAAAATAAGTATTATTGTGGCGAAATAGAATTAAAACTATTTACCAATCAAGAGCCTTTAAAAGTATTTTGGGAACAGTCAATTTATTTACAATTTTACGTTGCTTTTTGGAAATCTAACTTCGAATTTTAAAAAAAGGAGAACTTTTTATATTATAAAACTCATGGAAATTAATGCATGTAAATGAAGGATAAGATGAGATTAGCGATTCAAGACACGTCGCTCAAAGTTGATTACAGCCGCGTAAAGTGGGGCAAGGATCTAGAGGCCGACCCTTGGTATTCCAGGAATTCGTTTGATGTAATTTCATCAAACTTTGAGAAGTTCTAAACCCAATACACCGCAGGTCTGTGCCTCCATAGACGGTTGAAATAGCCACACCTATAGAGTGGACCAAGGAAATTTAAATAACATGAACCATCGATAGGAAGAGGTAGGAATTTAGAAAATCTTACTTTCATTCCCTGCGCCGTCATTCCTTTCTTCAATCAACTCAGTCTATCACTAACCGCCTTATTAATAAAAATAGTTAAACCTGGTTTAACTTACGCTTGGTTTATCTCGCAAGCCGTCACTCTCTTTTGAATATTTTTGAAGTGAGACGGCATGCGAGATAAACCAAGCGTAAGTTAAACCAGGTTTAACTATTTTTATTAATAAGGCGGTAAGTGTTTAGCCACAAAACTCTGTTTACTACTGTTGATTCTGGCTTTCAGAAAGTGCAGTGGTTTAGGAATAGTGTGGCGGACTTGTCCCAAAAAACACCCTATTCTCCGCCTTCCAAAACAAACCAAGTCACTAGTTTCTTAAGTTCTTCAAAAAGGCAGTAAACTATACTCACATATACAACAGGCTGCCAGTAGTCTGGTCGCGTTCTCAGGAGGGTCGCACTCCGGGAATATGGGCTTCAGCACGTACACACTGAATGTTAGTGCCACGATCGCCTGCAAAGAAAGATGGAGTCACTTACCAAGGCAGTAAAGAGGATTTATTATTAAATACACTTAGAGAAGATGTGATAAAGAAAATAAAACATCCAAAGTTTTTTTTTTGCAATTTAAAGGTCTGCATCAGACTGTATCTATATAATCAAGATATGAACCGGGATAGCAAAATATGTACACGGAATTGTGATCATAAGGACACACGTAGTTGTAGTGTTACTTGTCAAAGAGATGTTGACATCTTTAGATTCATCACAGTCTTGAATAATTCTTTAATTAACATTCAATCTGACATTCACCTGCGAATAACAAAAAGGTAAGAAAAGCATGTCGAAAGCTACCCTCATACCCTTTTGTCTTAAGTTAAAATTCCGAGACTATCTCTCCCTAGTCAAATAACTCCAAACGGTTACATCGTATTCTTGCCGACGAAGAAAATAAATCGCCTTGTGAAGCTACTCTTGCCAAAATGCTATGAATTTTGTAGCTTGGCACATCTAAAAGGGTATATGGTCCCTTGAGCCTTGGCTGCAGACGGTTTTTTAGTGTTCTGACTTCAAACACGTTTCGACCTTCAAATTATATTGGCAAAAATAATAGGCCTAGTGTTAAGAACGCTACATCTTAAACATATATTAGGTATTCATAAAAGCCTAAATATACACACAGCTGGGCGCCAATAAAACGTCGCAGTAAGCTACATCAAATTTGTCATCTGATCTATATTAAGATCTATTTATACAACCTTACGAACAAATAAAGTTCAATTTAGTGTCACAATACCAGAAAGCCAATGGGGAAAAAGATTTAAATAAGTCCCACGTTGGGCGCCAATAAAAGAAAATGCCAGCTGAACAATAGAACAAATATCTGTAGCAATATTGTGTTGTATCTTCATTGAGACACTAATAAATTGAAGTCGAATGAATTTTATCAACCAAAAGATTTCGTAGAGGTCAATCTGGTGTCAAAGTAATAGAAATTCAATAGACATTTAGGATAGCCCCGCGTTGGGCATCAATATAGGATCAATATTGACTTGTATTCTCATAAACAAAATGTATTTCAATGAACTTTATCAACCAACATAGTTCAATTTAGTGTCACAATAACAGAACGCCAATAAAGGAGGATATCAGTAAAGTAGTAAACAAATCTCTGTAGCAATATTGTGTCGTATAATAAGACCCGCGTTGGGCGCCAAGGAGTGAAACAGACATCTAGATCAATAATGTGTTGCGAGTACGACATTAAATTAAGAAAATTATAATATTCTGATACCAGTTCATCATCGTTATCAACGAGTAGGTATAGATATATTCTCAGCCACAGAAATTCACAATAGGGTAGTTGACAAAATAAATCTAATTAGTCGGTAAGATAGATTTCCAAAAAATATTGTACACGTATTTTTTCTTTTTTCACGTAAACAAAAAATGAAGACTACAGTGAAGAGATACAGTGCTTCGAAAAGTCGTGCGACGTCACAGTTTGGTCCATTTTTACCAGACTATGACGTCAAAAGCCCCCTCTCCATGATCTTTGACCAGCTTTATATTCGACATTTTCTATTAATTTGATAAAACAAAGAACACATATCAAATATTTTTCGATAATCTAACTGACGGACTAAACAGAATCATATTTTTTTTAGTCAGTCAACTACCCTATTGAGTATGTCCCATGTCGGGCGCCATTATGAAATATCAGACAAGCAGTGAGATAGAATATCATTGTACACTCTTGAAAACAGTAGCAGAATTGAGTTGAACGTTGTCAACCAATAAACTCAAATCCTTTGTCAGTTGTCACAGTAAAATAAATGTCAATGAAGATAACATTAGCCCCACGGTGGGCGTCAATAGGGGGAATGTCTGAAAAGAGTAAGAACATGTTTATTGAAAAAAAAAACCGTAGATCTATGTTCATTCAGTGAGCGTGGGCTGTATCAGCTGTATGTTCTGGGCAATATGTGTGGGATGATATTTGAAGAAACTCTGTAAGGGTTGCTTTCATTGATTGAGACAATATTTCATGGAGGTTATTTTAAAATTGATAGTATGTTTTATACCTTTTATTTATTTAAATATGTTTGATAGTAATGTTGGTTTGTGGTTGAGTGAAATACATTTCAAAAAAGCATTCTTAAAAATTTACATTATGGACCAAGTCAAACTATATCTTTCCAACAACTTTAATTGTAGAAGAAATTTCAATGTGTAATTTCAGAATTTTATTTTATCCACCTTATTCCTGCAAAACAGTAAAAACTGTGGCATCCCCGCATCCCTAATCGGATTACTAACGGTGCTTTGAAAGCTATAATTTGTATTCCATTCTTGTCTCCTACGCAATAAAAATACGTCATCGCACCCCCGTGTCTGATGACATACTGAGCTTTAGTTATTACGTCATACGAATATTCAAATATCGAATCAATACAACGGTAGGTTCTGATGATATCTCAAAAAGCAATAGGCGAACTATAAAAATAGCTTACGGGGCCAATAAAATAATACCTACAGTTACGAAATATGTAGAGGATGTCAAGGTTGGATAGAAATTCAATAAGGTTAAAATCAACCCCAATATTTTACTTAAAGGTATTGGAATTTGATTATAGACCTGAAGGTTCTTTGGAGTTCAACAGACTGAAATAAATATTAAGTGCCAAGTCAATATTAAATCTCTGATCGCAAGAACTTTATATAGAACTGTAATATAATTCTACATAGACATACATTCATAAACTCACGCCCTGTAGAAACTACAGAACGACATATATGCTACGATACTTACATGCTCTTTTTGCCTTGTCTTTATTCATACATCTGGTCATACACGCACACTGGTTACGAGTACTAAGCACCTATCCTTTCTGAAGAACCTCACCAATAAGGTCAGTGTATTTTGCCACTCACATCTGCCTTGTAAAGTTGTAACCTTTTGTTAGTTGCCTTTCACTCATCCTCTCCACATGACCAAGCCATCTAAGCATACCCTTTGCAATTTTTGTGACTACACCTTCTTATAAAGTACTACAGTTCTATATTCTCTACATTACAATAAATATTGGTGACGTCGTTATCGGTGACGTTCTTTTGAAAGGACAGGAACTTTAGTCCGTGTATGACCAGATGTATGGATGTGGACGAGGCAAAAGGAGTATGTAAGAATTTCTGCCTACCCCTATGGGAAAAGGGCGTGAGTTTATGTATGTATGTGTAGTGTGTACAATAAATATTAACAAATACTGTTAACCATGTTTCAGATGACCTTCCTGAAATAATCATCTTGTAACTTGCGGTTATCCCATAATGACTAGCCATTAAGTTTTAAAAGTTAATTAGTTTTACTTTGTTACTATTGACAGTACGTACGAACCCATACATAGTGATCTTCAGAATGACGATATTAACTACCGTGCTTAACTTTAATTTTTGTTTGCCATTCACAAACGAAACAAAAGATGGATCGTTTAAAAATAGTGTGAGATTATAAACAGGCTAGAACGTAAGTGTCCAGACTATTTACAACGAAAATTATTTTTCGAACCCTACATTACATTATTATATTATTATTATTATTCATTATATTATTTACCCTCAAAAAACTAAGTAATATTTATGTCAGGGATTCAGACGAAAGTCACGAACTGTAATATCTCGGAATGGGTCCCGCCTGCTTCCAAATGCGATTGCTTTTAGTTTTTCAGTCAGGTATTTTTTAGTTTTATAATACTTTTTTTAAATCACGGTTTACGGCATATACCACCTCTACATGTCAGTCCACAGACATGTAAGACCACCATAATTGGTGGTCTGACATGTCCTCAAAGTTATTCGGCCAAAGTTTGATAATTAGATTTTTTTGATGAAATACCCTATAATGTTAGTCACTTGAAAGAACACGAAAGAGAAACACACCAAAATTCTCAACAACCATCCTAGAAAGTCACCCTAGAATGCACCCTCTAATTTCTAGTGTCAAACTCCATGTATACACTACTGTACTAAATGACCAACTGTGCCAGGCTTATGGAAAGCAGGCGCCGAGACCAAATTCGGCTAAATGGCATCATCATCAATAGCAGGTACTTCTAAGTTCTTACCTGTGAACAAGGTCTGACGATCATGCACTCGATCCAGAGCCTGATGAAGGCAGCGAAAGGACCGAACGTCTCCATGATGTACGCGTAGTCAGCACCGCTGAGTCTGATCATGGTGCCAAGTTCTGCGTAGCAGTATGCACCAACCTAAGGATTAGAAAGAGGTTTTAAAATAAAAGAAGAGACTTATTAAATTAGTTATCGACATTCCACGGACGTGACGGATGTAGAATCGTAGATATCTAAAAAGAAAAAACAAAAACAATGATCCAACATTTCTGTAGTTTTGCTAGATAACATAGGCTCTGTATTTTTTAGACATATTGCTAATTCTAAATAAAATGTCATTTATTAAAATAAGGCAGATAATTAATCAATACTATTTGAACCTCAAAGTTTACAAGAGACAGTTTCACAAAACTCCCGCCCTTCGATTATTTTTAGAACATCGCCATGCGGGACTCTTCCCGTACCAGAAAGCTGGTCGATTCTAAGACTACTTCACTACATCCTTATCCTTACATAGTATAAAACAAAGTCGCTATTTTTGTCTGTTTGTCTGTAAGCTTAAATCTTTAAAACTACGCAACGGATTTTGATGCGGTTTTTTTAATAGATAGAGTGATTCAAGAGGAAGGTTTTAGTATATAATTTGAACGACATCCACGCGGGTGAAGCCGCGGGCATCAGCTAGTAATATTATAAAACAAAGTCCTCCGCCGCGTCTGTCTGTTCGCAATAAACTCAAAAACTACTACACCGATTTCCATGCTGTTTTCACCATGCAATGGGTAGACTGGTTCTCGAGGAAGTTTTTGGTTTATAATTTGACGCGGTCAAAACTCTATGTTATTTATTGGAATTCCATTTCGACTTGCGACAAATCAATCAGTCTTGATTTGCTGTTGCGATTATTTTGGTGGGTATTGAACTTAAAAAAAGGATTTATTTTTCTCTAACCGTAATCGTTTTAATTTACTGAGTGCACATTCAAATAATACACGTTTGCGGGTCGAAGAGCCAAAATTCTTCGAAACCGTTTTTAAAATTTAAGGTACTACGAGTCCGATCTCGTCAAAAACAGACACACATGTTTGGCTTTAATTAATTGATTTTTGTCATGGCTTGAGAGTTTCGTAAAAACTAAACGTTGTTGGATTGGGTTTCATAATTTTATCGAAATCTCAGGCTCAGTTAATAACAAACAAATAAATAAACATCATTCTATGAAATAGAGAAACAGGGGGTTTCTCTATTTCATAGAATGATGAAGATTATGACCTCCCATTGATTGACCAATTTCCGTCAGTATAAGATTAATGAAAGGTTCCGTTTTAATAAAATTCTTCGTAACATTTCTATGGGAAATCTTTATGGGAGCATGATTGCTCGATAAATGCTAAGTAATAACTATTTATCGTTACTTTATGTGTGTAGGACCACCAATGGTGGGAATATTGTGGTTGAGCACATCCTGCTATCAAACCACAGAGTTGATTAAATGTTGTTCAGGGTATGTATTTTAGTAAAAATGTAACTTCGTTATTTGACAAGGAAGAAAGATAATAACATGGTCAAGTTCGCTACGATGCGCCTCGATGTTCGAAAGAAACATACAAACTTATTTAGTGAAAAGGGTGAAAGGGTGGGTTTTCATGGTTTTTCTCCTTATTTATTTTTTTTGTACTCTACCACAGTGCTGTCCTATTTGACCCTAAGGTTGACTGGTAGAGAATGCCTTGTGGCATTAAGTCCGCCTATGTACCACTCTTGTGCATGAAGTTTAAATAAATAAATAATAAAAGCATTTAATAAGTCGTCCCGAACAATTTTGGTCGCTTCCCAAATTCAGCGGAGAGTTGTGTATCGACGCAGATAACTATAAGATTACCTATCTACATAAATAAAACATTTATTTAAAAAAATCTTATATACCTCTCTCCTCGTCTTCTTCTCGTATTCTAGTACCTACTTACCTACTCCGAAAATAAACACCCGAAACCAACGCGGAGATCACAATCTTTTGAAAAGTCCAGACGTAATCTTGGTCAGGGCACGAAATAACCACGCAGATTTGAATGGGTCTGTCCCACGTCTGTCCCGTCTTTTCACGCATTTGTCTGTCGTCTTGAATCTCGACTCGAAAAAGCACAAGTGTGTGAGCATCAGTACACTCTACCTTTCATCTCAAAGTCTTTGGAGACTGTAATCTGACAAGATTTGAGAGAGATCAGGATCAAGACCAACGGCTTAACTCTCTTTCGCAGGGTCACATACCCCTCACTAAGTAATCTTAGTGAAAATATTGTCAGTAGTAAAGGAAAATCTTTATCCTGGGAGTAACACCTAAACCCTCTTCAAAATGAGTTCATTGACGTCCTCTGGCTCAGTATAAATTATTTTTAAAAACTTTAACGGAAGATAGTGCGGTAGGTGTTGACGGTTAAATCACATGATTGTAATAAAACGTAAAATAAATTTAATGAAACTAATTTCGTCACCATAATTATGACTTACTAGCTTTTGCCAGCGGCTTCGCCCGCCTGAAAATGATGATTTTCCATACAAATTTGCATCCCCTATTTAAATCCCTTAGGGGTTGAATTTCGAAAAATCCTTCCTTATTCCTTGTCTACATTATAAAGGGAATCCCTGTGCAAAATTTCAGCTGTCTAGGTCCAAGGGTTTGGGCTGGGCGTTGATGAGTCAGGACTTCTCTTTTTTATCCGACTACGGCAAAGCCAAAGGAGGGTTATGATTTTGACTGGCTATGTATGTATGTATGTATGTATGTTTGTATGTATGTATGTGTGTATCTTCATCTGTTCCCTCATAGCTTCTAATCTACTTATCGGAACTCGACTTATAGGGTATCGTTAGAACCGTCTTCATTTTCCGCTGAACATAGGCTACGTGACGTGTCACAAAAAGCGATTTGGCGCCCTCTAGCAAACAAAAAGTAAGGCTTAAAAAATTAAAATGGAGATAAACACGCCGTGTTTGGCATCATTTAAAAGGGCCTCACTTGTACATTTCCAAAATATTGCTCAAATTTAAAATCACGCCCTCTAGCGGACAAAAAGTCAAGAGTTAAAAAAAATATTTAAGACCAAAATTGTTTAAATAAAAAAAAAGTAAAAAACTAAAACCCGACTACGACAAAAAAAGCAACGCTGAAAAAGTATGAAATAAGATTTTCACATGGATTTTCAGGATAGAACAAAAAGAAAAGCCGTAGTCACACGTTATAGGTACCAACCTAAACACTTTAATACCGTGTGACTACGGCTTTTCTTTTTTAACCGACTTCAAAAAAAGGAGGAGGTTATCAATTCGACTGTATTTTTTTTTTTTTTTATGTTTGTTCGCTCATAACTTGCGACTGGGTGAACTGATTTTCATAATTCTTTTTTCATTTGAAAGCTGGTGCTTCCCGTGTGTTCCCATTGTCACCATTTCAATATCTGATGATGGGATCTTGTAGAAATCGGGGGAACTCTTCAATAAATAAGGGTTATATTTAAATGCACATCTGTTTAATTTTTCAGCACACTAGGTAACTCCACTAATTAACTGAATGCATACCAAAAAAACCAATTGATTTCCTACAAAAAAGTCTAAAAAATCACACAAAACGAGATGACCTTTTTTATCGAATTCACACCAAAAATGTAGTTAGTACATCGGATATATGATTTGTAAAACAAAAATACTAATTGCTTATCAAAAATACTAACTTGCACTCTAAATTTATTGTACAATCTTACTACGGAATTTCTAAAACTGATATCTAATACGACCGTCTCGCGACAGTGTCCTTTATGGGCGGCATGGGCACCGGGCCGTAGGCCGACGAAGGAGGCCGGCGGAGGCCCGGCACTTCGGGGACAGAAGATATTAGTGTTATTTAATATGCGAGCGAAGCGAGCGCGCGTCATGGAGTAAATCAGGTGTAGGTTTTCCTTAAAAAAGTTTTAAAATGTTTGTTAGACTAAAGAATTATTAGATATACTATTTTGATAATAGTTATTCGTTCAGTAAAAGAGTTCTGCAAATGCTATTAAAAAAGATACTAAATTTGGTTTCTTTAATGTGCATAATTTGAGATAATTTGTGTGCAAGTCAGTATTTTTGGTGTAACTTTAAAATATTTTGTTCGAAAAAAGGGAATATACAGATAACGGTTTAAATACATGCCAATAAATAACAGCAGATTAACCGCGATTGTTGCTATAGCATATCTAAGCATTGTTTACGCCATCACACAACATAATATCACGCCTGTACTCACTACAAAGGTTATAAAAACTATTTTGTGAAGATCTGATGAAGAACTTCGGAGATAGGCAACGGAACTCCTCAATAAATGATAGCAAATGGACTGGGATTGCTGAAATCTCATATTGTCTGTCTATTGTTTACACCAGTTCATAACATAACATCACGCCGGTACGTTGTGAAGGGGTAAGCACATGTGAACCACTAAAAAGTGAAAAATAAAAACGTTTTTACAAAAAATAAAACCGACTTCAAAAAAAAAACACTCAAAAGTGAAAAATAAACTTGAGAAGTAAAATCAGTTTCTGAAGTCGGTGACAAAAAAATGAAATCAAAGAAACAAAAGTCACCGACTTCAGAAACTGATTTTTCTTCTCAAGTTTATTTTTCACTTTTGAGTTTTTTTTTTTTTTGAAGTCGGTTTTATTTTTTGTAAAACGTTTTTATTTATTTATTTACACAAAATACAAAAAAGGATAAAAACATAAAAAATAATAGAAGAGCACAAAGGTACTGCTTATTTCATGTGACTTATTTGTTTCATGTGTGTGTGTGTGTGTGTGTTCTATCCTGAAAATATTATTTCATACTTTTTCAGCGTTGCTTTTTTTGTCGTAGTCGGGTTTTAGTTTTTTACTTTTTTTTTTATTTAAATAGATTTAGAGAATGTAAACTAATTTCGTCTGTATAATCAAAACAAAATCATGCCTATAATCTCCGAAGGGAATTTAGGAAGAGGTGTACCCGCAGGGTTCCGTACTTAGACTTCTTATAGGTTTTCCTGTAATCTATAAGTGTTGAACTAATATCTGTATTTTTTCAGAATTTTAGACTCAGTAGTTTCGGAGATCAGGGGTAGGAATGGTCGGACAGACAGACAGACACACGAGTGATCCTAATATAAGGGTTCCGTTTTTTCCTGTTGAGGTACGGAACCCTAAAAACATAACACTTTGTTCGACCCGGCGGGAATCGAACCCAGGACCCCATGCTCAATAGTCGTGCTTGCGACCACTAGACCAATGAGGCAGTCAGCAACAACAGCAGGCAGCTATTATGACTTAAATATGAATTTAACAGGGATCTCAAACCTGAAGTCAAACAAATTAAATGACAATAATAATAAGATCGTCATCGAAGCTAATTCTTATACTGAAGCTAAACTTTCCTTTCCAAATGAAAACTTGATGAACTTCAAAATACACTCGAGAGCAATGAATCCGGGTCACTTAAAGAATGTTAAAAATCTCGGAAACTAAAAATGATAGGTTAATGCAATAAATTGTATTTAATAGACAATGTAATACTCCTTAAATGATGGTATTAAAACTTCTTAGTTATTGTAAAGTTATATCATAAAAAAATCAAATTTGTAAAAGGGCCACTTTCGAAGATGGAACTACGTAATTACAGCATTTGGTTTTGCTTTTGTTTGTAATCTGTCATTTATGTGGGTACATAAACCATGTTGATAGTGCTCTATATTCATTATTCATGCTGAAATTATGTCGCTTACGTCTGAAGAATGCACCAGAATACTTACAATGCTGGAAACCGGCCGGAGTCAGCGCGATACAGCCAGGACTGTCAGTGTGTCGCTGTCAACAGTACAAAAAGTTCTCCGACGTTACGAAGAAACTGGTTCTAACCTACGCAGACCAGGAACGGGCAGAACCAGGTGTACCACAGCACGAGAAGACCGATACTTGGTGAAGACCATGCTTCGAAATCGCTTTCTCACAGGAACTGAACTCACAAATCAGTTTCGACGCCTCGGAGGAAGTAACCCAAGTGCATGGACAGTAAGACGTCGGCTTGCTGAATCTAACTTAAAACCCCTTAGACCTGCAAACGGCCCTAAACTAGAGCGTGGGCATCGTATTTCAAGACTAAGATATGCCCAGAGCCACGTAAATTGGAGTATTGAAGATTGGTCAAAAGTTATGTTCTCCGACGATTCAAAATTTATGCTCTACAAGCACGATGGAAGACACAGAGTGTATCGAAGACCAGGGGAAAGATTCAAGCAAGCATGCATCGAAGAAAAAGTAGCCTACGGTGGTGGGTCTGTACTTGTGTGGGCCGGAATTTCTTCTGAAAGTCGCACAGAGCTGGTGATCATAGAAAACGGCTCTTTAATTAGCGAAAGATATGTGGAAGAAATCCTCAATGATCACGTTGGTCCATTTATGGTCAATTTAGGTGAGGATGTTATATTTATGCATGACAATGCCCGACCTCATACAGGTAGGATTGTGAATGACTACCTTCAAGAGATGAACATTACTCGTATGGAGTGGCCAGCGCGCAGCCCGGATATCAACCCGGTCGAGCATGCTTGGGACGAGCTAGGCAGTTGCGTAAAACAACGAAACCCTCCCCCAATCACGCTTCGTGAGCTCAAAATTGCTCTCACAGAGGAATGGGAGAATATTCCCCAAAATCGTATAAGGAACTTGGTGTACAGCATGCCAAACCGCGTAAACGCAGTAATGGAAGCACGAGGAGGCAATACGAAGTATTAAAATTCAAGAAAATCGTAATAAAGTTCAAAAATTTCATGTTTCCTATTTTTGTTTTAAGGAGAGATCAGCAGTTTTTTTCTTTATGTAATTTTGTGTTAATAAAATGTATGGTGACTCATATTTTTTTTTACTTTCATTTAAGGAGTATTACATTGTCTATTAAATACAATTTATTGCATTAACCTATCATTTTTAGTTTCCGAGATTTTTAACATTCTTTAAGTGACCCGGATTCATTGCTCTCGAGTGTATATCTCATGTAATGTGTGTAATGTGTCTGTCTCAAAATATATAACAAAATCAAAATAAAATTATACAACTTTTTCATTTTCTAGGAGACCTTTCTTGATGTCTTCCCATTAGATGCTTAATTGTGTTTTTTCTTTTAACTTATAAAAAGACTGACCTTATTGGTGAGGTTCTACAGAAAGGACAGGAGTGTGTAGTACTCGCAACTGGCGTGCGCAGATGACAAGGCCAAAGACTGTGGAAGGATCGTGGCAGGTGGCTTTCTGTTATTTTTGCCTACCACCTTGGGATAAAAGGGATCATGTTGCCTTCGGTTGCCATCGAAACTGCTGGTTCGTAGTTGAGAAGAAGGAAAGAATAAACCAGTTTCGACCAAAGAATTATATTTCTTTTTTTGCTTGTGTATGTACCATCGAGCGTATGTACCTAATGGAAAAAGGCTTTCCCGGTCCTCAATAACAATTTCAACCCACGCGCACGTGCCGTTAGGAATCCCAAAATAGCAACCCAAGAATAAATGACAAAATTATAAAGTTCAGTATCCCTGGTGGACTATCGCTAATGTAATGTTCTGCGGGGCATGTGATAGATAGTGGTCTGTTTATGTTTTATGTGTACGTGATTCTACTTTATATGGCACGTGGTGATAGCAGTACAGTCAGCAACACCATTAAACTTCAATGTTACGTATTATTATAAATAAGCCTATCTGCCTATATTGTACCACTTCAGGGCAAAGACCTGGGATTCCCTCTTTCCACTATTTGCAATCTAGTGTGATTATAGGCCAATCCTTTGAGATAGAGTCCGGCTTATCCCGCCATCTCCTTCTGGACCTGCCGCGTTGTCGTTTCCTGCTTTTTGGTATCGTATCCACTGAGTGGTAATATTTTCCTATTGCTCCAGACGTGCGACAGATGTGACCACCCTAGTTCCATTTTAACCTACTATAAGGCCAGCATCAGCTATTTGGGTTTTAGATCATGTTACGTAACGAAACTAATATTTTGGAATCCATAATTAATCAATATCGCTAATTCACAAGAAATGCGAGTTTGAACTTTGCCAAGTGTGTACATATTATTGCTGGTGACTGTACATGTTGTAGACGACGACAACAACATATGATGCGCTGATAACGTTGAGTTCAGCATTCATATTATTGTGCGGGACAGTGATAAATAGTGCAGTGTTACATAGACGTTAGTGACGATACGTAAATGTTGTGATATTATTTGAATAGCGTTAGAATTAGTTTATTACGATGTTTATAAGTGTTTTTAAGATAGCATTAGCTCTACTTACGCCCATCAGGCTTGATGTTATAAGTGATTTACATTCCTGCCGCCTAGCGGCGCTAGTGTACTCCAGTTTTTATAGTAAAGGCATAATCTTAAGTTGTGCATTCCTGCCGCCTAGCGGCGCTAGTGTTTAGGTTCACAGTTCACGAAGCTTAGCTACTGCGTTGCGTTACTTTAACGAGAACCGTTTCAGTAATTTTGTAATTTTAAGGTGTAAATCAAGGTTTTTTGTATAGTTTTTGTGTTTATTATGTAATATAAGTTAGTCCTAAGATTAGGAAAATATGTTATATATTGTAAGGGATGTTTTACCACTAAAAATAGCATACTAAAATTTCCCGCGCAGAAATAGTAATTTTTCGGCGCCAAATTGTATATAGAGGCCATTTACGCATGCGCAAACACTTAATTATGATTGGCCAGCGCCTTAGAAATTTGTATATAAAAATGGGAACATTTTGGTTGTAAAATCAGTCCGAATCCAGCTACTACTTCAGTAAGAAACTCTCCTAATAAAAAGAAGAAACTACAAGCAACCAGTGGTCTTATTCCCCACCAACCCAGTGCACAAGTGTGCCCAGTCTGCACATTTAATGGTCCTTCGAGAGCCGAATATCGTGGGGAACAGACCTGAAGACTTCACCAAGCTAGAAGATTTCACCAACTGAGGACGTCGTGCTACAGGGAGACGCCGTACTACAGTTACTAGGGAAGACATCTCTACGTGAAAACTTCGTGCTACAGTTACTAGGGAAGACATCTCTACGTGAAGACTTCGTGCTACAGTTTATAGGGAAGATTTATTAGGGAAGAGTGTTCTGAAGACATTCGTCAGCTGCCAACATGCCCGTCACACGCTCCGAGGGAAGGGGACGCAAGCCGCCGACGGAACAGAATCCTACGTCGTCCGAGACCACAAACTCGGCGACTGGTACCAGTGCAGAAGCCAGCACGGAAGAATCTACAGCAACAGGGACGACTGCCACGGAGACATCGGAACGAACAGACACCTCCGCGGCGACTGATCCATCCTATGAGACTTCCGCAACCGAAGCAACTACTTCGACTGCTGCAACCGCCGCCTCCGCCGCAAGCGCCCCTCCCCCCTCGCATCCCGCTGGCGCCGTCGCCCCGTCCGTAACCCCATCCGTTACGACGACGCTGACTGCAGGGACGAAAGCCAAGCAGCTGATGAAGCCGCCGACTACCAACACTCGTCAAACAGAAACCACTACAGTAAAGCAAGTTTTGAGAAGCAAAGCCGGTCCACCGAAGACGACCGGTCATCAGGACCTGCCCCCCCCTAGCAAGAAAGGGGTAGGGGGCGGATCAACACATAGCAGAACGAAGCAACTCAAGCTTGCAAAGGCGAAAGAAGATTTACTTCGCCTTCAAGTGGAATTAGCCGCAGCACGCATAGCTGTCCTAGAGAAAGAAGACTCCGAGGATGAAGAAGATGACGTCAGTCTCTACTCGAAGTCAGAAGCCAATGCAAGAGTGGACAATTGGTTGGAGCATCAAGTGACTCGTCCGCCGGTGTTAGCAATCGCCGACGAACCTCACAACCCCCCAGAAGAACCAACCGTCGTCCATATAGAAGAAACAAGGCCAGCGAAGCATGAAGAAACACGTCAGTTACCGGCGGGAGGTCAAACCGACTTAGCCCTCCTAGCCGAAGCCATCACACGGGCTATCGGTGCCACCCAGCGACCCAAGTTCGTCGAGTTACCTTTCTTCAGTGGGTCTCATCAAGAGTGGCTACCCTTTCGCGCCGCTTACTACGAGACAGAAGCAATGTTCACCTCAGTTGAAAATACGAATCGACTTAGAAGAAACTTGAAGGGAAAGGCCAAAGAAGCGGTCGACGGTCTACTTATAACCAACGCGCATCCAGCTGAAGTAATGAAGACTTTGGAATCAAGATTTGGAAGACCAGAGTCAATAGCCATGCTGGAGATGGAGACACTTCGTAGCCTGCCCCGCCTCACCGAGTCGCCGAGGGACATCTGCATATTTGCCACAAAAGTATCCAACGTTGTGGCCACACTGAAGACTTTGGGTTGTTTCAACTACATGTACAACCCGGAACTCGCGAAGACACTGGTGGACAAGCTGACGCCGACTCTACGATATAGATACTACGACTTCTCAGCCACGCAGCCACGTGAAGATCCTTGCCTCATCAAAATAGAAAAGTTCTTCAAACGGGAAGCAGAGTTATGCGGACCTTACGCGCTGCCTGAACAGATGGCAGCACCTTCTTCGACCGCACAACAAAAGAAGACGCAACGGGTCAACAATGTGACTGAGAAGACACAAACATCGAAGTGCGCCGTATGTGACAACACGGGGCACAGCAACGCAACAGAATGTGAACAGTTCGAGAAATTGGACGCCAATGCAAGATGGGACATGGCCAAGTCCAAACGCCTCTGCTTCAGATGTCTTCGCTACAGAAGCAAGACACACCAATGCAAACCTAAGCCGTGTGGTGTCGACAGCTGCAAGTACTCTCATAACAAGATGCTGCACTACGAAAAGAAGACTGAAAAAACAGAAGCAGTACAAGATAAAACAGAAGTCGTCAATTCAACATGGACAGTCAAGAAGCAGTCCTATTTGAAGATAATACCGGTCCAGGTGAAGGGACCAAAAGGGGCCATCGACACCTTCGCGTTGATGGACGACGGGTCAACAGTCACGCTCGTCGACGACAGCGTAGTAACGAGCATCGGAGCAACAGGACCCATAGATCCATTAAAAATAGAAACCATCAACGACATGAAGGCGTCAGAATCAACGTCAAGAAGAGTCACCATCAACCTGAAGGGGCTCAACGATCATGAAGAGCAAATACAAGCACGCACAGTGAAGAACCTACAAGTTTCGTCTCAACGGGTTCCACAAGAATTAGTGGAAGGGTGTCAACACTTATGCGACATCCGAAGGCACCTCACTTATACGAATGCGAAACCACGAGTACTCATCGGGCAAGACAACTGGCATCTTCTGCTGACCTCAGAAACAAGAAGAGGGGATAAGAACCACCCAGTGGCATCTCTCACGCCACTAGGTTGGGTACTACACGGCAGTCAGACACGAACCTTCGGCCAGAAGATCGACTTCGTGTCACACATCGCAGAGGATCCAGAAGACAACCTAGAAGATCTCGTGAAGCAATATTTCGAGATGGACGCGCTCTGCATCAACCCCAAGAGACCGAAGACTGATCCGGAAGAACAAGCACTTCATATTCTGGAGAAGACCACGACAAAAATAGAAGAAACAAGATTCCAGACCGGTCTTCTCTGGCGCAAAGAAGATGTCAAGTTTCCAGACAATTATGAAAGCTCACTGAAGAGGCTCTTCAGCATCGAAAAGAAAATAGATCGTGACCCCGCACTAAAGAAAAAATACGTCGAACAAATGGACGCTCTCATCACAAAGGGGTACGCTGAACCTGCCCCAGAACAGAAGACAGCTGACAAGACCTGGTACCTGCCTCACTTCGCCGTAATCAACCCAATGAAGCCGGACAAACTACGGGTAGTACACGACGCGGCAGCCAAGACAAAAGGAGTGGCACTCAATGACACGCTGCTCAAAGGTCCTGATCTACTACAGTCGCTGCCAGGCGTCGTCATGCGGTTCCGACAACATATGGTCGCAGTCACAGCGGACATCAAGGAGATGTTCATGCAAGTCAAGCTGCGAACAGAAGATAGAGATGCGCTGCGATACCTATGGCGCGGCGATCGACGTGACGGTCAACCTCCAGAAGAATACAGAATGACGTCATTAATCTTCGGGGCCTCAAGTTCGCCATCAACAGCAATATACGTTAAGAACTTGAACGCGAAGCAACATGAAAAGTCACATCCTGAAGCCGCCGCCGCCATCATACAGAAGCATTATGTCGACGACTACTTAGACAGCTTCAGAAACATTGAAGACGCCATGCGCATCACGAAGAGTGTACGAGAAGTACACATGAAAGCCAGCTTCGAGTTGAAACAGTGGAAGTCAAACTCATCGTCACTCCTACAAACACTCGGAGAAGACAGTCAGACAGAAGACATAGAGCTGTACAGAACAGAAGAGAAAACAGAACGAGTCTTGGGCGTCATATGGAAGATCAACTCCGACGAGCTCACCTTCAACCTTAACTTAACAAGAATACCTTCAACACTTATAGAGGGTAAACAGCCAACGAAGAGAGAAGCTCTACGTATAGTTATGTCGCTCTTCGACCCGCTTGGATTCGCCTCACCTATCACAATTAGGGCGAAACAACTCCTTCAAGAAGTCTGGCGCCGGGGAACAGCATGGGACGACAAGATCGATGAAGACCTGGCGGAGCAGTGGGAAACCTGGATGGCACACCTAAAAAGCCTCCATGACGTAGCTATCCCGCGGCAATACCTACACTACAGTGACGCCGCCTCATTAGAACTTCATGTCTTCAGCGACGCCAGCGAGTCTGCCTACTCTACGGTCCTCTTCTGGAGAACAGTGGCAGCGAATGGCGAGGTGGCCCTATCCCTCATTATAGCCAAAGCAAAAGTGGCACCACTGAAGCTGACATCGATACCCAGGTTGGAGCTGCAAGCAGCAGTCATGGGCACCAGACTCGCAGAGACAGTGATCGAAGAGCACGAAAGAAAGCCCGACCGTAAAGTGTTCTGGACAGACAGCAAGACCGTCCTAACCTGGATAAGGACAGGGTCACGTTCCTACAAACCATACGTGGCACATCGTCTAGCAGCAATAGAAGACAGTTCTAAGGTCAACGACTGGCGCTGGGTTCCAACGAAGTTAAACGTGGCAGACGACGCCACACGAGACGTACCGGCAACATTCAACAGAGATCATCGGTGGTTCAAAGGTCCTGACTTCTTATACCTGACAGAAGAGTCATGGCCGACAGAAACCACTAAAACAACAAATGAAGAATCTTCTGAAGAAGAGAAGACTCATCACGTGAGCGACAAAAGAAGACCGAAGCTAGCAGAGGGTCTGCCTGACCCATCCAAGTTCTCCAGCTGGGACCGACTACGATACTCAACAGCGCGTGTTCTACAGTTTATCCAACTCTGTAGAACTAATAAACAGAGTGTCAACTACAGAAGAACAAGGAAAAATAAAGAAGCTGACCCAGCTTGGAAGAAGAACAGGACTACAGTAAAAAGGCAGGCGCCCACGACGACAAAGAAGTCGTTACAAGACAATAGGAAGCTACTACCGGTCACAGCAGAGCTACTCAAAACAGCTGAAGAGCTCCTGATGCGATCTTCTCAAGATGAGTCATTCACAGAAGAAATAAACAGTCTAAACAACGGGAAGCCCATCGATAAAGAAAGCCGCCTTCACCAACTCAGCGTTGTGTCGGTAAACGGCGCCATCAGATTAAGGAGTCGTATTCAAGCGATCAAAGATATGAAGGAAGAATTCAAAAACCCGCTGGTAATCGACGGTGATCATCCTACAGTCAAGCTCTGGATACTGGGTATTCATCGGCAACTACATCACTCCGGCGTAGAAGCCACAGTCAACGAGTGCAGACAACAGTATTGGGTATTAAGACTACGCCCTATCACACGCACACTACTGCGACGATGCCTGTTCTGCAGAATGAAGACACAAGTACCACCGCATCCGAGAACTGGGGACCTGCCAGCATGTCGCTTAGCTCATCACAAGCGACCCTTCACCTTCACCGGAGTCGACTACTTCGGACCCCTCTCCGTGACCGTCGGACGAACTCAACAGAAGAGATATGTGGCCATCTTCACATGTCTCACGACGCGAGCAATACACCTGGAAGTCGCCGGTTCGCTCAGCGCCGACTCTGCGGTAATGGCGGTCAGAAGGCTGATCGCACGACGAGGCTGCCCGACCGAAATCTGGTCGGATAACGGCACCAACCTAAAGGCTGCCGACAAGGAACTAAGACAAGCGATCGACACAGCGACTGCAGAGGAAGCGGCGAAGAGGACCATATCCTGGCGCTACATTCCGCCTGGGGCTCCATTCATGGGCGGAGCTTGGGAGCGAATGGTTCGCTCAGTAAAGACGGCGCTCACCGCGACGTTACACGAACGTCATCCAGCAGAAGAAGTCCTCACGACTCTACTCGCCGAAGTAGAGTACACCGTCAACAGTCGTCCGCTGACTCACGTCTCAGTCAGCCCAGAAGATCCGGAAGCCCTCACTCCTAACCACTTCTTGTTGGGGGGACCAGGGCGAGTGCCGCAGCTAGGCACCTTCACCGAGCAAGACACCATCTCACGATCCAGCTGGCGAGCCGCGCAAAGGCTAGCCGACGTCTTCTGGCTACGCTGGGTCAAGGAGTATCTCCCTGAGCTCCAACACCGGCGGGAGCCCCACGGACGAGGTCGAGCAGTACAGGTCAATGACCTCGTACAGATCGTCGACCCGAACCTGCCCCGCAACGTGTGGATCCGAGGAAGAGTCGTCGCTACGTATCCAGGCCCCGACGACGTCGTGCGAACGGTGGACGTGCTGACCAGAGGAGGTATCCTGCGCCGGCCAGTGAGGAAGCTGGTGATCCTGCCCCTGTCTACGGACGTCGAGCCCGCACCGGCAGCTGATGCGACGCGGTCGCACGGCGGGAGTGATGTGCGGGACAGTGATAAATAGTGCAGTGTTACATAGACGTTAGTGACGATACGTAAATGTTGTGATATTATTTGAATAGCGTTAGAATTAGTTTATTACGATGTTTATAAGTGTTTTTAAGATAGCATTAGCTCTACTTACGCCCATCAGGCTTGATGTTATAAGTGATTTACATTCCTGCCGCCTAGCGGCGCTAGTGTACTCCAGTTTTTATAGTAAAGGCATAATCTTAAGTTGTGCATTCCTGCCGCCTAGCGGCGCTAGTGTTTAGGTTCACAGTTCACGAAGCTTAGCTACTGCGTTGCGTTACTTTAACGAGAACCGTTTCAGTAATTTTGTAATTTTAAGGTGTAAATCAAGGTTTTTTGTATAGTTTTTGTGTTTATTATGTAATATAAGTTAGTCCTAAGATTAGGAAAATATGTTATATATTGTAAGGGATGTTTTACCACTAAAAATAGCATACTAAAATTTCCCGCGCAGAAATAGTAATTTTTCGGCGCCAAATTGTATATAGAGGCCATTTACGCATGCGCAAACACTTAATTATGATTGGCCAGCGCCTTAGAAATTTGTATATAAAAATGGGAACATTTTGGTTGTAAAATCAGTCCGAATCCAGCTACTACTTCAGTAAGAAACTCTCCTAATAAAAAGAAGAAACTACAAGCAACCAGTGGTCTTATTCCCCACCAACCCAGTGCACAAGTGTGCCCAGTCTGCACAATTATGTCATTTGTATAACGCAACACCGCAGTTTATTTGATGAAAGGATGGACAAGTGGGGACGGAAAAAGACTTCATTGTCAGTAGAAGGTTTTAAGTTGTACATAACACCGAAAAAGTGAGTAAGACCACAGCAGCCCTGAGTCCGGATTTGAACCCCGTTGTTGGTAATATTCAAGGTAGGGAAAGAGAAGTGTAGGTCGTCCGGTAGCGAGATGGGCAGATGACTTTGTTGCCATTGGGGATTATCCTGGATGAGGCTGGGCACAAGAGCATAGAGCTTGGCACAAGCCAAGAGAGGTCGATACCGAGCAGAAGGTAAACTCGGGTTCTGGATGATGCTGGTGGTAGGATACATGGGACTAAATCATTGGCCAAATGTAGAGGTACTATAATAACTAACTTACTTACACTTTCCCTTTAGGCACACTAGTAGGAATTTTATGTTATGTTATGGACCAAAAGTGTGCACAAATTGTAATAATTCTCAAAGAACAGCCCAATGACAAAAATTACGAAAAAAAAATCATGCCAAAGACATGAAAATGAATATCGGAAAGGTCGGCATAATCTTCTGGCTAAGAGCATCTTTCAATTGCTCTATTGCAGAACAAGTAGGAACCTCAACCCAAGACTAGATCATAGTTTAAGTTAGTACCATTATACTGTTGAAACGGAGCCAACACGTAGTTAATAAAAAGGCCATATTCCTCTTCTATAAAGATTTAAAACCGGCAACGAGAGATAATAATTATGTAGACCAATAAACATGGCAATAACACACCAGATAAAATTATTTACATTTTTTTTGGCATATATATTTATATCATCGTTTGTTTTGCATCTATTTTCAGCAGTCAAAGTTCAAGTTTGCGTGATTATCGTGTGAGAATGATATTTAGATTTAGGTAAAGCTTTCGACAGATTAAATCATGTTATTATTTTATCTATTCAATTGTTAATAAGGCCTTGTACTGACCAAGTGGTTATCCAGTGACTGGGATGATGAATACGGAGATTAGATAGGTGGTTGGTCTCAGTAAAATTAATACCGGAACGTTGTTGGAAGCCGACCCCAACATAGTTGAAAAAAGGCAGACGATGGTCATGATAACGTCCCATGAGAACATTTAGTTTTACATTCTGAATAATTACCAAGAAACCTAATGGAAAAATCAAAAAGTACCAAGGTACCAATAATTCAAAGCAAAAGAGGAGTCTCGTAATAAATAATCTTGAAACAGACATTTTACTCTCAAGAACGGATTTTATACTAAGCTTTAACAATACAACAATATATTAAAATGGAACAACAACTTTTAATAAGTCCCTCGGATATTTGAAACAATTTCTCTTGCAGCTAATAAGGTACCAATCCCTCAGATTGGCTTATTATTCTGGTTTTAAACTAAGTAGGTCCTAATAAGTCCCTTGGGGTATTTCTCTTTAAAGTTATATCTTGAGCAATTATTGTGGCCGAAATAATAATCAGCAGGGACATAAAAGAGATTTTATTTGATGATTTAGATTGCTCTGAAAGATATATTTTAGAAATGGAGGACAAATTCAACAATATTTTACTTCATTTAATTCTACGTTACCAGGAAAGGCTCGGTGTTTGGGAAATTTGGTACTATAAATATAATAGACGGCAAAAAACGGTGGATGGACTGTGTGAAGGATGATATGGCTAGAAAGGAAAGGATGTGACTGCAGAGATGAAGAGTAATAGATGAAGACACGGAAGATGAAGAAATGCTGCACCGGGCTCAAATAAATTGGGATAAAGGCAGGAGAATGATGAAGGCATTGCCAGTTTCGTGTTTTTAACGATGACATGTTTGATGGTTAGAACCAAATTAAAGACTCACAACAGACAGGCCAGAATCCTCAATTGAATAAAATCATTAAGTTGCAATAGTCTAAAACCAGGGGTTCTAAGGGATATCAGTTGCCACTTCCTTTCAGCTGAAACATAGACCAATTCACAATATAAAAATAAACATTTCCAAATTACTTACCATACTGAAAACTCCCGAAGCCACCCACACCAACAGACTAGCGTTAACAGATCCAGTGTACTTCAGCACACCGGTAGGAGACACGAAGATGCCGCTGCCGATGATGGAGCCCACGATAACCGTGATGCCGTTCATCAGGGACATCTTCGCCTCCAACGCTCCTTCTCCATCGGCGCTTTTGACTTCGATGTCCCCTTCTGGATCCGATTTGAGAGCTTCGCTTTCGCATTCTTCTTTACTTTTTGGTGACCTGGGAAAAATGAAAAATGTTATGTGAGTACATGTTGTTAGATGATCAACCGTTTTTTAAACGACCTCCAAAAAGAGGAGAATGTCAATTTGTCTGAATGTTCAGTTCTTTTTTTCTTGGAAGAAATTATGTACTTAATGTCTTTATTCACCAAGTTCAGTTTAAGTACACCCACATCTCAACAGTAATATTAATGTATTAGGAAGTTCAGGCCCATCACTATCGATGGAGTACAAGTCAAAACTTCAGGCTACTAATACACACACTGCCAGAGCTGGGAATAATGCTTACGACAATTATTAGACCAAGGAGACGGTAAAGTTTAATTTAATACAATTATACAAATTGCTGTGTGGTAAGTTCTCTACTGACCTCGTCAGCTATGCTTATATTTTTAGATATAAAAGCTATTATTGATTTATGTAAAATATAGGGTCAAGTGTATCTTGGTGCACAGAAAAACTGTAAAATTTATCTAAAGTTAGTATTCTACACATCAAGCTACTACAATCTGTCATCATCATCATCATCATTTCAGCCCGGAATCACCCACTGTTGGGTATACGCATCCCCTTTCTTCTCCCACTCTTCTCTATTTTGTGCGTCTCTCATCCATCCATTTCCCGAGCTTTTGACGATATCATCCACCCTGGTTTCTCACGCCCAACCTTGGCCACCATTCGGTCAGAATTTTACTCCATCGGCCATCTCCGCGTCTAGCCAGATGTCCTGCCCATCTATCAAGTTTCTTGAATATGAGTTTTTCAAATGTTGGTGCTGTACAATCGAAAATCGCCCTTACTGCTATGATTTAAAGTAGTGTCAAATTATCAGCACTGATTTGTAGATCAGTCTAAATTAACAATTTAGCCGCGTGCCAAGAGAAACTGGTCAAATAGTAAATACTTCAGTTCAGTGACACAGGACGTTTTTACTGATTGGATAATACTACATTATAATAGGATTTGTTACGTATTCACTGTTCAAGAATTGTTTGAGTTCCGAAAATAGTCTTCACCGACCTATGTCATTAAGTTGTCTGTTAGAGTTTAGGATAGGTTAGAAACAGTAATAGAATTCAAAGGCGAAACATACATATTGTGATTACAAATGATGACTACTCTGCATACAGACAAACGTCATAATCTGCCTAGTCTGTAGCCCCAAATTCGTTGGGGTCGAGTTCCAGTCTAACCGGAAGAAGCTGAATACCAGTATTTTATGGAGCGACTGCCTATCTAACCTCCGCAACCCAGTTACTACTGTGTAATACGATATTCCTTGATAAGACTAGTTAACAGACTTTAGAGCCACAGTCGTAACAGGGACTGTAAAAGATCTACAAAATTAAATGACAACCGCGACAAATAGGTTTTACGTGCTTTCCAAAGCACGGAGGAAACTCGGTATGTAATGAGAGGTCACCCATTCACAGACCAACCTAGGCAAGCGCGGTTAAACCTGAATATACAACAGATATTCTACCACTGTTCCGTGTGGTGTCGGACGTAAAGAATAGCACCATCCCATATCTTCCCGTGGGTGTCGTAAGAGGCGACTAAGGGACTTACCAGAGAATGGGCAGCAGCGTTCTCTGTGTCTTTGTAACAACCATACTGCGATCGCCAACCCGCCTGCCAAGCGTGGCGATTATGGCAAACCCCCCCAAAAATGCCTGGGGGAGGCCTATGTCCAGCAGTGGACGTCTTTTGGCTGAAATGATTCTACCACTATAATAATTGTAAAAGCCTTTCCCGAGGTAGTCCCTACGTCATTAGAGGCATCCGAACTGAACATAGCTCAACATCCTATAGCTACAACGTTGATTAGTGGTAACGAGGTTGTTAATCCAGATACCCGCGCGTATCCCCGATAAACACCTACCCCATCCTAAACAATAGTATAATTAACGTAGTAGGCGATGTTCACAGAAATGTTAGGTCCCGATTATTCGCAATGAAAATCCCTTTTTTGCTGACCATGCATTACGTACTTTGCTATTTCGTTCAGTACATTCAACCCCTTTCAGTTTTGTTGTAATCTTTGCTAAGGTAGATTCATAATTTCGTGAAGATTTCGCATGTTATTCTTATTAGGTACTATGAATCTTATCATTGTATAATTTTGACAACATTTAATTCTTCTAACTTAAAAGAAGAGCTCGTGTCTAAAAAATAACACCCTGGATCTATGTTCAAATTAACATGCATAAAATAAGTTGGTGGAAAGCGTGCTCCGATATTTCTGAAACACTGAGAAGTGGTGAAAGGTAGATGCTTGGAGGACCACCTTATAATACGTATTAATGAGGTCGCTAATTCTCGTCTTAATCTAAATAAATGAATTATGATTTTATAACCGCAACACCCGTCCTCTACTCTTCAATAAAATGGAAATTAAAATCAACATCTGCAAAAGTCAAGGTTGGTCTGACAAAATCTATCCTACCGTCAAGGAGACCAACTGGCTAGCCACAAGATATTGTGTTAAACTGTGTCTTCCGCACTCGAGTTGCAGTTGCTCCTTCTTTAATTCGATTAAAGACAATTTGGTTTATAGTATGAAGTGGTTAAATTGGCGAGTTTTGTTGCTCTACGAAAGATTTTAAGAGTGATAGTTTTTTTCTTAGTTTCAAGTCTAATTCACACAATGTGCCTTAAATGAATGAATAAAAATCCATATTCTCTTAATATCCTTATCCCAACTCATTTGGGGTCGGTGCAACATGTCTTCTTCTACCATACTTATCTCTATTACTCATCATCTCATCAGACATCTCTCCCCCCTCCCCCTTATTAATCAATTACAATACTGTCACATTTTGTGTCTCCTACACCCGAATATCTGAACGTCACTCAATTATAAGTAGCCCTCAAAACTCGTGCTATCTCTGTCACTCTGCGTCAAAGTGACGGCACGGTTAGCGCAGTGGCTCAAGCAATGGACTGCCGCGCTGCGTGTCGCGGGTTCGATCCCCGCACGGAACAAATATTTGTAAGACCTACAGATAGTTGTTCCGGGTCTGGGTATTTGTGTATGTGAGTTTAAATGTTTGTGAACGCACCCACGACACAGGAGAAATTCCTAGTGTGGGGCAAAAAAAGTAACAAAGACAGCACGAGATTTAAGTGCAACTTAAAATTGAGTGACGTTCGAGTATTCGGGCGCTAGTATATTGCATTGAGTAAGATAGTGTATCCTAAGTTTAGCAAATATTTGGCCATTTACAATAAAAATATAAAGGCAATAAACAGTTTTTTACTGTAGAAATAAAACCAGCTCCTACATAAAACCTGTACTATTCAAAAGAGTTATATCAAATCAGAGCAGTCCATGTGAATATCATTGTACACTGTTCCCAGACGTCTTTTGTGCGCGTTCAAAGGAGCGATTACGTTCAAAGAGAGCTTGTGAAAGAAACGAATCGTTGGGGTCCCACAAGGACACATGCTTGGACTACATCTGCATTTTAGTTTTTTCGCAAGCCTTTGGTCAAGTTGTGCAGTGGTTGCTTTGAGACGATTCGTTTGAGTATTGTAGAGGGTTAAAAGTTAATATAATATGGTATATATCTAAAGTTATACAGAAACAATCGAATACGAGCCTTAATGTAAAAAATGTCTACTAATACCTGTTCCTCTAGTATCACGTGAATAATTCGGCAGAACTATTTAAAAGTAGGAAAAACCGGTCAGAATTAATTGGTGCGACTTATGTAACTCTTGATTTACATAATTAGATGCAGTTAATCAACATTTTAGGTACACTTAGAAGTTATTTGAGACAATGAGTCGAGAAAACAGGATAAAAAAGAAACTGGTTTTTGACCCACTGACCTTTAGTTTGATAACAAGTGTTTATGTGTTGATTGGAGTTATTTATATATCTACATAGATGTGAAGGTTTGTGTATGTTTGTTACTTAGTTACAAAATAACGTAACGTCTGAATCGATATCAAGAAATGGAGGAAAGGGTAGTTTAGATAGTGCACCTATCGGTCTACTACATCAGTAAGAGGTTAAAGAAACCAAAGAGAGCACTGATAACATTGTGTGTGTTTATGTGAAATGATAGTTGGAATGGTGATTACAAATTGACATAATTTTTTTTTAGCCTTACATCAGCTTATTTTGATTAAACGACATTCTAAGGCTTCTATTTTTCATTTTCTTATAGGTACTTTGTAATCTCTGTATAGTCGCCCTTGGGATGTGCCTCAACAGGCGTTGCACAGATACGGCTCCGGACAGGTCTTTCAAAAGGAAACGGTACCTCCTCTCATATATGCGGTTTGCGACCACCGGGGTGGTTTTAGTGAGGCAAAAATCTCATACTTCCAGTCTTCTCCCCAAAGACCGGTTGACTTTTGAAGGATCCCCCGAAAAATAGAGTCACTATGTAATGTTATCTGATGACATCTGTGTAATGCAATAAAAATATCGAGCATATCAACAAAATACAAGGCTCATAAATAAAAACTGTCGAACTCCATCCACGCTGGTACATAATATTTATATTTGGGTCAAATGGGACTGCGGAAGCTTTTAAAGCACTCTGAAAGTTTTCTACACAGGGTCGGAGTTTATTAACAACGTATTCCGCCATAACCGTTCAGCGAATTTCGACTTCAATCATATAAAATGGTATACTTTTCTCAAAATACTGAAGTGGTGGGTAGAGCTTCCCGGACTAACCGCCTTTCCTCTCTTGGGATTGTAACTACTTCATTCATGCCCGTTTACAGTTACATGGGGACGAGTTTTCAGGAATTTTATCGTAAGTTACCAGTTATATGGCGAGTTTTTTCTATTTTAGAGAACTAATATTAGTCTCAGTGATACTTTTCCATAACTGAATATGAGTGATGGAGCGGGAGAGGAAGGCCGAAAAAAAGATGGCTGGATTGTGTTAGTAGAATAGTGCGACGAATCGACGATTGAAAGGGGAGAATGGAGTAAAAGAACGTGTTGCGCTGACCCCAAATAACGCGGGACAAGGGCAGGAAGATGATGATGATGAATTTTCCATAACTGAGGATAAGATTCTTGACAGTTAGAAATCATGTAACCATTGTGATATTTTATATTTTAAAGATACAGTCGGATAACTTAATAGCACAATAGGGGATCGGACAAAAAAAAACTAATTAGTCCGTCAGATAGATTTCGAAAAAATATTGACCACATATTTTTTCTTTTTTCACGTTAACAAAAAATTAAGACGATACAGTAATTCGAAAACTCGTGTGACGTCATATGTTAGTACATTTTGTACCTTCAAGTGACGTTTCAAGCCCCACTCCATAATCTTTGACGCGCTATAGCTTCGTAAATTTTTATTGATTTGATAAAACAAAAAACACGTATCCAATATTTTTCGATAATCTAACTGACGGACTAAACAGGATCATATTTTTTTGAGTCAGTCCGATCCCCTATTAGCTTCATAGTCGTAATTACAATACACAACGAATGTGCAGAATCAATAGTTAAGTCTCTTTGGTAACTTTGTTCTATTAGGATAGCAAAAACTTCCCTTGAAGTTTAGGGTCAAGATTATCAGCGAAATGTGAACTTACAACCTTAAAGCTACCACCCAGCAATTATTATCGCATCCAATTTTAAAACAACAAGACCACAGTTAAAGACACAAATCAGAAACATGTTTACTCTGAGAGAGACAACTCATGTATCTCGTATATCTCCCTTTATCGGCGTCTGTAGCTGCTTCAGATAACGCAGGTCATGGGGTCAATACAGAGATAATTGCTGGTTTGGAGTTCCTGATTTCATGACGGGGTTAGTGACAAGTACTCTATTCATTATTTACTGAGATTTTGTGATTGCTTTTAGCAGCTGGTCTAATTTATGATGAATGCGGTACATTTATGGATTTCTGCATTACAGTTTCTCAACGTTCTTCTGTGTTATAAATCAAGTATTGTCTGAGTGTTCTTCTATTTCTTCATCTCTTCCTCAATGGTGAAAAACGCGGTAGCATACGACGCGTCTTTGTTATATGCTATCTTCTGCAGTGCGGTAATTTGTTACAAATAAATAATTATCTTTCTTTCTCTAACAGCCTTCGAAATTGCGTCTGAATATCTTGGCTGTGTGTTACAATAATAATAATTTTAGGATATTCAAATCATCATCATTGTCTATCTCAATTTATTTGAGGTCGTCGCAGCATTTGTTCTTCTAACTTCTTTATTACTCATCATCTCGGTATTTCTACATTTTAGGCTATTCAAATATGCTACCTAGTATAGAACAGGCCCAGACGGAAATGCAAATACGAATTTGGCTCTATTCAAAAAGATTGAGCAATAATAGCTATACTTAGGAAGGGACAAGTGGAAGGAAGGGAGTCCCTGCATTGGAACAAAGTGGGTTATTAAATTTTAAAAAAATGATACCAGGCAATCCAAATACGAAAC
Organism: Diarsia dahlii; assembly: GCA_949775195.1. NCBI lineage: Eukaryota > Metazoa > Arthropoda > Insecta > Lepidoptera > Noctuidae > Diarsia > Diarsia dahlii. The sequence goes on from OX459213.1 coordinate 15,760,123, forward strand.
TCAAAAATAGCCAATCACTGCTAGTCGACTAATCAATTTGTCAAATGGTTGATAGATATGTCCATTTTGATAGAATAAATTCGATTGGTAGTGATCTAAATTGCATTGGTTTTCAATTGATATGAACAGAGTGAATGCTCTCATCAGTTCCAGTGGCAAGTAATAATTGGGGCAGCATATTGAGGTCGGTGCGAACATCATTATGTTATAATTCATTTAGGATACAATAATTTAGTAGGACTACTTAATAGATATTAATTATTCACTGTGGTGACAAACAAAACTGACGCATTGTTCCTATATCTGGTTTATCTAGTTTCTTACGCGTTTATTTTAATGTTAGTGCGCAAATTCATTTCACTATCATACTTCTCAGTTCATTGCTTTTTCTGACTGTTAGGTACTTCTTATTATTAGGTGCAGAGTATTTTTTTGTTCCTGGCAATATTTCACCACTTTCCTTTTGCCTTGATTTAAGTCCGTCATTGTCTTAACCTGCAGCAGGCAATGATGTACGTTTGCCATCATCATCAACATCTTCATCATCTGTCTGTTCCTGTTCCTGTGTGTGAAACAGGAACATCATCATCTGCCTAGCCATTTCCTAACTATGTTGGGGTCGGCTTCCAGGCAAACGGGATGCAGCTGAATACCAGTATTTTAAATGGAGCGACTGCCTATCTAACAGGTAGAGAACATATTGTTAGCTAATTCATCAAGATCATCAAATTATTACCTAAAACCAAAAGGGTTATTAATTAAAATTCCAATTTGCGTGTAAGTAGGTCATTTATTTCGTCTGAATTATTAGATACGCTTGGAATTAAGATATTACGAATTATACGTTCTTGCTTGTTGTTTCAAGGACACCTACCTGAAATGTTAATTCTTTAAACTCGTTAGTAATGTAGAAGTTTAAGGTAGTGTTTGCTTCTTTGTTTAATTTAATTGAATCAATTTCTTCGATTGTAAATACAAATTAATTTAAATTTTTGAACTATTAAGATATTTTACTCGCTAAATAATTTTATGAGCATTTTATTTAAGCTGTCGCGTATTATTTGGGGAGTTGCAGTGTCGGTAGGTGACTATTTGATAGGCTTATGGAATTTTTGCTTGCTGAACGATTTTGCAGTGTATTGGAGTAGTCAGACTCCGAAATTCTCTGAAACGCTTCCTTATTTTAACTTAAGTTAAAGTTAACCATTTCCATTTTCCATGGTCCTTGCAGTGGGAACATTATAGGCTGATGATGATGATGATTTCGCGCCGTGGGTCTTCATCGTATAAATCCAAATTTAGCGCAATCGTAAGGGAACAAAATTGTTTTTGTCAGAAAATGGAGAAAAGACCACAACCTTGGGAGATAGTAACGCCACTTCTTCTCAGTCAAATCACGAGGTTATGCAATAACCACAAGATAAAGAAGAAGACTAGGTAAAGAAGATTAGGTTCAAAACTAGTTTTTAGGAGAATTGTTTTATTTTTTTAGCTATGTCAATTTGTATTGTAATTAATATATTTCCAAAAATATCTCAGCATAATTTAAATGAATGACGTTAGATCCTGATTTATAGATAAAATATTTGAAGAAGAATTGATCTTATCGGCTTAAAAAACTCATTTAAAACAGGATGAATAAAAATATCTTTGATGAATGCGTTGCTAAATCACAGGCAAGTATCGATTTCAGCAAACGAGGTTATTGCCGAAACACATTAAGTTAACAATTAAACAACCTTGTTAAGCATATAACTACTAATTAAGATCTACCGACTACAAATTAGATCAGATATTAAAAATAATGAACGTGGTGATTAAAACTACATTTTCTCACGTCAATAAGTGATTGGATTAGCTGCCTATAAACTTAAACATATTAAAATGGAATTATGTATGCAAGTTATTGTTGACGAGTAGACGATGATATGACGAATGGAAATTGGAAAGCTAAAATTTATTATTTCACTAAATAATGAATTTTAGCTTTCCAATTTTCATGTTTACTAGGAAATCGATTTTATGAAAGTCTGCAAGATAAGTTAGGTTCATTATGGCCGTTTTAGAAGCTCAAACCACTCCTTCTCTCGGACGTCTCTTTCCCACAGTCCAGCTTCCACAAAATAAAGTTTAAATTAAAATCTTTGCCCTATGTCTGTCGCAGTTTCCCCCTATGTTTGTCATCTCATTAACAATGCCACATCTGCCAAAGTAGTCGCCCTTGGCCTAGATCCATTAAAAGGGCTGGAGCCCTTACAGCACTGGACATAGGGGACGCGGAATATAGTCCCCATTGCGTCAGTTTTGTATGCTGGCCAGTTGGGGTTAACTTAGGGGAGGTTTTTGTAGCGAATTTTAAGTTTTACATTTTCTGTGAAATTCTAATTCGGGTGTACGATAAGGTGTATTGTATTATATAAGACTTGCTTTGTCCAGGCTTCAGGATAATAAAAAAAACAATATTTCGTTTTAATTCCGCCAAAATCTAGCTCTGCGTAACATCATTACTACATGGTATAAAACAAAATCACGTGCCGCTGTCTGTCCCTATGTATGCTTAAATCTTTAAAACTACGCAACGGATTTTGATGCGGGTTTTTTTTAAATAGATAAGTAGAGTGATTCAAGAGGAAGGTTTTAATATGTTTTATGCACCCGTGCCAAGCCGGGCGGGGCGGGTCACTAGTGTAAAATATATGGGAAATCTCCGACCATGATTTTGATACAGGTAGAGCTTTGCCTCGATAATCAGGAACAGGTTGATAGACCGATACGGTGCAATACAAAAAGCTGTAGATTCAGCTAAGAAAATATTAAACAACCTAGGTAACTGATTTTCAGCTCAGAATGTTTCAAGCAAAATCCGTTCATAGAAATACTACAACAAAAAATACAGCACAAGAGATTTGACACAGCGGAAACCGTGGATTCAATTCATAAGTGCACTGATGAGGCTTCCTGCCTAATTCAGTTACGTTAGTAGTTCCCGCTTAATAACTAATCTGTTTCGAATGGCATTCAACTATTAACTAAGTACTTCATAATAATTATCTTTTTTTTATTGAGGATTTTATTTCGAATTTCCCGATTTGAGTCTACCTAAGTAATAACACCTGGTTGAGATTCGTGCAAACTTGAACAGCATAACCATAACAGAAAAGAAGGTTTATTATAGGTAAAGGTACTCAGCGATGGGTAGAAAAAAGTCACCAAAGGTGATGTTAATGAAGTACTTCGATAACAAAAATTTACAAGAACATTAATTTCATCAACCAAATTAAATAAGTTCTGAAAATCCTTTCACATAATTCTCGTCTATTACCTTCAAGGTTTGAGCTAGGATGATTAAATGGATACAAAGACCGACACTGAGGTGACCATTAATAAAGGCTTATGGATAAAAAGATCGTATTACGTCGACAATGATTGATGACATAAGGGTAGGGTAATGAGAATGATTAATTGAACGTTAGCATACGATAATACAATGATCCCGAATTGACCTTCCATAAAAAAAACCTCCCGCTGTTTTACCAGACAACCAAATTGCAAATATCATAAAAATGATTACGTGTGTACATTCTGGTCTATCCTAATAAACTCCCCTGCTATGTTTGTCCTTGAATCAGGTCACAGGTCTTGGAGACGCCGCCAAAGTACACATAGGTACCCTGTATACTACGTAGAGATAGGGGCATTGACGTCATAAGCCGGTACTATTGCCAAACGACCCTTGTCGACGATTATCGGAAAATGTGGAGCTGAGAGTTCGTGAAAGGCGATTTCGTGGATGTGAAATATTCTTTATTAGAGTGAAAGGTAACATAGGTCCAACTGAGTATTAGAGTAACAGTGGTGATTAAAAGAGGGAAACCACAGAGTACCCGAGAAGAAGAACTCTCTGTTTTTTTTTCTTTTTCTTAGACTAAAGCTAACTGGCCGAGCTTTTTTCTTGTATAAATGAGGACAACTCTGTCTCTCAACGAATCAAGGCCTCTGCAGAAGAAAAAGTAATGGTGTAAGGCGGAGAACATTGAAAGCTGGTAACTAAACACGAAAAACCGAAATAAACTGAAAAGATACCTATGCTTGTATCTGCAGCATTAAACAGACGAAAGAGTAGATCCCGAAGCTTTTCAAGCTTTTGTCCATAAATCAAAAACCTTTTTGGTACAAAAAGGACTTTTCAGTCACTGTAGCTTGCGTAAAGCGTGTCTAATTGTTCAATGAATCACGAGTTAAAACGATTACGTTGTAAAGATGTCTATCGGCGGCTTTACGCTCTGTCGCCTCGATTTTTATTTAACCCTGCTTTAAAACTCGGTAACAACGTGTTTTAAGCTGAAAGTTACGTAGAAAAATATCCTAATTCGGACATTAATTTATTATGGACATATGTAAATTAAAATTCATCCTCTCATATTCCCATTTTCTACACAGGAGAGACATTGCTCACGGTTGTTGACCATTTCAGAATGTCCGGGTATCATATTGACAATGTCCTCCTCTAAAGTTAGTGATGGATGGAAAATAGTAATACCGCAATGTTCTTGCATACGGTCATGGCCTTGGTCAATTCCTAAAACGACACCAACTCACACCATAAGACCACAGTTCGATTTTGTTTTTTTCAAACCTATCTATGTGGCTAGGTTTATCAGTTGGTTCAGCAGTTCTTTTAATTTGCATTTTTTCTTAATGACAGATATATTACCGAGACGGCCTTGTACGTCTGATAAAGCCGTTAATTGACCTTCTTCTACTATCAGTCATATTATATACTTTCACTTTAAATGGTTCTTGATCCCAGGTTCAATGAAGTAAAGGAAGGAAATATTTCGTAAGTGATTTTAAATATGCAGCTTATATTTTTACTTCCTGCTTACTTCTTGTTTTACCGTAAAGATTGACTTTCCTCCCTCTTCCAAAAGCTCTTTTCCTGTGCCTCCTTTAGCACTCGCAGTACGGGTAATGAACGTCTCACCACCTCTTCCTGACTTCTATATAAACGCTGTCAAGTGGTAATGTGCCCAAGAGACTGACAGCTGCGGCGATGCCACGTTGTATGGCAACGCGTAGCCTCTAGTTAAGGCAAAAGCCTACCAGGTCACGGGAAGCGTCGTACAAATAAAGCTAGAAAATGGGTTTCGGAGGCTGCAGTCCTGCAAATGCTTACATAAGAGGGACCTCCAACTGCAAGCACAAACTACGGAACCCCATTGCACATTATTTATTGAACGTAGGCTCTACTTGCTTCCAAATTACCGCAGCCAGTTTGGCTAGCCGCTTCAATCGATAGCATGGAGTGTTGGGTCACTGGGTCGGCGATAGTACCATCATATTTTATTGAAAGAATCGATGCAGTCGATTAACCAAATAGCCCCCCGTAATTTTTTTTTTTTTATAATACAAAATCGAAGAAACGATGGACGGACTGTGTGAAGGATGATATGGCAGGAAAGGACGTAACTGCTGAGATGACGAGTAATAGTGAAGTATGGAAGTAGAAGACATGCTGCGTCGATCCCAAATAAATTTGGGATAAGGGTAGGAGAATGATGATGTTAACAAGTACAATATCTTAAGTATCATGACTACACTACATGACAATCTGCAGACCACGCCTAGACATAGACCTGTCTCAAGCTGCTCCACAGTCAATGGCGTCACATTCATCCTAAGAGAAAATAACTACCTAAATGGGAATGGTCAAGTTTTTAGGTACCTAAGTAAGTATTCAAGTATACGCCTCAAAAGCGTATGGAAATACGCTGTGGTTTTCCTTTCCTCATTAATTTCGGGCACTCCAAAATATCCATTTGGTTGGGGAAGATTAGAATTATAGGCACCGTAGTTACTGTTACTAAAATACATAATTGAGGAAAGATATAATATTTCGATATATTATACATAATTTATTTATTATTAACGAAAACTAAACTAAAAAAACAACAACTCTGTATATTTTATAATGGGTCCCCCACCCACGCAGATCAACCTAGGCAAGCGCTTAACCTGAAGATTGATTTGGCTGTTATTGGTTAGTCACGACCTCCTTCCCAAATAAAAATATTCCGTTAGAAATAACTTCTAGGTGCTGTATGTACTGACAATTTTTTCAGATGTCTAACTAAAAGGCAAACTCTCCATAAACCAACAAGACTTCTTTCACCAAGAATTGTAAGACCAGAGACCTAGGGGTTTAAAATGGCCACTTTATAGTTCATAATATGAATTGCGTTAAAATTCGTAAAATGGACTATTCGTAACTGCGTCTGTGACTATTAGAAAAAAAAAGTCATAATAGGAAAATAAGAAAACAATATGAATTGCGTTAAAATTCGTAAAATGGTCACAGACGCAGCTACTACCTACCTACATAATTATTAAGAATGGTCCATTTTACGCTTTTTAACGCAATTCATATTATAATCTACTAAAGTAGCCATTTTATACCCCCAGAGACCTGATTAATCACAAAACAACGGCCTTCACAGCGGCCAAGGTAAGAACTAAATGAATTGCACACACAGCACAGCAGCAATTGGAATAGATTGGTAATGAAATATCCATTTCTATTGCATAAGCATTTGGAACTGTACAGCGTAACTGTTAGGATCAATTGTGAGATGATGAAATTACCAAGTTGAATTGCTGAGGTGGACCAGGAAACGGAGTTTAATGGGAGCTTTTATTGTTATGTGTGATTGAGTGATCAATAATAGCGCTGTTGGAGTTCTAATAGCTTTCAGTTTGGGACTGGTCAGACGGAACTCAATCAAAAGAAGGTATTGTAGCAAATCATTTTTTGAAATTTTATGTCAGGCAGATCACTACCTAGTACCACCTACCTGTAAAGGCACATTGTACATTTTCGTATGGGCTCACGAGTTCTAATTTAAAAAATATTTGTTGATAGATAAAGATGCATCCTATTATTTTTTGGTAACGACGGAGATCTTCCAAGATCTTACCAAGGGGTAATCGACCTATCCAGTACTAACTGGGGGAATTTGTTCAAAAGAGTCATCGCGGCCCTGAAACGCAAAGGGCATTTGGAGGAACAAGGATGCTTTTTAGTCAGTAAGAGTCTGACACTTCCTGCTACTCCGGGCGGCAGGAGACATTAGATGATTTCTCATCCATAAAAAAGTACCTCCTGATTTCAGTCTAGTCTTGAAAAAAACGTAAAATAGGTAGGTACACACGAATAGGGAACCTCCTCTTTTTGGAAGTCAGTTAAAAAGCAAAGACGCTTTTCAAGAAAATTAAACGTTATTTTTGTCTGAGATTCCTAAACTGATTGAGAAATGTAGACGATAATAATATAAAGATGAGAGAGCATTTGAAAATATCCAATGACTAGTGTAACTAATTGTACGTAGCAGCTTCCGAGAGAAAGGTTTCAAATCATTGTCATGGAATTTCTGCGAAAATCAATCATCATCAGTCTAGCTTTTTCTCAACTATTTAGTCAGCTATCTGATGAAGCTGAATATTTTACATGGAGTGACTGCCTATCAACCTCTACCCTCCACAACCCAATTAGTTCCTGGCTATAGGATGCCCTTTGGTAAGACTGTTAGTCAGACTTCCGGGCCACTGACTGTCTGTAACGACTCTCAAAGGTCTACAAATGACAACCACAGCATTGAGGAAACTCGGTACAATAAATATTAGACAAGCATTCTGCCAAATTCTTCGAAAATCAATGATGAGCAGAATAGGTACTTACTCCAAAAAAGTTGTTATTCACAAAACCACAACTCATTTAGGTAGCTACTTAAAACATGAATTGAAAAGCATAGACAACAAAAAAGGAAATCGTTTCAGTAAACGCTTCAGTGATTTTCAATAAGAAACCGTTGGATGACGCAATCAACAGTTATCTTTTACTTTTAGCGTAAATAACTTACTTTCAGTAACTTAAATAGTACAAACTTGAGATGATCTTGGAATATTGATCAAATTATTTAATGAAAATAATTATTAAGTACCTATTGGTATCTAATGCTAGTTTTCAACAAATAACAGTACATACAGTCGACAGAGCAGTCGACACTCCAATGACCATAACATCACGCATGTAATCCCCGAAGGATAAAGCAGAGTTGCACTAATTATTATTTCGTCAGTTACAATATGTGGCGAGTGAATGAATGCCTAACTAAAACGATGTCGTGAACTTTCAAAGCTACGGGTCGGCACTGGGAGGTACAGTGTTTTATTCTTTTCCCAAAAGAGCTTAGAATAGCCGAATTATTGATAAGGTAATTTATATTTTAATTCCTACCACGAAACGGGCAAAAAACTAATTAAAACTCTAATACCCAAAAAGCTCTTAGGCATTCGCTGTCCGGCCGTAGGTACTTCCGATAGGTACCCAAAATAATCGAATAAGGAAAAATGATAAGAAAAAATTGTTTTGTTTTGCCAATTTTGCCATGCTCAAATTACGAAAAGTAATTTTATTTTGCATAAATGGACGAATTTTTTGACGCCCATAATTCCTTCTCCTTTTGGTATTGTATTATTATAATACCTAGGTACCTATTTTAATTTTATTATAATTTTAGTTCCCTAAATTGTATTTTGCTTATTTTTTATTAAGATTAATTACCACAATACTACGTGATGTATGTTCGTCAAACAAAGTGAGAGGTATGAATAGATCGGGTGCGCCAAAGTTCACCTAAAATTTCAACTCCGATAATTGGAAATCCGAAAATGTTCTTCCTAACAATCGCAATTCCTAACTACTCTGTCTCTAATGTTTTAATTCCGAAGCATTCAACTTCATAATGTCAGTAGCAATAAACATCTATTACACTATTATTTGTTTTCCTATATTTTCTCAACATAACCATCTTTTACACTATTATTCAAAGTCATATCTTTTTTGTTTATGTTACTTTTTATTCATAATAATCAGTATTTTATAAGGTCCCATTAAAATAGGTGGACAAAATTTTAGAAATCATTCAGACCGCTAAAATAAGGACAATAGTAAAAAAAAATATAAGAAAAAGACATTAAAATACCTACTTTTATAGGATGAGTTTGTTATAGAGTGCCGGCAATTTTTTATTTTAAGTCAAAATAAAATCACTTTATAGTGTTTTTTTTTTGTTTATACCTTTAGTTAGGCTTACTAAACGCTGGGTTAAAATTTGTCCATCTATTTTAAAGGAACCTTATATACTATGCAAAGATATCCATAGGTTAGGTTAGAACCGTGACCAACTACGCGCGAGCCGAGCGAGCGAAGCGAGCGGTGCCGCGGCAGCGGCCAGCGAGCGCTACCTCGAAATTGGTCGCGAAATTTTTCGAAGTATTTTTTTCATAGTGCCCCCAAGACGACACTCTGACCTGGATTTCATTCATTTATTTCATTTCAGCTATGGGCTAAAATAACCACACAATGGGTCCCAAACAGCAGTAAACGACAACGCGGCAGGCCCAGAAGAACATGGCGAGACGAACTCGACTATTTTCGGATTCGATCGGATTGGCAATCAACAGCATTGTATAGGGATAAGTGGAAAGAGGGAAGGGAGGCCTTTGCCCTGCAGTGGAACACAAATGGCTAGTAATAATAATAATAAAATAATTTCATTTCAAGACAAAAATCAGTGAAACGACCTTTAATCATTCTAAACAGTTGTATGAGTGAAAATATTATGGTAATTATGTTTAGGAATAAAAGCGTTAAGAAAAAAAAACAGTAGGAGTTTAAATATATTTACACTAATGATATTATGAATTACAATTTTCGGAAACATGAGTGTTATGAACATCGTCGGTAGCACTACAAATAGTATGAATGAAAACTTTAGGATGAAAAATTTTAGGAAGAGTGATCATTCGGATTACAAATCGTTAGGAAGAACAATTTCGGGTAAAGAACTTTAGGTGAGCCAATATGGACCCGAATAGATCGATAGCTCAACTTATATGAAAAAAAATAGTAAATTTGATATTATCAATTATCATGTAGTTATCTCCTCTCTCTAAAAATAACATACGTTTATTACAATACTCTGCACCGATTGTCCGGGGCCAGCTAGGGGTCAAAGGTAAAAGACATTTTGGGGTTACTCAGTACCCCTAGTGGAAGGGGGGTGAATAAGGGTGGGAAAGGGAGGCAGATCGATGACGCCACGTGTTCGTCTGACGCAAGAACCGCTATTTTTGACGCGGGAAAATTCTTTTTTAATTTTCGAAAATAGATTAAGTACCTATGCATGGAAAAAGTTTGTTCGATTTTTTGTTCAAGTTAATATTGTAATAGAGTATAAACGTTTTCCAGCTGTTTAAAATTGGCTTTCAGTTGGTAATCGATAGAAAATAGGAAAATGGCTGAGCAGAAAATTGTTGGAAGCTTTTTCAAGCTTTTTTATTATTTGTGACGTTTATTGATCATCGTTATCATCAATCACGTCGGTGCTGATGTAATTTTATCTGCTCTTATTGAATTTTTTTCTATATCAGTGCGATAAATAAGTTCAAGAAGACGATTAATATTCGATTATTCATAAATATTATTTGTTGGCTAAAGTTTGAAGAGGTCATGAGTAATAAATTGCTCACGTTCACTTTTATGAGTTTTAAAAAATAAATTGAAATAAAGACCACTGTGAATAATTAGAAAATTACGATTGATGAATTTTTTATTGAAGCATTTCACGAGTTTTAACATTATTCAAGTAAAAAGCTTCGCTCCTAAGTTTTCTGTGCGCTTTTTAGTTTGCGTTGCAAAGTCACCCTGTTTTAGAATTTATTCTTATTTATTATTTCTCAAATAAATCTTGTTGATATTAATATTCGTCTATCTCATTAAATTCATCGAAAAATCCAAGCCGAAGAAAATGTTAAAGGTTAAACAATTTTTTATTACCACAAAAACCGGCTTATTTAGCAAATGAATTAAAACAGACACTAATAAATTTTAATACTTACATTTTGGTGTTTTAAAATATTTAATTTATTTCACTAAAATATATTTTTAATAAAGAGTCACTACACTGTAACGATTTCCCGCGTTTTTCTGCCGGAGCGACTAAGCCCGCCAACTGGGGCCGCGAGACTGCCGTGCGCCAAATATGAAAGAGATAGAAGGTCATTTTCAATAGGTGCAATAGAGAGGGGTGTATAGTATTGAACGGGGGATGAAAAGGGGTTGAAGATTTGTAACACCGGCAGTACCGGCACAGTTATCCCGGTTTTGATTGGTTTTTGATTTTTTTGTTTTCATCTCGCAAAGTTTAACGTATGAAGATACCTGGATAATAATGGGTTTATTGAAATTGAAAACATACCTGTTATTGTTATTTATTAATCTAAAGCGAAAGTATTATTTTTTTCAAGGTAAGCTTGAAGTACTGTAACTAATACTTACCGTGACTATTTTATGTTGCTTTGTTTGTCGATAAGCAAATCATCATAAGGTCATTTCAAGTTAAATGTGTACTTAAAATTAATAAAATTATTATTTTCAAAGTTTAGCTAACAACAACAAGTCAAGAAACCGAAATAAATTATCTGTATCGTCTGGTGACGTGCTCTGTCAAATGTCATGAGATGTCACATAATGTCAACAAACAGCTGATATCTGTGTTTTGATTGTAATATTTTGTCATTTTACTCCTTAAAATCTTTTAAAATGAGTGAGGCGCCCCGACTTCTCGTGCTTTATGGCAGCCAAACCTATACGGCTCAAGAAGTAGCTGAAAGAATATGGAGGACGACGAAAGTTTTGGGATTTCGGGGCCCAGTTCAAGCAATGGATGAGTATCCCATTTCTCGGCTTATAAAAGAAGAATTTGCAATTTTTGTATGTGCTACGACTGGACAGGGTGATGAGCCGGATAATATGAAGAGATTCTGGAAGTTTCTCTTGCGAAAAAACTTGCCTGCGAACTCTTTAGCGAGGTTAAAGTATGGTGTGCTCGGTCTTGGTGATTCATCGTATTTAAAGTTTAATTTCGCGGGCAAGAAGCTTCATAGGCGACTAATGCAGTTGGGTGCAGCACCATTGCTAGATATAGGTAAGAATGTGCTCCTAATTCTCATTACAAAGCAGTAACCTATAATATTAAAAGAAATAAGTCTTTAGAAATTGCATTTAATACTTATCTGAAAACATACTTGTAAGGTTTGAATGATATGAGATAACAAATAGATTTTCATCATGACAATTGAGTGCAGTTTGTTGATAAAATGGTATGGGTATGGTGGTTGATAAATGACATTCAGAAAATGGGGAAAATAGAATAGGGGATCGGACTGGGTCAAAATAATATGATTCTGTTTAGTCCGTAAGTTAGAAAGTCCGAAAAATATTGAATACGTGTTTTTTGTTTTATCAAATCAATAAAAAATGACGAAGATAAAACGCGTCAAAGATCTTGGAGTGGGGCTTGAAACGTCACTTGTGTCGTCAAAATGTACTATCCTACGACGTCACACGAGTTTTCGAAGCACTGTATCTTCTTCATTTTAAGTTTACATGAAAAAAGAAAAAATACGTGTCCAATAATTTTAGGAAATCTATCTGACGGACTAATTAGTTTTTTTTTGTCCGATCCCCTATTGTGTAATCATATTATTTTATTGAGAAACTCATGGCTAGAATAACGCTTATCTAGGTAGTTCTGTGGATGAACCCATTGCAGAGTTTTCTCTGTGCCTCGGAAAGCATGAGAACCATTGTCCCCAGCTGTCCATTGTAGATGTTTGACAGTCATTAGCGAAAGTCTGTGGGCTGAAAGTCTGACAACCATTCTCAGCAAGGGATATTGAATTTCCCAGTACTAATCGGTTTGTTGAGGTCAGAGAGGCAGTGCACTGGCACTCCACTGCGTCTGGTTAGACTAGACTCAACATAGTTGGGAAAAAGGCTAGGCAGATGATGGATTATTGACTGACTGAGACTGAAATCCACTGAAGAGTTAAGAAGTATGTCAGCCGATGTCATCTTAATAACCAATTAAACAGTTACTGTTGTCCCAGTTTTACACAACTAATAACAATATAAAGCATTGTTTTCTTCTTATTCCAGGTCTATGTGACTACCAACATGACTTAGGCCACGATGCAGTAATGGCCCCATGGCTCAAAGAATACCTGTCAATATTAAAACAACACTACCCTCAAATAGAAACTGATAATGTCAAAACTACCTTCATACCGCGATGGAAAGTATCTCTAGAGAAATGTGAAGAAATTGCCCCTTGTGATGGTTTGACCGAAGATATATATTTTTCTAAAGGTGTGAAGGATAGTTTTGTAGATGCAATCCTATTGGAAGTTACAAACAATGATAGGACTACTGCTGAAAATCATTTTCAGGTAAGTTTTAGGATTTGTTCCAAAGAGTATATTTATTACTTAAAAGATTGTTTTGAATGTTACAAAGGTGAAAATCTTTTTTAGGATGTAAGAATGATAACACTTAAGACTACAGATGAAACCAAAATAAGTTACAAACCTGGAGACATATTCAATATACGTCCCCGAAACTGTAAGGAGGAAGTAGATGATTTATTTAGTATTTTTGAAGAACACAACATTGATATAAAACCTCATTACAACTTGGTAGTGGAGGAATATCATGATGGTGAGTTTTTTCCAATGAAACATTTTATTTATCTTGCTTTTTTAAATATTTGGTTAAACTTATTTCTGAACGTAACTACAATAAAAAAGCGTTAATTTCTGAACGCAAAGTTTTGCTGCGTTTTGTTCGTTTCAAATAAAATTGAAGAGATTGAAATCACATTGCCGCGGGCTTCGATCAATAATAGTACTAGATTAAGGTTGATGTTCCAGGGTAGCCCGCGAAATTCAAATTTTCTTACGTTTTTAGCGATTTGCAGGCCAGTGCTAGTTGTATGTTAGTGAAAATATGATTCGCGGCTGTAAGACGTATGCAGTTACAGAATTATAATCATCAAAATCATCATTACAACCCTCCAAGTTCATGTAACTTTCAAGAATGACTTTTTGATGAAATACTCATTCTTGAAAGTTACATGAACTTGGAGGGTTGTAATGATGATTTTGATGATTATAATTCTGTTGCTGATAATCTAGTACTATTATTGATCGAAGTTCGCGGGCTACCCTGGAACATCCACCTGTCGCGAAAGATGAAATCGCGATGTTCCAAACCTAAAAAATGTAAATATAATTGCACAACACTAAAATGTAAATAGCAACACTAAATCAGTATTGACAACCTGACGCTACGCCAAAACGACGCCAGCCATTCCCGCTAAAATGGTCGCCATGACATATTCAGTCTGAGTAACTAATGTAACTTCAAGTGAAGTAAATTCAGTGCCCGGAGTTCATGGGGGTTCCTGTCATCCGTGTCGCGGGCCTCCTGTAAAGCTAAGTATTATTTATCTGTTGGTCTAAACAATATAGTTAATGGATATTACAATATGTGTGGAGGTACTTGTTTGTACCTGTTCGAATAGTTTGAGACTAAACTTAAATGTGTGGGTCGTGCCTTCAGCGTTGGGCTGAGGGCATAACAGCGACCACATGCTAGCTGCTCGTCCGGACATAAAGCGCTTAGGGTTTATAGCCATAGGAAGGGTCTTGGGCAAGCCCTCCCTTATAAATCCACCCCCACCGCCTACGAAGTCGTGTGCCGTCGGACACGCAACGTCGACGGACGTTTAATTACACTATATCACCTTTATATAGGTAATGCCAGAGGGAAGCATTTCAGACGAAGAGGCATTGGGGCCGAAGTCGTTCTGAGATGCATGCTTAATAACAGACGTGGAAAGAATCCAGTATCTGATAAGCACTTAAGTGTCACGAAATGCGTGCTTCAACAGACGTGGAAAGAATCCAGTATCTGATTAGCACATACGTGTCACAAACATTAGTGATGAGAACAAACCTCATCATAGGTATGGTAATTGGATGACTGCTATAAAAGGCTTCATCAATGAAGACAGATAGGTAATACTTAGCCCAAAGATTCATGGGTACTTAAAATTTACAGATATCCTATTGACTCCTGAGAAGCTGGAGGAATAACACTCCGGTGCCCTTGCGGACCGGAGATAAGAGACTGGATTGCGAGATACTTACACAACCGAAGGGGAGTTACAAAGGTGAGTACCTCTATTATATCGTGAGGCGTTGGGATTAAAGCGAAGCAGTACATTTATATATGGTTACCATAAAACCAATCACTTTGTGAACTTTGAGATGACTAGAATATAATATACATAAAAGAAATAAAACCAATTGCCCTCGCGACATGGTGGAGATGCTCAGGTATTACAAAACAGTAACATTTAAAGCATCCCAAGGCATAAAATCAATCCAGACTCTTATTGTTAAATATTAGAAATATTTGTGTATTAAATCAGGTTGGCAGCGACATCTATATAATTCGATTAGAACTAACGTTCATAAGCGGATGTCCATAAAAATTCATCTACATAATAATATTTGTGTATTAAATCAGGTTGGCAGCGACATCTATATAATCCGATGGGAACTAATGTTCATAAGCGGATGTCCATAAAAATTCATTTACTTAATAACATTTGTGTATTAAATCAGGTTGGCAGCGACCTCTATATAAATTCGATGGGAACTAACGTCCAATAAGCGGATGTCCATAATAATTCACCTATAGGCGCCAAAATTAGAACGTCAAAGTGATGATGAGTAAATGTTCATTTATCTAAGTTTATTGAGATGAACAGCAGGCCGAGATGAAAGATTCTCGAAGTTACTGCAAATTGAATGGGTATGTAGCGTGTGTACGTGTGATGTGCAACGTTACAAGCCAATTAAACATTCTAAATTTTGAATTTGGCGCGGACTTGATAAAACAAGTTTGGCAGAATGACTAATACTCTTTTTGACCGGAAGTAAGAAGTAATATGCTGCGGACTCGAATAAACATACGATTATCCTATCTTTAGCGAGTTAAAACCTATAAACCTTATACACAGTTCAAGTAAATTCCAAAAGTAATTTACTGAATAACATATTATGCATTCTCACACGAAACAATATTGATAAAATTGCGAAATCCGACTGTGAAAATTTCGATGGATTCAAAATGGCGATGGCGGTAGTGTCTCGTGTGTCATACTGAATATTGATAAAACTAAAACTTATTTATTTCCTTGTTTGTTACATTCTTTTAAAAGAATAAAATTAATAGAAACCTGACCTTATAGTAAACGTAATTCGTTTAACTATGAAAAAGTGATATCGATATTAAGAAAACCCACGAGTTGTTTGGGCGAAATAACTTCAAGAAAGTTATAACTACTTCTATCAGTGAACAAAAGGAAACTTAAAATAACTTGGGAATAATTAAGAAGATTATCAGGTAAACTATTTCACGATTTTTAAGCTGTAACAAATAATAGAGGAAACTACTTAAAGTATACTTTGATAAAACTACATGTGCTCAAGGGCGCACGAGCGAAATTCGGCTCGGACGTCATTGTATAGTATTGTATTAGTTAAATAAGTACCTAACTAAAGAGTAACTTTGTAAAGTTGTGATATGAACACCTGGTGTATTAAAATTTGCATAAAGACAGCATTGTTGTGTATGAGTTCACATAAAATTGTTTATCTATACCTAATACCCTCTATACAGATGGGCAAATGAAGGCAGATGCGTGACACTGACATCTACACCTGACATCTATTCTCATAGATAGATCACTGATACTATAGAAAGGAAAAACACATCAACACTCATTGTAAGTTTATTTTAACAATTACTTTAAAGAAATGAGTATAAAATTGACATGTGTGAAACTGGATTGTATGTTATAACTTATGTGTGAACTACTGTCATGTTTTACCCATCATCCCTGACTGACTGCATTGCTTCATGTAGGCTACTAAAGTGTACCAATTAACTATAAGTACTAAGTTGATGCAGGTGAACCCTAATATCATTTGTGGATGCATACACAAGTGATGTTGGCAGGTACCTAATATGTTTATAAATAAGTAATTAACAAGAACATCAACCATATAAATGATTGATGGATGGAGAGTGAGATGAACACCAAAGAAACGATGAATGAATTGTGGGAGGAATGGTGTAACTGAAAGGTGTAAATAATTGTGTGGTAGTTAACAGAGGAGATTGAAAGGAAGGGTCGGTACGGGATGGGTGGATGACATGGAAATTTTAAATCAATATCAGAAACTTAAAATAATGAAACAAACCAGTTTTACCTGTCAAACAGCAACAGTAATATGAATATATTCTGGGTTAATACTGAGAGTTTTACCCGTCAACCAGCAACGGTGATAAGAATATATTCTGAGTAAATACGGAAACCTCTTAGGTATAAGAGAAATTCCCTTACCCATAATTATAATTCAGGGGCTGAGTTCATTATGGAAAATGTTGTATTCTAGAGATAGTGAAATATTTCTTGCTTTTAACTTGTTGTTTATAGGGTGACAATAATTTTTTCTCTGTTGTATACTGGGTGACAATAAATTTTTTTTGTCCTGTAGACAATAAAATTCTTTTCTGTCCTATACAGGGTGACAATTAAAACTTTCTGTTATATATACAGGGCATTAATAAAATATAATTCTATTATATGTCAGGTGTTGGTAGAGTTCTTTGTACATAAAAGGTTTTAGATAAACTTTTGGTCATACAGGGTGTTAAACAAATTTTATTTTTTTTCAATTTTATTATATTGCGAACGCCACGCAATTGGTAAATTTAAGGATATACATGATGTAAATCTTTAACTTAGGATACAAGGTATAAAATTGTAAAATACTTTTTCAGAATTTCAAAATGGAACAAATTCTGATAAGGCGACTTGAGTCTATATCAAATGCTATCTCTAAACTAACCAAAGAAGCACTCACCTATAAGGATAATGTTAATAAAGAAAATTCGGAAAAGTTAGAAATAGTGCTAGGTAAGCTAGAGGTAACTGTGAAAAGGTTCGGAACTGAGTTAAACAGTAGTCTATCATTAAACGAAATGCAATCTTATGTGGAAGAGGTCACTTCCTTTAGTGAAATACAACTAAACGGTGAGGGAGTTCTAGCGGAAATGAATATCAAACTGAAAAGGATAAAGGCAAAAACCGAGTCAATAGAAGAAATTCGTCAACATCTGGAAACCATAATAGCTGCTAGGGAAGACGCAAATAGGATCACTTCCGAAAATCTGGAAGAATATACCACTCAGACGTTACACACAAGCTCACACAACAAGAAGGGGAAATCCGTAAAACCCAACAGAAATCACAAGAATTCTGAAAACCACGATTCAAGTCAAACCCGCCCAGGAAATAAAAGAGAAAGGTTCAGTGAGAAAAAACCATTCCATAAATACAGTAACTACAATAGTAATTCCACAAAAAGAAGACCTCAAGAACAAGGAAGTAAAGGAGACAGGCCCATGGAAAGGAAAAGGAAACATCAATGTATTTTTTGCCAAGGATCGCACTTCAATGATCAATGCAAGGTTGTTACAACTGTGGAAGAAAGGAAAGAGAAAATAAAGGATCACTGCTTTGCCTGCCTAAGCAAAAATCATCAAGTAAAAGATTGTAAAAAGTCAATTAAATGTGTACACTGTAACAAAGTTGGCCATCATAACAAAGCACTTTGTTATAAGAATTGCATAAATAAAACCGAGAAGGTCAAGTACAAAAATACCTAAAGTTGTTATACCCAAGTTCAAAATATCAACTTTTATTTCATTTTAGATTATTGTATTTACGTTAAAATTACCTACTAGTTACAGAAATGTTTTCACCATTGTCTAATTGACTAGTCACAGGCAGACTGTATGATTCGTCATTGTAAACTGTGGGAAATAGGTTAAGTTAGGTTGAAACTGTAACCAACGCTATTTCCAAGTTGCTTTCACAATTATTGTCTAGTTATCCGATAAAAATAAAGTTCTAGTGATTCTGTCGATAATTTAAGTTTTAGCACAACATGTAAATAAATATCGATCTTTAGGATATTCGATACTCTGAACTTCGATATTTAGGTCATTGGATGCTCTGAACTTCTATATTTAAGCCATTTGATGACACGACAGTAGTATCTACGTACTATTAGTGGCTGTTAAATAATATTTGATGACAATTTTAATTAAATTTTGATGCTTAGTGAATGTGGCATAAGTAATTACAATTTAAACGTACTGACTTAGTAATTTAGAAGGCAATATAGAATTTTAGATGCAAATAATGCTATTAAAAAGAAGCCGGTTTAATTAGCACTCAATGCCTAATGGAACTAGAATCATCAATCATCATCAATCAAATTGGAATATGTGATTCACCAAAATTGACTAGGGACGAAGAAGTAATCAACCAATTCAATGATACAATAGAACTAGTAAATAACAGATACACTGTTAGTTGGCCATGGATAGATTACCCACCTAATTTAGAAACTAATTACGGCCTAGCCATAGGCAGACTAGTCAATCTACTCAAACGATTAAATTTCTATTCACTAACAGCGTATGATACTACATTAAAAGAACAATTAGCAAAAGAAATAATTGAAAGGGTACCGGACAATGAAAAGGGAGTCGAAGATGTAGATCATCCTATACACTACCTACCACATCACGGTGTTAGTCATCCGGGCAAGCCAACTCGCATAGTCTATGACGCTTCAGCAAAGACCAAGAATAGCAAAAGTTTAAATGAATGCTTACATTGCGGACCACTTATGCTAGAAGACTTGACCGGAATGTTGTTAAGGTTTAGGTCGCGTCAAATAGGAATAACAGCAGACGTAGAAAAGACTTTTCTACAGATAGCACTACACGAAAAGGACAAAGACGTAACTCGATTCTTATGGTTGAAAGACATAAAAGGAGCGGCCACGGAGGATAAAATCCTACACTTACGATTTTGTCGCGTACCATTTGGAGTAATATCAAGTCCATTTCTTCTAAACGCTACTTTGAAACATCATCTACTGCGTTCCAAGGAGGAAAATCTAAAACGCATTGTGAATGACATCTACGTCGATAACCTTGTCACAGGAGTAGATTCCGTACAAGAAGCAACAGAGATGTATGAGTCGTGTAAGATCACATTTGAAGAGATTTCAATGAATCTCAGAGAATGGAGTTCAAATTCCAAACGATTCTCAGAAAGCATTGCTTCATCGGATGTCTGCAGAGACGTAGAAGTTAAAGTATTAGGACTGAATTGGAACACAGGAGAAGATACGATCAGATTAAGACCAAGAAAGACTACAGAAGCCACTACCAAGAGAGAAATACTAAAAAACATAGCGTCAATTTACGATCCATGCGGATATGCTGCACCAAATTTGTTACCAGCAAAACTTTTACTACAAAATCTGTGGATACATAAATTCAAATGGGATACCCCATTACCAGAAGAATTGACCAATGAGTGGCAAATTATTAGAGAACAGCTGGAAGACACAAAAAACATTGTTTTACCAAGGAAATACTTCAAACAAGCTGGTGATGACAATATCAGGCTGCACGTTTTTACAGATGCATCAACCAAAGCTTATGCGGCAGTTGTATACATTTCCTATGGAAAAGAACTGAGCTTTGTGATAGGAAAGTCACGAGTGGTACCCATCAAGGATCAAGACAATTTAAAAATTCCAAGACTTGAACTATTAGGTGTTCTAATAGGAAGCCGGTTACTGAAGTACGTAATCAAGTTCCTAGACTTTGAATTTACAGAAAGCACTATATGGACAGATAGTCAAATAGTGATTGATTGGTATTACGGCAACAAACTACTACCACCATTCGTTGCAAGGAGGATAGAAGAAATAAAGGGAAATACACCAGTAACAGTTAGATATGTTCCAACAGGATTGAATCCAGCAGACGTGGCTACTAGACCCACGAGTTCTATAGAAGACAAGCAAAAATGGCTATCCGGACCAAGCTTTCTACTGGAAGACTCCAGAACTTGGCCGAAAGGTTGTAGAGCCGAAGTTTCTTTGCTTAATGAAACCGAAGTCGCAGTAACTCCCACATGTTCTTCTGTGGAACATGACTTTTCGTTTCCTGTTGGGGAGGATCTCACGAGTGGAGAGAAGATCTCAAAGGAGCAAGAACGGAAAAATCAATCAGATGAAGAATCACGAAACAGCTCCACAGAACACTGTGAGGAAGATACACTATCACATACACAAAAGATAAAAAGGATTCAAAAAGAACATTTCCCGGAGGAAGTAGAAGGTAAAGATACTAACCTACAACGAAACTTAGGAGTATTTACTGACATAGACGGTATCTTACGTTGTAAAGGAAGATTACAAAACGCTGATTGGTCTTACGATAAAAGGTATCCAATACTAATCCCAAAGGATTGTGATTTCACTAACACAATGATCCTAGAAACACATAAGAAAAACTATCATGTAGGGGTCAACCACACCTTAAGCTTGATCAGATTATCGTATTGGATTCCCCAAGGAAGAAGCCAAGTAAAGAAAATATTGGGAAAATGCACAAATTGTGTCAAACATGGAGGAGGTCCATTCAAATTACCAACTACTCCAGCGCTTCCTAAGGAAAGAGTGAACTATAGTTCACCTTTTACATATACCGGAATAGATTATTTGGGTCCTCTTCAAGTAAAGACAAGTAATAAATCAGAAAAAAGATGGATATGTCTTTATACATGTCTAGCAGTACGTGCTATACACTTGGAAGTCGTTAAGGATCTGACGGCTGAGGAATGTCTATTAGCACTACGAAGATTTATATCTTGCAGAGGAATACCAACAAGAATAGTTTCAGATAACGCACTACAATTTAAATTAACTGCAGAAATACTGTCAAGCAACTATTGCATCACTAATAACATAGAATGGAAATTCATTCCACAATTAGCACCATGGCATGGAGGTTTCTATGAGAGACTTGTTGGACTAGTTAAACACTGTCTCAAGAGAACTCTGACAAAAAGTTTATTGTCAGATAATCAACTAAGTACAATCATAAAAGAGATAGAAGCAATATTAAACACACGCCCACTGACGTGCGTAGGTTCTGATCTAGAGGATATTCTCAAACCATCAGATTTTCTAACCTTGAATAAATGCATCGTGACAACACCTTCAGACGCAGAATTTCCACAAGAAGGCACAGTAACAAAACAGAATCTAGTAGAAGGTTGGAAACGTGGACAGAACATGCTGAAAGAGTTTAAGAAAATGTTCGTCGACCAGTACCTACCAAGTCTAAGGGAGAGATACCGACACTCTCTTAAAGAACCAAGGATAACAAAATTAGAAATTCCAAAACTAGGAGATATCGTCCAGATTAAAGGAGATACGAAGAACCGAGAAAACTGGAAAGTTGGAAAAATTATATCTTTGTTGAAAGGAGCCGACGGTCAATGCAGAGTGGCGCGAGTAAAGGTGAATGATACGGAATTCACTCGTTCCATCGCACATCTTTATCCGTTGGAGGTTGAAGAAGATATATCTGGAAAAGAAAGGGTTATGTTTGAGTTTGAAAAGGAAGATGTTACACCAGCATGGGATAACTTACCTCTGCTAGAAGAACTCGACTCAACCATTCTTACCGAAGAAATATCCACAACTCCACAAACCGCAGAACCCGTTGACAAACCTGAAACAGAAAACCACATAAACAGAGAAGAGATAGAAAAGAAAATAACTCAGAGAACACTTACCTCAGAAAATGATGAACCAACAATTCTTGATGAAGAACACAATAATGATAGCATACCTCAAAGCACTGATACAAATGAAATAACTCAAACTCCCGAAGTGAGAGAAGTGAGAGACGCGTCCATGAAGGCTCGAGAGAAGATCCGAGAGTGGACGCGAGACTTAATGGAACACATGTAACTTATGTCGTCGTCGGGAGTGTCGCGAAAGATGAAATCGCGATGTTCCAAACCTAAAAAATGTAAATATAATTGCACAACACTAAAATGTAAATAGCAACACTAAATCAGTATTGACAACCTGACGCTACGCCAAAACGACGCCAGCCATTCCCGCTAAAATGGTCGCCATGACATATTCAGTCTGAGTAACTAATGTAACTTCAAGTGAAGTAAATTCAGTGCCCGGAGTTCATGGGGGTTCCTGTCATCCGTGTCGCGGGCCTCCTGTAAAGCTAAGTATTATTTATCTGTTGGTCTAAACAATATAGTTAATGGATATTACAATATGTGTGGAGGTACTTGTTTGTACCTGTTCGAATAGTTTGAGACTAAACTTAAATGTGTGGGTCGTGCCTTCAGCGTTGGGCTGAGGGCATAACAGCGACCACATGCTAGCTGCTCGTCCGGACATAAAGCGCTTAGGGTTTATAGCCATAGGAAGGGTCTTGGGCAAGCCCTCCCTTATAAATCCACCCCCACCGCCTACGAAGTCGTGTGCCGTCGGACACGCAACGTCGACGGACGTTTAATTACACTATATCACCTTTATATAGGTAATGCCAGAGGGAAGCATTTCAGACGAAGAGGCATTGGGGCCGAAGTCGTTCTGAGATGCATGCTTAATAACAGACGTGGAAAGAATCCAGTATCTGATAAGCACTTAAGTGTCACGAAATGCGTGCTTCAACAGACGTGGAAAGAATCCAGTATCTGATTAGCACATACGTGTCACAAACATTAGTGATGAGAACAAACCTCATCATAGGTATGGTAATTGGATGACTGCTATAAAAGGCTTCATCAATGAAGACAGATAGGTAATACTTAGCCCAAAGATTCATGGGTACTTAAAATTTACAGATATCCTATTGACTCCTGAGAAGCTGGAGGAATAACACTCCGGTGCCCTTGCGGACCGGAGATAAGAGACTGGATTGCGAGATACTTACACAACCGAAGGGGAGTTACAAAGGTGAGTACCTCTATTATATCGTGAGGCGTTGGGATTAAAGCGAAGCAGTACATTTATATATGGTTACCATAAAACCAATCACTTTGTGAACTTTGAGATGACTAGAATATAATATACATAAAAGAAATAAAACCAATTGCCCTCGCGACACCACCTTAAGCATCAGGAACAAAACTAGCGGTCCCTGTTCAAGAACATGATACAATAGTTGGTGCGTTGTAGCAAACATTGGCCAAACAATTATAATATTCGCTGATTTAATTATATTTACAGTTTAATTATGTTTAAATATTATGAAAAAGCACGTAATGATATTAAATTACCGAAAAAAAGATATTCCTTCCAAAACATTGGTGTTACGGTGGTTATTTACACAGTTTTTGAACGCATACTGCGGCATTTTGACGTCTGGTTATGATTGGACCATACTAATTTGAAATAAGACCACAAAGTTTCGGGCCGTTTTTGTCTATACATTATCTAGTACATTATTGATCGAAGGCCGCGGGTTACGAGTTTATGTTAGAAAAATTACTCTTATTTTTCGTCCTCGATTTCAGTCAAGCCAATCTTTGAAATTATATTGAATGAATCCTAATTTCCAAACAATATTTAAACTAAACGCGTTCTGTCAATGTCAAAAATAACACATGTGGTGCTGTCAGTCACACAAATGTCATTTCGAGTTGCTTCAGCGTGCGCGATGTTTTTAATTCAAAACTAAAGATTTTACTGTAAATAACTTCGTAATAAAATAACTATTCAATATGTTGCGACGACAGGCGCGTTTGCGCCGCGAATACTTGTACAGGAAGTCTGTAGAAGACAAACAAAAGAATATTCAAGCGAAAAAAGATCAGCTAAAACGGTGCTTAGAAGAAAACATTCCTATCCATGGTGATTTGAGGAAGGAGGCTCTCACTTTACAGAAAAGAATTGACTATGAAGATAAAGGTAAGTTTGGGTTAATTAATTTATTAATTTATTAGCAATTGAGTATTTTATTTGTTTGTTTACTAAATACTAACATAACCTAAGTTTTATCTCTTCTCAACGAATATCGACATGCTTAAACTGAATTGTAAGGTATCTTACCCAGTTTAGGGCAAAAATGAGACAGCTAAACAGATAAACCCGTTACCCGACTTTACAAGCTTTTACAAAGACCTCCAGATATTATAAGTTTGCTGAACAAGGCTGAAGGAACACATACATACATGAACTTCTCGTGTGGTACATGCAGATACTACAAAGTGCTACATGCTTCAATCTACAATACGCCTCTCGTTTCTTTCACAAAGACCAACTAATATAATTAATTACCATTATTCTAGGTCCTGAAAGAGCAGCAGTAATAGGCAGTTTCAGTGGTGGTGCCAACACTCAGAGCTCCCAGGATGATGAGTATAGATACGCTGGTGTGGAGGATCCTAAGATTATGATCACCACCTCACGAGAGCCCAGCGCCAGGCTCAAGATGTTTGTTAAAGAACTTAGGTGGGTACCTGGTGATTGCTCTTTAACCTTTTGAATGCCAGGGTTGTGTATGGATGACGTCTATAGACGACAAAAACAGTTTTTTTTTTTATTTTTATCTCCTTTTTAACCCTCTGCAGCTGACGTGGTAGTCCAACAGACACCGCGAAATACAAAATTCCGTTTTTTACCGGCAATTTTCAAATTTGAGCGCCGCCGCTGCGAGTACCTTACTGTAATGGGCTCGCACGTCGGTAGGTGTGCGGTGGGCGGTCGCAGTGAGCATACGTGTGCGTAGCGGAAAGAAGGTGTCCACGAGACTACCACGTCAGCGATAACGTAAGTGTCCACGAGACTACCACCTCAGTCAAATGGTTATATCTTCATAGTGTCTCCTAAACAACCACGTCAGCAAATTGGTATAAATTATATTATTTCGCGTTATTTTCCAATATTCATTAAAAGAATTCATAAAAATAAATCATTTACAGAGACTTAGTGCTAGATCATTATGAAAAACCGAGTGTAGAATGAAAGATTGCCAAGGGAGCTGTGAATGACTATCACTAGAATTTTAGGCAAGGAAACTCCCCCTTTTTGGGGGGTGGGAAATCATCAATTAACCCCTCCCGCTCTTGGGCAGAGCGAAAGGGAGTGTCAGACTTCTACTGACTAAAAACCAACCATGTTTCTTCTTAGCCCTTTATGTTGTGGCCGCGTCATCTTTTACCCCCCCTCCACCACCAGTAGTTCAGTCTGTTCCACTAATTTAACTAAAATTATGTTATGTTTATCCAACAAAAATAAAGAGACAAATTAAATACCTTTGCTGTGATTGTTCGAAGCCAATTTCCCTTGAGTGCTCCAAGCCAGTGTGTGATAATTGTCAAACAAAGCTGTGATTTTGAAACTCTCTAGTTTTTAAGTTAACCAACGAATGTTTCTCATTTTTCCCAGACTGATTAGTGTAATTGTGAACTTTTAAAATGTATAATGTTAAATTTGAAAAAGTTAATTTTCTAATTTTTTTTATGACATAAATGTCTAAGTAGAAATTTATAGACTGATTCGTGTTAAGTAAATAAACGTTGTTTGTTTTGAAAACACAAATTGCTTTTTTTTATTTCAAGTAAATTTGACATATGAAATAGGCTAGAAATCTAATAAAAATGATTAAGTTAGCTGCATACTTTAATTCTACAAAAATATTTGCTGTTGAAATGGTGTCTCGTGTACTACCACGTCAGTTGAATTGTACAAATTGAGCCACGTCAGTTGCAGAGGGTTAATACAAAATAGTGTCAAATAATATAAAATAATGATTTTGTAGATTTTTGTGCCTTGACGTGGGAAGTGCGCCATGCGTCTAACGCTCTGGTGTTCAAAAGGTTAATTTTTTTATTATACTACTTCTTCAAATAGTAGTTCATGATCAAAGACATTTAAAATTCATAGAGCAGACATTAAGACTATTTTCATACAAAAATTTAGATCCCGAACATTTTTGCTTTTGACAAATTAATGACATTAGACAGACTGATGCAGGCTACTCTATGATGACGAGTGGTACTGTACATCCATTAGGAAAAAATCCAATAATAGTTGCATGAATGACTGCTGTGCATGAGATCTTGGGTTGGATTCCTGTGTGCGGAAAAGTGTTAGCGAGTTTTTCAACAGGAATTTCTAAATTGCAGCCACAAAGTCTGAATTCATGCCCGGTTGAAGGTAATAGTAATAGCAAATAGAGTACACTAAAGCCTAACCCTATGGGGTGTACAGGCGTGGATACATAAACATGACGATTACTTTTCTTTCTTATTTCCCACACTAAAATGTCATTAATTTTTTCCCAGGTTAATATTCCCGAACAGTCAGCGTATGAACCGCGGTGGATATGAGATGTCCCAGTTGATACATGCGTGTCGCGCCAACGAGGTCACCGACTTCATTGTGGTGCATGAGCATAGAGGCGTGCCTGATAGTTTGGTGAGTTTATAGACATTTGGGGGTAATGAGGAACAGGGTGTAAAGCTCCTCATCCCCCATAGAAAAGGGAGGATCCTCCGACCGGACGGGTGTTGTGTCCGGCGGGCTAACTGCCCGACAGTTGTAAGTCGGGAACTCCTATATAGGCTTATGTCGCGGATAATGTTGATAGCGCGATGTAGGAACTTCGATCGTTTGTTAGTACGCAGGTGTTGCGATAGATGTCGCTAGTCGCCACAGACATCATCATCTTCCTGCCCTTATCCCATTTTATTTGGGGTCGGCGCAATACGTTTGCTTTTTATCATTCCTCACGCAATCCATCTATATTTTCTTTGGCCTTCCTTTCCTCTCCATCCATCAACATTTATTAGTCATTTTTGAGTCACATGCAATAGGGGATCGGACAAAAAAAAAACTAATTAGTCTGTCAGATAGATTTCCAAAAATTATTGGACACGTATTTTTTCTTTTTTCACGTAAACTTAAAATAAAGACGACACAGTGCTTCGAAAACTCGTGTGACGTCATATGATAGTACATTTTGACGACACAAGTGACGTTTCAAGCCCCACTCCACGATCTTTGACGCGTTTTATCTTCGTCATTTTTTATTGATTTGATAAAAAAAAAAACACGTATTCAATATTTTTCGATAATCTAACTTACGGACTAAACAGAATTATATTATTTTGACCCAGTCCGATCCCCTATTCAGATAGACAACTGCCATAGATATATAAAAAAAACCCACGCTACACACTCAGGCTCTCAAAAAAAAGCCGTTCGTGCGACGCGATGCCTGCCGCCGGGGTTGTGGGACTGTTCGAAAGTGATACTGCGGCCCCTGACCGTAATATTTAATATTGATAATTTTTATAATAGAAAGTGTTTCACATAATGCCATTTATACAATAGGATATAAAAATACGGTAATAAGAGCTGTGAACAATGAGTCCGGATAATCGAGGTTCGGATAATCGGGGTTCTTTTGTATTTTTTTAGAATTATTTTCTAAAAAAGCAGTTTTAAAAACCACGTATCTCATCCTCAGGTAATCTGCCACCTCCCGTACGGGCCCACAGCATCGTTCACACTGTCAGGCGTGGTGATGCGCCACGACATCCCCGACATCGGGCCCATGAGCGAACAGTTCCCGCATCTTGTGTTCCACAACTTTAAGACTGAGCTTGGTAAGTTAATATTAGTGCATCTGTTTGTAGAAAGGCTTTTATTGACTGATGAACGTTAGCTAGTAAGTTCAGTAAGGGTGTTACACAATAGGGGATCGGACAAAAAAAAACTAATTAGTCCGTCAAAAAGATTTCCAAAAAATATTGACCACATATTTTTTCTTTTTTTACGTAAACAAAAAATTATGACGATACAGTGCTTCGAAAACTCGTGTGACGTCATATTCTAAGACATTAGTATGACATTTCTTAGCGAGCAGTGACGTCACAACCTCCCACCCAAATCTTTGACGCGTTTTATCTTCGTCAATTTTTATTGATTTGATAAAACAAAAAATACGTATCCAATATTTTTCGATAATCTAACAGACGGACTAATTAGAATCATTTTTTTTTAAGTCAGTAAACATCCCTATTATTTAATAGTTTTCGAGGTTAATGTCGCAGCAAGCTAATGTGTTTTGTGGTTTCGACTGCCTCGTTGGTCTGGCGGGCGCAAGCGCGACTGCTGTATATGAGGTCCTGGGATCGATTCCCAGGTCGGGCAAACTGTCATTGTCTATCAGAAATTTCTCTAGATTTATATGCCCCTATTATATGCGACTTAAACACAACTGGCCTAACGCGGGTGCACTAATGGTTACACCTCTGCCTTACCCCTCGGGGATTTCAGGCATAATGGCATGTTATTTTACAATAATGTAGTTTCAATAAGCCAAGAAGAATAGAAGAAGCTATGCTGCGCCGACTCCAAATAAATTGGGGCGAGAGAATGTTGATGATGGTGATGAGTTTCATAAGGCCCTTTAAATCTTTATCTATTATCTGCAGGTCTAAGAGCAATGAGTATACTGAAGTACCTGTTCCCGGTACCGAAACCTGACTCCAAGAGAGTGATCACCTTCGCTAACAACGACGACTATATCTGCTTCAGACAACATACTTATAAGAAGGTATGGATTTTTAGCACTTTTCTTTTTGTATATAAGCCTGTCTTAGTTACTC
This sequence comes from Diarsia dahlii, assembly GCA_949775195.1. Taxonomy (NCBI): domain Eukaryota; kingdom Metazoa; phylum Arthropoda; class Insecta; order Lepidoptera; family Noctuidae; genus Diarsia; species Diarsia dahlii. The sequence continues at coordinate 15,789,690 of OX459213.1, forward strand.
AGCCAGGCTCAAGGCAAATATTGCTGAGCTGAATCTAAATATCGCTATTTGTTTCTTCTCCCTCTCTCTCTCACTGTGTGCGAGTGAGAGGAGAAAGAAATGGCGATACTTCTCTTTCTTTCATCACATAAAACAATATTTTTACTCCCTCCCTTTTTATCCTGAGGGTCCATACTATATTTTTATAAAATACTAGCGGACGTCCCGCGGTTTCACCCGCGTAGATCCCGTTCCCGTGGGAATACAGGGATAAAATCAAATCAAATCAAATCAAAATTCATTTATTCAAACTAGGCTGATAATCAGCACTTTTCGAAGGTCAAAATTTACTTTACCTACTTTACTACAGTGAAACTTGGTTAACTGGGACCTGGATAAGTGAGAAACCTCTATAACTGGAACTCATACTGGGGTCACATGAGACAGATTTGAATATCTGAGACACATTTAACCAGGTTTCACTGTATTTACATTTTTATAAGACAGTCCCCCAAAACGCCCACCCATCGACACTTCCTAGTGTTTAGCTGGAAAGAAGAAGTGGCGGAACAAACTCCCCAGCACACATCTGTCTGTAAGGTTGGTTAGAAGAACCAGACTCGATACAATAGCAAGGTGTCAGTTACATTTAAGATTTACTATAGACACAATCAGTAATAAACAAAAGTATATAACAATAAACAATGTAAAAATAAAATAATAAATACGTAACATAACAGTAAACTAATTTTGGAGAAAGAACACAATTAGCAAACATTGTCTTGTGTTCAACTCAGCGACCAACTATTCTTATCATCTAAGTAGTCGTTAATAGAATAGTAAGCTTTTAAACAAAGATTAGATTTAACTTTCGCTTTAAACTCATTAAATGGCAAGTCTAGAAAAGAAGATGGCAGTTTATTATAAAATGTAATCCCGAGCCCTACGAATGAATTGTGAACTTTGTGAAGCCGGTGAAAAGGAGCGCGTAGTTTATGCTTATTTCTAGTGTTAAAGTTGTGGATATCACTGTTTTTAGTGTACAGGTGGATATTTTGTCTAATATATAAAATGTTGGCAAAGATGTACTGAGAAGCAACCGTGAGAATACCAATCTCCTTAAAAAAATCTCTAAGGGAAACTCGGGCACCCAGCTGATAAATTGCACGAATCGCTCGCTTCTGCAGTACAAATATATTTTGAATATCAGCAGCTTTGCCCCACAGCAGAATACCGTAGGACATAACGCTGTGAAAATAACTAAAGTAGACTAACCGTGCTGTATCAACGTCAGTGAATTGTCTTACTTTTCTGACGGCGTATGCGGCTGAACTTAGCCTTCCCGCTAGGCTTGATATGTGTAAACCCCATTGTAATTTTGAATCTACTGTTATGCCCAGAAATACAGCAGAGTCGGCAGTTTCCAGCTCCTGATTGGCGAGGATAATATTGGGACCTAGATTTCTAACATTGGGTAAAGCGAACTTAATTATTTTAGTTTTCTTGGCATTAAGAACAAGGTTGTTTGTTGTGAACCAATCCGTGACCATTGATAGCGCGCTGTTTACGTCGTCAAAATCGTGTCTATTCCTATCTACTTTAAAGATAAGAGAGGTATCATCTGCAAATAATACAACGTCACAAAAACCCTTTAAATAATATGGCAGATCATTAATATAAACCAAGAATAAAAACGGACCCAGTATTGAACCTTGAGGTACACCTAGCCGAACCGGTAGCCCGGAAGATTTCGCGCCATTTACGTCTACACATTGGAATCTATTTTGTAAATACGAATCTATCACATTAAGGGCCTCATTTTGAACACCGTAATGACGCAGTTTCCGTAAAAGCGTGTCGTGATGTACGCAATCAAAAGCTTTAGAAAGATCGCAGAAAACACCGATTGCATTTTGCGCTTTCTCCCATGCGTTAAATATGTGTTTTAGCAAAGCAACACCTGCATCCGTAGTCGAACGACCCTTTGTAAAGCCATATTGATCATTATGAAGGAGTTTATTTAAATTAAAATGTACTAACAACTGTTTGAGAATTAATTTTTCAAAAATTTTGCTAAAAGCAGGTAAAATAGAAATTGGTCTAAAGTTCCCAATATCATTTTTACTGCCTGATTTAAATAGAGGGATGACTTTACTGCTCCTCATAAGGTCAGGGAAAGTACCCAAATCAACGCATTTATTGAAAGTAACAGCAAGACAGGGGGCTACGATGTCGATAATGTTACTTAAAAGTTTAATAGAAATGCCCCAGTAATCACCTGTGTTTTTAGACTTAAGTGAATTAAAAACGTTAACTACATCACGAGGTGTTACATGTTCGAAACTAAATACGTTACCACATTTAGAGACGCTGCTATGCAAAAGATCTTCGGCTTTAGACGGCGACGAACTCAGGGAACGAGTCGTCGCTATAGGTATGCTGGCAAAATACTCATTAAAAGCCTCGGCTACGTCGGCTGCTTTATTAACTAATTTGTTACCCACCATGATCTCAAGGTGATTATCTTGTTTAACAGATTTACCTGTTTCATTGTTAATGATTTTCCAAGTGGCTTTAACTTTATTATTAGAATTTTTAATGGTTTCGCTTAAGAATTTAGATTTTGCAAAAATACAAATCTTTTTAAATAATTTGGAATAATTTTTAACATACTCTAGAAAAGTTGTATCAAACCTGTATTGTTTAAGACCATACAACTCGTATAATCGGGCTCGACTTTTGTAAATACCTGGTGTAGCCCATTGGTTGAAGCCAACAGAAGGTCCCTTAATGTTAATAGTTTTAGACTTAAAAATAGATTGGTATTCATTCTGCACAACATCAAAAAGGGCTTTATAAATAAGAAAAAGTAGCCTATGTTGCTCAGGGTGAATGTAGCTTTCCAAGGGTGAAAGAATTTTTGAAATCGGCCCAGTACTTTTTGAGCCTATTCATTACAAACATACAAAAATAGGTACAAATCTTTCCCCTTTATAATATTTTATAATTTATAATTATAAAATATCTCAGTCCTAACACGGTTTGGACCTGCTTAACCTTTTTACAAGGCTAGGTGAAGGTGGTGACATCTCAGCCTTAACTAATCCATTTAATATTCCACATTCCAGGCCGGCAAAGAAATAGAACTATCAGAGATAGGTCCCCGCTTCCAAATGAAGTTGTACGAGATAAAGTTGGGCACACTAGACTCACTGGACGCAGCCGACACGGAGTGGGCGCTGCGCCCCTACATGAACACTGCCGCCAAGAGACGGTTCCTTAGCAACGGGGATGGCTGGCAGGAAGAGGAATGATAAATAAATGATTACTTTTTTAAAATATGACTTCTTTTATTTTGTGTCTCACTGCTGGGCAAATGCCTCTCCTGATTCCTTCCAAGAGCTCATTTTTCTGTTGATTAGCAGGATAAGAAAAAAAAAAAAAAAAGCATGAATCATTATATAGGTGTCGGAAAACGAACATTCGTGATTTTACATAAAATTATTATTACCTACAAGCTCTTAAATTTAGCTAGTTTTATGACCTACAAAATAGTATCAAAGATTGTCGTAGGGGTAGGGTTTTTTGGTTCGGAAGAAACATTTTTTTTATTTTTTATTATTATTAATGGGCTTGCTCTTGACTTCAATCTTGCCCTAAGGGCAGAGATGATGTCGACGATGGAACGAGCTTACCCAGTAGAAGCCTGTTTACTCGCGACTTAAACAGATTAGGGTTATATGAACTCGGAAAAACCGACGCAGGCAGGGAATTCCACTCCTTGGCTGTGCGCATAATAAAGGACATTTGAGCAAAAATTATATTATAAACTATCACCATGTGAACGAACCACCGATGATCGAATGAATGTAATGCTAAGTACCCAAAAGTTGTTCACTTCACGAAACTAAAATTTATTCCAGACATGCCAGTCCCCGACTTCCTAAAACAAACGCACACACTATACGAAATAGCGGAACAATACTGGGACCTCCATTGCTACCCGACGCAATACATGTTTTCTCTCCTCGCGCAGTTGTCCGACGATAAGCTAGAAAGAGAGAAGTGTACTGAACTCAGCTCCCCCGAAGGACAGGAGGACTGGCTTAATTATTGTAGGCGACCGAAAAGGACGGTTTTAGAGGTAAGTGTTTTTAACCGACTTCTAAAAAAAGAAGGAGGTTCTCAATTCGGATATTTTTTTTTTAATGTTTTGTTCGGGCATAACTCCGCCACTTGCTAACCGATTTGAAAAATTCCTTTTTTTGTTGGAAAGGGTATACTTCCCAAATGGTCCCATATTTTTTTATCGAAATCGGACAAGCGGTTTTTGAAACTTCAGCAAAACTAAAAAAAAACTACATTGTCCACATTATGACCCATGAACATGTGAACCACTAAAAATTTAAAAATAAAAACTTTTTAACAAAAAATAAAACCGACTTTAAAAAAAAAACAAAAAAGTCAAAAATAAATCAGTTTCTAGTTTCAAGTCGGTTTTATTTTTTGTTAAAAAGTTTTTTTAATTAAAAGATGATTTTTGAATGCCAGTTTCAGTTGGCAGGACAACATGTCTGGGCTGCGGGTCAAAGCGCAAAGAAGGAGCATGGGTGGTTTTTAGTCAGTAGAAGTCTGACACTCCCTTCCGCTCCGCCCAGAGCGGGAGAAGATGATATCACACCAAAAAAAAGAACAAAATGCCTGTTTCTGTGTCAATTAGGCTGATAAATAACCAACAATTTTTGAACGTCGAAGTTTTCGCCCTCCTTGCACCACTTATTAGTGTTTTGAAAGAAGCTAAAATACTAACGCCGAAATATTGTGAATTTAAAATAATTAGCAAAAAGTTAATAATTTGAAATTATTTTTAATTAATTAATAGTTTTGTGTTCCAGGTCCTCCACGATTTCCACAAATCAGCTTCAAAGTTAACTCTAGAAGTATTATTCGAGTTATTCTCAACCATCAAGCCTCGTTCGTTCTCGATAGCCAGCAGTGCTCTACCCTCAGAGGGACAGAACATTGACTTACTAGTGGCCGTGGTACATTACCATACGAAGTTGAAGAAACCGCGGCTTGGCTTGGCTTCGAACTGGCTGAAGAGTTTGGAGGTCGGGGACCGAGTTTATGGATGGATTAAAGCGGGGACACTTGTGTTCCCGAAAGATGCTGTGAGTAACTATACTAAACCGTCAGCCACACGGGGTATTTTTTTAAAGTGATTTTTTTATCATGTACTTGACTATCATCTCTCGAATTTAACATTTCTTTTAGAAGAGAGAAAGAGAGAGTGAAAATAAAAATTGCCTGATGACAATTTTTTAGAGCAGACTCATCAAACTATCTGAAACTGGTCAAACCCAATCAAAATTGAACTTAATGCTTTAGTAATAAAGTTGAAAATATGTTAAAGAAGAAATTTGACTGATTGTAGTAATATAGTAATGTACTGGAGTCTATACATGCATAAGAGGACAATATACTCTTTCTAAAATTCTATGTGCCACAACGCTCCGATTCTGTGCTTGACTATTCTTTGTTAAATCTTCTAATCTAATAACTTCGCACTTCAGACTCAATTTTAACACCATGCTCTTAATATCTTAAACTACCCTCACTTATACCTATCATCATATTTCCAGACCACACCCAACATTCTCATCGGCCCAGGCACAGGTCTAGCTCCCTTCCGGTCCCTCCTACAAGAGAGGGAAGTACAACGCACTGCCAACAAAGATGCCCTCCACTTGATATTTGGATGCCGCTATAAGGAGAGAGACTTCCACTGTAGAGAGGAATTGGAAAGAATGGTGAAGGAGGACAAGCTTAGTTTGTACTGTGCGTTTTCGAGGGATCAGGAAGATAAAGTGTAAGTATGATATAACTTGAACTTGACGACCTTGAAGGTCTTCCTCCGCTGGTTGTTAGTACACTGCAAGCAGGATGACTTGTATGAGATTTTAGTGCAGCAGCGACCTTCAGATTCCTGGGTTCGAATCCTAGGTCGGGCAAACTGTTATTGGGTTTTTCCGAATTTTCAGTTTTTCAGGAATTTCTCAGTAGCAGCTACGGAGTCCGGATTTGTTCCCGGTTGATGGCAATAAGCTCGCCCCCTATTACATGGGACTTAAACATAACTTGCGAAATATAGGTGTGCTAATGGATACACTGCCTAATCCTTCGGGGATTACAGGCGTGATGTTATTTTATAAATTACTTTAATGAAATTAAATTATTTAAATTTATTAATCAAATAACTTAATTGATTTTATAAATTACTGTTGTGCCATCGACTTCTTCTTCTTCCTACCCTTATCCCATGTCAAATAAAATTTGGGGTCGGCGCAACACGTTTTTTTCTTCCATTCTGCCCTGTTAGTCGTCACGTTATCATTTATTCCTTTTTCCTTCTTAACACTCCTCACACACTCCATCCATCTTTTCTTTGGTCTGGCTCTCCCTCTCCATCCATCCACATTTATATTCATAACTTTTTTAGTCACATGCGATTCATCCCTCCTCATCACATGCCCATACCACGACAGTCGATTCCCTTTTAACTTTTCTGTAATTGGCGCAACTTTTAAACTTCCTCTACTGTTGTGCCATCGACACGAAAAAAATTTAATCTTAAGACTAAACTGGATCTTTACTGTATTGCAATATAATTCAGTGTACATTTTTCCTTCCCTCGTGAAATGTTATGAAATATTTAATTTCCTCCAACAGCTATGTCCAACACAAAATAGCTGAACACAAGGAGCTTCTCTGGAAGTTAATCACCAATCAAGCCTACATCTACATATCAGGCAACGCGAAGAACATGCCCGACAATGTCCGCGATGCCTTCATCGAGGATGTCATCAGCAAAACTGGTGGATATGCCATGGATGAAGGTAAGAGGATGCTGAAGGATATGGAAGATTCTGGACGGTTCCAAGTTGAGGCTTGGTGATGAACTGAGGGAGATTTTGATTTAGAATTGACCAAAAAACGCACGAACAAGTCATAGCAAATAGAAATAAACAAAAACACTGAAACATCACAATAACAAGAAGTTCGATTTTTGACTTAGCGAGTTAGCGCATCTCATCACTGATAATGTATAACAACGATACACTTTCGCTTTTTTTGTATATTTTGATTATGAGTGGTTAGAACCATATTTTGACGACTTTTTGTTAGTTTTGCGCTGATTGTTTGTATATTTTGATAGTTACGTAAATTATGCGTACTCCATTTGTTGTGCAATCTGTAACTACAAATGGTTTAGAATATTTTTGTACGAAGTCCTATCCTGCTTAACTTCCGACATTGTATATTATGTATTTCTAAAATAACTAATCATAAAATCAAAGTCATTCTAATGTTGGCAACAATGAATACATTCTAATTTTGATAGCTTATTTATCACGGATACACTTTAAAAAGATTTTGTCTCATCCAAAATTAGTTTCATACCAGCTATTCAGGTCTATTGCATAACTGGTATTTTGAAATTTGAATTGTGAAAGTTGCATGGGTGGGCCGAAATTTTCAAACCCTTTTTTTCGATGGTTCCCGGTATAAAACGACTTGACTTTTTTATAATATAATCGGACACCACTGATGCACACAGTAAATTATTTTAGAAATAGAAAGTATTGCTTTTGTTAGTTAGGTAAAATTATAATACGGGTGTCGGAAGTAATTCATAAGGTTTGTGAAAGTTGTATAAATAGTTACTTCTAAATTTAAGTCTGATGATGTCACAATTTTTTCGTTACGTTTTTTTAATTTTGAAATGATGCATGTGTTGTGATAGGTAGTGTATTAAATTGTCCAAAATTTTCTATTGTATTAGCAATGCTAACTCGAATAAAAACGCTAGTTTCTGTATATTTCTATGAACAGGTAACTATGATAATGTACCTTTGGAATAATATTAATAAATAAAACCAAGAAATTATTTATTTTAGTGTCATTTTATTCAATTCTTATCCTTACACACATTCGAATGTATTTACATTATAAACTCAAGACGCCTTAAGAAAAATATTACTAACGTATCTTACAAAAATAGTTTTCTTAGAAGTAATATTCTATCTATTACAACAACTTTCTGAGAAATTGACAGGCTGGCTCTTAGGGTCAGTACAGACAAAACGGTAAAAGCCTCACGCAGGCTCGAGCCTCCTCTGGTCACAATCAACACCAAGAGCCCGAAATCCTGACAACCAGTTGTATCAGTACTAAATAGGTTGTGGAGGTCAGCAGGGCTATTGCGTGTCTTTTTAATGACAGTGGCTATCATAAGTGTCCATAGATTAACTGTAAATTGGTTATGGTTTGGTACATTTTTTTCTTAAAAACTCACCATTTGACAGTTAATTGATAGACATTATGTGTTATCCACTGTCATTAAAAGATACGCAATAGCCCTGCAGATAGGCAGTCGCTCCATCTAAAATACTGGTAATCAGCCTTTTCCCAATTTTAATAGCAGGAGATGATGGTACGTGCCTCTTTCCAACTCCTATGGTATTCTGTTAGTGCTTAGGAATTAGGCTAGAAGTCTTTAACAAATCTAGTCAAGCTGGAGTGAGACCATCCAACATTTTGAGGTTCCTCTAAGCAACTGTACGGTGGCCATGACGTCTTAAAGCAGCATTGTTTTAATCTTATTCCAGTGTAGAAAAGAGATGGCAGTAGACACCGTGCTCTGTCGCTTTCCCTGATTTAAAACGTCATGGTAGGCCAGCCGCCCCCGTATTCACAAAGTTGATAAGTCGTATGCCTGTCTCTTTTTGGCATTACGGCAGTGAGCGAGATAGACTATTCTACTATCTATATGACTTTCTGAAGAAGTGTTTATGAATACGGGGCTTGATATCAGTACTTAAAGTCTAGCTAGAATTAGGCAGTCCCCACAGCTTGAGGTTGCCGGCGTCTCTCTTCCTCTCCGGAGGCTCCTTGTCCTCACACGCGAAGGCCACGAGGTAGCGCGACGGATGCCATGCCACTGTGAACGTAGACGCCTGGACCGGTATCTCTGCTACTTTCTCACCTAAAGAAGAAATTAGTTATTAGATAATGTCAAGGGAGTATATTATACTCTTTTTCGAGGTTAAATGGAACGTTATGTAGTTTGACGGCGCAGTTGGCGCATTGGTTGAGCGATTGGCTGCTGCGCTGCGTGTCGCAGGTTCGATTATCGCACGGTACAATTATTTGTATGCTAGTTGTGTTGAATCAGTCCCGCCCCATAAATTCTAGGTTGAAAATGAAGGTCTAGCTGGTAGGCAGAACTAGCAGTGGTCTGATATAGGTAGAAAAAATTAATTGCAGTTTAGTAATTTAATAAATAGTTGTTTAGACTTACCAGTCTCTGTATCTCCTATGTCTATGATGTGGTCTTCGCTGGCAGAGGCCAGGAGGCGGCCGTCGAAACTGAACGATAATGTGCGAACCGGCCATTCTAGTCTGTAACAATATTAATCTGGCTTAGAAACCATGACCATGGTTGGGCAGTCTTTGAATTTAAGTGCCTTTTTTTTGCAGATAGGAAATCATCAAATTACTCCTCCCGCTCTGGCCGGAGTAGAAAGGAGTGTCAGACTTCTGCTGACTAAAACCGATCTATGTTCCTTCTTAGCCCTTTATGTTCCAGGGCCGCGATATCTATTTCGAGCAGTCCCGCAAGGATTTATGTGCCTAAGGCATAGAACAGAAGTGGCATAGCGTCTTTGCTTAACTTTTTCTCAAAGTTTAGGCACTCAATAGGAAGCCATGAAGATGTCATGGCTTCCAATCTAACCAGATGCGGTTCGTTGTCACTAGTACCATTGACAGTTCCATGATGGAACTACTGAATGTTTTTTTTTATCACTAGTTCCATTTAAAAAAAAACTGAAAATAGTGGAACTAGTGTTGTATTTTTTATCATTAGTTCCATTATAAACAAATCTGAAAATAATGGAACTAATGTTGAATTTGTTATCATTAGTTCCATTATGAACGAATCTGAAAATAATGGAACTAATGTTGAATTTTTTATCATTAGTTCCATTTTAAAAGTATCTGAAAATAATGGAACTAGGTAATGTTGGATTTTATTATCAGTAGTTCCACATTATTATTTTAGGCACTTGTGAAAGGGGATAGAATAGAACCGGTGTGGCATATCAACCTGGTCGCCATTTTGATTTATTTCCGAAATCGCAGCCCACATTGAAAGTAGTATGTATGGATAAAGGACATATAGACAAACAAAAATGTCCAGTAACGTGGTACCTAAAGTGTCACGTTACCGAGATATTTGAAGGTAAAGATCGACAATTGAGTGCAAGGACAATCATGAAAAATAGACTTATTACTTATCTGGATAGTAACGTACATGAGAAGGCGAAAGCCTGATATCCAGTGTTACCAAGAGTATTGTATAACACAGTTACTGGTCTGATAGGCAGTCACTTCGTGTAAAATACTTTTACTTAGGTCTCAGCTGCATCTGGGGTTCGTTGTCACTAGTACCATTGACAGTTCCATGATGGAACTACTGAATGTTTTTTTTTATCACTAGTTCCATTTAAAAAAAAACTGAAAATAGTGGAACTAGTGTTGAATTTTTTATCATTAGTTCCATTATAAACGAATCTGAAAATAATGGAACTAATGTTGAATTTTTTATCATTAGTTCCATTATAAACGAATCTGAAAATAATGGAACTAATGTTGAATTTGTTATCATTAGTTCCATTATGAACGAATCTGAAAATAATGGAACTAATCCTACTATTAATATCATAAACGGGATATTTACCATGTTTGATTGTTGTTACTAATATCGGGAACTCGAAACAACAATCAAACATGGTAAATATCCCGTTTATGATATTAATAGTAGTGTCAGTTTAAAACTTATAATGGAACTAATGTTGTATTTTTTATCATTAGTTCCATTTTAAAAGTATCTGAAAATAATGGAACTAGGTAATGTCGAATTTTATTATCAGTAGTTCCACATTATTATTTTAGGCACTTGTGAAAGGGGATAGAATAGAACCTATGTGGTATATCAACCTGGCCGCCATTTTGATTTTTTTCCGAAATCGCGGCCCACATTGAAAGTAGTATGTATGGATAAAGGACATATAGACGAACAAAAATGTCCAGTAACGTGGTACCTAAAGTGTCACGTTATCGAGATATTTGAAGGTATAGATCGACATATGAGTACAATGACCACATCAAAAGTAGACCTTTTACGTGTCTATAGGAGTTGATTATTATTATTACAGTTTATTGAAAGAGAGTACACACATTACATATTACTAGAGGAGCATAGCTCCTAGTAGGAGCACGAGAAAACTATTCTTTGACGTAACATATCGTTTATTTACGATGCGAAGCGATTTTCTCGTGCGTATAATAATAATCAACCTGCGAACTATTATTTGGATACAATTTAACGCCTACAAACGTAATAAGTCTATTTTTCATGATTGTCCTTGCACTCAATTGTCGATCTTTACCTTCAAATATCTCGGTAACGTGACACTTTAGGTACCACGTTACTGGACATTTTTGTTTGTCTATATGTCCTTTATCCATATATACTACTTTCAATGTGGGCTGCGATTTCGGAAATAAATCAAAATGGCGACCAGGTTGATATGCCACATCGGTTCTATTCTATCCCCTTTCACAAGTGCCTAAAATAATAATGTGGAACTACTGATAATAAAATCCAACATTACCTAGTTCCATTATTTTCAGATACTTTTAAAATGGAACTAATGATAAAAAATTCAACATTAGTTCCATTATTTTCAGATTCGTTCATAATGGAACTAATGATAACAAATTCAACATTATTTTCAGATTTGTTTATAATGGAACTAATGATAAAAAATTCAACACTAGTTCCACTATTTTCAGTTTTTTTTAAAATGGAATTAGTGATAAAAAAAAACATTCAGTAGTTCCATCATGGAACTGTCAATGGTACTAGTGACAACAAACCCCAGATGCAGCTGAGACCTAAGTAAAAGTATTTTACACGAAGTGACTGCCTATCAGACCAGTAACTGTGTTATACAATACTCTTGGTAACACTGGATATCAGGCTTTCGCCTTCTCATGTACGTTACTATCCAGATTTCTGTCGTACCTCGAGAACACTCTAAGACAAGCGAGCTCGTTGACGTCCCACAGCGAGACAAGAGCATCAGCGGAACCTGTGGCGAAGTAACGGCCCGTGGGGTCATGTTCTATGCAGATGCAGGTCCCCGGGTGAGCCTTCAGTACTGTTTGGAGCTCTAGAGATGGGTACCTGGAAATGATAGTTATATTTACTTTTTATCCAACTGGAACTTAGAAGCTGATCTGAGGTGACGAGAAACAGAGAGGTATGAAAGAGGAAGACATGCTCCGCCAACCCCAAATGAAATGGGTTATGGGCAAGAGAATGATATGTGACTGAAAGGTGACCTGACCTCAACATTGGGAAAAGGCAAATAATGATGGTAGGTAATATTGCAAATGAGAGCTACATCTGCAAACAAACTGCCATATAGTTTAGCAGAAGTAAAATTTTTTGCAATGCTTAAGATTTCACGTTTTTTTTATATAACGTTCCTCACATCTATCGTTTCCTAGGTCTTCCTTTATTTTTATAGAGAAGTGAGAGTGAAATGTGCAGAACTGACCTTATTATGCCACCACATCCAGTTTTTTTATGAGACTATCATGCTGGTATGAATGATGGAGAGAGAGCTTAACGTTTTTTTTAATTGATTTCTATTGAAGACTGGAAATATGTATAAATCATACAAATGGCAGGTTATCACAAATTCACAATAGGGGATCGGACAAAAAAAAACTAATTAGTCCGTCAGATAGATTTCCAAAAATTATTGGACACGTATTTTTTCTTTTTTCACGTAAACTTAAAATGAAGACGATACAGTGCTTCGAAAACTCGTGTGACGTCATATGATAGTACATTTTGACGACACAAGTGACGTTTCAAGCCCCACTCCAAGATCTTTGACGCGTTTTATCTTCGTCATTTTTTATTGATTTGATAAATCAAAAAACACGTATTCAATATTTTTCGATAATCTAACTTACGGACTAAACAGAATCATATTATTTTGACCCAGTCCGATCCCCTATTGCAATGTACACTTTTGATATTATTATTCAAAATATTGAAAATATTGCTACTCTCAAAACTCAATCTCAAAGTATTTATTTCAATTAGATCATTAAAGGCACTTTTGAATGTCAGAAAAACAAATAAAGCGAAACTGCAGTCACAAGGCATAATAACTTGTAAAAGTACTGTAGTTGCCAATTCCAAAGTGTAGATATCTATGGAAAAGAATGAATCTCATTTTAACACTACTAGTTTCAGTGTGGAATCCATCAGATCCACAAACTAAACATATCTGTGATGTGTCTATATGGGGTTGTTTTGTTGTACATTCAAATAAAAAGGTTAATGAATAGGAAAACTTACGACAATATGTGTACACAACCAAGTCCATTGGTAAGGAAGAACAAATCCGATGTGTTGTTCCAGGAGATCTCATTCACTTCAAAGTTGAACTGTTCTTCTACTACCTGAGGAAAAGCAAACCAGTCGATTTGTTAACAACATTTATTAATATTGCAACAATTAAAAACACGATTATAAAACAGAAAATGGATTATATGATTAGGAAAGAAAATAGTTTTAATTGTTGCAGAAAACAAATCATGTGATTTTTAGTTGTAGTGGTATTTGGTTGCTGCATTGTTCTTGGAAGTGTACTAATAGTATCATTAAGGTGAATGCGACAAGGTAGCCTGCAAATTCGAATTTTCTTACGGTTTTTGCTATTTGCTGGTCAGGGTCAGGTTTGCAATCGTAACAAATGTGACTTTATAGAGAATACAGTTCTTTGGTTTGGTCTCAGTTCATATAACTTTCTTGAATGCCTTTTTAATCAAATAGTCACTCTATTTGATTAAAAAGAATAATCACTATACTACATATTTTATTCAGCAGTTTTAACAGCTTAGAAACTGAAAGTAAATTAATAAACCTACCACTTTATAAGTCTTGGTGTCTATAAAAGAGACAAGGTCCTCCTTGTTCCCCACAGCAATGGTGCTGCCGTTAGGTGACCAGGCTATGTTGATGTTCTCTCCTTTTGTGGCTATGGTCGCTGCACATTTGTGTGTCCTGAAATTGTTACATATTTTGTTCTTATTGAGGGTGAGTTGTGTATCAGCAGTTAAAAATAACATATCATCAGGTGTGTAATCTACTATTAAGGACAGTTATATTCATGTCATACACATATAATAGAAGGCCAGTCTATTGCTATATACCAGGCACAAATTCAGAATCTGGGCTTAAATGCTTACAAGATCCAAAAAACAAGAACTTGGGAATCAAACAAAATACCTCACATTAAGCAGTAGCACTTACAACCACTAAACCAATTAAGCGCTCGAGCTTATAGTATTGTTTTACTTGTATTTAATAAATAAATAGGGCTTGATTAAGAAAGTGGTACTTTTGAAAACGAATGATTTACCTTGTGTCCCATATTCTAACAGATTTGTCTCCACTAGCTGTACTTAGAAGGTCAGGATGTGAAGCATGCCAGCACAGTTGATCAACAGAACCTGTGTGGCCTCTGAATATAAAGTCTTGCACCTAAAAAATAGGAAAAAAAGTTGTTTATTAGACATGACTACAAAAACATAACCTAACTTTATTTTATAACCACGAACAGTACTTAGATAAACTTAATTTAACAGGTATACTTACCAGTCTATTTCTTTCTAGCGTAAATATAGCAACGCTTTTGTCAAACGAGCCTGATGCCAGTCGTCTACCATCACAGGACCAACCAACCGAATGCACTTTCGAAGAATGGGCAATGTATTCACGTACGAGACTGTGTGATACAAAATAATTTCGTAATTCTGCTAAATCCTCTATTGGAGACTGCGTGGGTTTAGGTTCTTTCATTTTTTAGCAATTATTGTGCTATCGTCTAACAGTAATAAAACAAGCGGCAACGAAATCCACAACACAATTCATAAACAATAAGGTTTATTTTTTACTTCTGTCATATTTGACACAAACAAAGCATGCATAGACAAGTTCTATCCCTCGCTAGAGTAAATGTTAAGTGTGAGTTCTATTGAACAAACAGTTTTCAATGAGGACGCCAAGTCGCCAACGGCGAAACTATAATGGCACTAGCATAGCTGCTGCTGCAGCTGGTTCCATGCATCGGCATAGGTTTGAAAATCTTGTAATGTTGATAAATATCGCAAAAAAAACAATTGACCAAACTGGAATACTTATTCCAAACCGATTGGGACTTAACTACAATATAAACTTTTTTCTACAATTAACTTTCTTTTGACAACGTTCGCGTTCTCCATTGGACCATTGGTAATCTCAAATACTGTACTGTGTGCTGGGCTTTTTAAGCCGACGCTTATTTCTCTCTAATATTGAAAAATATGCACATTTCTGATTTCCTGACAGCATTCGTAACATTCATTCTATGATAAATGAAACAAAAACGTATTTATATCCACTTTATTACCATTCACAAATTATTTCACCAAGCTATTTGTCTCCGATGTAGAACCGTCGCCAACACTTCAATTGGGTATGGAAGTAGGCCACCGGTCCCAACCATACTACGTGCATAAATAAAATATGCAAACATTTCTCCTAAAAAAAATAAAGAAAACATCATTCGCAAATAACCTCAACTGTTCTATATAAAAATCGAAAAGACAGAGAGAGAGTCGAGAGAGAGTAGTCGTGAACTCTTGACCAGGCCAGTTGTGGGTCGTGCTCGTGGGCTCGAATTCCGCCAGGTACAGGTACAGACGACGCCAGCACATCTAGCCTCTACAATCTATCAAATGTACATAAATGTTACAGTCAAAACTCTTAATCAGTTAAAACTACTTTTTACTGGTTTCAGTCACGCGTTTATTCTTATAAAATAAATATTAGCTACCTCTGCTAGCTACCACAATCGAGAGTTTTTGTTCCGGAAATGTTGGGCGTCTCATCAAAATGAAGCTACCTACTCACGAAAAACTAGCTTGATAGTACCTAATCAAATTAAAAAATGTACCGTGGCCGGACTATTAGATTCAAAGGTTGATTAAGAAAATCCTCCTGTATTAGAAGTCAGTTTAAAAGCGAAAGCGGGTTTTACATTCGACCACCAGGTTTTAAGAACAAGTTGAACTTACGGCAAGAGAACACTTCACTCTTGGGGGAGTCGAAATTATATGACCCACTTGTGCGAAATCCCGCTTCAAGACATTAGACGGCAAAACAGCCGTACGTAACAACGCACCACACTTATTTCTTATCATTTTCTAACAATTTGCAAACGATTTCCTATTATTCTTTAGTCTCGACAAACTATGTCAATTTGGTATTTGAAATTATTTTTATTCAACTACAAACAGGTGACAGCAAGTCAGCCAGTGCTTTGCATAGGAACTTTTTTCGTACTAATATGAAAAATTATTCAGTTTAAAAAGACTCTTTTAAGTTTACACCGTTAATGTCACCGTATGATGCGATCCAGCCTCCATCCTGACCTCCTCTAGAGTGAGAGAGAGCCCTAGGGGCCCGGCGGGGCGCGGTGCCCCTAAAGCGGAGCGCAGCGCAGAGCATTCCCGCGAAGTGATACATTAGGCGAATTTCTATTCTAGAATGCGCGAGCACTATGCATCACATTGATTTTAAATATTATTTCAATGAGGACAATGTCGATAGTACAGTCGAACAAGAATAAGTATACAGCCAGCTAACCTTATTCACTTCAGATACTGTCAAACGATACAGCGTTTGATATCAGTCGCATAATGCGAAACACTTGATAAAACAAAATTACAATCAATATTTTCAGTGTTATATAATTATAAAGATCTCTACCCTGTATACTTATTAGCTTGTTCGACTGTACTTTGACAGTGAAAAATGCTCTGCGCTGCGCTGCGCCAAATGTGCGCCGGCCCCGGCTCGGACCTCACAGCGGGTGTCTTTGTCACTGTTGGAGGTTTTACACTAAAAGTCTGGTAACCACCTAGGTCAACGAGGGGTTCCAAAGCTATTTACAGGTAGACAGACTTCATGAATCGGGGATTAATAAAAAAACTTGATAGTCTAAAAATAATTTATTTATTTAATAACTCACTTTTAAAATTGTACAAATTACCTAACGATAAAAAAGTTTAAATTAATTGTCTACTTATTGTACTTATAAAATAAACAAAACATAACGTATACATGTACTATTACAATGATGACTTATCTACATCTACTGTGTAAATGTTTCGGCGGTGTAAAAAATACCAAGTAAGGTATTTTTTACACCGCCGAAACATTTACACAATGTTGATTGATATATAAATGTCTTGCAGTTGATATATCTTGAAAATATTTGGGCAATGGAAACACGTTAGGGTTGAAATTAAAAAAAACCTTAATAAAACATTTTTTCCAATTTTTATTTTACCACTTTGTCGGCGTGATTGATACACATATTGGTACCAAATTTCAGCTTTCTAGTGCCAACGGTCACAGAGATTAAGCGAGGACGGACAGACGGACGGATGGACAGATAGACATGGCGAAACTATAAGGGTTCCTAGTTGACTACGGAACCCTAAAAAGCGGTGCTTTCACAGTCAACCGAACGTGTGAAAAAAACCCTCTCTGCAGCTAGCCCTCCCTACCCCGTTCTGGCGACCCATGCCTATGCTAAGAGCGCAATATTTCTTATCACATTAAAATCACAGGTTGCTCTTATCAAGTAAAAAATATCAACACTTAGGTCTAAAATAGTTAGTTAAAACCAATAATTTTTCGTTTGACTTGGAGTTCATTTTTTAGCATGATGCTACTAATTAAGATTAAAAGATCAACCCGCACTATGAGAGGAGGCTTATCACCAATGTCTCAGTAGTCGGAACATTATAGTCTGATAAAGCTATGCTTATGATACTAATTATAAACTATACTCGAGGCAAAAAATCAAGTGTTTCATGCTTTATTAATTAATCAGAAGTTTCTCGTGTTTTCTTTTTCTGTGATTTCTGGGCTGGAATTATTACAATCTTTATTATTCTTCTTAGCTTCTCAATTTGGCTATATGGGGTATAATCGAGCCATCTCGGATACATTGCGAGTGTGGAGCCCCAACACACGATATGCCACACTTCCCCTGGCTGTTGTGCACAACTAACTGCACGCTCCAGGACTTGAAGGCAGCAAACGATAGAGCTGTCTAGGTTGCTACGTACCGTACTAGTTGGACAAAATCATCGAGTCGAGAAGCAGACCTTTTTTTAGAGGGTGGGAAATCATCAAATGACTCCTCCCGCTCTAGGCAGAGCGGCAGGGAGTGTCTAACTTCTACTGACTAAAAACCACCCATGTTCCTTCTTAGCCCTTTGTGCAGAGGCCACGGTATCACTTTCGAACCGCGCAGCCGCAGCCCCGACAGGCCCGCAGCCCCGAATGCCCTTGATGCTAATCTATACTGAGTCGGCCTGAACTTATCTACTCCTTGACAAGTTTGGTGCTATTATTATCCTCCATCTAGTTCATTGTTTATGGAACTGCACCACATTTTCATTTTATTGCTGGGATTTTTTTTTTTTTATTATGAATGGGCTTGCTCTTGACTTCAATCTTGCCCTAATAGTGGGAGAGCCGGCTGCAAAAATACCTACCTCATCAGGTACCCCAATAGGCTATCTTTAGATCGTTAACCGACACTTAAACACGTAAAAAAAATCAGGTCTGCCAGTGCCGATCCTGCCGGGTCATGGAAAAAATTCATATTTTTTGTCGTATTTTTTTGGTGAAAATTACGTCACAAGGTACCCGAATCAAAGTGCTGGCAACAGTTAACCATTGATTAATTACCTAAAAAAAAGTAGGTCTGCCATTGCGCACTCTGCCGGAAGTACTTGGCAGACCTCTAAAATATGGCCCCTCCAGCACCATGAACCTACCTCATCGAGTACCCTGATGGAACCTACGCCAAATAATAGCCAAGATGCCCTCGATAGAGGATCAAAAGGTCTGCCAGGTCTAATCTTGCCGGAACTTAGTGTTCAAAGCATTTCAAGTTGGTATGGTAAGTAGGCAGCATTATTTCATACAAAGAAGAAGGGGCGAAATGTCCCTTGTAACACTTTCTCCTATATATCAAATGAAAGAGCGTAAAAAATAGATCATTTTATTCCATAACAGTAAATGTGTGAATACTGGGGGAAAAAAGTTATTCACCGATAAAGAGAGAAAATATTTTTTTTATATTTTTTTTCATCGGACATACTTGGGTGAGGTGTCTATTGATAGGTCTTTTAATATGACCGTGATGTTTCTAAGATCATTTTTTCTCAATGTCAATCGTTTGAAAGATAGACAGTTTCAAAGTGCTAAAATGTGTCCCCACCCCCTCTAACTTTTAAAGTAAGAGAGTGAAAACTCTAAAAAAATATATGCTGTAGATCGCAATGAAAAATTACAACCAATATTAGTTTGAACGAGATGAAGTTAGCCGTTTTTGAGATATAGCACATTTAAAAAACCGCAAATATAACTTTGTCATTCATACAGTTACTATGAAAAACAAACTTATCACAAAATGTGTATTTCTGTTGCCGCTTTAACAAAAAATAATACAAATTAAAGGTGGCTCCTACGATGGTACGGAACCCTTCATGTGCGAGTCCGACTCATACTTGGCAAGTTTTTTTTTTATCCAATTTATTTTTTTCCAATTATTCACACCGTCCATCACACGTTTACTGTGTGAGTGAATAATTGATTTATTTTTTCCAATTTTTCACACGTTTACTGTGTGAATAATTGGAGAGAAAAGTTATTCACCTTTAAAGAAATGATTTTTTAAATTTTTTAGACTCAAATAGTACGATTAGTAGTATCAATTAGTTCGCACTTTTTACGATGACATCGTCCGAATTTCTCATCATCATTATTTCAGCCGAAAGACGACGACCCGCCCCGCCCTTTGCACGGGTGAAATTGCTGAATATAAACGTTCATCTTGAATTACTCTGTCTATTTCTAAAAACTGCATTAAAATCCATTGCGTAGTTTACAAGATCTAAACGTAGAAACGCGTTCCATATGGTGTCGGGCGTAAAGAATAGCACCATCCCATATCTACCCGTGAGTGTCGCAAGAGGCGACTAAGGGACGTACCAGAGAATGGGCAGCAGCATTCTACTGTGCTTTGTTATGACCTTACTGCGCTTGCCAACCCGTCCGCCAAGCGTGGCGATTATGGCAAACCTTCCCAAATGGAAATGAGCGCACAAAAATGGCCCCTAGTACCCCTCGACTACGGTAGCGGTCGAGGCAGCGGCGTGGCAAGGGAAAAGGTCCGGCTACCTAAAAGTAACGGAACTCGAAGAGGAATTGAGCAGGTTGCGATGGAGTA
Organism: Diarsia dahlii; assembly: GCA_949775195.1. Taxonomy (NCBI): domain Eukaryota; kingdom Metazoa; phylum Arthropoda; class Insecta; order Lepidoptera; family Noctuidae; genus Diarsia; species Diarsia dahlii. Next base: position 15,810,173 of record OX459213.1, read on the forward strand.
TTGTGGAATTATTTGAGGTCCGAAGAGAGGGGGAAGACAAGATAATCCTGAAATCCGACTCTACTTCCGAGAGGGTTACCGGCAGTCCCAGGGTGGTGTTGGGATTATCGTCCACAAGTCCCTCATGAATAACGTGGTGAAGATCGAGAGTGTGTCGACCAGGGTGGTGTACCTTATACTCAGAATATCCTCAAGATGTGTGCTGAAGGTCATAGAGGTCTACGCGCCGACCTCGGGACACCACGCCGACGATGAAGGGGAGACCATGCATGAGGATATTTATAAAACCACACACTGCTCGCAGAACGAATGACGGATGGGGCCGAAAGTTCTGGAGTGGCGACCGCGAACTGGAAGACGTTGCGTTAGAAGGCCTCCCACTAGGTGGACCGATGACCTGGTGAAGGTTGCTGGGATCCGTTGGATGCGAGATGCACGGGACCGGTCAATGTGGCGACACTTGGGGGAGACCTATGTCCAGCAGTGGACGTCTTTTGGCTAAAATAATCATCATCCTCAGCCTATTATGTTCCCACTGCAGGGACTCAGGCCTCCTCTCTGGGAGAGGGATGGGCAATAATCCACCACGCGTGCCCAGTGCGGGATGGTAGATGTAACAGATCTTAGAATTTTTTGGTTCTAAGACATGCCGGTTTCTTCGCGATATTTTCCTTCACCGTTTTGAGAGCAGTGGTGTTGAAATAAATTACACAAAGTAATGTGCCTGCCTGGGTTCGAGCCCCACGACTTACTGTTCGTAAGTCGGGGCAGCCACTGGGCCACCACAGCTCTGATGAAATAATGATGATTAGAAATCACACAGAAACACATCGCCGCCATTTTCAAAACTTCGTTGGCCCTGCTCGTGCTTGGGACGATGTCATCGTAGAAAGTACGAATACTTTTTGAGTGTATTGCTCATAAACACACAAACATCGTAACGGATTTGGGTCTACCTTTTTTAGCAGAATTTTTTATACCCGAATTTTGTTTTGCATAACAGTGGATGGCAGAAACTTCATTTCACAGAAAATCATTTGGCATACACTCATTTACCATAAATTCAAAACGCATAATTTTGTAAGTCAGAATCATCTTTGAGCATAAACTTCATTTCCAGAACCATCATTTCGCCGAAAATTCATAATCAGAATCGTCTTTTGGCACGCATTTCATTTCATACATACATACGTGTAACATGCAATAATAATAATAACTTTTATTATTAATTATTATTATCTGCTCACCCCGGCTATAATTTCTATCTGAGAACATTAAATGTATGTCAAAAATAATAATAATAATTATTAATAATAATAATAATGACGTCACTCATACATGCAACGCATGTACTCCATGACGCGCGCTCGCTTCGCTCGCATATTAAATAACACTAATATCTTCTGTCCCCGAAGTGCCGGGCCTCCGCCGGCCTCCTTCGTCGGCCTAAGGCCCGGTGCCCATGCCGCCCATAAAGGATACTTTCGCGAGACGGTCGTTATACCGTATAAAAATCTACCAAATAAAATTCTGCCATCTTAAAAGTATGCCTTTGAAAATTCGGCTATTTAAACATTCTGCGAAATGAGTATTCTACTAAATAATTGATCTGCCATAAACACATTCGTTCAAAGAAGAATATGCCAAGTGTGGTATGCCAAATAAATTTCGGAGCATCAAGTTTCTGCCAGATAGATGGTACCCAACGGATTTTAATGCAGTTTTCAGCAATAGACAAAAGTGATTCAAGGGGAAGTTTTATATTCCGCACATTGCACCCTTGCAAAGCCGGGGCGGGTCACTAGCACTACTAAAAAATAAGATAAAAAAATAATTTCTTTATAGGTGAATAATTTTTATCTCCAATTATTCACACAGTAAACGTGAATAATTGGAGATAAAAACAAATTGGATTTAAAAAAAAACTGGCCAAGTGTGAGTCGGACTCGCACATGAAGGGTTCCGTACCATCGTAGGAGCCACCTTTAATTTGTATTATTTTTTGTTAAAGCGGCAACAAAAATACACATTTTGTGATAAGTTTGTTTTTCATAGTAACTGTATGAATGACAAAGTTATATTTGCGGTTTTTTAAATGTGCTATATCTCAAAAACGGCTAACTTCATCTCGTTCAAACTAATATTGGTTGTAATTTTTCATTGCGATCTACAGCATATATTTTTTTAGAGTTTTCACTCTCTTACTTTAAAAGTTAGAGGGGGTGGGGACACATTTTAGCACTTTGAAACTGTCTATCTTTCAAACGATTGACATTGAGAAAAAATGATCTTAGAAACATCACGGTCATATTAAAAGACCTATCAATAGACACCTCACCCAAGTATGTCCGATGAAAAAAAATATAAAAAAAATATTTTCTCTCTTTATCGGTGAATAACTTTTTTCCCCCAGTATTCACACATTTACTGTTATGGAATAAAATGATCTATTTTTTACGCTCTTTCATTTGATATATAGGAGAAAGTGTTACAAGGGACATTTCGCCCCTTCTTCTTTGTATGAAATAATGCTGCCTACTTACCATACCAACTTGAAATGCTTTGAACACTAAGTTCCGGCAAGATTAGACCTGGCAGACCTTTTGATCCTCTATCGAGGGCATCTTGGCTATTATTTGGCGTAGGTTCCATCAGGGTACTCGATGAGGTAGGTTCATGGTGCTGGAGGGGCCATATTTTAGAGGTCTGCCAAGTACTTCCGGCAGAGTGCGCAATGGCAGACCTACTTTTTTTTAGGTAATTAATCAATGGTTAACTGTTGCCAGCACTTTGATTCGGGTACCTTGTGACGTAATTTTCACCAAAAAAATACGACAAAAAATATGAATTTTTTCCATGACCCGGCAGGATCGGCACTGGCAGACCTGATTTTTTTTACGTGTTTAAGTGTCGGTTAACGATCTAAAGATAGCCTATTGGGGTACCTGATGAGGTAGGTATTTTTGCAGCCGGCTCTCCCTCTATAAGGGCAGAGATGATGTCGACGATGGAACGAGCTTACCCAGAAGAAGCCTGTTTACTCGCGACTTAAACAGATTAGGGTTAAATGAACTCGGAAAAACCGACGCAGGCAGGGAATTCCACTCCTTGGCTGTGCGCATAATAAAGGACCCAGCAAAGCGCTTCGTTCGAATGTGTGGAATGTCGACTAGGTATCGGTGATACCCTGCAGTACGTCTAGTCTCCCGATGGAAGAAGGGAGACGGACGATCGGACGGGGATTTGTCTACAAATCTCCATTAGGAATATGAGCAGGTTTTCCTTCCTGACTGTCTCACCTTTATTAATCGGGATACTTCGCCCTTGCCTTAATATACTTTTCCAAATTTTGCATGCGCTTGTAGAGAGAGAAAGTGGTGCAATCCAAAATAGCGGCACACTCTCTTATGACGAAATAGAAACTGCTTGGAGTATTCTCTTTTAACTCCTCGTCAAACTTTTTATGCCAGTCCATTGACCGCGTCATAAAATCTTCATCGTAATGCCTGAACCAGTATTTAAATTCTGACACATTTTCTTTGTTTATCAAAGGTTCGAAGTTATCTTCCCATGAAACTTTTTCTTCTAGCAGTCTTTTTTCTTCTTGTAATAAATTCAATGGTATTTCGTCCTCTGAATCATCTTCATCATTATCGAATTTCGTTTTAACAGGAATAAGATGCTCAAATTGGGCATTATCTTTACACTGGTCTATCTTTTGGTTGAGGATTTGTTCTAGTTTAGGATCTTGCAAATTGAATAGGTCTTCTTCTTTTTCAGTCTTTATTTTAATGTATAATTGATTCACATCATATTTTTCTTCGTCAAACTTGGGATCGCCTTTCGGAACTAAATCGTCTAATTTCATTTCTTCTTCTCCCTCAAACACTTTTGCTTCCCAATGTTCATCTATATTTTCTTCTACATCATCTGTTTGGTCCTGATTTGGTTCCTTGTCAGTTGGTTCTATTACACTTTGTAAGTTTACGTTTGATTGATTCTGTAGAGTTATATTTGACTGATTTTCTACATTGCTATTTAAAAAAGAACTTGCTCTGGTTAATGTATCACTAGCTGGTTCTATATTCAGAAGGTTTGTCGATTCATTTTGATTAACATTCAATAAACTATCATACTGATTGTTTCTTATGGCTAAACTGACTGCCTCCTGCATTTGATTAATTAAATCTGATTCCTTAAGACTATAGTAACCACTAACTATTTCGTCTAATTTTTTTTTGGCTTCGTACTTATCCACTTTAGCTCTTTTTCTGAGTTCTCTGGGTGTTTCCTCATCGCCAAATGTATTGGGTTTTCTTTTCCTAGGTTTAGGCTCCTTAGGTATTTTATACTCTTTTGTTACTGGGATTTTGTATTTTTTACAAGCGTGAAGTATTAATTCTTTAATAGTTTTCTCTCTATCAAAAGTATATGGGTTAAAAGGTGGTAATACACTTTCGTCATCGGTAACGTCACTTAAACTGGCGCGATCATCGAAGACACTCTGTCTTTCGTTGTTATTTGGTATTTGTTGATCTTCGTTATCTGCATAAAAGTTTTCTACGTTATTTTGCTCCATTTCATCCTTTAAATCAAGTTCTATAAATAAGTCATCAAATATATTCTTGTCACTGTCTTCTTCTGTTATAATAAATACTCTTTTATCCTCTTTTTCACCCTGATTAGCAATTTCTACTATATTTTCAATTTCTTCAGAAACTTCCTTTTCGTTCCTTGGCTTTTCTGTATCGTAACCTCGTTTCGTAATCTCGTCCGTGATATCTATATTTTCATTTACCTCAGAAACTTCGTTTTCTCTTACTAGACTTTCTGAGTACCTTAGTACAATATTATCTTCTTTCATACTATCATCAGTGTCATCTATATTTTCATTTACTTCAGAAACTTCGTTTTCTAGACTTTCTGAATGCCTTAGAACAATATTATGTTCTTTTATATTCTCATCGAGGATATCTATATTTTCAGAAACTTCGGTTTCCTTTATTAGACTTTCTGAGTACCTTAGTACAATATTATCTTCTTTCATACTATCATCAGTGATATCTCTAATTTCATTTACTTCAGAAACTTCGTTTTCCCTTACTAGACTTTCTGAGTACCGTAGTACAATATTATCTTCTTTCATATTCTCATCAGGTATATCTACATTTTCATTTACTTCAGGAACTTCTTTTTCGTTTGCTACATTTTCTGAATAACTACTCCCTCTGTTACCTTTCGTTATATTCTGATCAGTATCATCTACATTTAGAGTTTCCCTAGAAACTTCTTTTTCATTCACAGGGTGTTCGGAATCATACCCATGATCGCTTTCTTTGTCATTACTCACATTTTCTACATCTTCACATGTAACATGTTCCATTTTAGGCGGGTTTGTTATCATCCAATTCCTATTTTCACAATTTTTAACATATACCATTTCTTTTTTACTTTTTTTCGTAACTATTGTGCCGAGAATAACTTTGCTGACTGTTTTTCTGTCTTCACTGACACCTTTGATTATGTTTTCTGAATTTGTGTCTACTAGCTGTAAATATTGACAAGCATAGTTTAGAGAATATTGTGTAAAATCTTCGCTTAAAAGAGCTCTTAATTCTTTGTCTTGAGTATGGTTTATAATTATTTCTGTGTAATCAGTCATGGGTGTTAATGTTGATGAGAACATCTGTTTGGGAATAACTCTTCCTTCTTCTTCTTCAGTTATTTTACTTAATAAATTGATTGCCGTTTCGTCCTGTAGCTCTTTGTTGTTCTGTGGCCTTTCGTTCATATGTTCTAAATAAACATAGTCGTCTATATCCAAATAATGGTGTTCTGCCATATGTAAGGAAGATTTACAAAGTGTTATCTTTCTAAACTGCACATAGCTGCACCATTCTCTAAAAGAAAATAGCCTTGTACTTGGTTCGGAGTATTTCCCCATCCTGAATGATTTTGATAGGTTCCTCTCATCATTTATCTTGTCAACAGCATCTGACAACTTTTCTTCATAATCGCCATCAAGGCCGAAGCACATCTTTAGAGCGACTAGAACATATGTCATGGCCACACCTTCATAGTCAGGGGTTTGTATTAGGTGCTCCTTAGCTCTGTTACTTACATCTAGGAAGTCACAACGATGGAAGAACATCAAGGAGTAAATCATTGGCTTTATATCATTTGGGAGACAAAGTTCTAACAGAAAGTCATCAATGATTTTCCTCATATTAGGTACTATTGGCGTACCTAAGTCAAGTTTTCGTAATAATGTCATAGCAAAAGCACGGACTCTGTGCACCGAACATACTTTGCTGTGAATAAACCTTAGCCAATCATCCCGTATGCTCTTTAAATTGATATCCTCAGGTACAAACCTTTGTATGTTGGAGAAGTTCAAACGTTTCTCTTTTATAAATCTAAAAATGTGGTAGAGTTGTATTTCGCTTTCATCTAGATTTAGTGCTAAATACAACATGGCGATTATAACACCTCTTGACAGGAACTTGATGTCTCTATTGGAGCCATCCATTATTATGTTTTTCTTTATATTCTTATTTGTTCCTTCACTTTCTTGTTTATCAGTGTCTTGATCTTGCAAATGGTTACTGCTGCTATTTTCTTCTATCATAAAACTTGGTAATGTTAGATTATCATGATTTCCATCTTCGGATTCTTTTGCAAATCTGTAAAAATGTTGTATTGGTTGTCCATTAGTCAAACTTGATTGTTCAATGATAAATGAACACAGTTTCAATTAATTAATATATGTAATGATGTAACATACATTTCTAAAAGAATTCAGAAATGTAACTTTTTTACTGTACTATGTACATGTACAGGCATTCTGTACAGTAAACTAAGTAGCTGTACAATATAAAAATATTGCATACATCAAACTAAGTAATTCTAAAGTATAAAAATTTTGCATGGAAACAACTTTATTTCTATAGTCACATCACGGTTTGAATAGCACTTAACATACTCCAAAAATGATGATGGATGAGGATGCTCCTGTACTAGGTACTTAACACAAAGTACCTAGTACAGGAGCCACAGTCAGACCTACAATATCTATGCAACAAGAAAGTTCACAGGTCTGGTTGAAGATAAAAAATATTACAATGCCATGGGAGAGTAGTAGTGTACTTTTCACGTACATTATGATACAACTAACAATAACATACTACTTTTAACTAGAGATTTAAAGTAAAAAATACTGTAACTTACCCTAATGCATCTTTATTCTGATATTTCTTGACATATTTAGTCCAAATCCACAAGAGTTTTAATTTAAAGGTAGGATTAGCTCCAGCTGCGACCAACTCGTCAGCCAGACCCAATATTATAAAGTTATATGCATGCCATTTGTACCATTCTCCACTCACTGGAAAAAAATATCATATCGTTCTATAATCCGCGGCCCCAACGGGCAACACTTATTTCCCTTAAACTATCTTTTGGTAGCTTTATTATCTAAAATGACAATAATTTTAATTTAATGTCAACTATTCAATTATTAATAAATATCATAGAATCTTAATTGACTATTCTTGATTATAGTAAGTATAGACTTACAACATTTAATTACAATAGAATCAGATAAAGAGCTTGTTATATTAATAAACCATAGCATTGTGCAAGGTAATATATTGCACAATATAAATTAAATGCATCTGGTTAGACTCAAACTGGTTACATGGAAAAGGCTACATAATATTGATGATCTACCTACTACCTACAAGGATTTTTTATCTAGCTGGTAGCTGCAGTGTACCATTAAATGGATTAACCAATAGGCCCGGTATGCCGTATGTCACTCTTAGCACTGGCAAAGAGTACAAAATAATAATTGTTTTACAACAACACTAGTACTTGGAGATGAGTGAAACTAACGAAAATTCACAAATAGGCAAAGTAACTTACTTTGAATTCCACTCTTGTGAATTTTAACGATTTTTTTCCTCGTTGCTAAAGCAAAAGTGCCATCGCCCACAGTTTTTTGTTCCACCACTGTTTCTCGCGCATTTGTATTTTGAGTGTTACATTCTACACAGTAATAAAATCCATCTAACAATTTTAATTCGTTACCCCCACACTCTACACAGGGGTCGGCAGAATGCATTTTAAAAACAAAAGTGATTTTACTGTAAAATGGACATGAAAATGAAAATAAACTTCAACTGTCATCAACATGAATCACATGCATGCGTTTAAAACTTGACTTGTGCAACACATGTGATTTTTTTGACTCCCGGCTCCCGCCATCAAATTCATCAAATTGTCAATGTCAAGATTTCAGTGTTGCAGTTTCCAAAAAAATCTCACGAGTGATAATTCTCAGAATCCGAACTCTGTGAAGTTTGATAGTATTAAATAAAATGGTCATAATCATTCATTTGTAAAAGAAATATATTACGAATTATCTTGTTGATTTTATAATGATAAACGCTGAATATAAAATTATTTATTTTTGTGATAGGTATGCATTTGACATATAAATTATTACCATAACAAAATAAAATCTACTAAACAAGAAGTATAAGCAAGAAAATAAATACACACAAACCGCAAGCTCAAAACATATTATTTGGTATTTTTATTGATCATACCTGCGGAACAAGAACGATGAAGTTTTGTTGAAAAATAACCCTCCTTTTGGGCTTCGCCGCAGTCGGGTAAAAATACTTAAAACAGGACATGTTGTGGTTTTTAAAAACAACAATACCCCGATTTCTAAATACAGTTTGGGTATTAATTTCAGATATAGTCGTTTAGAAATATAAACCTTCAAAGCCGGTCTACTAGTTAATTTTTTTTGTGCAATTTTGCTAGAAAGATTAAACATTATTTTATTCTCTCTTTTCTACTCAAACAGCATAATAATTTAAATAAAACAGACTTTTAAATTATGTAACAGTAAATCAGCTAAACAGAAAGTTGAAGCTAGGTTTTAAAGGAATATTTTAGCAAAATGCCAGTTTTCATGGACCATAGCGTTGGGCTGGCCATTGATAGGATTCAATGTATTTTTTGTGTATTTTATTAATAGGTACCTATGTCATTAGAGAAAAAACATTCGTTTACCAAAACAAAAACAAAAAACCCAAACATACATACATACATAAACGCTAACCTTAAGACTCTTTTTTTGGTAGTCGTGTAATAAAAAAATCATAACATTTCTTTTCATCTAAGAGTCGGTTAAAAAAAAAACATGGTAGCTTTTTCGAGCAACGGTATGGCAACTGGAAAGTAGAAGCACTGTAAAAGTGGTAATTTTCGTAGCGTATTGCTGTCCGTCATCAATAACTCGCGTAATTCGGGCGTGTGCTCCTTTCACGCATTTATTGAAATAAACTAACCGTTTTACACCACCGCCGACGCACACGAGCGTTCGCGCCGCTATTTGCCGCTCAAAGACTGTCATGCTATCGTCCTTTCCACCACACCCCTGGGTATAGTGAATCGTATTCGTGAACTGTTGCGTGTTTATTGCCGACGGCAGCGTTTGAGGCTGTTGTACGGGTTGGATTACGTTAATCTGTGTCTGGTGTAGTGTTATGTGTATAAGTTGTAGGGTTGCCTAATTGTGTTGTTGAGCGCGGGACACATTGATGGGCTGTGTCGAGCGCGTCTGGCAGGCGGCTGAGGAGCCGCAGCGGCGGGTTCTTGCTTCGTGGAGGGTCTACGATAAAATCAGCCACACTGGAACTGATGGAATTAGAGAATATCGTCGCGAACACTGTTTATTTGAAAGCCAGAGAGGGTAGGTACCACCTGATACTTATTTCATACCATTTATTTTCAGAATCTTACCTTAGTTCACGATAGGAGACTCCTAAACAAAGATCCTTCGTTATTTTAGTATTATTTTGCACTTTATCGTAATATTTATCTTGTATTCTCACTTTTTAAGTATAAAATTAACTTTACCTACAGTTGAAATTTCAAAAGTAAACTTGTTTCACGAAAAGTTATGTTTTTATCACACTTCAAAGTTTTTCTCAAGCCTCTGTCAGGTCATCAATTTGACTGGTTTTATTTGGTACGTAAAAACTTTAAAAATCAGGATGACCAGTAGTGGTAGTACCTATCTCATCAACATATATGTGAAAAGGTATAATCAAATTAAATATTTCTAAGTATTTATACCAATAAGTATGCAATTAAACAAAACAGCATATTCACTGATAAAAACTTCCCATATTTTCTCTTAATTAAAAAACTGCTTATTCAAATTTCCACCTTATTTACAAAACAATACAGTCAATTATGTAAATGCAAATGCAGGAGTAACTACATGAGTATTGATCATTTGAAATTATAATTGAAATCAGTCTGACGTTACGAGAATAATGCCAGTTTTGTTAAGACTAAGCAACGCCTGTACTGGTATGATTTCTAGCGCTCAACACAACAACAGCTAAAAGTTGAGTTTGTATCAGTGCAATAATATATTTGCATTTTAGTGTTACAAGTAGTGAAAACAGGCATAACTTAGTTGCTAAGGATACATAATTCAAAATATTTGTGCCCAAGATATATTTACACTTCGTTACTATTTATTGTTTAACGATTACGCCACGATTGCTGCAATTGAGGAAATTGAATGTACTCTGTAATTAGTTGCGCTCGTTATTAGGATCGGTGGAACGTAGGTATTGATACTGATTTGTTTGAACTTGACGAATAAGGAAATACATTTTTTTTTTAACTAAAGGTTTAAATTGTAGTTCATTGTGATTATAAATAAATAAAATAATGCCATCCTCGATGCAAACAAACATAATAATACGTATATAATTTGTTTTTTATCCATCTATGCAACCATGTTTTTCTTCTAAATCTAACAATTTTGGTGCAGCTTTTAATTTTTTTAGCTTTTTCCTGAAGCTTTATGCATGATACAAAAACAGATTTCCCTATTTTTATTCAGTCATAAAAAACCATGTTAATCAGCAGTAGATTGCTAGTGATAATAAAGTTAAGTCACAACTGAAATCATCGTAAAACATCCACGTAAATATGCATAAAACCAGTCCTACAAACCTGTACTGTGCAATTATCAGATGTGTACATAAACATAAAATTATCTATAAGTATCTGTGCATAAAATATATGTATGTATATAATAATACCTCCTTCATGTTTCTGGCCTCCTGGTAGTTTGTCAGAATTAACTACACAAATCCTTATAATTTTAAATTATAACTTCTTTTCGTTTGAAAAGCAGAAAAAAGAAAACCAGTTTCGAAAAATATTATGCTTAACTTCTTAACTCTGTACGTGGGATCCGTTTCTACATTTTTATTTTTTATTTCTTAGCCACCGATCCCGGGATCCGTGGATACAAAATTTAATTCTTTTTTTTGTAGAAACGGATCCCGGGATCCGTGGAGACAAATCGCCGGGATCCGTGTTACATCAAATCGGATCCCGGGATCGGTGGAGACAACCCCCAATAATCTAGTATATATATTGTATATTGCCATGTTTTATGTGCCCAAGAACATTCAATTTATGGGAGTAAATGTTTCTTCTTCAATTTAGAAACAGAATGCTAAACCTCTATCAATAAATAGTAATTGATTAGGGTTTAGAATTCTGAATTTGTGAGTAAGTTAAATTGAATTTAGATTTATTAAGACATAAATCTTTAAAAGTGATAAGTGTGTGATTTGTCTGGACTGTGAATACCTGGTGTTTTATTTACTAAAATGATGTATGTTTATGAAGACACGAAAACTCATGCATTCTCGGCCAACCCAAATTGAAATGGCCATGTACACGCTTAGAAGAACTAAGGAAATACATAAACTGTAACATATGGACAACAACCGAACTTTACCGAACCAATGGATTGCCATTGGTTTGACCATAATAATAAATGCCATATTCCTTCCTCTAACCATGAAATATGGCTTTGATAATGCACTTTTAATTAGCTAGGTGGAATGTAAAGTAAATAGGTAATCATCACAAGGAAGGAAATTGGTTAAAGGTATGCAGATCAAACGAGACAATGTTTTTATTAATAAAAATAATTTATGTACGTGATTTATTACAATGTACTGAAAAGTAAATGGTAATTTTTAGTTAATTATCAGCCCACAATGTATACCACTGCTGGAACATACACCTCCTTTCTATGAGACGGAGTAGGTTTTAACCCACTATGGGCCTATTTCGGTTCAGTTGTTGGTTTTGCAAGTAATCAATCACTTGTCTCACTGATAGAAATGCCTAATTTTATGTTGAGTAATGATTAACAATAACATATTTTTACAATGATGATAATGCACGATGATTTTATTTTACTTCATCATCTACGAAAAAAAAAAACTTAACATAACCTTCATATATTTATAAAACAGGTATTAAAAGCAGGTTTTCATACATAAAATCCACAACATTGGCGCAGGTATCAATGGACCTATAATTAACGGCCACCTAAGTTATCCTTGAGTAAACGTCTAAAATATTGAATAACTAAACAATCATCCTGTTTTAACTACCTATATATTTAGCACGACCTTCCATATAGCTCATGTTATATTACGTTAGGTTTACCTGCAATTTAGTGTGGTTCATAATTTTATTCATGAAATATCCTGTATGTCCACAACTCCATGTCTAAAGCGCGTGTTTTGCATTTTTGTTTTATCTAGTTCCAAAATATCCTACCAAGACGTGTTGATTTGGAGTAAGCATTTATTTTTATGTAGTGCTTATCGGCCTAGCCTTTTCTTAGCTATATTGAGGGCGGCTTCTAGTGGGAAGCAGTCGAATGCAGCTGAATATCACTAGGTATTTTAAATGACGTCCCGTTCAAAGGGTGACCCTCCAGGACCGTGAAAGAAACCTGGGAATGCTATCATACGTGTTATAGTAGCATCGATAAAGCGCTCGGCATCACGCTCTGTTTCTCACTCTAGCGAATGACGGTCCTGAGCGACAGATTCAGCACAGAATCTGAACCTACCCGAAACTGCCAAATTCTCCCAATCAACCTTGAACTTAATTTAATTCTACATCGATAATATTGAAAATCTATTACACAAGATAGATTGTAGTAACTTGATGTACTGGCGTCTGGTCTGAACAGAGGGTACTTTGGGCATCTAAGGAACCCAAAGGCGAGTAATATGTTTGAATTTCAAGCACTGACGCTCACGCTACTTTGCTTGACGACACGTTTTAACAAATATTCACTGGGTTCATGCCTGTGGCTGTGGCGCCCGGTTTGAAGTTTTCGGGAAAGTTCTTGTCAAAGGGTTCGGATTGTTCGGAACCAAGAAATGTGACCGCTATTCACGGTGCTGGTAAGGCTAGTTTGACATTGAGGACTTTGAAAATGCTTCCCCCGTAAGTCTAGAAGACTCTCCCAAAATATGTCCGTTCATATTCACCATCTAAACAACTAACCCTGCTATAAACTTGGCCTACTAGACCCAAACAGTAGCCTACACGTACGGTCAATGCGAAAAGATAAAGAACTGCTAGATAATGAAACGGGTATGTGATTAATCCCTGAATCATCATCAGCCTACAGCAATCCATTGCTGGTTTGAAACCTCTTCAATCGCGCGCTACTCAACTCGATTCTCGACAACTGTCATCCAGTTGCTACCAGCCACACTGCGAAGATCGTCGCTCCACATTTACCCACACCACATTAACCCCTGAATGTGTTTATTGAAACGTAACACACACCTTTCCTGTAATTGTATCTATTGCGGAAGAACAAACAATTTGGCAGGGGTAGCGGTAGCGTAGACCCTTCCAACTTTGAACAACAGGCCTATTCAACATTTAAATGTCGGTACAAAGGTTAAGGGCTCCTCATTTGCCATCTAATGTAATGTAACAATCGGATTACTTTTTATCCAGAGACTAATTGAAAAATGTTTTAGTTTCCCAGGTGCTCCAGAAAAGCCTAAAAAATCAATGCAAAAAGATGTCGGTTTTTGGTATCCTTTTCATTGTTACACATTTTTGTTTCTAGGCCCTCAACCCGCAAACAAATCAGAACAATAAGGAACTCCGTTCCAAAAACCTGAGCTGAAAACTCCATATCATTAGCTCTAGCCGCTCAAAGTTAGTAAATAAAGCAATGCCCTTGAAATCTATGCACCAGATACGAAATTTAGAGTGGGCATGTTGCGTAGGAGTGGCCGTGAATCTGAATGTATTGCTTGTAGCAACACAGCAGGGATGTTTTGGATATTATATTTCGGATCTGGATGCGGTTACGGTTAAAAAATATTTCGGATTATCCAATAGTTTCGGACAATCTGACAACTGGCAGCTCGGCCGGGCATAACAAACACAGTGTTATCATCTCTCAAACATCATCATCATCATTTCAGCCGAGAGACGTCCACTAAACCTCCCCTAAGTGTCGCCACATTGACGTCCCGTGCGTCTCGCCTCCAGCGGATCCCCGCAACCTTCACCAGGTCATCGGTCCACCTAGTGGTAGGCCTTCCAACGCAACGTCTTCCGGTTCGCGGTCGCCACTCTAGAACTTTTCGGCCCCATCGGCCATCCATTCTGCGAGAAATGTAATCTGCCCATTATGGCACTTAAGTCTCTCAAACATATTTTTCCCTAAAACTATCGGGCGTCACTTGCTAACCGATTTGAAAAATTATTTTTTTGTTGGAAAGGGTATACTTCCCAAATAAATCGGTTACGGTTACAAATATTTTTTTAATTTCGTATATCCGATAGTTACGGTTCCGGTGCTCTATAACTTCACTACTAAAGATACGATACGGTATACTGCCCCCCCGGGGCTTAGATGTTACGATAATCCAGATTGAGTGTTGGTGAATGGATTGCTGAAGTATTTTGGTGGTAATTGGTTAGTAACCCCCCTTTTGTAGGGTTTGGAATTGCGTGAAGGGGGCTCAATTAATGTTATCTATCGTTTGATCTTAAGTCTTCTAGATTATGTTGGTTGTTGGTCTAGTGGTCGGAAGTGCGACTGCTGAGCATGGTTCGATTCTCGGGTCAGGCAAAGTGTTCATTGAATTTTTTCTGTCCAGAAGTTCTCAGTAGCAGCCATGGAGCATTTGTGCCCGACTTATGGCAATAGGCTCGCCCCATATTACGTGGGACCTAAACATAACTAGCGAAATGTGCGTGTACTAAGGAAGAGGTACACACCTCTGCCTAAGCCTTCGTGGATTACAGGCGTGATGTTAAGTTATTATTGTATGTCTCTCTTGGTATAATTATAATCGAATTAGATAATACTCAAGTACCTACACGTAATGATAATTTTAAAAGAATTAGAGGGTATAGTCCAATATTTAAATGGCGAAGTCTAGCAAGAGAAGTTTTGAGCTGGAACTTAATTTTATTCTCGTTGCAATATTAATTGAACTCGCACTTAGTTCGGACCGAAAGCAAATAACCAGTATAAATTCACTTTTATTGCTGGGACATTAAGCTCTTTCTGGCTTGCTCTAGACGATTCGGAGTCGATAATTTGTTCACTCCCTTGGAGTTTCAGTATTTAGAAGTGTACAATATATACCGAAGTATGTTTCCGTCCCGTCGGGGCTGCGGGTTGTTCGAAAGAAATACCGCGGCCTCGACACAAAGAGCTTAGAAGGAACACGGGTGGTTTTAGTCAGTAAAAGTCTAACACACCCTAAGGGCTCGTTTACGGAGACGCGGGGCGTCGCGCGGCGCGTGCAGAAGGCTCGTCTCGTGCTTTTTTATTAATTAATTGAGAGACGGGTCCACCGCAACAAACGCTGCATTTTAAACTAACGAGCGAAAAATGCTTCTCGTAAAATCGACGTTTGAAATCGTTAACTTTTTCATACATCGCCATGTGTTTGAAATAAAAACGCAGCACGCGCCGCGCGACGCCCCGCCTGTACGTAAACATGCACTAACCGCTCTGCCCAGGCGCGTTGATATGTTGTGTTTATTTATGTTTACGCAAGGTTTGTTTCTCCTTACATTACTGATATCTGACATATTTGGACCTTATAGCACCAACACTGCATTGATAAAACAATCCATTCAATTTTCAGCACCGGATATTTCTCCGATCGGGTCCCCTGTAAGAGTGAATAGTCCAATATTTTCCTTCCATTATATTTCCTGCTTTGGACGGACCGGAAAAAATAGAGGGACAGCCGGAACATAGAAAATTACTTTCTAATTTCACTTGATTTAAAGTTCATGTCGGAAAATAAATCAAACATCTTACAAACGCACATAGATTGCGAAATGTGGGTGTACTACTACAGGTGCACGTCAGCCTAATCCCTCAGGGATTACAGGTGTGATGTTATAATAATATTTATGTTTGGAATTATATAACATCACGCCTCTAATCCCCGAAGGGTTAGGCAGAGGTGTAGCTAAAGTAGCTGTATTAGTAGTTAGTAGTACACCCACATTTCCCAGTTATGTTGAAGTCCCATGTAATAGGGAGCGAGCCTATTGCTATCAACGGGGCACAAATCCAGACTTTGGGCTGCTAAGCTGAGAAATTCTTCCCCAATAACACTTTACCCGACCCCGAATCGAACCAGGACCGCATACACAGCAATCTCGTTTGCTACTACTCGACCGACGAGGCATTTTGGAATTACAACTATACAAAATCGGCTTCATAAGTTTACAATTTGATATGCCCTCAGAGTGAATACTCTTTAGGTCATTGGCACATACCATTACTTAAACGTAATAGACCCATTGCAATATTGACTCCTCAAAACCAAATAGCGTTGCAATGACGTAATAATAAATAAACTACGTACAAATATTATCCCAATACTACGTTGACCTTGACATGCATAATCCTCTAATATTATATGTAAGTAAAAGAGAAAGGATGTTGGTTTCTAACTCGTACACCGTCACGGTCTCTTGGTAGTTTTTGGTGCGAGAGAAAAATTGGGCATGTTTTTGGTAACTTAACCTAAATGGTTGATATAAGTTTATATAATGTGGTCACTAACACTATTATGAACACTGATTGTCCGTGATCATGGTGCTTGTAACAGCTCCGAAATATCGAGAACTGGAAACTTGGTAAATATCCCGATTTCAGTGTTAATGATTTAAATAATTAATGGTTGATGCTGGTCAAAGTGTTCAGTCAGTGGTAATTAGTCTTAAACCGATTCGAAACAATGGTTCGATTTGAAATTTGCCTTTCAAAAAGAAATCGCTGAAATGTCTTCCAGAAAGGAGGGTTTAAAAAGACGCTGCATTTAAAAAGTCACTGAATGCATTTAGCACTAAACTGTTTTCAAAATCGTTCTCTTACTGTCAATCGTTGGAAAATGCATTTCCTTAAGCCATTCCTCGACTTATTTTCGAATTTATCAAGATTGGTTTTTAATCAATAAGTTTTCTTGATCTTCATCATTCAAAAGGACATCTACTGCTGGGCAAAAGTCTCTTCAATGCCTTATGGCTAATGGGTGTAAAAAGACTTCACAAAGTTGAAAGGCACGTTTTCTTCCTGTCATGGCGATATTTTTGCTTGTTATTCTGCAACAACAAGCAAATTCTTCTTCTTTCAGATTCTCAGGTATGGTGTATAGTGTGTGGTGTATTCCATACCTGAGAATCTTCTAGTTACGGAAGTTCCAACTATTTATTACATTACATTACACTTACAGGTATAAGTCCTATCGTAAAACGGTGAATTTTGAACCAACATTTTTTTTTGTGTTTATTTACCTAGTTTCATGTAGTTACAGAAAGCTTCTTAAAGACCTGTCTGTTAACACCTTGTATGTGACCCAAAGCATCAAAGCAAACACCATCAAGCCTCGCCTACTCAAACTTCAAAGTAACGCCTGTCTCAGTACTTAACACAGCATGATTCTAATTACATTGTACGGCTAATTGCGTGCGAACACAGCGGATAATCACGGAGTATTGTGTTTCCGGCAATGTGGCTGATAGCCGGTATCCGGCTGCTATCTGGTGGAACATGCAAATAATGTGATATGCCCCAGCGTGGATAGTGACGTGAATTGATTGTTGCAATGTTTGGTGTTAGTGTTATGTGTAGGGAAATTAATTGTTAGGGAAACTGAGACCTTACGGCAATATGCCGTTTTAAACGACTGTCGAAGTGTGATTTGGATGTGCAGAGTATTAGCGTTGATGGACGATTTTGAGCCATTTATCTGAGTTTTAATGTTTATCTGAACTCCATATGAAAAAAAATACTTATGCCCGTGGATACGCCCGCGTAGAGTTCGATAATTATCCCACTGGATCCCTTCCGTTATTTAAAGTACATATGTCATGTGTTAATCCACGTTCATTGTGCCAATTTCGTCCAAATCCGTTCAGAAGTTTTTACGTGAAGAGTAACAAACGTCCATACATCCATGCTCACAATCGTTAGCATTTATAATAGTAGATACTTAGTTGAGTTGGCTGGAACCGTCTGGGTCCTGGCCTTTGCGAGACAAAATCGGCTGTCTCCATCAGGTATTACACCCAAATATGAACTGTGCTTAAACAGAAACGAGAAAATGAGGGTACTAAGAAAATTGCATCGACAAGAACGGTCTTAATCATCGTTACGAAGATCATCGACCGATACCCTCCGATACTTCTCACCCTTTAAGAACAAAGGGCTCTCCATTATCTGTCTTCAAAGGGTAGTACACGAACTACCTTTCCTGTTTATATTATCCTTGGCTCCTAAACCAACAGACTTACAAAGAGCAGTGGAGCAGTAAGCCGTGAATCCTGTCCAAACAAACAAGAACTTACTAGTTACTATTAACACTATTCTATTCTTCCCTTTATTAGGGGAAGTATTTTTCTTAATAAAGAAGCATTTACTTCCTGGGGCATGTTTGATCAGCATTTTGTTTCTGGTTTCGTGCCAAATTCTTTCCTTGTTCTTACTATTTTGGATGTTCCCCAATGAAGGTTTTGGAAAAAGTTAGGGATGCTTATTTCTGTGGATACACCCGAACAAAGCGCTGTTTCCACATTTACTGTGCGAAACTGCACTAGTCTGTGGAATTCACTGCCGGCTTCTCTGTTGCCTGATCATTGTAATAAATCAAAGTTCGAATAAATCGGATTCTTCTATAATATAGGCAAGGGTGTCCAACTGTCCACCGCATAATCGCTTCACATCAGGTGGATTGCGGCCAGACTTTTTACACCGATTTCTGTACTCCCTTTCCAGAAGATTTAGCAGCAATAGAAGAAAACATGAGTCGATTGTAACAACAAATTCATTTATTATTCATTTTCTCCCGAATTTTTCTTTTGACGAAGCCTTTCGCCTATTTATAAAAGAAGGAATGGTCATTTCCCAGAGAGGTTTCATTACTTAAAGTGCACTTAGATGCGGTTTCAAAATGCCGATGCAATTCTACATATAATGCTATGAGTACATTGAGTACCTAATGCATAAAAACAGATTGGTATTTAAAATGCTTATAGAGTGAATATTTTAATGTTATGAGTGTTATGTTATCGAGTTACTAACTGGATTTACCGGATAACAAAATGTCATGTCGAAGGTCGAATTTGAACTATCAATCTCTGTACATTATGATGTGGTTACGGTAAAAAATTATGTTTGAGTAGTTACAAGTTGTTTGCCTTTATTCTTAAACTAGCAGTTGCCCGCGACTTCGTTCGCGTAGAAATTTTGACTCTCTTGTCTGGACTGCCTGTGGATGGTACTATGTCAAATCGAATGCCAAATGCCAATCGAAGCGATTATATTCCCTTAAACCAGCCCTGTCGTAAAATCTATTCCTACCTGAAATGTCTTAACTATATTCTATCTCTCTGCCAATTTTCAGGTACAAAAAGCCAAGGATTTCATATGGACTTACGGGAGCCCTTAGTCCAGGTCTTCCTTACAAACTTAGCTTAGATCTCCTACTCCTAAACTCTAGACTTGTTAAATTTCAGGTTGTTAGTACAAAAAAAAAAAAACAGTACATTTTTACAAACATGTGAAAGCCCTCAGACCTCCTTATTCTGGCCATGTTGCTAAACTCGCTAAATCCGTTCTTAGTCAACGTCTACTAACTATAAAGTACCTTCCTGCCAAAATTGTAGCACAAAAAAGGAAGGACTGTCATACAAACTCGCGTGAGCCCTTAGACCTCTTTAGTCCGGCCCTGTCGCAAAATCGGTTCTTAGCAAACTTCTACTCACAAAATGATGGACTTTTAAACAAACTTGCGAGCGCCCTTAAACCTCTCTAATCCGGCCCTGCCACAAAACCTGTACTTAGCAGAGTTCTTCTAACTAAACTACGTGCCTGCCAAAAATCAAGTTTGTAGCACAAAAAATTAAGGATTTTCTTACGAACTTGCAAGAACCCTTAGACCTCCCTAATCCGGCCCTGTCACAAAATCTGTTCTTACCAGACGTCTACTAACTATAAACTACGTCCGTCTCAAAAATCAATTTAACTTTGTAGCTCAAAAAATGAAGGACTTTCATACAAACTGGCGAGAGCCCTTAGACCTCCCTAATCCGGCCCTGTCTCAAAATCGGTTCTAAGCAGACGTCTACTAACTTTAAACTACGTCCCTGCCAAAAATGAAGATTGTGGCACAAAAAATGAAAGACTTTCATACAAACTGGCGAGAGCCCTTAGACCTCCCTAATCCGGCCCTGTCACAAAATCGGTTCTAAGCAGACGTCTACTGCCTATTAACTACGTCTCTGCCAAAAATCAAGATTGTAGCACAAAAAATGAAGGACTTTCAAACAAACTTGCGAGGGCCCTTAGACCACCCTAATCCGGCCCTGTCGCAAAACTAATTTATAGCGGATGCCTACTGACTATAAACTACGTCTCTGCCAAACATCAAGATTATAGCACGAAAAATTAAGGACTTTCATACAAACTTGTGAGGGCCCTTAGACCACCCTAATCCGGCCCTGTCGCAAAATTAATTCATAGCAGACGCCCACTGACTATAAACTACGTATCTGCCAAAAATCTAGATTGTAGCACAAAAAATGAAGGAGTTTCATACAAACTTGCGAGGGCCCTTAGACCACCCTAATCCGGCCCTGTCGCAAAATCCGTTCTTAGCGGACGTCTACTAACCATAAACTACCTCCCTGCCAAAAATCATCTTTGTACGTCCAGCGGTTTTTGAGATTTCGTGATGAATCAGTGAGTGACCTTTCGCTTTTATAGATATAGATATTTCCGTAGTAGATGTACTTGTTGCTTCGATTGTTTATTGTTTTTTGCTAAGATTAATTAATTTCTTTCGCAAAAGATACGTGTTATTAAATAAAATGCTATGAACAGTATTTTGTACGATACAAAAGTTAAAGCATCTGGAGCTATTTCGACTTACAGCAGCGCCAAAAATTGTATCTTTATCTTTATTTCTACAGTAGGACTGGACATAATAATGTCCTTGCTTGTCCATGGCTGTTTTTTTATGGAACACCGTCCGGTTCCGGGTAAAGAACGGGAGTTGGTAAAGTGGCACCAATAATTAACGCACTTGTGAATAAGAAAGTCCCCAAAACGATGTACAAATAGCTGGCTAGCAGAACTTCACTAAAATATTCCGCTTGGCTACGCACGCTACAAAAATATTCTTCCACAAACTTCCAAGTGAAGTCAAGTTTAAAAGTATCCTACTCTAGGGCTGACAAGTATAACAAATAAAACTTTCTTAGATTTGGAATTTTGGAACGGCTTCCTCCGCGTCTTAAAAACATCGTATGTATGTCAATTGCCTGCCTCAACTCAGGTGACTAAACGAGTATATGGATGAATAATATAATAATGTGATGATAAATGCGAATAGAGAAAGAGAAGAAGACCAAAGAAAAGTCGAATGGATTGTGTGAGAAATTAATATAAAGGCGATTGATAGGGGAGAGTAAAAAACAGTGTTTCGCCAACCTCAAGTCATGGGACAAGGGCAGGAAGATGAAGTTCGGTAATATTATAGCTTTCAATACGTGTGAAAGTAGTTCTGAAATCCAAAGTTAACCTCTTTATAATACGAGTATTGCTGTCTCTGCATTCACAGCTCTCTCTCTTCAAGTGCCTCTCCAACTCGTGAAGGTTGGCGGTCAGCTCCGCATATCCGATTCGGTCTATGACAGCAGAACGTATTAAATCTCGACCATCATGATCTAGAAGAAAGTTACATTTTATCCCGGTAGTCCCTTTAGATAAGTTCCGGCATCAATGCAGGCGAAGACGCGGTCCAAAACTGTTCAACATGGTACATCTTTTCTAGAGTATTCCCATTTCCCATAGGGTTGTCCAAAAGTGTCTAGTTGCGCTAGTTAATTCTCTGATGACGGTAAGGTGCCATGTAATTGGAGAAAAGCCCTGTTAAGCATTTTCTCATTATTAAAGGGTGAATTGAGGCAGATAATTGGAGTACTCCTGAGGATTTTTGGAACGTATTAGGTACAGCCAGCATCAGAAGTAGCTGAACATTTCGGAATTTTAATTCTTTTATGTACAGGACTCTAGCTATTATTTTGTTTCAGAAGATTATTTGTTAAGATAGTCCATAAACTCCAATAACATTTAGTAACGAGTTATATCTAACAAGTTTTTATTAAAAAAACAGCTTCGAAACTGAGTAATGTTAGTATACTTCTGATGCTGACTGTACCTATTCACTAGAGGCATTTTCGCTGCAGTTAGGCGGTACCAATTTGTAGGACTAAAGCCATACTAAAGCCGATAAATGTTTTAGTGCTATGATAGGTATGACTGAAATGATATTAATAACTGATATTTTAAGAAAGGAAGTTTCTCATGAGATGACGCGAGTCAGAGAAGTATGGATGAAGAAGACATGCTGCGCCATAAGAGCAAGAGAATGGTGATGATAGGCATGACTGAAAGATAGGCAGCCAGTCTTACCAAAGCGTATCGTAATACAGTTTTATTGACTGTATTTCGTTACTTCGAAGTTCGAAATACCGAAGTACGGTATACAGAAAGTTCGTGAGTCCGAATTACGTTAGTCAGAATGTACGCTATGACGAAGTACGGTATTCAGAATGTACACTATCGCGAAGTACGGTACACCGAAAGTTTGCTACTACGAAGTACTGTATTCAGAATGTACACTATCGCGAAGTACGGTACACCGAAAGTTTGCTACTACGAAGTACTGTATTCAGAATGTACACTATCGCGAAGTACGGAACACCGAAAGTTTGATATGACCAATTACTCAATAATTATGAGGAATATTCATCATTAGAGAGTATTTCGAATTAGTCAAGTATTATAAATGATGATTATTGTGCTAATAGGTTTTACAAGTCACTCCATTTATAACTCAAGAACGGCTGGACGGATTTAGCTGAAAATTGGTAGGGAGGTAGCTAAGAACCAGGAGAAGGACATAGGATATTTTTTTTTTTTTTAGGTACGTAGGGTAGTAGGTAGGGCAGTAGGTTGGGTAGTAGGTAGGGTAGTAGGTAGGGTAGTAGGTTGGGTAGTAGGTAGGGTAGTAGGTAGGGTAGTAGGTTGGGTAGTAGGTAGGGTAGTACGTAGGGTAGTAGGTAGGGTAGTACGTAAGGTAGTAGGTAGGGTAGTAGATAGGTAGGTAGGAAAATCGCATTGCTACGCATGCGCGGGTTCAGCTAGTCTACTGAATAAAAAAAAAAAAAAGTTAATTTAGTTTTTTTTTACCCTAAGTTTTAAGTTTATTTTGAATAGATTAAAATGCTTTTACTTATTTAAATTACGATTTTTTTATTTCAGTAGCTATAGTCACTGTTTTAGGTCATTTATCCTCACATCGTGTACATTTCGAAATACTCTCTCAGAATCTCGATGAGGAATATTCTCATTTATTATTGAGTAATTGGTGGTTAAAGAGTATCTCCTGCCTCTCTGTTTAGCATTTGTGGACTACGAGAAAGTCTTCGATTCGATCGAGACTATCATCATTTATAATACTTGACTAATTCGAAATACTCTCTAATGATGAATATTCCTCATAATTATTGAGTAATTGGTCATATCAAACTTTCGGTGTTCCGTACTTCGCGATAGTGTACATTCTGAATACAGTACTTCGTAGTAGCAAACTTTCGGTGTACCGTACTTCGCGATAGTGTACATTCTGAATACAGTACTTCGTAGTAGCAAACTTTCGGTGTACCGTACTTCGCGATAGTGTACATTCTGAATACCGTACTTCGTCATAGCGTACATTCTGACTAACGTAATTCGGACTCACGAACTTTCTGTATACCGTACTTCGGTATTTCGAACTTCGAAGTAACGAAATACAGTCAGTTTTATTGTATAGTGACTGAGTATTACAAATACTCAGTGGAATGTTGAAGTCAGATGGTAATCGCTCCATGTTCTTGTGTGGTTAGTGTCTAACCTGGTGTCAGAGTTTTGATGCCGCTCATATGGGCCTCTGACTTGAACTTTACATGCTGCACGTATTTAATTGCTCTATGTAAAATACTGGTATTCTGCTGCATCCGCCTATAGTTTGTAGCCCGACCCCCCAGAAAAGGCCTGGCGGGTGATTATATCATCATCATCACAGCCTATAATGTTCCCACTGCAGGGACTCAGGCCTCCTCTCTAGGAGAGTGATGGGCTATAATCCACCACGCGAGCCCAGTGCGGGTTGGCAGATGTCACATGTCTTCGAATTTTTTGGTTTTAAGATATGCCGGTTTCCTCGTCATGTTTTCTTTCACCGTTTTGAGAGCTCTCATGATGATATGCATGACCGCAAACCAAAACCCAGTTGATAAGGCCCAGGATATAAATGTGTCTGACTGAGGCTCGGAAAATCCCATAGCAGGACAATGCTTGATAAAAAAGTGCGATATATGTGCAGTCGGAAACAGATTTGGTTTCGGTTTTTCGCTGAAATTATGAATAAGTACCAGATAAAGAATAATAAGCTCGTTATTTTTAATCGAATTTAGCTTGTTCATAATACCTACTAACTAGCTGATATCCGCGATCTTCGTTTGCGTCTATTATTATAATTAATATTAATGGGATTTTGTTCAAGGGGTTTGGTTTTTTTGCGTGGACCCCTAATAGTCCGGGTGCCACGGTACATTTTTTAATTTGATTACTATCAAGCTAGTTTTTCGTGAGTAGCTTCATTTAAAAACTCTCGATTGAGGTAGCTAGCAGAGGTAGCAAGGATAAAATATTTCTGAGCGTCTCATCAAAATGGAGCTACTCACGAAAAACTAGCTTGATAGTAATCAAATTAAAAAATGTACCGTGGTACCCGGACTATAAATATTTTTCATAAATAAACGAAACTTTAGTAAAACTTTATAACATCACCTATCTTCCAGTATAGTCTCGTCAAAATCAGTCAAGCCGTTTCGGAGATTAGTCAGAACAAACATACAGACAGGCCAAAATAAAATATTTTTAGAAATTCCGTGTAAATTTTCATATGTATTCAGTAAAACGTCGTTATTTTGATATAACAAACAGACTTCACTTTTATTTCTTTGTAAGATAATATACAATACTAGCACGTTAATAAAACAACTTTGTTTTACTAAATGTCATCTTCTACTAGATCATAATGCTTTATTATTCACACACAGATTCACAACAAAGAAAATCCTTTTAATAAATGTTGGAAACATAGTATTGTTAAGGATTAGAAGGAATCAATCCTCCGAAGGCGCGACCTCGCGACCCTCGGCGTTGAAAGTCTTAACCGGCTTTAGTAAATACTCATGTGGCTTGTGGCGGTTGTGGCTTAGTCCCCTGCTACCCGCAAATCATGTTAACTGAGGAGGTCTGATCCTCTTGGAAACTTAAATAAATTGGATTGTTTATTTTTTAGTTAGATGAAGTTCTGTCTGTGTAGTGTGGTTAGTGCCTATCCTGGTGGCAGAGTTTTTGTTTTTGGCTTAACAGGCCGTTAGAGAGAAGCAAGTGATATAATTACACAATAATTATGTAACATGAATTCGAAAAATGAGAGGTGTGTCTTAGGTTCGAACTTGATAGCTATAAGTAAATGAATGAATGGACAACTTGAAGACTAGAAGGGAATTTCAGAGAAAACTATTTGGCACCAACTACGTGTTACATTCGAAAAGTTCAAGCAACATAGGTAGTAGAAGTAGGTAGGAATGCTTGAGCAGAGCCTCCAGTGATGCTTACGTGCTATTATGACGGGCTAATAGTTAAGGTGAATCCTCCAACCAGCCCGCGAAATTCAAATTTTCTTTAGTTTTTTTGCAATTTGCAGGCCAGTGATAGGTTGTATGTTGATGAACATTTGATTCGCGGCTGTAAGACATATGTAGTTACAGAATTATAATCACCAAAATCATTAATACAACCCTCCGAGCTCATAAAGGTTCCGGAATGACTTTGACCTTGTAAAAAGTCATTTTTACACCTTTATGAGCTCGGAGGGTTGTATTAATGATTTTGGTGATTATAATTCTGTAACTACATACGTCTTACAGCCGCGAATCAAATGTTCATCAACATACAACCTATCACTTGCCTGCAAATTGCAAAAAACTTAAGAAAATTTGAATTTCGCGGGCTACCCTGGAACATCAACCTTAAGTGCAAGTACGTTACGTCTGGTTCGAAGTGGGAAGTTACCTCTTTCAACTTATCTGACTTGACTCTCCGACTTCTTACAGAAAAAAAAAAATGTTGTGTCGCTTTTCCAATTGTTGCTTCAATATAAAACCTCTTTTTATTAGTCCCTAAGCCAGCCCTACACGTGCCGCAGCTACCGTAAAGACTGGGTTCTAACATCAGTGCCTGTAATTTCCCAAGGGCCCTTAACTTTTCCTAGAATTTCATTAAGAACCAGACTCTTGCCCTACCCGTTAGAGCCGTATGAACGAAATATGGACGTACTAAATTACGTTTTATTACAACCCTCGTAAAACTAAGATTAAAAGAGATATTAACGATTAAATGGGAGATTTTATTTTGCATGAAGACTAGTAATTAATGTTTTTAATTTAGTTTCTACATTTTTACCTTTTGTTGGACTGTTGTAAGTTCTATAAACATGCTTAAAACATGCTTTGATGTTTTTTTTTCTGTTATAGGTGTGTTATCGGCTTATCGCATAACATGACGGTTCTATTGAACCGGTTTATTGTTTTTAATTCTCTACGATTTCGTCATATATTATTCTGTTTTATCATGTCCTAAATCTGTCCCAAAAAATCTGCTAAATTAGGTCGGCATTTCGGCATGTTGACACAATAGGCACGGCTCGCGTTTTACGAATTTATCGGGTAACTGCGAAGTAACCAGTCAGTGTATAACCATAGAAATTACGCATAGTTGACATGTCTTTATGTCCACGCTTGAAATAGGTTGCATTTTCTTCCGAATACTTCCGATCAATGACATGCCGAATTTTTTCGCCTACACGAATCCCCCCTGACCTCTTATAGATGAATGGATTTAAGACGGGAGGGTTTTCTTATTTCCCTTTAATTTCCAGCACAAACAAACATCGTTCCGTTTCAGAAGACTTCTCAATCGCCAGCGAGGTTTGTGGTACAAGAAATCGGAGAGAAATAAAAATATTTTTTGTTAGAAAAAAATACGTAAAACCAAATCAGTCTTTGCTAGTTATTTTGGACTTTTTTCTTCGTTTGACCTTTGCCTGCGCTTAGAAGCGGTTTTACTTAGATATTTTTCTCATTATCGGTTTTCTAGTTTATACACGACGCTTTGAATCATTGAGGTCAGACAGGCAGTCGCTCGATGTAAAATACTGGTATTCAGCTGCATCCAGTTAGACTGGAAGCATACCCCAACATAGTTTCGAAAATACTGGGCAGATGATGCTTTGAATCAATTGGCAACCGAAAAAAGGTGACTACGTAAACTGATATGGAAGGTATTTCATTTGAAAACTCTTGTTTTATGCCCCATCATTCTTCAGCTATCAAGAAAGCAATCGATCACCTCGCCAGGCAAGTTAAGGACACAGTAAACATTGGCGGCACGTGTGTTGTAAATAACATCGTATATTGTAACCTAATTTCCCCAGAGGTGGTCAGACCGCGGTTGCTATGCGTCACTTGTATTTGACATTTTGCTGCGAAGAAATTGATTGTTTGTGCTCAAGCCACGGTAATATACCTACAATTTGAGAAAATTACTCGGAGATAAAAATTAGTAAAGTTAATGAAGATAATGGAGCGACGATCTTCGCAGCGTGGCTGGTAGTCCTTCCTGCCAAGGATGCGGAATTTGCTCGAAAGAGTTACTGGAACGCAAATTGCTTCAGAAGCAACGGATGGATTTTAGTCAGTAAGAGTCTGAATCTCCCTCCTGCTCCGCCCAGAGAGCGGGTCTCCTATTTTTCAAAAAAATGTGGCTATACGGTGGTAGTAGCTAGATGAGAGTGGTTTGACATCGAGTTAAGTGACGTGCGATTGTGGAGGCTTATGTCCAGCAGTGGACGTCTGTGGGATGATGAATTAAGATCTTGAAGTGTAAAAATTGACCCGTAAGAACTCCCCAAATAGACAGGCTACAAAAATAAATTAAAAACTATTTGCTTGAACTCATGATGCAAACTTCCAAACATACGGTCATTGCACGATGCATAGTATGAGGTAAACCAATCGTATATGCAAAGAAGGCAGACACTTTACAAACACATTCGAAACTTGTCAAATAAGTTAAGATAAAAGAACTTGTACAGGGAAACAACAACTCCAATATGCAAAGTGAAGATTATTCATAGAATACCAAAGACCAGTATGGAAAATACTTGTTTTGTAAACGTGGTTTCAAAAGCGTGTCCAAGTAAATGCTCATACAATTTTGTGTCTGCCTCCGTATCGTAATTTGTTGATTTGTTCCGCTCTTCTAATTATAGCATTTGTGTCACTGTATTTAGGAGGCCTATGTCCAGCAGTGGACGTCTTTTGGCTGAAATGATGATGATGATTTAGCAAGCTGGATTCTTAATGAGGGTACTGGCAGATTTATGTTTTTAAGAATGAATGATTTTGGTTTTCTGGAAAACTGTTTGAACTGATAGAAGCCATTCTGTATATACACTTTCGGCTGACGATTTTTTCGCATTATAAACATTACATCACGCCTGTAATCAACAAGGGTTACGCAGAGGTGAACCTAGTAGTTCACCCACATTTAGCCAGTTATGATTTGAGTCCCATGTAATAGGGGGCGAGCCTATTGCCACCAACCGTTCACAAATCCAGACTACGTGGCTGCTAGTGAGAAATTCTGAAAAATCCCAATAGCACTTTGCCCGAACTGAGAATTGAACCCAGAAGTGCCCAGAACCTTATGTATAGCAGTCGCGCTTGCGACCGATCAGAGGCGGTAATTGAAATATTAATAAATATTTAAAACCGACCAGTTTATCCAGACGAATGTATTTTAATACCAACAAGGCTGTTTATCACAAGGTCAATGTCACTTTGCTAAATATTAAAAACAAAGCTCATGGTCGTATTTAGTTTGTGAGGATATTTTCGAACTGTGGGTGGATATTGAAATCTTAATCATCGTCATTTTCCTGCCCTTATCCCTTTCTATTTGGGGTCGGCGCAACACGTTTTCTTCTTCCGTTCTTCCCTGTTAGACGTCACGGTGGCATTTACTCCTTTCTCTTTCATATCATTCCTCACACAATCCATCCATCTTTTCTTTGGCCTTCCTCTGCCTCTCCATCCATCAACATTTATCGCTTAAGTTACTGCATTTCGTGGATAGGCTAAAAAAGTTTATTAAAGTGTGTGTTGGGGCTCACGCTCACTGACGAACGCTCTAGCTGACTTGGTAGTCTTTGAATTTCTTTTGACTTGACCTCGGTAGCATGCAAGGAAAACCTGTGCAGGTGGAAATTCAATGATGACTCTGCGCTTATGTGTAAATGTGATGTTGCTCCACAAACGAGACACATATCGTGTCCTGCTTGTACTGTTGCTTGCACATCACAGGAGCTACTGAAAGTGCCAAACTCGTCGCCAAATTTTGGGCCGACTCAATTTCATGAAGAAGACTCAAATACATTTAATTTTGTGCGGTTAGTTTTTAAAATCCGGAACCTAACCTAACCTCTGCATAGCAAACAGATTAGATAATCTAAAAATTCTACCTTCATACTTAATTATTTCTATTTTTAATTCCGTTATGCCCCGAGGTCATTGACTAATCTGTCTGAGAACTGAACTTTCGCATTTATTATATCACTTTAAGCTTATTTAGCAGACGGATATAATAACTTTAGAATTTTGAACTCGGAAGTTATAAACTCTTGACTTAAAGTCATCATCATCATTTCAGCCGAAAAACATCCAGTGCTGGACATTCGCCCCAAGTGTCGCCAGTTCACCACGCCACATTGACCAGTCCAGCGCATCTCGCATCTTCGCAACCTTCACCAGGTCATCGGTCAATTAGAAAACTTCAATTCCCAGTAATGATTTTTCAATCAGAAAGTTTACAATCCAAAAATCGTAGTAATTACTGTGTTAATGTTAATTATATTTAACATTCAGAAGTAGGTCACTCGTGTAGTTGTAAAGTAATTAAATTCATCTGAGTGAGGTTTTTATGATCTGTGCTTCAAATGTCAAATGTATATGATTCCGATTGGCTGCAGGCCCATTTGCTGTTAGAACGAAAAAAAAAAATATTCGAAGTTAATAACCTTTCCTCGTTGGACTAATAGTCGCAAGCGCGGCGGCTGTACAGTCGGCTACACATCAAGCTATACAATTCCAGTATAAGCTGGTCTCGCATTGTATAGGATTTCCGTACAATGCGTGATCAGCGTAAACTGGAAATGTATAGCTTGATGTGTAGCCGTCTGTACATAGAGTCCCGGTTTCTTTCCCGGGCCGGGCAAAGTGTTATTTGGTTTTTGCATCAGGAATTTCTCAGTAGCAGTCACAGAGTCTGGATTTGTGCCCGGTCGATGGCAAAAGTGAGTCCCTCCCTATTACATGACACTTAAATAATTTTAATGTAGCCTATAACACTCGCGCCATCAAGATGAGTTATGAGGGAACAAAGAAACGGACATACATACATACATACACGTCAAACACATAACCCTCCTTTTGGGCTTCGCCGCAGTCGGGTCAACAAGGCCTGCAGATAGTTGTTTCGGGTCTGGGTGTGTTTGTGTATGTGAGTTTAATGTTTGTAAACGCACGATACAAGAGAAATGCCTAGCGTTTTTTTTTTAAAAAAAGAAAAGAACTGGCTGACTGAACTGGAACTGGAAATGTGAATGTACTATTAGGTCCAACTCTGCCTAGCCCTTCGGGGATAATAGGCGTGATGTTATGTGTTATATTAATAACCTTCTGGTTCAATGTAGAATGCTGAGCATGGACCTTCTATTATAGTCACTTAGACATCACCATTTACCTGACGATTTTTTAATAACCGAAGTAATCAGCGGACCGTATAATGAGACCGAAAATGTTGTATTTCTTACTTCACTGTCAACTTAATGAGATCAAATTAAAACCACAGCCACCCAACTTCTCAGGTCACTTAACAAAGTAATTTTCCTCGGCTTAATTGAAAAATATATGCGGCGTACAGTCTTCTTTGAAAAATATACGCAATGTACTGTTTCTTTGAATAATATACGCAGCGTACTTTCTTAATTGCTAAATATACGCGGCGTACAGTCTTCTTTGAAAAAATATACGCAGCGTACTTTCAGCATTAAATGATTTATTATGTTTAAGGGCCACGACACACAAGTAAAACCACTTAGTAAGCCGTTACTAAGTGCGACTTAGCCAAGTTACCCATTTGCTGATTGATACCCGGCCGCCGCGCCCCGTGCGTTAATGTGGACGAGGCTTTATCGAGAGTATACTGCAGATTTTATGAGAGGGCCCGAAATTGTCATAATATAAAGCAACCTATATAATTTATTTCTTTATTGTGTGGTTAGCGCCTAACCTGGTGGAGTTTTATGCCCGCCGAAGGGTCGGGCTTAGCTTTAAAAGCCTTCGACAAATATCGCTCAGGGCCTGCAGTCTCTACACTAATAACGACGCTACGAATGTCGAAATGTCGTAAAATCGTAAACTTTCTTTAATAGATTTTCAGCTTTATTTCAACAGCATAAGATTGAAAATCTATTAAAGAAATTTGACATCGATACGACTTTGCGACAGATTTTTAACGATATTTAGTG
Organism: Diarsia dahlii; assembly: GCA_949775195.1. Classification (NCBI taxonomy): domain Eukaryota; kingdom Metazoa; phylum Arthropoda; class Insecta; order Lepidoptera; family Noctuidae; genus Diarsia; species Diarsia dahlii. The sequence goes on from OX459213.1 coordinate 15,842,365, forward strand.
TAGAGACTGCAGGCCCAGGCATGCTGGTTTCTTCACCGAAGCTGAATGAATCCGAAAAATTAGAGGAGCTTGTCTTAGGTTTGAACTCGAGACCTACGACTTGGCACTCCGACGGTCACACCATTCGTCTATCACTGTTTAAACTAACCTATTATTGATTAAGTCGGAAGGTTCTTTACTATGCCGATTATCATCAAAACTTGACAGATAATAATTATAATATGATAAGCCAATGGCCTTTATCTTAATTTATTTAAGGTCAACGTAGCATGATTGTCTTCATTCTCAGTATTCACGTGCTTTCAAACAATTATTTTGTGTACGGTTTTATTATACAATAATAATATGTCAGTTTAAACACAAGGCACAATTACGTCACAAATTAAAATTATATATTTTTTTACATATTTGGGACGAGAATCGAATACTGAATACCTACCCTCCTTCAATATGTCCCTCGTTTAACCCAACACACTGTATTTTTTTAATCCGGTCATTGGTTTGTTAGTGGTACGGGCATAAAACAAATCGCAAGCGCACCAGTGGTGACAGACACCACGCCTACTTACAAGTCTACCAACACCTATATCGCGCTTCTACAGACGTGATGTTTTCAGCTCTCAGCGAGGAGGACATTCAGTGATGACCCGGCACTGTACCCGATTTAGGTAAAGTGCCCCGTGTTAAGTTATAATATCCAACACTTTGTTATTTTAATAAAAACAGTGTATCGCACCCAGTGCTTTCATTGCACGAAGCCCATCTTCTGCCCACATAATGCTCGAGTCTAACGGAATAAATCCTGACAATCGGCATGTTTTTTTTTTATTAAACGGTTTTATTTAGCTCACCCCGTTTGTTTTATTCTTTCTTGGATCAAATTTAGTAATTCAAATTTCACCCTCTTCCTGTCAACCGATTAATCTGAAATTTTGTATACACTTTGGATTTTGGTGACGCGTCGCCACATTGACCGGTCCCGTGCGTCTCTCACCCAGCGGGTTCCTGCAACCTTGACCAGGTCATCGGTCCACCTAGTGGGAGGCCTTCCAACGCAACGTCTTCCGGTGACAATACAATTATGTTTATTCATTATCATTATAAATTCAAGATGGCCGCCGCTACAAAATGGCGGATAATTTATGTTTTATTAATCCCATCAATATGGGTATCAAATGAAAGGGCTCAACAAGCAGAATACAATATACTATAAAAAATTGAAATCCAAGATGGCGGCCGCTACAAAATGGCGGATAACGTAGGTTTTATCAATCCCATCAATATGGGTATCAAATGAAAGGGCTCAACAAGCAGAATACAATATACTATAAAAAATTGAAATACAAGATGGCGGCCGCTACAAAATGGCGGATAACTTAGGTTTTATCAATCCCATCAACATGGGTATCAAATGAAAGGTCTCAACAAGTAGAATACAATTTACTATGCAAAAATTAAACAGAATGCGAAATAAAAACTAAAAACTAGAAAATAAAAATAGGTAAAAAAACTTTTTAAGTTAAACGGTTTTATGTTAAACATACATTGCAATGTTAAAGATAAATGTACTAAAAACCAAAAAATAATAAAATAGATACAGTGGGGCACGGCAAATGTTTGTTTTGTAACATTACAAAACAAACATTTTAATCAACGATTGTAGACAATTGACGTGCCCCACGGTTTTATTTTAGTCTAGTCTATGCATATGTTTATAATTCCCACGACTGTATCTATTTTATTATTTTTTAGTTTTTAGTACATTTATCTTAAACATTGCAATGTATGTTTAACATAAAACCGTTTAACTTAAAAAGTTTTTAATTCTTATACCCATCCACATGAACCAAAACACATCCCAATCGACCAATCACTGGCCTATTTACATTCATCAATATGTGTAATACCTTATCATTACTTAATTGTCATTAAAATGAATGTATCAGTGTCGCATTACTCATGCGTGAGTACACTGTCGGCTGATTTATTACTGTACTCCGATAATTTTGCCTTAATTGAGGTCTTATTTAGCTGAGCCGGCCATGTGTAGCCCCTTCTTAGAGGTCTCTAGTGGACTTGATTGACAGTGAAGGCTCTTACTTATGTATTTGGAATAAAAATAGTCAAATTGAAAAAAATATGTTGTAGGTGTGCTTGGCTTGAACTGTCAATGTTGATATACCTACAGAAAGGAATAAATTAGTTTATTTAACAAATAAGTTCATACATACATAAACTTACGCCTTTTTTCCATGATGGTAGGCAGATGGTAGGCAGTACGCCACTTGTAAATATCCTAACATATTTTTTATTTAAGTTTGATTAATACGTCATCAAGGTAGGATAGCGTCTAAAATATCTTTGTGAAACATGTTGCCTCTCTTCTTTGCTAAATTTATTTAGAAATGCGTGATCGTGGACTAGGCAAAAGGAGTATGTAAGGTTCGTAGCCAGAGACGTTTTACGATTCAAAAGTGCCTGTAATGGCTTAATTGAAATAAAGAATTTGAGTTTGAGTTTGAGTTTGAGACGTTCTGTGGTTTCTGCCTGGGTCCATGGGAAAAAAGCGTGAGCTCGTATGTATGTAAAAATACGCACTATCATAAACTACACATTGCATCAGCATATAAATCACAGTAAGATTTTCATTATTTTGTACGTTTTTTACGAGTGTATTGTAATTTGATGATAAGCAACATCGACAGTGATATGAAGTACAAAATACTCGGTTAAATAATCTGCCATAATATTGAGATAGGTTTTGGAGTTACTGGTAAGTTTATTTTAATCGACTTGTTATTTTTTAAACTTTGCAAATGCAGTTAAACCTACTAAATATTTTAAATGCTGTTTGTGAGGATAGCTGAATTTTTGTTTCTCTTTCACACAAAAGCTCCTGACCTGATTTTGAGATGACATTTGACCCACAAATAGTTTATAAAACCCGGATTAACACATGGGATACTTTTTATCCCGATAGTACGATCCCGTAGGACATAACCGAGCAAAGCCGCGACCATTAGCTAGTACTTAAATATTTCTCCATTAATGAAATGTATGTAGCTCTACAAAAATACCGTCAAATCATTTAGCACTAATGACCGCACAACGACGTTGAAATAAGTAGCAGTGAGGAGTGACGACGTATGTAAATGTTTTCGCGCCATTTTATAGATTTTGCGCCATTTTTCCGGCTGTATTGTCGATAAGGCTAATGCGAACTGAACGGAACATTATGTTGGTTCGGTGATCGGTCGAACAAAGTACTTGGTTTACAGCCAGATAACTTGCATTTACTTTTAAGATTAAGTACAAGATACACTAGCGGACGGACCTGGCAGACGTCGTCCTGCCCGGACAGCAGCGCCACCTACCGGGTCCAATTGTAAATCTAAACCATTCTCGAATCCATCTGAACACACACACAAAATTTCATCACAATTGGTCCAGTCGTTTAGAAGGAGTTCAGTGACATACATACGTACAGTAATAGGTATATAAATATAAGCCAAACGCTTTATAAAACAAAATTGCAATCAATATTATCAGTGTACTAGAACAATTATAAATAAATAGTTCTTTGTGTATACCAAATGGTTTGTTCGACTTCACATTTGGCGGTTAGAAAGAAAAATCTACGAAATGAGCTTCTCCGCCAATCAAATAAATAGAATAATTTTATTTCGGACAACTAAAAGATCCATAAATTGTTAGTAACAGGTTTACACTTAAACACAATGTTAGTTTCTTACATAAAGACGAATTTATGAGAAGACCATTCATCAACTGGAGCAACGAAATACTAGGGTATAAGTTTTCTCCCGTCGGGGCTGCGGGTTGTTCGAAAGAGATACCGCGGCCTCAACACAAATGGCTAAGAAGGAACATGGGTGGTTTTTAGTCAGTAGAAGTCTGACACTCCCTACGCTCTGCCCAGAGCGGGAGGAGTCATTTGATGATTTCTCACCCTCCAAACAAAAAGGGTATAAGTTTTCTCACAAATCGCAGTAATACGGTGGAGGAAGTATCGGTCACCACAGCTTTCAGGGTGCTATTTGGACCACCTCTTATTCTGCTCAGGAGCAAAGCTGTTTTCTTCGTATTATGGCATAAAAACCATCGATATGGGTTAGCGCGAAAATTTCAAAGGCGCTGCAAAAACCACTGACTAACTACTTCACTGCAAATACTAGTAGGCTCTTGGCTCCTGAATCTTGAATACTCATCATCATCATTCTCATTCCATCGAGATTTAAGTACTAACGTACTAGAGAAGACACCGCAAATTCCTGCTTTGTCCCGTTCAACTGCGGCGATCGCGCCGCACCGTCGCCGAAGAAAACGCCGTGATTTACATGGTTTACTAAATTACATTTTATTATTATTTATATTTACATCATCATTTACATGTTTAGACGAATTGTTATTATTTTAGCGCTGCAGCGAACTAAAGATTCAAATTACGAAATAGGACAATAGGGGATCGGACTGGGTCAAAATAATATGATTCTGTTTAGTCCGTAACTTAGATAATCGAAAAATATTGAATACGTGTTTTTTGTTTTATCAAATCAATAAAAACTGACGAAGATAAAACGCGTCAAAGATCTTGGAGTGGGGCTTGAAACGTCACTTGTGTCGTCAAAATGTACTATCATATGACGTCACACGAGTTTTCGAAGCACTGTATCGTCTTCATTTTAAGTTTACGTGAAAAAAGAAAAAATACGTGTCCAATAATTTTTGGAAATCTATCTGACGGACTAATTAGTTTTTTTATGTCCGATCCCCTATTCAGTTATTTGACGTAGCTCCTCTAGTACGTTTATGTACGTTAGTACTTATATCTCGATGTTCTCATCTCAATTTATTTGGGGGCGGGAGTCGGGACAGCATGTCTTGTTCTTCCGTACTTCTCTGGTACTCATCATTTCATGACGCACCTCTTTTCTAGCCATAACATCCTATACAGTCTTATAAGGTCCCATTAAAATAAGTGGACAAATAACACAGCGTTTAGTAGGTCTAATCTGTGGTCTAACTAACCAAACATATCTAAACAAAAAAAAACAAAGAACTGTTTTTTTTTTTACTTTAATTAATAAATTGCCGCACAAACTCATAGAACAAACTCATCCTTTATGAGTAGGTACTTATATGCGTTTTTCTTATAATTTTTTACCATCGTCCTTATTTTGGTGGTCTGAATGATTTCTGAAAGGGGATAGAACCAATGTGGCATATCAACCTGTCCGCCATTTTGTTTTTTTTTCGAAATCGCGGCCCACGGTGAAAGTGGTATGTATGGATAGAGGACATATAGACGAACAAAAAATTTCCAGTAACATGGTACCCAAAGTGTCACGTTACCGAGATATTTGAAGTTAAAGATCGACAAACGAGTACAACGACATTCATTAAATATTTTTTTAAATAGCCTTTTTACGTGTTTGGGCGTTAAATTATATCCAAATAATAGTTCCCAGGTTGATTATTGTTATACGCACATTGAAATCGCTTTGCATCTCATTGAAACGCTATGTAATGTCAAAAAATTGTTTTCTCGTGCTCCTAGTAGTATGTAATGTACCTACTCTCTTTCAATAACCAGTAATAATAATAATCAACGCCTATAGTCTCCTATAGACACGTAAAAGGTCTAATTTTTATGTGGTCATTGTACTGATTTGTCCATCTTTACCTTCAAATATCTCGGTAACGTGACACTTTGGGTACCGTGTTGCTTGACATTTTTTGTTCGTCTTTAAGTCCTCTATCCATACATACCACTTTCATCGTGGGCCGCGATTTCGAAAAAAAATCCAAATGGCGCTGGGTCGATATGCCAGCTCCCATACAAAAAAGTTCAAACCCCTTTGTCCACCTATTTTAATGGGACCATAAATCGTTTCTTCGGTCTTCCTCTACTCTTATACCCATCCACATTTATACTCAAAAGCTCAGAATTTTGAATACTATCATAATAAAAATAAAAACGACCCATATTTCCAGCCCCAAAAAATAGCAGACCTCAACTATTCCGATGCTATACAATAAAATACTTTTTCACTTCTCTCGCTCTAAAATTCGTCTTTATGTTATGTCGTGCGTAGGCGACATAAAGTCGCGTTTTATGCTCTAGAGCATAAAGTAAAATCTTCGTCGAAGATCAAGGTAATCGGCACAGGTAATCGGCCCAACAGCCACAGGAACAACTTCATAAAATAACCTCTTTAATTTAATTCGTTTCGTTAGTATTCAAAGAACAAGGGATCACTGCTTTTCATTACGAATACAAGGAAAGTTGATGGAATAGGCTTCCCTCAATTACCTAAATCGCTTGATGGTATTGCCATCAAGCGATTTAGGTAATTGCTTGCTCTTAATTAGGTTGGTTGATGGCAATAGGCTTGCTCCTAATTACATCATTTGATGGGAATAGGCTTACTCCTAATTACATTGATTGATGGCAATAGGCTTGCTCTCAATTACCTAAATCAGTGGGTGGCAATAGGCTTGCTCCTAATTACATCGGTTGATGGCAATAGGCTTGCTCCTAATAAAATTGGTTGATGGCAATAGGATTTTCCTAATTACATCGGTTGATGGCAATAGGCTTATCCCTAATTACATCAGTTGATGTCAATAGGCTTGCTCCTAATTACATTGGTTGATGGCAATAGGCTGGCTCCTAATTACATTTGTTGATGTCAATAGGCTTGCTCCTAATTACATTGGTTGATGGCAATAGGCTTGCTCCTAATTACATTTGTTGATGGCAATAGGCTTGCTCAAAATGTTTTTATAACTGAGCAGTATGAGTAACGACATAAGTCAGGTGTTATGTCAAGTTTCCTACTGAAAAAAAAAGAAGCTAATTGGCGGGAACCATAATCATTTTTACAATATTTACAAGTGGCTGTTTCATTTCCTCGCAATCGAAGTGAAAAGTAGTGTACAACTCGTCCATAAAACCCATTTTGCTCTCTACTTTATATCCATCCTCGCTCGCAAGCTCGCATCGGATCGGATGGATAAACGTCTCGCGCAAAATGGTGCGTTTTATGCACTTGGTGTACAATCTACTATTACGCAACCTCTTTAGCCAGAAGGGTGCGTGGGCTCTCAAGTTTTAGGTCCTGTTATCAAAAATTAGTTGAGGGGCGGACGCACCCCCGGATCGATAGAACCTTGGCACAATATCCCCGAAGTCCTTGACAAAAATGTCTTACATAGAACATAATTATTTCGTATTTATTTTTATTACTCGTAACAAAATATCGGGTATAATAACATAAATCCCCGATGGGGTCAGGCAGAGCTGTATCTATTAGTACATCCTCATTTTTCGTCTACTAGTAGACCACCGAGGCAGACCACGGATCAATAGAATCTTGTCACAATATCCCCGAAGTCCTTGACAAAAATGTCGTACATAGAACATATTTCGTATTTATTTTTATTATCCGTTATTGCTCTAACGATATGCCAAATATCTTCCCTACAAAGTAATTTTTCCGATACTGTGTAAAAAGAAAGGGAGAAATATAGCCAAAGTTATGGTTTATTCATGCTGATTTGATAATAAAGTAAAACATAAAAATGTGGAACATATCAGAATACGCACGCATAAATTCTGAGATAAAGAGAAGTTTCTTTATGGGCCTGTCAACCTAATTTGGCCTTTATAAATTGGACTGAGCAATGATTTACATACAGACATAAACTCACGTAATTTTCTCATGGGGGTCGACAGAACGACAGAATCCACAGAACGTCACTTGCTACGATCCTTACATACTCCGTTTACATTCATACTCGCAATTAGGAGTACTACGCACCTGTCCTTTCTGAAGAACTTCACCAATAAGTTAATTTATGTCTTCCTAGGGCGTCCCCTCCCGGCGTTGCCACTCTAATCTTGTGAATACCTTTTGTTAGTCACATTACCAAACCATCTAGTATACTCTTTTCAATTTTTGTCGCTACAAATTCTTTTATTTTTATCTTCTAAAATTGTTTCTGTTTTCTTTTTTTATCTGTCTCAAGATTTAGAGTTTAGTAACCTTAGATCACAATAACTATAATAGTTACAACGTTAACCGTTTATGGTACCGTTAGTCGTTATGAATCATTAAGGTCGCCACTCTTTGGCTTTATGCGAACACTGGCGCAACAGTTTGTAACGAACATGTTGCGTAACACTACGCACGCTCTTGATACACGCGTGTGATAGTCATAAACTTGATGTTGACATTTTATTGATTTACTAGCTCCTGCCCGCGGCTTCGTGGGTGGTACCCCCTTAGAGGGTAAGTTTTCAAAAATTATTTCTTAGTGCTCCCCTACGTTATAAAAGGAACCAAAAAAAACAGTTTCTAACCCCTATAGTTAAGGCCCTGCGTTGATTTGTCAGTCAGTCGGCTTCTCCTTTTATATTATACTAGCTGATGCCCGCGGCTTCACCCGCGTGGATGTCGTTCAAATTATATACTAAAACCTTCCTCTTGAATCACTCTATCTATTAAAAAAAACCGCATCAAAATCCGTTGCGTAGTTTTAAAGATTTAAGCATACAGACAAACAAACAGACAAAAATAGCGACTTTGTTTTATACTATGTAAGGAAGGAAGATAGATTAGAAAACATCGAATGAAAATGAAAATGTCTTGAGGAAAGTTTTGACCATGAGAGAGACAAGAGTAGAGGAAGACAAGACCAAAGAAACGATGGATGGACTGTGTGAAGGATGACATGGATACTGGATAGAAAGGAGGTGACTGCTGAGATGACAAGTAATAGAGATTTCGAGAAGAGTGGTAGAAGAAGAATACATGCTTCGCCAACCTCAAATAAATTGGAATAAGGGCAGGAGAATGATAATATAGAATCGACGAATTGAATTCGACGACACGGTTGGCGCAGTGGCTCAAGCAATGGACTGCTGCGCTTCGTGTCGCGGGTTCGATCCCCGCACGGAACAAATATTTGTATGATCTACAGGATAGTTGTTTCGGGTCTGGGTATTTGTGTATGTGAGTTTAAATGTTTGTGAACGCACCCACGATACAGGAGAAATTCCTAGTGTGGGGCAACGTTTTTTTTTAATTAAAAAAAAAAAAAACGTGTGGCACTCGGAGACTGCCGCGGTAAATCTATTGCATAGCATTTTTTATCAACTTATGCAATAATAGGTATAAATAATTAGGTATTAATAGTGTAATTACACACCAAAATAATTATTTATTAAAAAAAATTGAACAAAAATAACGATATTAAGAGTTTGATCTTCGAATTTCGCGCGATGTACATTATATAAATCAAAACTAACCTTCATAGACTAACTAAGCTAGTAAGAAACTATGACAGAAAATTTAAAAGAAAAAGTATTGACAGCCTGATGTAAGTGTTTTACATTGAAAAATATGAAAATTATTTATTTTATTTTAGATATTTTAGAAAACGAATCGTTTTAGACCGATTCGCAGAATAGTAATGCAAAAACCAATAAAACTTATGATAGATGCGTACTAATAATAAAATGAAAGTTTATAGAGTACTCACTCCTCACTCATTTTCTTTCACTATTTTTTCGTGACTTGCTTCATTATTAAATGCACTTTGTTTATTCATATTTAAAACACTTTGTACACAAATTATGCGAGTAAGAATATTTTAGAAGGAGAAAGCAGAGAGACAAACAATTATTTAATTTGACAACCTCAGTTGACAACCTTGTTATTTTCCGTAACCATAGCAACCTGGTTGAATACTGAATCCTGAATATTTTCGTTAGGAAATCTCTGGATTCGCTCTCCACGCTCAACTCAAGGCCCGCGATAGAATCTATGCAATAGATTAAAAAATAAATAAAGAATGCATCATTTAAATGACAAAATTTCGATCGTGCCATTCCGAATAGGTAACTAATAAATTAGAATTATATTCACGGTCGGGTCAGAAAACCTGTATATAAGTAGTTTTTGGTTAATGCCTTGTGTGAGTCCACCACAGCTGACCAAGGCTTTTCTATTCTGGTAACTCAGTATTTTTTATTTCGATTGAAATATATGAATAGCAGAGCAGCGGTGGCCCAGTGGTGTCGGCCTCGACTTACGAACAGTAGGTCGTGGGTTCGAACCCAGGCAGGCGCATTACTTTGTGTAATTTATTTCATCACCGCTGCTCTCAAAACGGTGAAGGAAAACATCGTGAGGAAACCGGCATGTCTTAGAACCAAAAATTCGAAGACATGTGACATCTGCCAATCCGCACTGGGCCCGCGTGGTGGATTATAGCCCATCCCTCTCCTAGAGAGGAGGCCTGAGTCCCTGCTGTGGGAACATTATAGGCTGATGATGATGATATGAATAGCCTGTCTCATAATTTTCGATAAATTGAGAGTTGTTTAGGTTTTTAACGGACTTCCAAAAGGAAGAGGTTATCAATATTCGTCTAGTTGTTTTTTTGTGTGTATGTTCAGCTGGTTATTGTGCTCCATGATGTTCAGCGATATTTTCGCTAATTGTGAATCGATTTCGATAATTCTTTTTTTACATGGAAGGATATTATTTCATGGCCCCGTTTAAAACTGTTGAAGTTCTAATGCTGATTTTTGGAGATATACCATGAAACTCCTCAATAATATACAGCAAATCTGTTGTTGCTTGGATGTTTATTGTTTACACAATATCAAAGCATACCGTTGACCAGTGATAGTCTAGTGGTGTGACTGTCGGACTGCCAAGTCATAGGTCTCGACTTCTCGAGTTCGAACCCAAGACATGCACACACACCTCGGATTTTTCGGATTTATTTGCGTATAGTTGCTTCGGTGAAGGAAAACATAGAGGAAAAGCCAAGTCAGAGGTCCATGGACGAATAAAACCCAACCACACGATAAAGAATAACATACCATAACTAACCCCCTGTATGAGCGGGTGATGTGACACACATTTCGACGTACCTATCACAGGTATGTTAAGTTCCATTTTATTGGGGATACGCCTATTACCGTGATGTGTATCGTTAACAGTGTAAATATAATAAATATATTACAACTAAAGATGATATTGGTGGCAAAAAAAACTAAATCAAACAGAAGTCACACCGACTTCAGAAGCGAAAGTTTTTTTTGTGTATTTGTTAAGGTTTTATGAACAAGGCTTGTTATAAACAGCTATTGAAGAAGAGATTTGACCTATTTATCAATTTTATTGTTGTCCCAAGTCTCAAGGGCGGAGGGTCCTCTAACGTCCCGACAATGGTTTTAAATGAAGGCTCTTGAGTTAGCGAAAACAGCCGAACTCCATTGAATTGAAAGGTTCGAAGTTAAGATTTGTTGTTATTGTGTTATATTTACTTAGGTAGTCTATTTTGTGCTGGGAATGTTAGATTTCTTGAGCGTCGGCGCCGCCGCGCCGTTGAAAATTAAGTTCTAATTTCTAAATGCTGTCATTATTATGTGACTAAAAAAGTGATTGATATTAATGTTGATGGATGGAGAGAGAAAGGAAGACCAAAGACAAGACTGGTGGATCGTGTGAAGAATGATATGAAAGAGAGATATGAAAGAGAGAGATAAATGATGCGTGGCGTCTGACAGGGAAGAATGGAAGAAGGAAACGTTTGGCACCGATTCCAAATATAATGGGACAAGAGCAGAAAGATGATGATTATGTTTTTCAATAGAATAGGGATGGTTCCTGACTAAAAAAAATATGATTCTGTTTAGTCCGTCTGTTAGATTATCGAAAAATATTGGATATTGTGTGTCTTGTTTTATCAAATTAATAAAAAAATTAAGCATATACAACGTGTCAAAGATCATGAGGGGGGCTTGTGACGTCACTTTCTGGTAAAAATGTATCAAACTGTAACGTCACCACTGACGTCACACAACTTTTTGAAGCACAAAAATTAATGATCGCAATGACGGGAAAGACAGGTAACTTCAGACTTCGTTACTGGTATTTTTACACCCAAAATTCGCCACCAATGTTTTGGTTTAATTAAACCCATTCTACTTAAAATTAATTCTACAACAGATAACGGTCGACCCTAACACAACGATCCGAGATTCTCATGATGAAACAAGTGTTCATTATTTAAACGTCATTAAAAAATATGATTTGATTAAGTGGTGAGTGGTGAAACGGCCGGCGAAGGAGACCCACTTTTGATTGGATTCATTTATAAATCATGAGTTCATGACGCGACGTACGAACGCATGGCCGCGGCTAAACAAGTTATGTTATTGTTTGTTAGTATGGAAAGTAAGCCTAAATAGAACTAAATGCATGTAGTTGATTAGAGGTTAGATGTTATGTTATGTAATTTTATCCACAACTTTCTTCTATTTCTGTTTGCACTTCTAACTCTTACTGTTAGTCTGTGTCATTCAACAGCTGACCACGAGTCCACGACCACCAAACCTTTCGATCCAGGATCAATGTGGACCACTGGTCGTTAGTTCTCTCCAGCTTGTTCCGCCATCTCCTGCGAGGTCTATCTTCAAACCCAAGAAATATCCATAGTTTCATGAATACGATATCGGTAGAAAATAATTATAAACGTAACAAACAGAAACATTTTCAGTGTTATAAATGTTATTTATTATGGTTTGGATGTAAAGCTTTTAATTTCGTTAGCCGCCGAACGCTGACCGTTTCAGTTTCGGCCGCAATCCATTTGAAGCTGCGGCGGGAAACCAAAACCACATTTGAGATGAATTGCGTCGCGGTCTATCACATTTACTTTTACTTTTTACAGTTTTTGCTTTTTGGTTTAACTAATTCCTGTTAAATCTTCTCATTTTTGAAATTGTGTGTGTGAATTTACTAATTTAGACTGCCTTGTTGGTTCGGGGCTCCGTAATTCTGTTCCCAAGTCGGGCTAAGTGTTATTGGGATTTTCCGAGACTAATTTCTCAGCCAGCCACGGAGTCTAGCTTTGCGCTCGGTTAATGGCAATAGGGCTCGCCCCCTTTTACATTGGACTTAAACATAACTGGCGAAAAGTGGGTGTACCTACTATTAGGTGCGCCTCTGCCTAACCCTTCGAGAATTACAGGCGTCGTGTAATGTTATATTTTAATTTCTGACATTGTTTTGATCGTAATAACCAACCCATTAATAGGTCATTGACCTCATCATCAGTGTCAAGTTCCAACTAGTATCTATTGGTCGATGGTCACGTGTCGTTCTGATAAGCATTCAAAGTATATAATTATGTCGATAAAACATAATGGTTATTTGAATATTTAGGTAAAATGTATAAATATTTGATGTTTTTTTACCAATTTATTCAATCTTTTGACGTCATCCGTTGACAGCCCATTTTCAAGGATTTCGTGATTTATTATTCTGTTATTTGTTGAGCAGTAACGAAATATTTTCCATGTAAATAACTTCGTAGACCTGAAGCCTGAAATTGTGTAACAGGCAATCTAATTTACAAACATCGTCTGGTTCTGATCATAGGCGTCAAACTAACGAGCACTTTGTTGTCAACATATCTGACTTCAGCTGTCGACAGAGGTAACTGCTACTAACTGTCGACAAAAGCAACTGCTACCGTCAAGAAAAGCAACAGATACTGCCAACAAAAGCAACTGCTACTGTCGACAAAAGCAACTGCTACTATCGAAAAAAGCAACAGATACTGCCAACAAAAGCAACTGCTACTGTCCACAAAAGCAACTGGTACTGTCGACAAAAGCAACTGGTACTGCCAACAAAAGCAACCGCTTCTGTCGACAAAAGCAACTGCTACTGTCGACGAAAGCAAATGCTAGTGTTGACAAAAGCAACTGCTACTGTCGACAAAAGCAACTGTTACTGCCAACAAAAGCAACCGCTTCTGTCGACAAAAGCAACTGCTACTGTCGACGAAAGCAAATGCTAGTGTTGACAAAAGCAACTGCTACTGTCGACGAAAGCAACTGCTAGTGTCGACAAAAGCAACTGCTAGTGTTGACAAAAGGAGTTGTTCCGGTCTGATCCCCTAAACCGATCCACTGCCAATATTTTTCTTTTGTTTATTCCGTTCTGATCCCCTGTAATTTATCATTCCGTTCTGATCCCCTTTTTGACACAAGTACAAGTGAAGTACAGTCAACCGAAAAACAATTGTTAATGAAAAAATAATCAGTTTTTATTTCTATATCATAAAATTGTACGATCATCCCACAAACTACCAGGAGAACAGAAGTCGGAAGGAGGTATTGGAATCTTTAAATCAAATCTATATTATTTCTTTCTAATACCTACCATGCACTTTTTTTTTGGAGATAGGAAACCAGGATAGTAAAGTCCCATAAACTATTCCATTCCAATTTCCAATACCTCCTTCCTACTTCTGTTCTCCTGGTAGTTTGTGGGACTTTACTATAAATGCATAATATAGATTTGATTTGAAGATTAATTTCCAATACCTCCTTCCTACTTCTGTTCTCCTGGTAGTTTGTGGGACTTTACTTTAAAGGCATATTAAAGACTTGATTTGAAGATTCCAATTTCCAATACCTCCTTCCTACTTCTGTTCTCCTGGTAATTTGTGGGACTTTACTACCTATTCTTTTTTTTTAATCTAATAGAACCTGTACAAATTTTTGTTGCTGACTGTCCTAAAAATGTGTCAGGGTATCCGATTCTTTTACGGGGGATCAGACCGGAATAGAAAATAATTTATAATAAAACGGATCCCCTAGGGTATCAGTTTTAGGGGATCAGACCGGAATAACTCGACAAAAGCAACTGCTACAGTCAACAAAAAACAACAGCTACTGTCGACAAAAAGCAACTACTAATGTCGACAAAACCAACTGCTGCAGTATTCAATGAATCGACATGCCGATTACTAGTTTACTACCCACCATGTCGATAGTATTGTATGGTATTGTTGTAGCACAGCGCGAACGTTATTATAGTAAGCAGTTACAAACGAGCAATTATACTTTGCAGCAAACGCCGACCAAGTTGCCTTGTCGCTTTTGTCTCTGTTGCTCTTGCTCGTTGCTCGTCTGTACGAGGCCTTTTATCAGTCCCAATAAAGACGAATGTAAGATTTTTTTTCTTATAGTTGTTTCATTCATAGAATTTAGACATGTTAAGTGGATATTATTATAAGATTTTTCCTTGTAATTTGAATGTTTTTTCTTGGAAACAAACATGTTTTTATTTGTTTTATTGTGCAATACCGGGCGATAGGTATCAACAACCTGCTTTGGAAAATCTAAGGTCTACAATCATCAATTAATTCTTACTAAATGTACCTATGTGTTACAATGAATCACCGAAGAACGACAGAATATAAAAGTTCTCTTAGGGTTAGTAACGATGAGGTTAACTTTATCGATTCGACCCTTGACATTGGGTTTTTTGGACGTTTGCTAGAAATAGGAAATTCCTACTATGTACTATTTCTTACTAGTCTAATGAATGCGAAAGTTTGGGAGGATGTATATGGCTGTTTGTTACTCTTTCACGCAAAAACGACTTAACGGAATTGGATGAAATTTGGCACACAGATAGTTTATAACCTGGATACACACAAATGATATTTTTAATCCGATAGTACACATGGCTACACATCAAGCTATCATTTCCTGTATAAGTTGGTATCGCATAGGATTACCGTACAGTGCGAGATCAGCGTATACTGGAAATGTATACATAGCTTGATGTGTAGCCGTGTGTACGATCTCGTGGGGCAATAACCGAACTCCACACGACCGAAACCGCGGGCATCAGCTAGTTCTCAATAATTGTAACCCGATACTGGGACTGTGTCCGATAAAGTGGGGCAACAGGGGGCGTGCCTATCACGGCTATCACCACTTACTGAGTGACTTACGTACGGAGTTTTAGCGTCAGCAGGGAACTAGGGGTTCTTCATAAAATTTTATTTGGTAGCCGTTTTAGCCGCTGCAAATGTAGGCCTGTTAATTTACTTATACTAATAGCTGTGGAGCTCTTGAAGGAGCTGGTTTGTAATGGTACTAGTACTACACAAGCCGACACAACAAGCTAAAAGCATAAAATAAACTATGACGTCACAGTTAAACTTCATCATGATCATGTACAAGCCGACCTTACCTACTGCTGGGTAAGAGGCCTCTCTTTGCTTGTGCCTTCACGCAGTTAGGGTCTGTTCACACATACCGGTTCGGAGAGCATCGTCCGGCCTTATTTCATTCTAAACGAAAAAAATCGAAAAGTAGCGACATTTAGAAATAACTTATTACAATGACTCAAAACTCTGTTTTAAACGTGACAAAAATCTGCTCTTCTCTCCGAGCCGGTCTGTGTGGACGGCTCTTAAACTTACTCACACAAAAATATCAGAAAATTAAAAATATCGAAATGCAATAACTGAAACTATTACAAGACTAGCATAATTATATAAATCTGTGTAATCTCAAAGATCATACGCCCAGCAATAACATTAATTGCCGATCATGAGCAATCTCACGAATCCCACGAATCCCCGAATCTCACTAAATGAAGACACGCTCATCCAAAAACGTAACAGCAATGTTTATTTTAAACTGCGTTTATATTTCAATTTGGCCGTAAATTAAATTAGCTCGTTTGAAGAGTGCGCATTGGCCGCGAGTTTGGTCGTAAAAGAGTGAACGTGGTCGCGAATTGAATAACGTGGTTGCATACTTGGTCGTTAATTGATTGGTCGTAAAGTTGTAATTAGGTAGGTGAGCTGGATTACTGGTTATGTGGTTATTATTGATGGTTGAGATGTTGGTTAGTAGATGTACTCTGCGGTTTTCCGGACGTTTCTGACTCTGTTTCATGGACTTTTAAGGGTCGCTAGATGTCCTGCGCGTCCAATATAATAATGCCTTCAGGATGTTGTTGAGACTTCCTCGCTACTGCAGTGCGTCGGGGATGTTTGCGCAAGCTCGTACCGACGGATTTCACGCGATCATTCGTAAAAAAAGTGCCTCGCTACTCAGGAGAGTGAGAGACAGTCGCAACAGCATCCTGAGAACTGTAGCGGAGAGCTATAGCTGTCCAATCGTATTTTTTCTTGTGCAGAGGTCAATTGGTACTAACACAGCTAACACTAGATAATAAGTTAATTAATATGTTACTAACACTCTATGGATCTTTTTGTGTCCGAAATAAAAATAAATTATTATTATTATTTAGCGAGATGTTACATAGCCTGTACTCTTCTTATCTCGAATCAAGTGACTGGGTATTTTTTTTTTTAAACGTTGCCCCACACTAGGAATTTCTCCTGTATCGTGGGTGCGTTCACAAACATTTAAACTCACATACACAAATACCCAGACCCGAACCAACTATTTGTAGGCCATACAAATATTTGTTCCGTGCGGGGATCGAACCCGCGACACGCAGCGCAGCAGTCCAATCGCTTACCCACTGCGCCAACCGTGCCGTCAAAATAGTCCACTTAGTCGTAATACTAGGTGGATTATTTACTACCTGATTCGGTGCAAACGATCTAGTGATCGCAAGCACTATACTTGACTGCTGAGGTCCTGGGTACTATTCTCAGGTCGGGCAAAGTGTTGTTGCGATTTTCCATCTGTAATTCCTCAGTAGCAACCACGAAGTCGAGATTTGTGACCGGTTGATGGTAATATGCTGGCCCCATATAGAAGGAACTTAACATTAGTGGCAGAATGAAGATGTACTATTAGGTACCTCCGGGCTCTGCCATACCCTTAGGGAATTACAGGCGAAACTTTACATAATATCAAGCTAGAGCAACACATCACTTAAAGAAACGTATTTACCTACGTCAAAGGTATAAATATTTCAAAATACAATCATAATTAAGTAAATATTTATTCGTATGCCAACGTAGTTAGTCATTTCTGTCTGTTAGTGACGTATGTAAGTATAAATGTTGTAACTTGTAGGTAATTAACTTAATTGTGTTATTGTTTACCTGCTCGTTTTATAAATATTTTGTAACTACCTCAGACTCGCGGCTTTGCCTGCATGGTGTTGGGTAATTGTCTTAGTGTATTTTACTGTACTGCGGGTTGTTCGAAAGAGATACCGCGGCCTCAACACAAAGGGCTAAGAAGGAACATGGGTAGTTTTTATTTTTAGTCAGTACAAGTCTTTTGCCCAATTGGATGGAGAAAACCGCACAGAGGGATGAGTGGAAGGCTATGGGGGAGGCTTTTGCCCAGCAGTGGGACTGTGGGACAACATAGGCTAAAAAAAAAAAAAAAACAAGTCTGATACTCCCACCGCCCAGAGCGGGAGGACTCGGAGGAGTCATTTGATTTTTTGTTTTTTTTTTCTACGACAAGAAAATATTTTTTCTTACTTTATTTCACACACTCCAAAAAAAGGTTATCTTACTGCCGGGATGAAAAGTATACATTGTTCTTCCAGATTATAAACCAGGTCTCTGTGCCAATTTCGCGAAAATCCGTTTTGTTGTTTTTGCGTTGTACCAATAGGTACTATGTTTTCATTCTGATTATATTCGAACGCAATATAAATTGTTATTGAATAAATACGTTGAATTGAATTACTTGAAAGACTTATCATCCATCCATCCATTTTTACAAACTTTAGCATTTATATTGTATAGTAGTAAGATTACCATGATGAAATAATCGGAAAGAGAAAAAACATCCGCATTTCGTGTTTGTCGATATCTTGGTCAACGTCTGATTATGAAAAGTATTTCAACAGCATACGGAATCATTACATGAAACAGTGGCTTTAGATACTACAGACGTGTCTCTGGTATTTACAGAACAAAGAAAAGGCTGCTTACAATATTTATATATCCTTGCTTTATTTCAAGTAAATAAAGACGAAAAGACAAGATTAGACTAAGTTCTGATCAAGTATTTGACCTCTGACCTAGCCAGGTACTCTGATTCGTCATAATCTGCCTCGCTTTTTCTCAACTACGATGGGGCAAGCATCCAAATCTATTCAACTGCAGCTGCAAAATAACAGTATTTTACGAGAAGCTGCCCATTTGATCGTCACTCACAAGTACTCACAACCCAGTTATTAGGTAATACGTCACCCTTGGTACAGTGCGATCAAATTATCTTGGCAGGTCTGAACATAGGCTCTGCGAACTTTTACGCATGTAAACTTGTGAAGAAAACTGTTTTTGCCAGATAAACCAATACGACTGTATTTCGTTACTCCGAAGTTCGAAATACCGAAGTACGGTATACAGAAAGTTTGTGAGTCCGAATTACGTTAGTCAGAATGTACGCTATGACGAAGTACGGTATTCAGAATGTTCGTTACTCCGATGTACGTTACTCCGAAAGTTTGCTACTTCGAAGTACTGTACTCAGAATGTTCGTCACTCCGATGTACGTTACTTCGAAAGTTTGCTACTACGAAGTACTGTATTCAGAATGTACACTATCGCGAAGTACGGAACTCCGAAAGTTTGCTATGACCAATTACTCAATAATAATTGAGAATTACTGACTTGTAAAACCTATTTGCACAATAATCATCATTTATACTTGACTAATTCGAAATACTCTCTAATGAGGAATATTCTCAATTATTATTGAGTAATTGGTCATAGCAAACTTTCGGAGTTCCGTACTTCGCGATAATGTACATTCTGCATACAGTACTTCGTAGTAGCAAACTTTCGAAGTAACGTACATCGGAGTGACGAACATTCTGAGTACAGTACTTCGAAGTAGCAAACTTTCGGAGTAACGTACATCGGAGTAACGAACATTCTGAATACCGTACTTCGTCATAGCGTACATTCTGACTAACGTAATTCGGACTCACGAACTTTCTGTATACCGTAGGTACTTCGGTATTTCGAACTTCGGAGTAACGAAATACAGTCAAACCAATACCTATACGATCAGAAAATATCTAATTTAAACAGTGAGAAATACAAATAAAATAAATATCATAACACTTTTATACATTAGTTGTAACAAAATGACCTGCACGAAGTTCGGACCTGCCAAGATAATTTGATCGCACTGTACTCTGATTGTTTGGTAGAAATAACAAATGCCAATCAAATCAAACAGCGAGAGAAAAAACAGACTAGACTTTCACGGACCGGTCCCTATTCAAGACCTAGTACTCTACTTCCGTTCCGTGTGGTGTCGGACGTAAAGAATAGCACCATCCCATATCTTCCCGTGGGTGTCGTAAGAGGCGACTAAGGGACTTACCAGAGAATGGGCAGCAGCGTTCTCTGTGTCTTTGTAACAACCATACTGCGATCGCCAACCCGCCTGCCAAGCGTGGCGATTATGGCAAACCCCCGCCCAAAAAATGATGCCTGGGGGAGGCCTATGTCCAGCAGTGGACGTCTTTTGGCTGAAATGACTCTGATGACTCTACTTTTTATTACACTTACATAACACACTCTTTATGTCAAATCAACCTAATATTGCGACACAAATATACTTTTTCTTTATTATTTGACTTCCTTTTTTGATCTGGTGGTTCAGATCCTTCGATTCCCAGGTCAAATAAAGTGTTATTGAGCTTTCGCAGCCACGGAGTCTGAATTTGTGCCCAGTTAATGGCAATAGATAAGGCTGGCACAGGAGCGTGGCACTTGGCATCACAAAAGAGGGCCCTAAAACCAACAGTGGGTGAATTCAGGCTGTGGATGATGATCTCAATAGACTTTCCCTCTGTTAAACATGACTAGCGAAATGTGGGTCGACGAGTTAGGCCCGTAATCCACCAAAGCGGAGATGTGCCAAGCGGAGAGGAGATTGCCAAATTCGACCAATCACAGGAAGGGCAAAAGACCAGATGTAACTGTGATTGGTCGAATTTGGCAATCTCCTCTCCGCTTGGCACATCTCCGCTTTGGTGGATTACGGGCCTTACACCTATCAATAACACTGAAAACGGGATATTTACCAGGTTTACTTTTTGTTTCGACCTCCCGATATTTCGGCGCTGTTACAAGCACCATGAGTTCGAAACAAAACGTAAACATGCTAAATAATTATCCCGTATTCAGTATTATTGATAGAGTTACACCTGTTCTCTGCCTTACCCTTCTGGGATTACACGCTTGATCTTACGTTATGTAACGCAATAATCTTTATGTCACATCAACAACTTAGTATTGCGACATAAATAATGTTCTTTTTATTATTAGAAAAAACTTCATTAGTGCTGCAACGTACCGCTCCCGCCTTAGATAATGATCGGTGATTAATTATGCCTTTTTTATATACATTGCGATGTATATCTAGGAGATAAAACTGGTGTATCTAGAGAAAGTCGTAAGTCCTATGTGTGTGTGTCTGAGGTATTATTTTGGGTCTATAGAACTATGCTTTATACAACTCCTCGGTGTTAAAACACTGAAAATACTGTGAGATGCTATGGTGTCTTAAAGGAAGTTAGCATCTCATTTTTAAAATTGCTATTTTGACGGTTAAGGAACAGAACTATTGTTACAATCAATCAGGAGGTATAGAACTATGTTAAAAACAACTCCTTGATCCTGAAAAACCTTTAATATGATGAGATGCTGCGATGTCATATGTGAAGTTGGCATCTCATTTTTAAAATTGGATTTTTCAGGGCAAATGAATTGAACAATCGTTATAAACTATCAGGAACTATGGAACTATGCTGGATGCAAGCAGAACTCAAGTTATTTGTTGAGATGCCAATACTTGAGATGCTAAGTTCACAGTGACATTATTTTTGAAGTAGTTTTGAATCATGTTTTTGGTTATAATTGAATTGAAAGTAAGTAAGTACTAAAATTAGTTAAAATAATTGCAACGAATGATTGCAATTATTTTAACTAATTTTAGTGGTTTTTATTAGCTTGTTGGTTAGGTTTATGTTATGAATTAAAGGAAAGGTGCCTGTCTGTTACTTTTTCACTTGCTAAAATGTTAAAGGATTTCGTTGAAAAGTATTAACGGATCCTAAAAGAAGCCACGTCAACCAAGCATACTGTACCTACCGTACATCAATCAAAGTAAGTAACCCTACGCAAAACTTATTGCTGGGAAACGATTTTTTTATGTGGTGAAAAAAAACACGTTTTACACTCAAAACATTGTACTGAAATCTACTTAGAATATAAAAAGCAAAATTAAAAATTTTGAAAAAACCCACGACTGTTAAAAATTAATTGAAAAAAGGATAAAATAACAAAAAACACCCATCTTAAAAAAACCCAAGAATGTCCGTCGGGAGCTGAACATTGCAAAACTAGTTCATTTAATGGCAGCTCCCGACGGACATTCTTGGGTTTTTTTAAGGTGGGTGTTTTATGTTATTTTATCCTTTTTTCAATTAATTTTTAACAGTCGTGGGTTTTTTCAAAAAAAATAATTTAGCTTTTTATTTTAAACTTTTTACTTTTATTTAACTGAAAACTGAATCAAAATCGGACTTGTAGTTTTGGAGAAAAATGGCAACTTTGATTTGCACAAAAAATCTTTGCTGCAGCGCCCTCTGGTGAGTTGTCACCGTAACACCTATCTAAGAACATGCACCAATCAAATCCGAACCCATAACTGAAAACTGAATCTAAATCGGACTTGTAGTTTTGGAGAAAAATGGCAACTTTGATTTGCACAAAAAATGTTTGCTGCAGCGCCCCCTGGTGAGTTGTCACCGTAACACCTATCTAAGAACATGCACCAATCAAACCCGAACCCATAACTGAAAACTGCATCAAAATCGGACTTGTAGTTTTGGAGAAAAATGGCAACATGTATTTGCACAAACATCACAAACACACAAACAAACAAACAACCTCTCACCCCAAACGCATATACCGTCTCCGTTCCGTCGTGGGTAAAAAGTGATTGCCTTAAAACTTATCAATATCTCTGTAACTAGAAGGTTCCCAAGGTATGGTCCAGAACAAAAAACAAATCGCAATGATGGGTAGAACAAGTTCCTTTCGGCTTATTAAAGGGTACTGTTACATCCATTACAATTATATTATACTTACGGACTTTTAAATCCCAGTACGTTCCCAAAGAATAATTTCACCTCTAGCGCTGCAGCGGTCTGAAGCTAAATCAACGTATTTCCAGTCCGGACTCCGGTAGTAATCGTATAGATTAAGACGGCTATTTACATCTAGAAATCTTGTCTTATCTTCGGCCGTGTCATATTTTGGAGAAACTATGAAATCATACTCGGTCGATAACAAATTCTGATATAATATACCTTATATACCTAAAATTGTCATATGTTTTGTTTGTTATATCATGAAGTTAGAGAAGGCTATTGGCATAGTATAATATTGGCGCTAAATTATAACATGACATACAAGTGCAGACGCCAGTTA
Source organism: Diarsia dahlii (assembly GCA_949775195.1). Lineage (NCBI taxonomy): Eukaryota > Metazoa > Arthropoda > Insecta > Lepidoptera > Noctuidae > Diarsia > Diarsia dahlii. The sequence goes on from OX459213.1 coordinate 15,865,675, forward strand.
AGGTGGAAGCGCCAGGGTAGTAATTTTGTTCGACATACACTGACCTGCAAATTAAAAAATCAAAAAATTATATTTTTAAATAACATAAGTAAGGGTCGTGTCGTGGTGTTCTGTAGTTTCTACCTACCCCATGGGAAAATTCATGAGTTTATTTTGGTTTGAAAGAAGGAATTCACTTCTAAGACATGACAGGCACGGCTTCGTTTTATGACTTTGTCAGGCTTGTAAATAAATAAATAAACATAAGTATAAAACTTGTTCCTTACACCATTCAAGGTATCGACTGTACAAAACAAGGCTCTACGTTCATAATACTTAGTACGTTTTTTGTTTGTTTCAGGAGGTTCCGATAGCAATAAGGGCAAAAGCAAAAAGTGGCGGAAAATCCTCCAGTTTCCACACATATCACAATGTTTAGATATAAAAACAAAAATAGGTAAGTCTTTACACATTATTAATTTGTCTTTACGTCATGTTTCGTACTATAGGTATAAAATGAGGAAAGATTGGTGCCCATGTGTAACAGGCAATGCCTAATTGCATTACGCGTATAAGCCTCTGCATAGCTTTTTTATGATGCAGGAATTAAATGATTGATACCTTTCATCACAAGTAATATGGGCCAAAGGCAGGAAGATGATGATGACGACAAAAGAAGCAATAATATCATTATTTAGTGTCAGCCTCACCATGGCCTCACCCCTCGATTATCCGAATATAGTTTGAAACACAACCTATATAAGCACACGCACCAATTTTACCACGCTTGATGCAGTGCGTAAAAAACTTAGAGGAGATTTTTTTTTAAATTAAGCTGGCTATACACCACAACTTTAACCTACGTTTTGCGACCAAATAAGCAAGTACTCGTAGTCACAGACAACTCATGAACGTTTCAGCAAAATCGTTGGCCGTCCACTAAGCGCCCCGCGAGCGCTTTCCCAGAACCATTCAAACGAATCAAAAGCTCAAATCCTAGAGCTCCAATCCCAATGAACTATTGTGGTGACCCCTTTCAACTAGCACCAGTTGCGTAGGCTGATAAGCAGCTTAAGCATTTGTACTGGAGTTAGGAACTCCTATCTCAGAGGCCTCGCGGGGAAACCCTTTGTGTGGTGCACAATTAGGGTGCTTTTCAGTTCAACGACTGTTGTGAGGCGATTATCGTCGCTTTGTATCATGGAGGTGGAAGAAATGGAGCTACATATTCGCTTGCGAGGATTTAAACTACTACTGGATACTTTTCTGTGGCAGACGTCATTCAATCAAAAATGATGAAGATTACTTCTGTTTGGACATAAAGCTGGGTCTTAGCCAATCTGGGATCCAGGCCTTTTTATGAGAAGGAATGTGCTGCGATCATGCTTGCCCAGTGTGGGTCTCCCATGCGCAATTTTTGTTTCTAGGACGTGCCCGTTTCGCATGGTGGATTATGGCCCACTCATTGATCAGACAGAGATGAGAACTGTGGGAACTGTACAGGCTGATGAACTTATGCCTTGTGACTACAGATATCTTGCTGAAATCTGTTTAATCAGAATCCACAACCGCAGTTTTCTTTGTTATGATGAGCTGTGTAACTTGTCCCATGTTTTTCTTTTGTCCCGTTGGTAAGTCAACAAGATCATAAATATCTGTTATGGTAGTCAGGCAAACACTTCAGTTTTATAGAGCCTACTGTCATTTATAGCTCTGCCTAAAGACGTTGTAACTCCGACGAGAAAATTATTCGCAAGAAATGTTTGATTCGATTCCGAAGATTGATTGGTTTCCGATATTGGATTGTTTTTTATGAGGAGCATGGAAAGCCTGGGCTTTTATTTATTGAAATTTTGATGATTTCGTACTGGAATTTGACTGACTGGTGATTTTGGTGCTTGCTGAAAAAAAAAACTATTTTCGATGTCTGTTTAAAATCTTTGTAGTATGTCCCGATGCCATAGCCCATAACCATGTAGGTACCGATGATATATTAATTATATTTGATACTATATTTGAGATAGATCTCTGACTTCTGCTAATGAGGATAATATGGCAGTATGCTAGAAGATTAAGACATGCAGGAAGTGCAGTAGAATGATGATGATTTCGATGGGGACTAATTCAATAATAAGTCTGACAACCAGTCTTACCAAGCGGTATCGTATTACCTAGTAGGTACTAACTGAATTGTGGAGGTCAGAGGTAAGAGGTCAGATAGGCAGTTGCTCCATTGAACATACTGGTATTCAGCTGCACCCGGTTAGACTGGAAAACGACCCAACATAGTTGGGAAAGGCTAGGCACTAGGCAGATGGTGATGATGGTGACTCAAGTCAATATTGTCTCTAAGAACTGTACTGTATCAAATATGTTCTGCGAAGAAGGTTCTGATCAAGCTTATAGATCCTTTGCAAGGCAGAATAAAGAAATACCCACGCAACAAGGAAATTTAAAACTACAGTTAGTTCTTATGCACTCAATAGGTATGCACATGGGGTTCCCCATCCACTCTAATATATATTTTATTATCCCTTGGTTACCTACGGGAAAAAGTACACGTTATTTTTAGATGGCTACCACAAATCTATATTTAATGATTTACATGGTCGTTCAACAATGTTTCGTAGATAGGAAGTATTACGTCAGTACATAATGTAATGTAATGTGCGTACTTCGAATTAGTTTTAATGAGTATCATAATATGGAAGTCTGCTTATACATAAATCTTTGCTTCCAATTGATATGTGCGTTTTTCATCATCTGCCTAGCCTTTTCCCAACTATGTTGTGGTCGGATTTCAGTCTAACCTGATGCAGCTAAATACCAGTATTTTACACGGAGCGACTGCCTATCTGACCTCCACAACATAAACTCCTTTGCAAAAAAAACGGGCACCTTAGGAAAGGGGTTTGAACTTTTTTGTATGGGAGCTGGCATATCGACCCACCGCCATTTTGTTTTTTTTTCGAAATCGCGGCCCACGATGAAAGTGGTATGTATGGATAGAGGACATATAGACCAACAAAAAATGTCAAGCAACACGGTACCCAAAGTGTCACGTTACCGAGATATTTAAAGGTAAAGATGGACAAATCAGTACAATGACCACATAAAAATTAGACCTTTTACGTGTCTATAGGCGTTGATTATTATTATTACTGGTTATTGAAAGACAGTAGGTACATTACATACTACTAGGAGCACGAGAAAACTATTTTTTGACATTACATAGCGTTTCAATAAGATGCGAAGCGATTTCAATGTGCGTATAACAATAATCAACCTGGGAACTATTATTTGGATATAATTTAACGCCCAAACACGTAAAAAGGCTATTTAAAAAAATATTTAATGAATGTCGTTGTACTCGTTTGTCGATCTTTAACTTCAAATATCTCGGTAACGTGACACTTTGGGTGCCGTGTTACTGGACATTTTTTGTTCGTTTAGATGTCCTCTATCCATACATACCACTTTCACCGTGGGCCGCGATTTCGAAAAAAAATCAAAATGGCGGACAGGTTGATATGCCACATTGGTTCTATCCCCTTTACGTTCTAAGGTCGATTTGAGTTAATTCAATGAAATTTAATTGTTTGACGTAGTCTGTATACTTATAATCGTGTAAATTAATACGCGTGAAGTGAATGTGGCAATTTAAAAAAAAATCTATGAATTCTTTAAAACCGATGTACACGGCCAAACAATAAGAAGTGGTCGGCAATAAAGACAAGAAGATTTTTTTACTTTGTTTAATTAAATAAAGTTACAAATGTAATAACCTAATAACGAGTGTGACCTCCTCTTGCCAAAATCACAGCTTGAATCCTTCTGGGCATGCTTTCCACGATGTTTTTAATGACGTTTTGAGGAATACGTTCCCACTCTTCTGCAATGACTCTTTTTAGCTCCCTGATGTTTTGTGGAGCATGTTGCACTGATCTTACCCGTCTCTTTAGAACATCCCAGACATGCTCAATTGGATTGAGGTCAGGACTTCGAGCTGGCCAATCTAAACGACGGATCCCAACTTCTTGCATGTACGCTTCCACGTCGCCAGAACGGTGCGGGCGAGCATTGTCGTCCATAAAAATGGAATCTTCCCCAAGTGCAGTCAATGCGGGTTGTGCATATGGAATTAGGACTTCCATTATGTACCGGTGTGCATTTAATTTTCCATTTTCTATGAGAACTAACTCCGTACGCCCCGTCGAATTAATTGCTGCCCAAAACATAACGGAACCTCCGCCATAAGGAGTGATTTCTTCGAAACACACTTCCGCATAGCGTTCCCGTGGTCTTCGTAGCACTCGCCGGCGTCGGTCCTCTCCACACAAAGAGATTCTAGCTTCATCAGAAAACAATACTTTATTCCAGTCCTCCAGAGTCCATGAAGCACAGTTTCGAGCAAACTGAAGTCGAGCAACACGGTGCTCACGGAGTAATTTAGGTCCCCGAGCCGGGCGGTAACTCCTGATATTGGCAGCCAAAAGCCTCCTCCTGACGGTCCACAAGCTAACTTCTACTCCTCTTACTTCTTCAAGGCTCTTCTTCAGGTCCACACTTGACGCCTTACGATTCCGCAAGGCCTGACTCACCAAAAAGCGGTCATCTCTTGGTTCTGTGCGTCGTTTTCTTCCCGAACCGGGTCTTCTTTTGACCGAACCGGTCTCTTGATACCGTTGCCAAGTCCTCTGGACAGTTGAACGACTCACATTTAGCCGCTGAGACACGTAAGTTTGCGAACAACCTTCTTCAAGTAGGGCTATAATTTTACCGGTCCTTATCGCTTTATCACTCATGTCAAAAAGTGGTATTTAATGTAAAAAGAAAGATAAAATTGTTTAATTTGCAGAAAATATCCAAAAAGTTTTAAAATTTTAGTAATCAGTAATAAAATCGTTTCAGCAATTCGCGCCATTAGTAAAGCAATTTTACAATAATCTACAATAATCATTATTTTCCTTTTGTTAATTTCAAAATTTAAATTTGGAACGTACCTACAGAATCATGCCAGGATTCTTCAAATAACATGCCAATACACCGTCAAATTAATAAAACCTCTTACTTGTCCTTCTTCATTGAAGTAGAGAAAAAAATATGAAGTGCCCGTTTTTTTTGCAAAAGAGTGTAGTTAGTACTGATCCGATTCCGAAAATTCTTTCACATATTGGAAGTTACATTATCTCCGAGTGTGACAGGCTACATTTAAAACGTCCCCTTGGGTCAATTTCCGGACAAAACGGGAGCGAAACCGCCAGCAAAAGTTAGTGTTTATGTAAGTTGATTTGTTGTATCGAGTGTAAACCCTCAAACCGCTGAAGGAAAACATTGTGCGGAAACCGGCATGTCTTAGAATCAAAATATTCGAAAACATGTGGCATCTACCAACCCGCACTGGACCCGCGTGGTGGATTATAGTCCATCCCTCTTCTAGAGAGGAGGCCTGAGTCCCTGCAGTGGGAACATTATAGGCTGATGATGTGATCGAGTGTAAAATTCAAATTCAAATGAAGTTGAAGTGAAAATGTATGAAGTTGTAACTGAAATTCAATCTTGATCTATGGGTGTTAAAAGTTCTTTTAAAAAAAGCACATAATTATTTATTAACTTAGTTCCGAAACTAATAGCAAACGCAGAATACATCATCACACATTAAATACCACTCTGTTAAGATAGACAAGGGTAAGACGTAATTCAAGAGGGCAGAGGAGACCAGCATTTATCAATTTTGAGCTAAATTCGATTATAGCAAAGCGTGACTTTGGCCCTGATTCCACTTACAGATTTGGCTATCCCTTGTTTAGTAATGAGGTCTTTAATCTGTGGTTAAAATACTGTTCCTTCTTAGTAATATTAAGGATCTGGGCTAGCTATTTGGGCGAATTGCACCTGAAAACTGAACGCGAACTCCGCACATCTAAACCTCAAGTAAGAACTGTTAATGTAAATATATTTTATAGAAATAATGAATCTGACAGCTCTTGAACGCAGTCTACCTGTGAAAAGACATACTGTGGGTCGTCTCGATGTGATATTGTCTTGCCACTCTTTAGTAGAGGTTATAAAACTTAAGGAATACCAAATAAACGATGAATGAACTGTGTGATAGCTTTTTTTTTTTTTTTGTGGGTGGAAAATCATCGAATGACCCCCCCCGCTCTTGGGCAGAGCGAAGAGGAGTGTCAGACTTCTACTGACTAAAAACCGAACCCATATTCCTTCTTTGCCCTTGCGCCGAGGCCACGTAATCTAGTACAAAAATCCGCGGCCCCGACGGGCGTCGGCCCTTGCGGGCCCCTCCTTGCTGACATCTCTTTGAGGCGCGCGTGGAACACGAACGCGCCGCCGACACGGTCTGTTGCCGTCATGACGACGGCCGGACGGCGAGCTAGCCCATTACTCACCGTCCACAGGCCCGCGTCTACGGTGGCCGGAAGCCATAACTGTGTGATAGCTGACATGGCCAAAAGAGAGGATTAGACTCTTGAGATGATGAATAATGTAATATGGAACAAGAAGATTAGAAGACAGACATCCTGAAATAAACTGGGATATGGACAGGGTTAGGCACTAACTTCAATGAAGTTCGAGATGATTTCAATACCAATTATGTTTTCCAGACCGCTATAAATTCGATTTGGTCTCCGATTGGATTTTAACTTCGTTCACGAAACGAAGACGAAGTATCAATTTGAGTTGGCTGCAATTAAAATGTAATCAAGTCTGGTTGGGATTTCGTACCGTATTTCATTTCGCCATATATTGCACTCGAAATTTTCCTTTTATCGATTGTTCTGTTCGTTAAGTTTCAACTTTAGAGAGGAAAGGCTGTTCAATGAATGAGGAAGTTTTGCTTTTTGGAACTGAATAATGAGTTCATTAGTAGCATGTATGAGGACCTGGGATTGTTGCTCGGTTGATGGCAATAGGCTCGCCCCCTATTACATGGGACTTAAACATAACTGACGAACTGTGAATGTACTAATATATAGGTATACCTCTGCCTAACTCCGGGTATTACAGGCGTGTGTCATGATTTGAATCCATTAGTTTTTCTCTCTGGTTTAAGAAAGTTAGAATAAATCATTGCGATCTCACCGTAAAACCTTCCCTACTAATCTTCAAAATATATAAGACATGGTTTTGGTCATTGCAAAACCAAAATCTTCTTTATATTTCCCAGAATTTCTGTAATCAAGTCTTAACATAACATTTATTTATTGTCAAGCATTTTTGGCTCATAACTTACAGATAACTTGTGTTAGTAAAAATAACCTTAAAAAACCATAAGTATTAGTAACACTTAGTTTAGGCACTATGTTACTGTGCGTTCATGCGGCTCTTGTCCGTGGAAACGAGGGAACGCCACTCCCTGGGGTCAAAAGTCCTCTTCTAAGATAAGGCGCGGATAACTCGTTAGACCGTATAGGATTATAAAATTACAGCCATTCATAAAAGAGTACCATAACTGCTCTTATTTAAATAATTTCCCTGAAAAGGTCCATCAGCATCTATCGAACCCGAATAAAAAAGAAGGCCCAACTCCGTTTAGCAATCTGGCACCGGTAAAGCCTCGTTCAGTCCTTTGACGTGTAATGCTATTGGAAGATCAATGGATATTATACATTGTCAAAAGGAGGTCCGGTATACGTTATCATAAATTATGTAGATCGGGGAACTCGTACATTAATGGATTTTTATGCTTTGGGCACGATTTTGGGGGTATACTCGTATTATGTTGATAGCGAAGATTTTTGGCGTCTTATATGTTTATTTTTAGGTTACGAAATGATTTCCGTATCAAAATCAATATTTCTTATTCACAAAAGCCTTTTATGTCATAGAATTACAGGCTAATGTAGGAAAACAACTTGTTCCCTGCGTAGAAGAGGATCCACGGCCTTCGCCGGTCTATCCAGGATGATCTTGCAGAAAAACTTAGAGGTAATAACATTTCTTTTTGTGGGTGCGATATCATCAAATACCCGTCCCGCTCTGGTCGGCACGGAATCCCGTGTCAGACTTCCCGTCGGGGCTGTGGATTATCGAAAGGATAACGCGGCTCCGACACAAGGGCGAAGAAGGAACATGGGTTTGGTTTTTAGTCAGTAGAAGTCTGACACTCCCCTTCGCTTTGCCCAAGAGCGGGGGGGTTATTCGATGATTTTCCAGCCGGCAAAAAAAAAAAAGGGAGTGTCAGACTTCTACGGGCTAAATGTTCCTTCTTAGCCCTTTGTGTTCCGTAGCCACGGTATCTCTTTCGAACAGTTCCGCAACCCCGGGTTATGTACTTCTGTGCTGGGTGTGAATTAATATGAAACGACCCATGAAGACACTTTACAGCTGCTAACAACTTTTCCGAGCGTGAACTGAACTCCTTACTAGATCACGTCACATATATGCTACGTGGAAGTTATATAATAAAATCTACAGTTCTACACCATACAACATCTATACATAGTACAAATATACTTGCAAACAAATAAATTGAATTGAAGTGTATGTTTGTTACCTATATCAAAATAGCAGGTTTTTACTGAATGCATATTATGAAAATATGTAGGTACGGCATTTATAACAAAAACACATTTTTATTATATTTTTGTCTGTCTGTTTATTAAAGTTTATTTTGGTTCTCTTTGTTTATCTCCGAAGCTGATAGACTGATTTTGACGGGACTTCTACTGGCATATAGCTGATGTTATAAGGAGTAACATAGGCTCTTATTATGGATAAAGGATTAGGGTCCCATGCAAAAAAAATAGAAAACCTTGAATTTGTTAACAAAATTCTAATATGTTTATAATAATTTCACAAGCGGTCGAAAGTCGCGGTACACAGTTAGTACTCGTAGATGATATAAAATTGAGGATCAGATGTTTCAGGTTTAAAGGACCAATAAAAATAAGCCGCGTTGGTCGGTTTTCGTAATTGAATAAATAGATTGTCTCCTGTCTTGAGACAGAGGGACAAAGGCAGGATTACTTACCAGAGCGGCCGGTATCATTGGGGTTTTCCATCAGTAATTTATCGGTACCAGTAGTGTGGACGGGATTCGTGCCCGGTTGATGGCAATAGGGGGCGAGCTTTTATGTGCAGTTGAATGCCAAATATTAAAAAAAAAAAACAAACTAACCTAAATTTTGACTGTTTTTTTTTTCTTGGAGAAAAATGATAAAGAAATTATACAATATGTATTCAACATTTACTTCAGAATAAAAGTTCTATCTACTGATTTAACTTTCATATAAATTCATGATGAAATGTCTTAGCAGTACACGTTTTAAATTGTGATTTAGAGTCATGTTTAATCATTCTAAATCGCGTTTCTATCTTTACGATTTACTTGAGAGTATGTTCAATTTTATGGAATGATTTTTATTTATTAAAAAACTCATATTTAGTTCGATTTTCAAAGGTTCAAAAATCTTAAAAAGTACTGCAACCCCGCCTTATAGAACATGAGGTCCTCGATTCCATTCCGGGGTCGGGCAACGTGTTATAGAGTTTTTCCATCAGGGATTTCAAACGCAGTCACGGAGTCTGCATTTGTGCCCGGTTGATGGCAATAGGCTCGCCCTCTATTATATGGGACTTAAAAATAACTGACGAAATTGGGGTGTACTCTTAGAGTACTCTTCTGCCTAACCCTTGAGGGATTACAAGCGTGACGTTATGTAATGTACGTAACGCATTATAAATGTAACGAGTTGGATACAAAAAGTTTTGTCTAAAATCGCCGAAAGGCCTGAACCAATATCTTATCCAAGAATCTCTAAGTCAAGCTGTAAATAAATAAAAAAACTTGCTTATTGCTCAGTTAGCATTCTTAGCTTGCTTCCAATTCAATCTGAAATTGGAGTTGTGCCCAGTAAATGACGATAAAGGGTGATGCCAATTGTGCTAAAAGAAAAAGCCTTAGTTAAAAGCTTCAGTTAACTTTAGTGCAGATAATAAGCATTTAGACTTTCGGAAATCTATCGGCGACAAAATTTGTGACGAAATTATTATAATCACAGATATAGATATACCTCCGATAACATAAGTATCACGATCCGTATGAAAACCAAGCGCACCGTTTTTTTACTACTTACAATGACGCCAGCACAATTTAGTTGCTACTCCTATAAACTACATTTTTGTTCTTTTTAATGTCTCGATCTCGAATTAAGTTTTTGAGTATAACGATTTAGTTCTAAACAAATAAGGTTTAGTTTCCCTGTAGCTACAACGGTTACGGTACCTTTACTACCCAACACGGAATTCCAGCCTGCGTACAAGAACCTTGCTCTACTTCATTAAAAAAATCCAGAAAAAAACTAATTATAAAATCTAGCTACACGAGACGATCGTGCAAAAAAAAACGTAAAAAAAAGACTGGAGGAATCTGCACCCTCTACAAAAAAACTTGAGTATCATTGTAGAAGCAGGGGTGGTGTTCACCCCTGGCATGTATACTATGGCTCCAGGAATCCCAAATAATGTCTAACAATAAAACTTCAATAGGCAATAACATAAAACACGTGTAGTACAAGGAATTCTTCTGAATTACGTTTCTATTACCGACATTCCTCAAAGGAGGACTGCGAAGTGCGAAGTATTTTTTCATTTTTTTCGGATCATACTTTCTTTTTTTTTGTCTTGCACGTTTACAATGTAATAAGGACAGGTTGTCGGATTTTTTCAGTATGTACGATTGCTAAGGCCCGATGTCTAGCTAGATTTGTGTCTGGCTGATGGCTATTGGCTAGTCCATCTTTAAATAAGACTTAACCTAGTAGTCGCGACTGCTGTTTTTCCATCATATGAAGCAGCCAGCCACGGAATCTGGACTTGTGACCGGTTGATGCCAATAAGCTCACCCGCTATTACCTACGTGAGATTTAAAACATATCAAAGACAAAGTTAATGAAAGATTTCCAAAGCGATGCTATTTGTTTTGACAGTTCAACTACATTAATTGGAGTATTTCCTTTAGTAGAGATAATTATTTTTTTAAACATAAATATTATGACGAAGAAATGTATTCGGAGTTTCTCGCATCAGATTATGTTATAAAATGTAACGTAATTATATAGAATTCTGGTTACATTTAAGTGGTTTCCAATCGCCCAATAGTACTAAAACTATTCCATAAAAACTTTCACAACCCAAAACCTTTTCCAAAACACCCACTTTGTTTTCAAACTTCATTAAAACCCTTGTTGGACTGTCAATTTTCCATAAAACGGCCCGCAAGGTCGCACGAGTTCCTTAAACTTAATACTTGAACGTTTCTCAGGGTATTGAAGGAAAACCGTTGCTTATTGCTATGTGGCTCACGTTCAATGCCGAAGTGCTCGGACTTGAGAATCGACCTGATATTGAGTCTAGGGTTACACTTTATTATTAGTTTGTCTGGCTGAGGTGCCTACTTACTGAACTGTGCTTCATACTTCAGCGTATACAGCCACACTAATACTAGGTTAAGCAACGTTTGCCACAGTTGGTCTGTGGATTGGTGACCAATGACCATCCATTACATCACATCCCGAGTTTGCTCCGTGTCTTGAAGAGCAAGGTGGCCCGAAATTCTGGCAATCAGACTTACCAAGAGGCATGGTATTACCAGGACTTGTTGGATTGGAAGCCGACGATGATGTACTAGAAAGACCTGGTTTAAGCTCGGTATGATTCGAGCTGTCCCAAAAAATATTGAGGGACAGATGATGCCAATTGGCACGAGCCGAATGAAAGCTCAATATTTGTAGTAACTGGTGCCGATCGAGTTTTCTGTTCCACAAACACTGCCGAATCGAATACTCCCGAACAACTTTGTGTGTGTTACACCCCTGAAAGTTTGTAAGTCTTGGAAATTAGAAGTTAAGGTTATATTGTAATAACTCTTATTGGGAGAAGTTGTTCTCTGAACTTTCCAGAATGTTACGTTGATTAGAAGGGGAGATACAGTCTGGAAATTGCCGGTGTTCAAAATGTTTCAAATATGTTTAGGCTTACTAGACGTCTTAGACCTTATCGTTGAAATTTTGCTATTATGTAGAATAAAACTTGTGTCTCCGTACTTTGGCAGAGATTTTGGGGAGGACCAAAGGCTTTTACAGAAAATTAAGGACAGTATCAGAGCAGTAGAGTAATTAAGGACTAATAGTTAAACGTCAACTTCGTAAATGTTGAAAGTGTATATGATTGATAGACACTATTGTTAACCTGTTTTATCCCGCTGTTGGGCATGGGCCGCCCCCCATGGCCTCTAAATCTTTCGATACAGGGCCAACGTAAACCCCTGGTCGTTGGTTCTGTCCAGCTCGTACCGCCGCGAGGTCTACCGCATCGCCTACTGGCTGTGTCTTGGCTCCACAACTTGGTTATTTTAACCCATAGCTCGTCGGGCATACGGAAGACATGGCCAGCCCAGTCCCACTTCAGTTTGGCGGCTTTTTGAACAACGTCAGTAATTTGTGTTTTGGAAGGCAGATGTCGTCATTGTGGTTATTGATAGACATTTAATATTATTAATTACTGCAAAAATAATAACCTTTCAGTTAGTATGCGCCATATTGACCCCATTGCCCACTTTATCCAAGTACATCAGGACCGGTGCACTCATTGTTACCAATTGAACGTTTAATATTAATTATGTAATGGTTTTACGTTAATTAATTAAAAGTAAGTTATGTTTATTTAATTTCAGCGGTGCTTTTGGCATTTTCAGTACAGTCTTGTATTACATAGAGAGGAAGTTTGAATCCCAGCTGTGGGGATTTTATCGGTTGATTATTCTACATTTATACTTATTCTCTCGACAGCTTGTTTTGTTTCGAAGGAGCCCTTTGAGACACCAAAGGGCTCCTTAACAGTACTCCTAAGATACAGATCTGCGTGCCTAGTTCAGGCGTCCGGAAAACGGTTTTTTTTTTTAATTGATAGTACTCGTACAACCCACTGTTTCCGTAGGCTTTAAGAATGTATTCTCTTCTTTCACGAGAAGTTGAGTGTAGATTTAATCCCTCGCGCATCACGTTTTCCAGTCTTGAACCCCCCGCTTCCCTTTCTTATACTGGCTCTGTGTCAGTAGCTCACGCTCATCGCAACTATGTGATCATTCTCTTGTCCGATTCGATCTCAAACCGGTCATTTGTAGCAGACACATCCTTGTTTGCGGCCATACGTATTCCAAGCATTTGATTCGAATACCTTTACCATATACATATTATCATTACTCGTAAAACCGGTTCGTTCGCATACGTAATTGAAAAGTGAATTATAGGTGATGATTACCTACCTTACCTATACAATGAACATCGATGACGTAAATGGTATTACCATTGAATTTAAAACCAAATGAATAGGTAACATTTACAATGAATGAAAGAAAACTATGTAATTAGACAAAACATTCCAAGTTATTCAACAGTCTGAACATTTATACAACAAAGATTCTATGCATACATTTATATACAAGCAATGCCTTTGACGTACTCAGTGTTTATAAAAGAAATAAAAAACAACAATTAAAGCTCTCTCATGTGAATAGTACCGACGCACGAAGGGCAGCCGTGTTTATTGAAATATAAGTTTTATTTAGACTTGGTGATGGCATGTTATTTTATGAATAGAAAGGTGATTGCTAATATGACGAGTAATAGAGAAGTTTGGAAGAAAAAGACATGCTGTGTCGACTACAACTAAAATGGGGTAAAAAGGGGCAGCAGAATGATGACTCATACTCATAGCATAAGTAATGGGTAACTAATTGGTGCCAGCGAATTTGCATGCGATCTAGAAAGAAAAGTACCGTATGTCCTTCTCTAGGTCCCAGACTGCCTAAGATCTGTCAACTTTCAGAACGATCTGTGCAGAGGTTTAGGCGTGAAGAGGTAACACATTTCTTTCGCATTTATAAATAACTAGCTGACCCACGCAACTTCGTCTGCGTCACATAAATATAGCTATAACCTTTCTCGATATATCGACTATCCGACATAAATTAAGCTAAATCGTAACAACAAAAAATCTTATCTTTCCTCTTATTAAAATAGTTTGGATGGTTTAGATTAGCTTAGATTATAATTTTAAAGTGTGAATTACTATAGGTATCTCTTACTGTTAAATATACTATAACACTCTGTACATGTAAACATTATGATGCAGTAAATATTTTGAATTTGAATTTCCCGGAGGCCAGCCAGAATCCCCCGTACCTACAATGCGACGCGCGAATTATTTTGCCGCGCGGATATTTTTACATTGCGATATCTTCTAAGATATTTATTTAAACTGTATAGAGTAAACGGCACAAATATTCTATATTAAATTTCCGTTCTGACAAACACATTTATTTAGATATAGATTAATACCTTAAGGGTTAATAAGCTTCGCAAAAAATAATTATTTTTAACCTAAAAGTTTAACAGTAAAAAAAGGTTACAGTGAGTCAATCTTAAAAGATAGATATATGCTGTCGCGAACTTTTTTTTAGAACTTTTAAAGAGGAACAATTCTTTCATACATGATATTTGCGTAACTTAAACCGTTTTCGCAGCGCACGCAGCGGAAGCTCTCAAAAAGAAAATACCTTTTCCCGTTTTTGTAACATTTTTCATTTATGCTCCGCTCCTATTAGCCGTAGCGTGATGTTATATAGCCTATAGCCTTCCTCGATAAATGGACTATCCAACACAAAAAGAATTTTTCAATTCCAACCAGCAGTTTCAGAGTTTACCGCGTTCAAACAAACAAACAAACAAACAAACAAACATACAAACAAACAAACAAACAAACAAACTCTTCAGCTTTATAATATTAGTATAGATAGTATGTATAATTTTGATGATCATGCAAACAGGATGAATGATGATGGTTTATTGAATGTAGAATGGATGATTAATGGCGATTAATCCAGAGAATTTATTGCTCAGAGGTCGGAAATGTCAGGAGGGGACGCCACTGAAGGTCACGCGTTGACCTTATTGGTGAAGTCCTTTAAAAAGGTCTCAATGGTCGTACTTAGATACGTACAACGTACAACATACTTCCCGCTGTTCCCAGAGTCATTTGTTTTTTTTTTTAATATAGAATTGTAGATGAACTAAAATGGAAAAGTATGGAAGAAGCGAGAAGAATATCGAATAATACGTTTCCTAATCAAACATTTTCCTTGTACATTACAACATAATCTGAAATAATAGTATTGTAATTGATCATAAATATACAAACATTCCGCAAACCAGACATACATTACCGCCCTTATAATTTCTTATTATTCTCGGATTGGCCTTTTCTTTCCGAACGGATAAAATATAAAGGTAATAAAGACATTGGATTTATGGACACAAGTTGTTATTGATTTCGCCCGTTCGTAGACTATTCTCCCCTAAAAATAGTGCTAGCTTGTTTTATTAGTCTAACTGTTTCCGTATTCTTGATCAAAATCCATGCATTCTTTTTAACTTTAGTTCCTTTTATAGACTTACATCGAACATTGATTAAAAATTCATACTTGCACTACATACTGCTCTAATAAAAGCAGTGAACATCAATAGTCTTACACTCACGGACCATGAGAAAGGCTGTAATTCCGATAAGCAGCGGAAGCAACCAGTAAAACGCTCGAACACTTATGTTTGTTAACGAAGTGTGCTGAGTGGCAAGCGGGCCTCGGTTCCACTCTTCCCCGTTTCCGCACTCAACATTAAACGAGACTTGCAAAGCCAGTATCTTTGGAGAGCCGTGCCGATTAAACTGACAGGCGACAAAGGCGTCGTGACCAGAATTACCACAATTCCAGTATCGAATACACCAACAGAAACATTAATCAAATACCCTCATTACGCCAGTACGCAGAACTGTAAAACTCGCAACGATCTCCATCAAGATCTTTGTACACAAATTGCCACACAAATTGTAACTAATGTTTGACACTAATTTTCTTCCTCTTGTCACTTGAAGAGGGAAAGTCGCAATAAATGTCTGTCACGCTGATATTAACGTATTACGCATGTATAAGCTATCTATATGACGATCTTAATGGCAACGTGTCTGTTTTCAGGGTTAAGAGCTCAATTACCGCGAATGGACGAAAATTCGTATTTCCTCTACCGCTGCGGGTTAGTAGTCCCAAGCCTGTGTTTTATCTTCAGAATGTACGAGATATTTTCTAGGTTTTATTTGTTCAGAGTATTCTCTCTGTTATTGCCTTCAATAAGACAAAGCATAACTCATTCCGCTTTTTCACGAAAGAGGAAAATGTTTTAAGGAAAGGTATCCTAGGATCAAGGAAAATATGTTGATATTTTAATAACATGTACGTACAATGTACATCCTCATGACTTATTAATGTAAAATACTGCGCTTTATCAGATTACCACAGCGAGTCCGTTCTATGGTGATTACGTTAACAAGTATCATTCCGTCACGTTTATTTGATTTTTTGTTGCTCTATGTATGATCTTGATTCTATGAGCAATAAATCCCAAATACGGAGGTAGCTTAATTATTACAATAAGTATGAATTGTACAAAAAAAACGGTTGCCTTCTATAAAAACGACTTCATTTGTTAGAAGATGAAAGACAGCCATGACTCGCAATCTCTCTTCATCATTCACCTGCCCGTATCGCAATTAATTAGGGATCGGCGCATTATGTCGTCTTCTTTTTAAATTTATCTAATAATTGTCAATTAGTCCCTAAATCAGAAGTGATCCCTTTTCTAGACATATTATTATTATCTTTCATAGAGTCCATTCATCGTTTTTCAGGACTTATCCCACTCTTACTGCCAAAATCATTTGCTTATTCTTTATTTGACATTCGTATATTTCAGGCATGAAACCCGTGAAGTTACGTTACGTATATTAATACGCGTAGGTAACGATGTCGAGCCCGTAAACTTGGAAAGTATTACCCCTCGTGTTTGTGCATGTGATTTGTACTCGTAACAGCACTCACGACACTGTGAAACATTTATAGACACACTATGTACACAAACGTAGTCTATATCGAGTTTCAGGAGCGGATACTCGTTGTTGTTTACTCGTCGCGAATCGGATCGGGGTTGTTGTGTAAAAAATGAATAACAACTGTTGTTCAGTACATCTTTACATATGTTGAACTTTAGTTAGCGTTTGACTAACATACACACCAATTTGCGTTCGTCTATTAGGAGAATCCAAGCGTAATCTTCATTATTAGCTCAGACATACCCAACATTGTGCTATCTAGGCACTATTATCTTAGGACCACAATAGTAATCAACTGAAATTGCAACTAAGATTTATGGTGTGACACAGGGCAGTGTCTTGGGACTCTTGGGACCCATAAGAAAAGAGTTTTGTTAAAAAAAAAGTAGTTAAAAAACTAAAAAACCCGACTGAAAAAGCTGAAAAGCAAAAAACAAGCACATTTTAAATTAAACAAAACTTGGAAGCAGGCGGGGTTCTATTTTAGTTCATTTTTTTTTCATTTTATAATTTAATATTCAAATGAACCCCGCCTGCTTCCAAGTTTTGTTTAACTTAAAACGTGCTTGTTTTTTGCTGTTCAGCTTTTTCAGTCGGGTTTTTTAGTTTTTTAACTACTTTTTTTATTTCCAACTTTTTAGTTCTTTTGTGTTTGTTCTTTCGTTGGTCGCGTAAAATTCTTCGCAGATGATTTAACTTTTGTGCTTGTTTATAGGATTTGTCACTTTGAATTTCTTTTAATCATATAAGTGTTATATATTTTTGTAATCTCCTTTTAAAACCCTTTATTTTGATACCCTACTCGATGGTATTGGAAAAAAAATATTTTTTGAACTCCGCGATTTTGCCCCCAAAGTCCGCAATTTTTCTTTGTTTTTTAATTTTAATGTAGTCACAGAGCAGCAGTCACAGAGTCTGGATTTGTGCCCGGTCGATGGCAAAAGTGAGTCTCTCCCTATTACATGACACTTAAATAATTTTAATGTAGCCTATAACACTCGCGCCATCAAGACGAATCTAACGACGTATATTTCATTCAAATCCCTTCATCCGTTTAGGAGTTATGAGGGAACAAAGAAACGGACATACATACATACACGTCAAACACATAACCCTCCTTTTGGGCTTCGCCGCAGTCGGGTAAAAATAGGTGTGTGGTTAAATAATTATTTGCACTATCGTTAATTATTTACGAACAGAATGAAATGTTACTGAAAGCAGTATTCTTCGCTTTTTGTTGCTCTTTTGTTCTTAAACGAAAGTCTTTCAAAGTCTTTTTTCGATTTAAACGCAATCCAAATGAAACATTCCTCTACCATTCATAAAATGAAATGAAATTTCGTGACGGACCGTTATTAGTGCAGTTGTTACGGGATCAAACAATTTACATACTTCTTTCATCTAGATACTAATATTATAAAGCTGAAGAGTTTGTTTGTTTGAACGCGGTAAACTCAGGAACTGCTGGTTGGAATTGGAAAATTCTTTTTGTGTTGTATAGTCCATTTATCGAGGAAGGCTTTAGGCTATATAACATCACGCTACAGCTAATAGGAGCGGAGCATAAATGAAAAATGTCACAAAAACGGGAAAAGGTATTTCCTTTTTGAGAGCTTCCGCTGCGTGCGCTGCGAAAACGGTTTAAGTTACGCAAATATCATTTAAGAAGGAATTGTTCCTTTTTAAAAGTTCTAAAAAAAAGTCCGCGACAGCATTTAACTATCTTTTAAGATTGACTCACTGTAACCTTTTTTACTATTAAACTGTTAGGTTAAAAATAATTATTTTTTGCGAAGCTTATTTAACCCATATGGTAAGAATCTATATCTAAATAAATGTGTTTGTTAGAAGGGAAATTTAATATAGAATATTTGTGCCCTTTACTCTATACAGTTTAAACAAATATCTTAGAAGATATCGCAATCCTAACTATCCTAACTAATATTATAAATGCGAAAGTAACTCTGTCTGTCTGTCTTTCTGTCTGTCTGTCTTTGCTTCACGCCTAAACTACTGAACCGATTTGTGTGAAATTTGGTACAGACATAGTTTGGAACTTGAGAAGGGACATAGGATAGTTCTTAGTACAAAAAATTAAAAATAAAATTTATTCCGGACATACAGCGCCATCTATTGGGTGCGCGTTCACCTTTGGTGCGAAAAAAAGGTTGAAAGGGAGGGATGAAGAGATTACTTTTGGTCGCGATAACCGACATCGGTCGCGGTAACCGACATTCACGCGGACGAAGCCGCGGGCATCAGCTAGTGTAAAAATATTCGCGCGGCAAAATAATTCGCGCGTCGCAATGTAGGGAGATTCTTTCCGGGAAATTCAAATTCAAAATATTTACTGCATCTTATTGTTTACAAGTACAGAGTGTTATCGTATATTTAACAGTAAGAGATACCTATAAGTAGTAATTCACTCTATAATATAATCTAAGCTAGTTTCTAAACCATCTAAACTATTATAATAAAGAGGAAAGATAAGATTTTTAAGCTATTGCATAGCTTCTATCGCGGGCCTTGAGCTTGGAGAGCGAATCCAGAAATTCCGTAACGAAAATTTTCAATTTTCAACCAGGTTGCTATGGTTACGGAAAATAACAAGGTTGTCAAATGAGGTTGTCAAATTAAATAATTGATAAAAAATGCTATGCAATAGCTTTACCGCGGCAGTCTCCGAGTGCCACACGTTTTTTTGTTTGTTACGATTTAGCTTAATTTATGTCGGATAGTCGATATATCGAGAAAGGTTATAAGCTATATTTATGTGACGCAGACGAAGTTGCGTGGGTCAGCTAGTTTATTATAAAGTAGGTTTTAGCGTTCATAATAATGATTGCGTACAATCAAATTTGGGATATTTCAAAAAGCGTTTAGCATTAAATTTAAATTCTTATGGGCACGGTTACTGTAGTGGGAGGATGTCCCTACTTATTACATCGCGATGGGTGCTTCAGGGCGAGGTAGGGCTGTCACCAACGAAATAATTTGTTACATTATAAATTATCTCGGTCGGAAAATTGGATCATTCTCATTAGTTCCACCAGCAATTAGTTCCATGGAACTAGTGAGACTTTTTTTTCTCAGTAGTTCCATGCACTTTGTTATTGGAACAAATGAAACAAAACTTAATCGAACTCGTCTCACTAGTTCCACCGTAGTTGTCCCATGGAACTAGTGAGAACTTTTTTTTCTCAGTAGTTCCATGCACTTTGATAATGGAACAAATGAAACAAAACTTAATCGAACTCGTCTCACTAGTTCCACCGTAGTTGTCCCATGGAACTAGTAAGAACTTTTTTTTCTCAGTGGTTCCATTGTTCTTCTTAGTGGAACAAGTGAAACTAAAGTTAATCAACATCATTCTCATTAGTTCCACTTTTTAGAAAAATATCATCTAATATTATTAGAGGAATAAAACGCAAAAAAAAAATAAAAAATTAAGTAATTTAATGTTAATCATTTTTACAAACAAATCAGGCCAACGACGTAATTTCAAGAACGTAATTACTTAATCAGGCTCATTTTCTGAACAAATTACGATACAGACGTAGGTATGTTATCTTAATTTGTCCAAAAAATGAGGAATGCTGATAGCACCTGAAATTATTTCCATTTGTGTTTACAAATTTGTTCCGAATCTGCTCACACATATGGCAAAACAGTGAATGGCCGCAGTACTAGTCGGAATCCGTAATTCTTCCGCTGCACAAGAAAGGGTCAACCAAGAGCTGCGGCAACTACCGAACTTTGTCCCTCATTGTACATGCCAGCAAAATCTTGCTCCATATTCTCAACAACCGCATCCGCTATTACCTGGACTGGCAAATTCCGCAGGAGCAAGCAGGTTTCGTGAAGGGCAGGGGCACTCGAGAGCAGATTCTCAATGTCAGTCAGCTGGAGTTGTTTGTGGAATGTCCTGCAGGACCTTGGAGTACCAAACCATCTCATCGCCCTACTTCGTACCTTGTATGAGTCAAGTCAGGGGGTCGTAACGTAAGAGTCGATAAAACATTCTCAAAACCCTTTAAATTCCACCAAGGAGTACGGCAAGGTTGCATTTTGTCGCCCATTCTATTCAACGCCTATGGAGAGTACATTGTGAGACATACCTGTGAGAATTGGGAGGGAGGCATAACAGTTGGTGGTGTGAAAATCACCAATTTACGTTACGCCGATGACACAACTCTTCTTGCAGCAAACGAGTCTGAGATGGTCGCACTTCTGGACCAAATGGAGCGGATTAGCGAGGAGATGGGACTTTCCATAAACAGGTCCAAGACCAAGGTCATGGTGGTGGATAGATCTGGGAAGTTGGAACTCACTGGCGCGTTGGGCCTAGAAACAGTGGACAATTTTATATACCTGGGTTCCAACATCTGCAACGATGGTTCGTGCGAGAAGGAAGTACGCAGGAGAATTGTCATGGCTAAGAGCGCCATGTCTCAGCTTGGAAAAATTTGGAGAGATCGCAACATTTCCGTAAAAACTCAAACCAATCTGGTACGGACTCTAGTTTTCTCGATCTTTTCTTATGGCGCTGAGACTTGGACACTGAAAGCTGCAGACCGTAAACGCATTGACGCCTTTGAGATGTGGTGCTGGAGGAAGATGCTCCGTATCCCCTGGACAGCATTCCGGACTAACGTCTCCATATTGCGTGAACTCAAGATCTCCTCGCGGCTGTCATCCGAATGTTTACGCAGAGTCCTGGAATACTTCGGTCACATTGCAAGGAAAGACAGTGGCAACCTCGAGAAACTCATCGTGACCGGCAAAGTAGACGGGAAAAGGCCTCGTGGACGCAGCCCAATACGTTGGTCCGACCAGATCCGCACCGCGCTCAACTCTACGTTTCATAATGCCCTCCACACCGCCCGAGACAGAAATAAATGGAGGAAAATCGTACGGGAGAAAGTGATATCGAAGGGAGGTCACGACCCTCATCACTGAGGAATACGACGCAAGGAGGAGGAGGAGGTGTTTACACAAAATTACTTTTAATTTTATTGTATTAATTTCCTATTCTCAACGTTTTCATCATATTATTCTACTTTTAACATAAAATGAATGGTCAACAACATTAAATTACTTAATTTTTTATATTTTTTTACGTTTTATTCCTTTATTCATATTAGATGATATTTTTCTAAAAAGTGGAACTAATGAGAATGATATTGATTAACTTTAGTTTCACTTGTTCCAATAAGAAGAACAATGGAACAACTGAGAAAAAAAAGTTCTCACTAGTTCCATGGGACAACTACGGTGGAACTAGTGAGACGAGTTCGATTAAGTTTTGTTTCATTTGTTCCATTATCAAAGTGCATGGAACTACTGAGAAAAAAAAGTTCTCACTAGTTCCATGGGACAACTACGGTGGAACTAGTGAGACGAGTTCGATTAAGTTTTGTTTCATTTGATCCATTATCAAAGTGCATGGAACTACTGAGAAAAAAAAGTCTCACTAGTTCCATGGAACTAATTGCTGGTGGAACTAATGAGAATGATCCGGAAAATTAGAATTATATTGGATTTCTCGACGTTGTTGAATCATTTTGAGGATTTAATTTGCGTTTGTATATTTTGCTTTAAGTGACGATGTCGACCTAGAAACGTCTTATATTGTGTTTCTTCTTATCAATTTCGTTTGGAGAGAAACAAAATCAAATTACAAAGCTAAACAATTGTAAGAGAGGTTGGATTCGTTTTTTTCTTAGCGTATTATGGCAAAAAGATCAGCCACGTGAACTTCTTACATTGATCATCAAGTCCACAGAAGAAACGGCATGCTTTGCAGGATGGAAGGTACTTAATAATAATAATGATGACGATGAAAGTTAACAAATATATTCGTGTAATAAAAATATCCTGAACTCAATTTACAAACCATCACTGACACCCACAGTAACAATTCCCCATGAAATATAACAATTCCAACTACCCTCATATCCGCAACTTTAACCGCTACTCAAGCAGCCCTACAAATATTTTTTGTCGCAATCGACCGCGACCCTCAAACGTGGTAACAGTCGTTGACTGTAAACATTCAGTTTTAGTACACAATTCTGTTATAAATAGTACGAAGAAGGCAATGAAATGGGACCCCTTCTTTGTGAACTGTTTTTTTCTTCAGGATTATGTTGGACATGAAATAGGAGTGTACAGAAGGATTAGTGCGTAAGGAATTTGTTGGGTCGTTATTTTACAGTGTGTTTTTATGGCCTTTGTACAAAGAGAAGTGACTGTTTGATATTCAGTGCTGCCGCTAGTACTCCATAAAAAAACTCTTCAAACAAAACTGTGCGTTCTCGTCTAAGTCGCAGTTTAGATGTTTTGTGGATTTGGGATATTCTGTATTATCAGCCATCGCTTCAGTCTATCGTGTTCACATCAAATAATGTGTCAAGTTGTCCCTATTGAGATATTTTATCCTCTGAATTTTTCCTCAGGTCAGTTTGAACTTTTCTATATCTACAAGTCTAACAAGATGAGCTAGACTACCTGTCAATCACTTTTGTAGCGTTTCTTTCTTCAATGACTTTCAACTGACAGTGACTTGACAAACATTTTCGGTTGCTTATGTCAATTCAATACTTACGTCTTTGACTTTTTCTTCATCCTTGTCGTTGATCGAATGTCACTTTGTATTGGCCGTAATCTCTTCATGTTTTGTTTCTAACTCTACATCAAACGAAACCTGGTTGAAGTGGTGAAGGTTTTGGGGATCAATGTGGTGACACTTGGGGGAGACCAGCAGGACTATTGCGTATCTTTTTAATGTCAGTGGCTTTCATATAGTGTCCATCAATTAACTGTCAATTGGTTATGGTATGGTACTTTTTTTAAACTAACCATTTGACAGTTATTGATGGACACTATAATATAGTGTCCAAATTTCAGTGGATATCATATTATGATATCCACTGAAATTTAAAAGATACGCAATAGCCCTGCAGATCCAGCAGTGGACGTGAAATGATGTTGACGATGATCAAACGAAATGAGTTGCCATTGCCAAGAACTGTTTCTAACCACGCTTCAGATCAGTCCTTCTGCCTCAATATTTTCTTAAAAGAGAGAGGGATTGAATATTTTAGTTTTAAGACGTGTCATAAACGTGAAACGTGTCATAAACGTGAAACATGATTATGTTAGTCTGAACACGTGTATCGTATGTCTGAACGTCTGAAGCGCCTGTAATGTGTGATACGGCCTAAAGTAAAGCTATTTACGGAATATTCTGCCTAATATCCGCGAAGTGGATTGTACACAAACTTTGTCATTTTAAGGCCCTTTGTAAAAGGGTTTTAGCTAATAACATTTATCAGCTGGAATTTTACGTTAAAGCTGTTATTTTGTGAGGAAAAAATATACATGTACGCCTTGTTTGAAAATAACGGGGGCATTTAAATTCCGCAGATTATAGACTCGCTACGAAATAGAAGACTATATTTAATAAAAACCCTGTAACTCGCAAATCCATTGAGAGTCGGGAGCTTTAGAACAAAAATCAATAATCCTTAATTAGAACTGAACCCTGAGCTTAACCTTAGTGGCAGTTCAGAAGATCCCAAGCACTATTAAAACAGCTATAAAACCCAGGTATAGAATATTTAC
The DNA here is from genome assembly GCA_949775195.1 of Diarsia dahlii. Lineage (NCBI taxonomy): Eukaryota > Metazoa > Arthropoda > Insecta > Lepidoptera > Noctuidae > Diarsia > Diarsia dahlii. The sequence goes on from OX459213.1 coordinate 15,890,245, forward strand.
AGTCAGACAAAATATTACATGATCTGTAATAGCCTACAGACATTCAGAAAATGTAGTAATCATTTCTCTTTCATTTTCTGTGTAATAAGATACCTTTTCTTCACAGAAATGATTACAGGCGCCTAGTCTTATATAACTTACCTCGAAACCCGAAATATGTTAAACTTACCAACTTAGATGGTAATACTAACAGAGGAGCAGAAATTAAATAACAAAATATCCCTAGTACGAGTACACAATATATAAATGAATATTACATAAGTTTATGACCAGGGTCTATTTACAAAAGGCCGTTATTTCTACCACGAGGGATCGTATCTGATATTATGTACCGAAATAAGGGTTTTGTTTCTAAGTACACTGTACCGTTTATACAGCGAGATAAAATAATATATGTGTAGTAGAAGATAAGTAATCATTTCTTCTTTCTTTCATATTAGCACGAACTAGAAAAGAATAGGCTACGCCTTGGCTTGGTAATGCCAGTCAGCTATAATCAGAATATCTGAAAAGCATGAAATGAAAAGAAAAACAACTTTGGGTAAGCACATAAAAAATTGTTTAGTGCATACGTTAGTGAATGAGCTACACCCACAGTTGATATCGCATCTCAATTAATTATTTCCATTTACCCACGGCCACGTAACATAAATGGGGTTTAAAGAAACAAAATGAGAATGTACAAGCAGAAAAAAATCTAAAAGTAGCGCCAGTGAATGAAAAGTTGATGGGTAATCGATTGTCGTGGTATGGACATGTGATGCGAAGGAATGAAGGAAATGTTGTGAGGAAAGTGTTGAGTATGAATGTAGATGGCTATAAAAGGAGAGGAAGGCCAAAGAAACGATGGATGGACTGTGTGAAGGATGATATGGCTAGAAAGGAGGTGACTGCTGAGATGACGAGAAATAGGGAAGTATGGAAGAAGAAGACATGTTGCGCCGACCCCAAATGAATTGGGATAAGGGCAGGAGAATGATGACGACAAGCAGAAAAAAATCGTTTAAGAATAACTGATTTCCGATTGCTACGACTAAAGACCCAAATACGACATTGAACACCGATCAATCTTCGCAGTATCCACTTCATTAAAAGTCAACAAATAGCCGTTTCTATACGACAAAGGAAACTAGGAGGACTCGAGAAATTCCGAAGAAATAACACTAACAAGTAACATTCAGCTTCCAGAGAATGTTAAAGTGTCTCGTTACCTGTAACGACTTTAATTAGATGAAAAAACGACGGTACTTAACTTAATAGCTTTACTTTACACATTCTTGGAAACATGGAGGATGAGCATTTACTTCAAAACTTGCGGAAGACTTGAGGAATCCAGAGTATTGAAAGGAAACAAAAAAGGCACTAATTTAGTCGCGTTATCCCACACATAAGATGAAAAATAAGGTAGGGTTCTTGAAATAATCATCGGGATATTAGAAATAATAGTAGATGCTGCTATGCCTTTTGATAGGAACTGGCCTATACCTACTGTGCTGCACACCAAACTACACTTGAGTTAGATATGCAAGCAGTGGGAGAAATATCGTGAGGGAAGCTTTGAATATGACTGTGTAAGAGAATGCGGAAGATCAAAGAAACAATGGATAGACTGTGTAAAGGATGATAATTATGACAAGAAATAAGGGGTCTGATGAGATTACGAGTAAAAGAAGAAGAAGACATGTTGAGTCCACCTCAAATTATTTGGCACAAGGGCAAGAGAATGATGGTGACGACACCAAATACAGTAAAAAGCTTTTTTTTTTAAATATTACCAGCGGTAACCACCCATCTCCCAAATCGTTGTCCATAGAATTAAACTCTATCCTTCATTCAATACAAAATCACAAAAATAAAAAAATAAACGCAGCAAGAATTTCCCAACGGGTCTCTATGAATGGAGCTCTTATTCCATCGTCACCTCTCATTACTGTGTTTGTCTTCTAAAAGGACATTTTCCAAGCTCGGCGTCTCGACCTTTCTATAGGCACTTAACCGTTGCAAACACATGCTGATGTTCACGGACGCATTTTCTACTTTCTCTGCTATTTGCATATGAACGTTATTGTCACACTTTTTACTTTGTGATCGGCGTAAGAAGTGGAATGTTATTTGAGTGTAAAAGGTAAAAGATCAGTATTTGAACTTAATTTATTTTAGAAATATGACGTAATATCACACCTGTAATCCCCGAAGGGTTAGGAAGAGGTGTACCTAAAAGTGGTCTTTTCGACAGTTTTGTTTAAGTCCCATGTAATTGGAGGCGAGCGATTTTTTTATCAGCTTATATTATAAAACTCAATTCTGGATAAGCGTCGCCTTTATTCTACCGAGGTCACAGATAGAACGCCTCATTGCCGGTGCCATCCTATTATTATACCTGAGCCTACTCAATGGTCACAAAAACACGTTTTCGACCCCCAAAACACTTTGATATTCTGTTACCCACGTGACTGTGATACCTATGGTAATCCCTAGACAATACCCCAGTAATTATAACGGAGCTTCTCATTCTGTAACAGAATTACAGGGCACGTTAAATTGGACAAGTGTTGTGTGTTTAATTCAGAGTGTGTATATTTGTATAACGTATATTTTGTTGTTTTACTACCTTTTGTCTAGGGTTTTGCTTGCGTAGAAAACCTCTGGGATCGTCCTACCGGGTCGGTTACTCTACACTGCCCTACAGGACGGGAAAGCTGTGGAGTTGTGAAGGACGTGGTAAAGAAACGAATAAATAGACCCACTTCCAAATAAATTAAATTAGGAAGGATAAAGATGTTTTATCCTTACCACTAAATTATATTTAACACTAAAAACTGGATATTCACCATAATTATTCATGATCAAGGATAAACTGATGTAACCGTGTTCGCGGTGCTTGTAAGTGTGCCGAAATATTGACACTCAAAATAAATAGTAGGTAAACATGGTCAATGTTCACTATTTATTTTACAATTGGGAGAGGCCTATGCCCGGCAGGTGACGTCTTTCGGCTGCAATGATGATGATGGTAGTAAATATCTCGATTTTAGTGTTAATGATGATTCTAGTGACCATGTCAGTTTAAAAGTTATAGGGATATTATGGCGTATACGATTGTGTGGTAGAAGATAAGCCAGTCTTTCATACGGTGTCGTAAAATGTTAAGCTTACGTCCAAAATCCAAATACCTACTCCGAAAACACGCTGCTCCTACAAACTAAACTAATCCGTTTGTTATGACTTCGTTGTCATTATCGTCTGTTTGTTGTCTAGTGTTTATGTCAGTATTCCCTCATCATAAACCTTAAGTTGTACTGTACTGATGAGCCGGATTCTAATGTCCTAAGAGCATTTGGTTTCACCCCATTTCATTTAGTAATGGTGCCAGTAAAACTAGGATTCTTACGGAAGGCTTGATTGCTTGCTTCATTACACGAGCAAATATAAGCTCCAAAGATATCAGTATAAAACAGAAATCATACCTATATGAAGTCAGACAGTTGAATTTATGTGAGTTTCGTTGGACTAGGCCAAAGAGACTTTTCCACAGGGATCAGTCAAGTAGGAAATATTTGCACCATGTAATTTTCATTTAGACGCAAAAAAAACATACATAAGATCACGCCTGTGATCCCTAGTTCCCTACAGAGATAGGCAGAGGTGTACCTAAATGGTAGACCCACATTTCGCCACTTATGTTTTCAGTCTCATGTAATAGGGTCGATCATATTGCCATCGACCGGGCACAAATCCATACTCCGTGCCCTTTGCCCGACCCAGGAATCGAACCTTCGACCTCAAGCTCAGCAGTTGCGCTTGCGAATACTCGACAAACGAAGCAGTCTTTCCAAAAAATCTCAAGAAAATAACTTAGACGTTCTACTTACAGGAATAAACAACATTTCACTACAATGTAATGGAAAATTTCATCAAAAATTCTTAACCTCGATAGCCTATCGATTTTCCACGGGACTGCAACAAACCCCATCATGGCGTAGCGCCTAACAACAAGATTTCATTAATAAACAATGGATGCTGTCCATCAAGTTGTAACACATAAGCCCTGACCTGATTCCAAGCATGTTACGGCTTAAGACTGACGGGAACCTTGGGGTGGAATAACTTATCGGGTGTAGCCATGGGAGTGTGTTTCTGGTAAATTTTTCAATGAAAGGCTGTATTTTTGTTTGTGTTCAGTTGAATAAGAGTTATGTTTTCTTACAGGGTAGCAATGTAGCGTATTACCAATTACCCAGTACTAACTGCGTTGCGGAGGTCAAATAGGCATTCGCACCATGTAAATTACAGGTATTCAGCTGTATCCGGTTAGACTGGAAGCTGACCGCAACATAGTTAAGAAAAGGCTAGTCAGATGATGATTATGATGCTGGTTCTCAGACTAATTTGATTGGATCCCTAAACATTATAAGACTCCCGAGAGTCTCACATCGTCACATGGACATAATGGAAAATAATAAATGTGTCTCATTTGTCGATAGATATTTGATAAGTTAATGTATGTTTTGGCTGTAATAATTATCGTGTAAGTAAGAACAATTATGTAATATGAATTGAAAATATAAACAATACACAAGTTGAAAGCACGCAGATAGACTAAACAAAACTCAAGATTCACTAAGCACACATTCATAGACAGAAACTTAATTGAAGCCGCGACTCCGCGCCCCAAATTCCCTCCAAGTCCTGATGCTTATCTCAAAGACGCAGACAATATGATATATTATGAAGACATTCGTAATTCTAAAGACAAATGGTATTCGTCTGATTATTCTAAACTTGATTTCGCAGACGGCTATGCTCGTGTGGAATTCGGAAATACTCTTAGGCGTTTTAGTTTGTCCAAAATTATATGAACTTTGCTTTGTAAAGGAACAATTGCAAAAGAACTGATTTTAATAGTTCTTTATGGGTTAAATTTAGCAGTATTACCAAAGTGTATCGTATTACCCAATACTAACTGGGTTGTGGAGGTCAGACAGGCAGTCGCTACATGTATGAAAAATTTACCTACTCAGGTGAACTCGTTTGCTCTCTTAGATACTGATCCCGACGAAGTGGCCAGAGTTTTGTTGAGCTTAAAATCTGACAGTGCGCCGGGCTGGGACAATGTATCCACTAGATTCTTGAAATATGTGAGCCAGGAAGTTGTTCCAATCATAGCGCACTTAACTAACCTCTGTTTCACAACGGGTATCTTCCCCGCGCCTCTTAAGCAATCCATCATCATTCCGGTTCACAAGGGGGGGGACAGAGACGATGTCAACAACTACAGGCCCATATCCATTTTGCCAGCCATATCCAAAATAATAGAAAAACTAATAAATATTAGACTCGTAAAATATCTAAATAAATTTAATACCCTAAGTAGCACACAATTTGGTTTTAGACAGGGTATGTCAACCGAAGATGCAGTTGCTGCCCTCAGCTCTCTAGTAGCTGATAATCTTGATAGGTGCAGTAAATGTCTGACTTTGTTTCTGGACTTAAAAAAGGCGTTTGACACCGTCTCTGTTCCCATCCTTATCAACAAATTGGAAATTGCAGGGGTACGAGGAATACCACTCAAACTTTTTACAGACTACCTTTCAAACAGGAAGCAGAGGGTTAAAGTGGGAGAACATGTAAGCTCCGATGAGGATGTCACTTTCGGTGTTCCCCAGGGAAGTGTTCTGGGGCCTACGCTGTTCCTGCTCTACATTAATGACCTCTGCAACCTAGAAATCAATCAAGCAAAAGTGTTTTCTTAAGCTGATGACACTGCTGTCGTCTTTACTGGGAACACCTGGCGTGAGGTTGCCTTAAGTGCTGAAGCGGGTATGTCCCAAATAGCTAGCTGGCTCAAAACTAACCTACTCACATTAAACACAGCTAAAACCAATTACATATGCTTCAGCATATCAAATCGTACACAACCAAGAACAGATCTCAGCATAAAAGTGCATTCGTGTGATGATCCAAATAATTGTTTATGCCCAACATTGGAAAGAGTATCGCAAACCAAATACACACATCAAAAGTGTCTAGGGATCAACATATATTTTTGCAATAACTTTTCTCCTGATTGATATTAATTAAAATTTTCTTTAAGGATTCATCAAATAAAGTGTTTTCGTTTGTCACAGTAACGATAAACCAAGTCACCTTTGCATTAATAAAGAAATTTGCCATTTTCCTAATAAAGGGATTTTTGACATTTGAACCACTAACATTAAAGTTCGAAAAAAAGACTGAAATAACACATTTTTCTGATTAAAACCAACGTTATTATGGAGCGGCGACGTCATTTAAGCAGGGAAGAAATGCTCAGAGCCGTGGGAATGATAGAAGCTGGTTCCCGGCAACGTACTGTGGCTTTAGCTCTGAATACAAGTCAGAGTGTTATCAGTCGACTTTGGACACGTTACCGAAGCACTGGTACCGTGGCTGAGCGCCATGGAGGACGGTATCGCTGCACCACACGGAGACAAGACCGATACATTCAAATCTTAACTCGAAGAGCTCCAACAATAACCGCCATGATGTTAGCCGTGAGGCTTCATCACTCTTCAGGGAACTTAATTAGCGACCAAACAGTCAGAAACCGCTTGCATGAAGTGAACCTTCATTCCCGAAGACCGCTACGGGTACCACCTATAGCAATGCACAATCGTAGGATTCGATATCAATGGGCTCTTGAACACAGAAATTGGGCAGAAGAACAATGGCGTTTCGTGTGCTTTTCTGATGAGTCTCGTTTTGGTATGAGACCGGATACAAGACGTATACGACACTGGAGAACCCCTGGACGCCAACAGCGATTAAAATCCTGCCAGGAAGTCCATCCTTATAGTGGTGGAACCATCATGGTATGGGCGGGTATTTGGATCGGCGGAAGAACTGAGTTGATTTGGATCAGAGGCAACCTCAACGCTCAAATTTATGCTGAGACGATTGTATCAGACGTCATCGTTCCTCTACAAGTGCAAATCGGTCTCTTATTTCAGTTAATGCATGATAATGCACGACCGCACACCGCAACAGTTGTAAGACAGACTCTCGCCGCAGCTAACATCAATGTCCTGCCCTGGCCTGCTCAGTCGCCAGACTTGAACCCGATTGAGCATGCATGGGATATGCTACAGAGAAGAGCTCTGCCGAATATGGAGGGTATCCAGTCGCAAGAAGACCTTTTTTTGTTGTTGCAACGAACATGGGCGGCCATTCCACAGCGTGATTTGGATGAACTCATTTTGAGTATGCCAAACCGATGTTCTTGTGTTGTTAGTGTTCGCGGTAGAAACACGGATTATTAATTGTTTAAGTTACCCAATAAAATTTTAAAGAAAACTGTTATTTCAGTCTTTTTTTCGAACTTTAATGTTAGTGGTTCAAATGTCAAAAATCCCTTTATTAGGAAAATGGCAAATTTCTTTATTAATGCAAAGGTGACTTGGTTTATCGTTACTGTGACAAACGAAAACACTTTATTTGATGAATCCTTAAAGAAAATTTTAATTAATATCAATCAGGAGAAAAGTTATTGCAAAAATATATGTTGATCCCTAGACACTTTTGATGTGTGTATTTGGGAGTTGTAGTTGACCACAGACTATCTTGGTACCCCCAGCTGGAACAAGTTACAAATAGGATCAGAAAACTGAGTTGGATCTTCAAAACTCTGAGGCATATTGTACCAAAAAATGTTCCCGCACACACTAAAACCCCCCGACATCTCCTTAATGAAATATACTTGGCTTTGGTGCAATCTGTCTTAGTGTACTGCATCCCAGTATGGGGAGGAGCAGTTAAAACTAAATTTATTAACTGAAGAGAAATGGAAGATGAGCGGGCACAACGTGCTCTGATAAAACTCATGTATTTTAAGGAGATTAGATACCCTACCCAAAGTCTTTTCCAAATCAGCAACTTACTCTCGGTCAGAAAATTATATGTAATTAAAACTATTGTCAAGATACACAAGACCATACCTTATGTCCCTGGCCTAACTTTAAAACGAAGGAAAGATATAATAGCAGGAGTTCCCCAAACGAAAACCAAGTTCGCCAGCATACAGCATAAAAAACGTTCAGCTCAGTTGTACAATAGATTCAACAGAGAGATTTATGTACATAACAAGACACAACATGAATGTAACAAATTACTAACTAATTGGATCAAACCACTTAGCTACGAGGACACTGAGGCGCTGCTAAAATAAAATGTAAACCGACATAAAGTAATTCACTCTCACACCAAGCAGTCATAAGTAAACAATAAGTAAACAAACAAACTTTCGCACACTCACTTAAATTTTCAACACTCACTAACTCACACACTCACCCTACACACACCTCCCCCACACAGTCATACATCATACACTCACCCCCATACACTTACTCTCCATACATACCTACTCTCACTCACACTTAACCACACACCATCTGAGTGACAAGCATATTCACTTTTTTTTTAGTCATAGGTCTTAAAAATTCAATGTTTATAGTTTTTATCATTAATAACCATAGTTTGTCAATGTTTGTAGATCTAGATTCTAGTTTTTATATCCGAGTTCTTTAGAAGTAAATGTTTTGAACTGTTACTGCTTGTGACGTTGAAGCACACCAAACGAGTGTTTACTTTATTATCTAAACATGCGCCCTAAGCAACTGATTTTTGTATTTATTTTTTTATTATTTTTTATTTCTTACCTCTTTTTTTTGTGTAATAGTATTGTAAAAAAAAACAAGTTTTTTAATGATATAATTAATACGATATGGAAGAGGGGAGTCTCCTAATACAGGCGTTAGACGCCTAAAAGGAAACTCCAATCACTAGTTTGTAAGAAAAAACTTGGCAAAAACAATAAATATTATTATTATTATTATTATAAAACTGAGATTCAGCTGCATCCAGTTAGATTCGAAGTCGACCCCAACAAAGTTGATAAAAAAATAAAAAATAGCACTCCGGGAGTGCCGGCAGAAGTGAAAACTTCAATATTAACTTTCAAACTCGCGTCAGGGTCACGTGATGCTGATCGAAAAATCTACGATTTTTCGATCAGCATCACGTGACCCTGACGCGAGTTTGAAAGTTTTTACCCATACAAAAAAGTGCTCAGCGCCGCTAAAGAAGTTTTCACTTCAAAAAAAAGGTAGCACTCCGGGAGTGCCGGCAGAAGTGAAAACTTCAATATTAACTTTCAAACTCGCGTCAGGGTCACGTGATGCTGATCGAAAAATCGTAAGATTTTTCGATCAGCATCACGTGACCCTGACGCGAGTTTGAAAGTTTTTACCCATACAAAAAAGTGCTCAGCGCCGCTAAAGAAGTTTTCACTTCAAAAAAAAGGTAGCACTCCGGGAGTGGCGGCAGAAGTGAAAACTTCAATATTAACTTTCAAACTCGCGTCAGGGTCACGTGATGCTGATCGAAAAATCTTACGCTTTTTCGATCAGCATCACGTGACCCTGACGCGAGTTTGAAAGTTTTTACCCATACAAAAAAAGTGCTCAGCGCCGCTAAAGAAGTTTTCACTTCAAAAAATCGGTTGTCTGTAAAATCGGTTTACTGACGATAGTTGAACGTGACAACGTCCTAAGAAAATAAAACAAAACAATTGAGACGCCGTTGCTATGGAAAAGAAAATAAAACAAAACAATTGACACGCCGTTGCTATGGAACGCCTCAAAGCGAGGTAACGCGGTATGACGTCATCTTTTTCGTGCGTGCAGCCGGCCATCAATTTATAAGACGTTATCACGTCAAAAGCTGTTCAGATGATGATGTTTGGTCGAACATAACAAAGATGTTGTAAAACATGTTGTTGAAAAACTTCTTTAGCGGCGCTGAGCACTTTTTTGTATGGGTAAAAACTTTCAAACTCGCGTCAGGGTCACGTGATGCTGATCGAAAAATCGTAGATTTTTCGATCAGCATCACGTGACCCTGACGCGAGTTTGAAAGTTAATATTGAAGTTTTCACTTCTGCCGGCACTCCCGGAGTGCTATTTTTTATTTTTTTATCAACTTTGTTGGGGTCGACTTCGAATCTAACTGGATGCAGCTGAATCTCAGTTTTATAATAATAATAATAATAATATTTATTGTTTTTGCCAAGTTTTTTCTTACAAACTAGTGATTGGAGTTTCCTTTTAGGCGTCTAACGCCTGTATTAGGAGACTCCCCTCTTCCATATCGTATTAATTATATCATTAAAAAACTTGTTTTTTTTTACAATACTATTACACAAAAAAAAGAGGTAAGAAATAAAAAATAATAAAAAAATAAATACAAAAATCAGTTGCTTAGGGCGCATGTTTAGATAATAAAGTAAACACTCGTTTGGTGTGCTTCAACGTCACAAGCAGTAACAGTTCAAAACATTTACTTCTAAAGAACTCGGATATAAAAACTAGAATCTAGATCTACAAACATTGACAAACTATGGTTATTAATGATAAAAACTATAAACATTGAATTTTTAAGACCTATGACTAAAAAAAAAGTGAATATGCTTGTCACTCAGATGGTGTGTGGTTAAGTGTGAGTGAGAGTAGGTATGTATGGAGAGTAAGTGTATGGGGGTGAGTGTATGATGTATGACTGTGTGGGGGAGGTGTGTGTAGGGTGAGTGTGTGAGTTAGTGAGTGTTGAAAATTTAAGTGAGTGTGCGAAAGTTTGTTTGTTTACTTATTGTTTACTTATGACTGCTTGGTGTGAGAGTGAATTACTTTATGTCGGTTTACATTTTATTTTAGCAGCGCCTCAGTGTCCTCGTAGCTAAGTGGTTTGATCCAATTAGTTAGTAATTTGTTACATTCATGTTGTGTCTTGTTATGTACATAAATCTCTCTGTTGAATCTATTGTACAACTGAGCTGAACGTTTTTTATGCTGTATGCTGGCGAACTTGGTTTTCGTTTGGGGAACTCCTGCTATTATATCTTTCCTTCGTTTTAAAGTTAGGCCAGGGACATAAGGTATGGTCTTGTGTATCTTGACAATAGTTTTAATTACATATAATTTTCTGACCGAGAGTAAGTTGCTGATTTGGAAAAGACTTTGGGTAGGGTATCTAATCTCCTTAAAATACATGAGTTTTATCAGAGCACGTTGTGCCCGCTCATCTTCCATTTCTCTTCAGTTAATAAATTTAGTTTTAACTGCTCCTCCCCATACTGGGATGCAGTACACTAAGACAGATTGCACCAAAGCCAAGTATATTTCATTAAGGAGATGTCGGGGGGTTTTAGTGTGTGCGGGAACATTTTTTGGTACAATATGCCTCAGAGTTTTGAAGATCCAACTCAGTTTTCTGATCCTATTTGTAACTTGTTCCAGCTGGGGGTACCAAGATAGTCTGTGGTCAACTACAACTCCCAAATACACACATCAAAAGTGTCTAGGGATCAACATATATTTTTGCAATAACTTTTCTCCTGATTGATATTAATTAAAATTTTCTTTAAGGATTCATCAAATAAAGTGTTTTCGTTTGTCACAGTAACGATAAACCAAGTCACCTTTGCATTAATAAAGAAATTTGCCATTTTCCTAATAAAGGGATTTTTGACATTTGAACCACTAACATTAAAGTTCGAAAAAAAGACTGAAATAACAGTTTTCTTTAAAATTTTATTGGGTAACTTAAACAATTAATAATCCGTGTTTCTACCGCGAACACTAACAACACAAGAACATCGGTTTGGCATACTCAAAATGAGTTCATCCAAATCACGCTGTGGAATGGCCGCCCATGTTCGTTGCAACAACAAAAAAAGGTCTTCTTGCGACTGGATACCCTCCATATTCGGCAGAGCTCTTCTCTGTAGCATATCCCATGCATGCTCAATCGGGTTCAAGTCTGGCGACTGAGCAGGCCAGGGCAGGACATTGATGTTAGCTGCGGCGAGAGTCTGTCTTACAACTGTTGCGGTGTGCGGTCGTGCATTATCATGCATTAACTGAAATAAGGGACCGATTTGCACTTGTAGAGGAACGATGACGAAATATTATTATTATTATTATTATAAAACTGAGATTCAGCTGCATCCAGTTAGATTCGAAGTCGACCCCAACAAAGTTGATAAAAAAATAAAAAATAGCACTCCGTGAGTGCCGGCAGAAGTGAAAACTTCAATATTAACTTTCAAACTCGCGTCAGGGTCACGTGATGCTGATCGAAAAATCGTAAGATTTTTCGATCAGCATCACGTGACCCTGACGCGAGTTTGAAAGTTTTTACCCATACAAAAAAGTGCTCAGCGCCGCTAAAGAAGTTTTCACTTCAAAAAAAAGGTAGCACTCCGGGAGTGGCGGCAGAAGTGAAAACTTCAATATTAACTTTCAAACTCGCGTCAGGGTCACGTGATGCTGATCGAAAAATCTTACGCTTTTTCGATCAGCATCACGTGACCCTGACGCGAGTTTGAAAGTTTTTACCCATACAAAAAAAGTGCTCAGCGCCGCTAAAGAAGTTTTCACTTCAAAAAATCGGTTGTCTGTAAAATCGGTTTACTGACGATAGTTGAACGTGACAACGTCCTAAGAAAATAAAACAAAACAATTGAGACGCCGTTGCTATGGAAAAGAAAATAAAACAAAACAATTGACACGCCGTTGCTATGGAACGCCTCAAAGCGAGGTAACGCGGTATGACGTCATCTTTTTCGTGCGTGCAGCCGGCCATCAATTTATAAGACGTTATCACGTCAAAAGCTGTTCAGATGATGATGTTTGGTCGAACATAACAAAGATGTTGAAGTTGATCAAATGCTAAAGACACAGATCTAACAATGTATCGTTCTCACATTATGTTTAATCAGCTTTTTGCTCATTCTTTTCCATAGATATCTAGGGTTTGGATTGGGAACCTCTTTAGAGAACCTCTTTCATGAGTTATTTATTATACTTATTATGCCATGTGATTGGGACTGTAGCTTCATCTTTTTGTGTTTTTGACATTAAAAAGAACCTTTAATTGAAATAAATGCTTATGTATAATTTGAATCAATACAAACCCAAGCATAACCCTCGGAAACCTCCAAAAATATAATAACAAACCAAATTGCCGTATCAAAATCCCAAGCATTCACTCTGCCAGTAGGCCAGTGGATCATAAAAAAGTTCTCAGTAACACAGAGGCAGAGGTCTCAGGGTTCAATTGCAATAATCAAATAAAGCGTTAAGTATTTATCATGGGGCGTCTGCAGTACGTGACTCATCGTCTTAGCATCCGAGGTCTTCATCCGAATTTTTGACTGACTGTAGATTGTACGGAAGGTTTTATATTTTGATGTGTATGTATTGAAGTCGGTAGCATACCAAGCTTGAAGGTACTACAATCAGTCAATAGTTTTCAATCATTATACTCCTTTTCGTAAGAATAGTTGCAGCATTGATAGCAACATTAATTTGTGCATGTTGTTATCAGATATCAGTGCATGTATTCTTTTTACCAATTGTTTTTGAATGTGTGAACATTGTAGGCCTTAAAGATTCCTAGATGCTTGTTAACTTTTTATCTTGTTTTAGGTTTTTTTTTGGTAGGTGCTGCTTACGTCTAATTATTGGGCCTGCGTTGTCCCGTCATACCTAAGTAAAACCAAATCATAAGAGTAACTATGGAGGTTCTTGCTGGTTCTTCTCCATAGGAAACGACAAACCCGAACCGTGCACCTTTTCTCGATGTTTTATGAGTGCCCATGGCGTATGTGACAAAAAATATTCTGATTTTGATGTGTCTGTCGGTTACTCAGTACATGTTAGCATTACGCAAATTTAATTAATGCTGGGGAGATTACTCTTTATCTAACAAAGCTTTCCAGGACTTAAATAAAAGAGCCTCAGCGGTTTTCGAATTAAGTCCTCGGAGATGTATATTTATTCTTTGTTGAGGAACATTTCTGGGAAATCTCATTAGTTGACTTATTTGTGCGATTAGATTGACTCTGCTTCAGGTTTATGGTGAACTTTGAACTTTCATTGATTCGGAAAATTTCCTCGACCAATCGATTCGTTTCGAATTTGTCTTCGTTTTTGCTAGTGTATCTAGAATACTGTCCGTAAGACCGTAACCAAGGGGTTTCGTTTTACCCAGTACTAACTGGGTTGTGGAGGTCAGATAGGCAGTTAAGCGACTGTTAAAAAATACTGCCTTCACTTCAGCTGCATCCGGTCAGACAGGAAGCCGACCCCGAAATACTAGGGATAAAAGTTTTACCCATTCCATCTCTAAGAGAGGAGGCCTGTGTCCCAGCAGTGGGAACATTAATAGGCTGTTGATGATGATGATGATGAAAAGTTTTGCAGATGATGACCTAGAATACCCTCTTAATTTACAGTACAATATATTTAATTATTGAAATGGTCTCTTAAACCCGGCCAAATTTTATTCTCGTTGTATTAATAACGGCCACCCATCCAACATTTAACCGCAACAATCAATCAACCCTGACCGCCAATTAAGCGACAGTTAAGACGCCAAATGAACCAGTAAATTGAACTAAGCCTACTTTTTCTTAATGCGGAAAATATCTGCGTCTAAATGGTCAATAAATTCGGATCTAAGTGCCCAAGCAGATACGCAGAGTAATAGAAAGGACTTGCCCGGGTTACGAGATGGTCAAAGTAATATGTAGTTAAAACTTGTGCCTTCTGATAGGGTAGCGGTGCGGTGGGTAATGGCCGGGGTTACAAGAACAAAAACGTTTGCCTTTTGTTTTCTGAATTTGAATTGGGAGTACAGGCTGGTAAAATGGAATTTGGTGGAGTAAATGGTGTTTTTATTGATCCGGGAAAAACGGGATAACCTGCTGTCGTGTATGGTCTATGGATCACAGTGTTGGACCACAAAAGGGAGGAGCGAAAGGCAATTGCATGTGGGTGAGATGAGAATGCTAGAAGGATGTGTGGTGTAACATGAATGGATAAAATAAGGAACGAGTGCATATGGGGAAGTCAGAAAATTGCGCCGGTGACTGAAAAGTTGTATGATAATCGGTTATCGTGGTATTGAGATGTGATGCGGAGGAATGAGCAAAATGTTGAGTATGGATGTAGATCAGATGACTATAAAAGCACAGGACGACGAAATACACAAGATAGATGGACTGTGTGAAGGATGATATGGCTAGAAAGGAGGTGAACGCTGAGATGACGAAAAATAAAGAAGTATTGAAGTAGAAGACATGCTGCGCCGACCACAAATAAATTGGAATAAGGGCAGGAGAGGATCATGTCATCATCATGCATGCTCTTATCCCAATTTATTTTAAAATGGTGAATTTTCAAAAAGGACCAGTATTGCGTATCTTTTTAAATGTCAGTGGCTAATCATATTAGTGTCCATCGATTAACTGTCAAATGGTTATGGTTTGGTATACTACACTAACCAGTTGACAGTTAATTGATAGACACTATGATAGCCACTGACATTTAAAGAGATACGCAATTAGCCCTGCAGATGAGACAGACACAAGTGACAATCGCTTTCAAAGCTTTTCACTTTTCTACAACGATAACTTTTCAGTAGCTTATTCAGCAGCATTCTCGACTTTTCCATCATAAATATCGCTCAATGTCTTTGTTGCGGCCGTCCGATAGTATTGGAAGCAACTAGTGACACTTACAAGTCCCCTACGGCCTCAATACGATTGTAGTTTCGATTAGACAGATTGGTTTTAGACTTTAATTGTTGTAGTGCAATTAAATCTGCCTTGCTAATGGCTGGATTTTTCAAGCTTCACATAACATCACACCTGTAATCCCCGAAGGGTTAGGCAGAGGTACCTAATAGTACACCCACATCATTTAAATAGGTGGCGAGTCTATTAAAATCCAGACTGCAACGCTGCTACTGGAAAAATTCTGATGGAAAAATTCAATAACACTTTGATCTGCCTGGGAATCGGTACGGTAATGTTTCATTTAATTCAAATTCAAATATTTTATTTATTTCAGAATTACATCCATATGTTGTTGATCCAGATGTTGTATACATACAAACACAAAAATCTAAGCTATTGTACAGAATTTTATACATGTATAAAATTCTGTACAATAGCTTAGATTTTTGTGTTATGATATTGTGGATTTTGTACATGCTTTTTCCTCACATAACACACACAAGATACTATTACAAACATTAGTAATTAGTAAACTAAACTCAAGCCCCTAAAGTAAATATGGTAAGCACGTCTTCATTAATATCAAGTTACGGAAGGTCGCGCTCACCATTGACCATTTCGATCAATCAATCGTGTTGCGTGCCACCGTTCCGTTAAACGGTCATGTTTTCACTATCTTTGGGAGCCCTTAATCTTTAGACCTTTGTTCTTAGAGATCATTTGTCAATAAACGCTGGGATTGTCGCGAAGATATAAAGAATAATTTGTGTGTTGAGTTACTGCTGAACATGAGGTCCTGGGTCCGATGCCTGGCACGGGCAGTGTTATTGGGTTATTCTGTAAAGAATTACCACTAAGTCTGGATTTGTACAGTGCGATCAAATTATCTTGGCAGCTCTGAACATAGGCTTTGCGAAATTTTACGCATGTAAACTTGGGAATAAAACTGTTATTGCCAGATAAACCAATACATAGACGATCAGAAAATATCTAATTTAAACAGTGAGAAATACAAATAAAATAAATATCATAACACTTTTATACATTCCTTGTAACAAAATGACCTGCACGAAGTTCGGAGCTGCCAAGATAATTTGATCGCACTGTACCCGGTCGATAGCATGCTCGCCCCCAATTACACGGGACTTCAACAAAACGGGCTATGGGCATGATGTAATGGACTATACCAACACTAATGACATTTCGCCTTAGTCTTACTACCGCACTCAGAAATGTTTTATGATTACTTAAGCCATCACTTAGTAAAGATTTGACATTCAAAATCTTTACTAAGAGACGTACCTACGTAAAGTGTCTGAGGACGGCATTTAGATTCTCGTTTGAAGAACTCTTACTTCAAGTATGTCGTGACGATTGGAGAGTCAATGAATTAGCTTGTAGACCTTTGACTGGAATGTATGTGCAACTACTTCACTCCTCCCAGCATTGTCGATTCGTCACGGTATAGCATACTGACATTTAGCTCCAATGAAATATTTCCTGAGACGTGGATGGTATAAATGTTAGCATCAATACTCTGAATTGTACAAGCTATTTAGGAAAAATGTAAACAGATTTTTTTTTGTATTGTAATTTAAGCATTCATATCGACATGTTTTGGCTAACATATCTGCCTGTTCATACATTCACTCATAATACCCTCACGTTTTTTACCTCTGGAGGTAGGCAGAACTTATCAGACCGCCAGCGGCTCCTTTTGCTTCGTCCACCTTCATACATCTAGTCAACACGCACGAAAAAATCTTGTGACGTCGTTGCCGCGTTGTGACTACTGTGCAGCTGACCTTTAGCAGCTTCTCTTCTCTTCTTTAACCATTGGTCACCCAATGCTGAGTTTAGGTCCCTTCCATCATCAGTCTACTAATGGACATAGGCAGCTTCAATTGCACGCCACTTAACTCGATTATCAGCAACTCTCATTGCTTTAACAGCTTAACAGCCATCAACTCCTTTTACTCCAGTTTCTTCATCTAGTCGATCCCTGCTGCCCTTAAAACACCATTCTCCATCAAAAATATCCAACAGAACTTAAACTCAGCCGAATTTAGCAATTGTCGATGATGTGAGCAACATCAGAAATAGTACCAGGAGTACATCGAACATAGGATGTTTTGAAATGTAACCTAATTGGGTAATCACGCAGTTGTTACGACTTTCAAAATGTTTCACTACCATTTTAATACCGTTCACACTCTTAGCCAGACGGCCGGTCGCTTTTCAAATCTTGTATTTGTGTCGTAGAATTTTGGATGGAATAAATAAGTATTAGAAATGTGGATGGGTATAAGACGAGAGAGAGAGGAAAGCCAAAGAAACGATGGACGAACTGTGTATAGGACGATATGGTAAGAATGGAGGTGTCTCATGTGATGACGAGTAATAAGAAGTATGGAAGAAAAAGACATGTATGACAAATTAATTGAGTTAAGGGCAAGCGAATGATGATGATGAAGTACCGTAAATCAAAGTACTCAAACTCAAAGCGTTTATTTCAAACATACCAGTTACAGGCACTTTCGAATAACTGTAAAACTTTAGTTGCTTATAAATTCCGAAGGGTACATTTCTGTAGAGAAGATTGGGCAAGATAGTCCAAGGACACTATTTTAAATCAAAATATTGTTACAACAAACTTTGGTTACATCATTCATCTTGTGTTACTCTAAAACTCGATTGTATTTCTATGCAAATGTTGTGAAGTTGCGAGGGACTTTTGATTCAAAGATTGTTTGCTTGGACTTGAGCGACTAGCCTACTCTATATATAATCTTTATCTTCAAGAATCAACCTCCCATTGATCCCGTAATGAAATGATGCGGATACAAGGATCCCATCATCATCTGCCTAGACTGTTCTCGATACTATAAGATACTTCTTGGTATGACTGGTTGTCGCTCGCAATCTCATCAAACTTAAAAGGGACAAACTCCGTAAAATCATAGGAATTTTAACGGGTCACTGTTCCCTAAACAAACATCTACATAACATAGGTGTAACAGACCGTCCACTGTGCAGAGGATGCATGGAGGCGGAAGAAACGCCACGGCACGTACTCCTAGAGTGCAGGAGCGTGGCAGATCACCGGGCACAAACTCTACGATCCCCATTAACTCTCCCGGAAGCCTGCAGCAGTCTGGGAAGGCTGCTGCAATTCTGGGACGACCTATGTTGGTTGGAGTAGGTATTCTTAAAACATCACGCACAATGGCCCAATCAAGAGGCTAAGTGCGGATAAAAGCCCCGTTAAACTAAACTAAACTAAGACTGGTTGTCAGACTTTCAGGCCACTGACTACCTGTAGGTAACGACTCTCAAAGATAAAAATGACAACTAGGACCAACGGCTTAACGAGCTTTCCAGGGGAAACTCAGAAAGTTACAGATGTTCACCCATCAACGGATCAACCAAGGCAAGCGCGGCTTAACCTAAAGATCGACCTGAGGGACTGTTATTATTTAACCACGAACTTTTCGAACTTCTCTACAAGGACCACGTTCCGGACATAATATTCCGACGAGCTTTCTATTATATCTGTGTACAGTCACGAGCAACAGTATGTACACACTTGGTAAAAGGGGAGTTTTATCTATGGGTCTTTTGTTACCTGAAAATAAATAAATTCTATTCTATTCTAAAAACGCGAATTTATCGTGAAATTACGATTGTAATTTTGAGATGTGACCTACTTTATGATAAAATGGAACCCAAAATATTAGTTTCGATAGGAAACATGAAAATGAAATCAATACTGTAAGCGAAAATTGCATCTAAACGTTGCAAAGTGGATACATATTGGTTGCCGCTGACTGTACAGGACGTGGTACAATTCCCCAATAAACTGGATCGATAAAGTTTCCGTACTTATTTGGATGATAATAGTTTTTATTCGAACATCTCCCTTTCCCCTACGTTCCATTTTTATAGCGAACTATTTATTCCGCTCTTGGGAACTTGTTTTGCTTTCTGTTATGCCGAAAATAGTTTTCTTAAATTGTACGTATTAATGTAGTTGCTAATGTTGCTATACTTTTAAAGATTTCGTTAGTCGACTGCGCAGCATGAGGTCGGTACATCAGGTTTTGTCCATCAGGAATGTCTTAGAGTCCGCTATGGAGTCTGGATTTGTGCCCGTTTGATGGCAATAGTCTCGTCTCCTACCTATACACCTTCTTCAAAGCTTGCCAGGGATGTGCCCTAACAGGCGTTGCACAGAGGGATTCCGGACAGGTCTTTTAAGAGAAAACGGTGCCTCCGCCCATGTGCAGATAGTGACTATATACCGGATGGTGGTTTTAGCGTGATAGGAATCAAACATTCTTAGATATTGTCAGAGGTTTCTCCAAAGAATAAAAAGAAATAGGTGTTATTCTGCTTACCACTCAGGAGATTACACGTGTGATGTTATGTTTACTTTAAGTCAGTAAAGCTTTGGTTACGTAATTAATTCTTGTGTTCTAAAGGTGAAGAGTGTGGCAAGAAAATACAGAGTTAGCTGCTGCACTTAAAAATCTAGACTAAACAAAGTAGGCAAATGACTTTCTCTGCAAAGCACTATAAAAAATCAGACTTGGGTAAAGGCTGATTGATTCCATACTTCTGAATCTATCAACTATATGATAGATAGGTTATGTATAAAAGGATTAGCTTTGCCGGCCAAAAATATCATGATTGTATTTCTGCATTCTTATTATAGTCGTTGTTTAAGTATCCTAGGGAAGTAGGGACCGCTTTCGTCTCAAGTATAGATATAGATAGGCATCTGTGAGCGATCCCTTGCACATTATGTTACTACAATCTGTATATTTCTTTAACAGATTTTCAACTTTATCGCTGAAGCATGGTAGGGAAAATTTGTCAGTTTCTGGTAGCTTAATGTACGGGCGTCTACATTTCCATTTCTCTAAACAACCTACCGCCTCTATCATTTAACCAATATCCATGGACTTATCTGTTCTATTTGGAACAATGATAAAGAATAATCTTCTCTGGTGGTTTGATGGTTCTTCTGCGAGTAACTAGTCCCGCTATTTTATTCAAATCGTCACTAAAAAGGAAACTTTTACGCGATCTCTCTGAATTTATTCAACCAAAATTTGTAAATTTACGATGCCCAGATTAGGACCGTTATCCGTATTAAAGATAACTTGAGTCCTGAACTTAAAAGGCCTACTTTATTATTCCTGGCAGGTTTCAAGCAAAAAGTAGTTTGTTTTATTAACATTATTATCTCAAATAACAAGTTTGTTTAATAAACTCTGTTTATTGTCGGTTTACTGTTTTATGGCAGTTATGTTGTTTACGGGCAATAGCAAAAACTATGTAATTTTATGTAGGACTATATACTTTGACTGATTGTCGCTCCATAAATAAATTTAAATTTAATATCATGTTTTTGTAGTATTTTAAACACATACATCACACAACACACAATCACCACACACCACACATAGTAGGTACACTCTTTCACAAACACACTCATACATTACAACACAACTCACATACTTGAAACTTGAAACTCACATTATCACACACTCGTTTAGTCTTATAATTTACCATAAATAATTTCTGTGTAGTTTTAGTAATTCTGATCAATATTATAAAATATTGCATTCTTTGCACCATTTTTGTTGTATTTTCGAATAATATCTTAGTGGGAACCTGGTGTCCTGAAATACAGGCTTCGGCTTAGTTTAGGCACCAGTCTCCCACAAATAAAATTTTCTGTATAAATATGTTAGTTTTTAAGTACTGTTTGTCTTTATTTTATTTGTGGAAGAGAAATAAAACAAAATTATTTATTATGTACAATTGTGGGATTCAGTTGCTTCAGATTCGATTGGAAGCTGACCCCAAGATGATGTTGAGATTTTAAAGAGGCTAGATGAATAATGATGAGTCTGTATTTTATGTTTTTCTTGTGTTTTTTATATCCTCAAATATATTATGCAAGAAAGTATGTAACAGTAAATAGTAGATTGTACACCAAGTGCATAAAACGCACCATTTTGCGCGAGACGTTTATCCATCCGATGCGAGCTTGCGAGCGAGGATGGATATAAAGTAGAGAGTAAAATGGGTTTTATGGACGAGTTTTACACTCTACTTTTCACTTCGATTGCGAGGAAATGCAACAGCAACTTGTAAATATTGTAAAAATAATTATGGTTCCCGCCACAATTAACTTTTTTTTTTTCAGTAGGAAACTTGACATAACACCTGACTTATGTCGTTAGCGTTACTCATACTGCTCAGTTAGGAGCAAGCCTATTGCCATCAACTGATGTAATTGGGACCAAGCCTAATGCCATCAACCAATGTAATTAGGAGCAAGCCTATTGCCATCAACTGATGTAATTAGGGACAAGCCTATTGCCATCAACCGATGTAATTAGGAAAAGCCTATTGCCATCAACCAATCTTATTAGGAGCAAGCCTATTGCCATCAACTGATGTAATTGGGGACAAGCCTATTGCCATCAACTGATGTAATTGGGACCAAGCCTATTGCCATCAACCAATGTAATTAGGAGCAAGCCTATTGCCATCAACTGATGTAATTAGGGACAAGCCTATTGCCATCAACCGATGTAATTAGGAAAAGCCTATTGCCATCAACCAATCTTATTAGGAGCAAGCCTATTGCCATCAACTGGTGTAATTAGGGACAAGCCTATTGCCATCAACTGATGTAATTAGGAAAAGCCTATTGCCATCAACCAATCTTATTAGGAGCAAGCCTATTGCCATCCACTGATTTAGGTAATTGAAAGCAAGCCTATTCCCATCAAATGATGTAATTAGGAGTAAACCTATTGCCATCAACCAACCTAATTAAGAGCAAGCCATCAAGCGATTTAGGTAATTGGGAGAAGCCTATTCCCCTCAACTTTCCTTGTATTCGTAATGAAAAGCAGTAATCACTTGTTTTTGGAATACTAACAAAACGAATTAAATAAAGAGGTTATTCTATGAAGTTGAAGTTGTTCGTGTGGCTGTTGGGCCGATTACCTGTGCCGATTACCTTGGTCTTCGACGAAGATTTTACTTTATGCTCTAGAGCATAAAACGCGACTTTATGTCGCCTACGCACGACATAAAGACGAATTTTAGAGCGAGAGAAGTGAAAAGGGAGTATTCCACATTGGGCACCCGCTTTAACGGCACCTGAGGTAATGGCACCTGAGGTATTCCACATACGGCACCTGTCAATATTTTTCGCAGGTGCCATTAGTGGAATAGTTTATTATTTAAAATTTTATTCCACATACGGCACCTACGGATCAGTAGGTACCTACTACTAGTGTTGTGGGGTGGTTTGTCTGAACGGACCGCTGTCAATTCTTTCTTTTCTTTCTTTAAATAAATAAATAAATAATATCCTGAGAATTTTCTTTATCTGGTATAATCCAAACCCAAGTTGTAAGGGTTTAAAATACAAGTTTTTAATGGAAGTTTTTTACTTTAAACTCCTCCACGACCCCCGTAATATTCAATGTATCCATCAGCACAATGTTTCGAGTACGTTACATTGAGTTTTACCACAAAACATGATTTTTCACCCCAAAAAAAAAGTAGTTTCCCAGCAATATTTTTTGCGTAAAGCTTAGTTTGATGTACAGAATATTTTGTTAAAAAAACGACGAAGCGCGTCGAAAAAAGGTAGATAATGCCCTTGCACTTCGCTTGGCTCGTCTTGGCGGGGGTACTTCCGTGCCCCCAGATTTGATTGACATAAATGTTTGTCGTTATAATTTGAATATGTTTTGTTTTGTGCCAGACATTTCAAAACTTAAATCTCTTTGTGTAAAGCAAAGAGGTTATAAACCTAATTTTTCGCCGGTGATCAAGAATAGATTGTCTCAGTTTGAAAAATAATTATCTCCCAGTGTTGTTTTACCAATATACTGTGTTTTTTAAATGCCTGGGATAGATTTATATACACATCAAACATAGGTCACATAGAAAGCAAACAACAAACTTTAATACAGCCCTAGATTCGATTGTTGTACGTTAAGCACTTATCAATAAATTATTGTTGTTATTTTTACCAAAACCTATCAACCTACGGAACCCTGGGTGGGCGAGTCCGACTCGCATTATTGTCCGGTTTTTTTTTATTCTGGACCTTTTAGTTACGGAGAAGTTCGAACGGTTTCGTAAGATTTTTTTCAAACAAAAAATCTATGGCTATTATTAACCATAAAAACGACACCCAAGTATTTGTTTTTAAATTCTATTGTGAGTCAAGGCTGATTTTACAACACATTTGTGATTAAGGAAACTGACTGTGATATTAAAACCATGAAAACGATACCCATGATGGAAAAACCATAAAATTTCGTTGCACCATCTTGGATTTTCATTTTGACCTCATTAGTTATCAGGGACCCCAAAAACCATGAAAACGACACCCATGATGGAAAATCCAAAAAAAAAATCCATTGCTGCAATCCATGCTATTTCAGTCGCGCAAGTGTCCATTCGCGCAAGAGTGTCCTTTCGCGCAAAAATCTATCCGCGCAAGATAAGAAGTGTCCTGGCGCGCCAAAGTCTATTCGAGCAAGTGTCTTGGCGCGCAGAAATCTGTTCGCGTAAAAGTCCAATCAACTCGTCCCAAATGGGCCGTGGGCATATGGGACGAGTTGATGAATTGCTCCAATGAATGGGACTGCCGCTTTAAACTTATTATTGTTTATTCATTTGTTTTTTTTTTACACCGGTCCGTTCGGATGTACACATTTTTTGTCTACGTCTGAACGGACCAGAAAGAATTGACAGCGGTCCGTTCAGACAAACCACCCCCAACACTAGTAGTACCTACTGATCCGTAGGTGCCGTATGTGGAATAAAATTTTAAATAATAAACTATTCCACTAATGGCACCTGCGAAAAATACTGACAGGTGCCGTATGTGGAATACCTCAGGTGCCATTACCTCAGGTGCCGTTAAAGCGGGTGCCCAATGTGGAATACTCCGTGAAAAGAATAAAACCGACCTCCAGTCTGATTAATGGAGCTATAAGATGCTGAATGTAAATATCATTTTGTCGTTTGAAAGGGATAAGACTTTTAACTACTTATGGACATGCCACTAGCCACTTCTAACTACTCATACACGTGGAAAATCATTAGGCACTGAAAATGTTTGGTGCCATATTTTACGTTTCATTTATATGTCTGGCGTTAATTTCTTTGACTAATACTAACATACTTATCGACTATTTATTTTGCGTAGATCTGTTATTTACGCGACAAATTTATCTACTCTCATGTTACATAACTTGACCAGTTGAAACCTTCAGCTGCTTTGCTTTAGGGATATCAACACTTGCTGTTAAAACATGTCAAAATATATATTAACCGACTTCAAAAAGGAGGAGGTTCTCAATTCGTCGGAATCTTTTTAGATATCAACATCAATCATCAATCTTCTGCCCTTCATCATCAGCCTACGTCAGTCCACTGCTGGACATAGTCCTCCTAAATCTCACGCCACTCAACTCGATTCTCAGCAACTCCCATCTAGTTGCTACCAGTCACCCTGCGAAGATCGTCGCTCCACTGAGCCTGAGTGCATGTTTACGTACAGGCGGGGCGTCGCGCGGCGCGTTGTGCGTTTTTAATTCAAACACATGGCGATGTATGAAAACGTTAACAATTTCAAACGTCGATTTTTCTAGAAGCGTTTTTCGCTCGTTAGTTTAAAATGCAGCGTTGGTTGTGGTGGACCCGCCTCTCAGTAAATTAATAAAAAAGCACGCATCGAGCCTTCTGCGCGAGCCGCGCGACGCCCCGCGTCTCCGTAAACGAGCCCTGTCTTCACTCAAGAACACGTCTACCCCAACGGTCATCGGCTCCTGCCATTATCCTAATTCATTTGGTTTCTTCGTAACATGTCTTATAACTCCTCTGGTTCTCGTCACCTTATTTTAGTTGACACCCCATTCTAGCTAAATCATCCTTGACGTAGTCGACCATCATTCTTAGATTTTCCTCCACTCTTATAGCCATACACATTCATATTCAAAGAAGGTTTTCCCAGTTCCATCAAAAACAGTACAATTCCATTCTTAAGCCAGCGTTTCACCAAATTAGGTAAGTCATTAGATTATCGGGCATATCTTGTGGCTTGATGCCCCAACGGCTCGCGCCTTGAATAACTATGTGATGTAGATAAATTGATTTGCGACGTCTTCTGACTGTTTTCCTACTTTTTATTGTGTTACTGCGCCTAGGGTTCCCACTTCAGTTTTAGGTCCTTTGGTATCCACTAACTAAATTAATCTTAAGTTAATTATATCGGAACATAGTTCCATATCGCACGTTATCGTTCTAATTTGTTTGCGGGCTAGAACAAAAACTGACATATTTTTGCAGTGATTTTTAAGGTATTTCTCGATGATCTAGGAAACTAAAACTAAGTTTTCAATCGATTCACTTTCACACTCTTTGTTGTTACTTAGACGATAACAAAAATCAAAAACAATTTTATTATTGACTAACGACTGCAACTTTGATATAAGACCTACTTCTATGAATATAAGAGTTCCATAACACTGTGCACAAAACAATATAAAATTACAATCTACGTCGTAATAACTTTTCAAAGTTGCTATATTGTGTGAAAATATTTTTATGGTTACGCTATAAAACTATGAGTAACTTTTGCTGGAGACCGGAGAGCACACTCCCAACTATCCCAACTGCCAAATGTCACTTACCACTTCTACTTAAAGTACACAAGACTGATTGCATCAGTATCATCATATTTCTCTTGCTCCAGCATGTCTTTCTCTTCAATACCTCTCTGTTTCATGTCATCTCATGAGACACCTTCTTTCTTACCATATTTCAAATTATTATTATTATTTTATTATCAGCCATTTGTGTCCCACTGCAGGGCAAAGGCCTCCCTTCCGTCTTTCTACTTATCCCTATCCAGTGCTCCGGTTTTCCAATCTCTGCAAAAAGAATCCAGTTCGTCCCGCCATCGCCATCGCCTTTCAAATACAAAAAAAAAATCTATGAAGCAGTAGTCTTATCCTTATCATTGGTAAGTTTTCTTTCTTTAGTTTTCATATCATGAGTATTTGTAACCACAAGAAATTAGTTAGTCCTCAGTCAGTACCCATATTAGTAAAGACAGTGAAATTGGTTTCCTCGAAACATTGATTACATAACATCGAAGGAAGTTAACCTCGATTAATGAAGACAGATTTCTCCCATAGGATCAAATATCATCAGGCGAAGTACGGATGATACTATAAGTACCCGTATAAACCTCTAGAGAATTCGATGCGTGAAGATTCTATATCAAGTTCTCCTTCACACACACACATCACTCCTGTAATCCCCGAGAGTTTAGGCAGAGGTGTACCTGATAATTAGTCGAACAAGGTATTTGGTCATCTTCTTCTTATCGTGTGGGCAGTAAGGTCTAACGACCCCACACGCCCTAGTGTCAGAGTTTCTAAACCGCCGCAAGGGCCTCTGACATGGTTTGACGACCGCCATTTGGCGGCCGGGACCACCGGCTTATACGTGCCTTCCGAAGCACGGAACCATCTTTTTATCAGACAATCAGGTGATTCAAGCCTGCAATGTCCTAACCAAACTGGAAACAACTTCACAAAGTATGCTTCCCGTGGGGAATCGAACCCACGACCACCGGGTCACAAGGCAAACGCCTAAACCACTCGACCACGGAGGCAGGTATTTGGTATACAACCAGCTATCATGCATTCACTTTTAAGATTACGAAACTGATGTCAAATGATACAGCGCTTGACATCAGTCTGTTAATGCCAAGCACTTTATAAAACAATTTGCAATCAATATAGTCAGTGTACTAGAATTGTAAATATTTCAGCAATTAATAGCTTGTCCGTCAGTTACGTTTAAGTTAGCATTTAATATGGGGCGAGCATATGCCATGGACCCGGCACAAATTCAGACTCCAGGCTGTAACTGAGAAATTCCTGGTGGATAAATCCAACATTTTGCCCGACCTGGCAATCGAACCCACGACCTCATGCTCAGTAGTCGCGCTTGCGACCACTAAACTAATGAATCAGTCAATAGCATTAACCCCGTTACTTAATTGCTTAAGCAGTTAACTGATAGTTTTGATGACCTCTTTATTAACTGTTGCTCATTCTAGGTTTATAGCTTCTAAAGTAGTTTCTACTTTTCGACCTGGTTTACCCAAGACGAGCGAATTTTGAAAACAAAGCCATTTTATTTTTTCTGATTTATTTTCTCTTTTCATATTTTTATTAGCACCCATTATGGGAAACTTTTTATTGTTTTCAAACATGCGATATTTTAACCGAAAAGCAATGGTATCTTTGAATCTAGATTGTACTTAAATGCGTATATTTCTTCAATAATGTGAGACGTTATTGGTATATTTTTGTTGTTTGGTCAAACATTTGTTAAGTTTCTGATTAATTCTTATTCTTCTTTTTAGCGTTACTAATCGTCTCTGCTAAAGTTAGCTCTCGTATAATAAGATACAGAATAAAGACCTCCTTTTACTCACACTGATTATTACAATAATAATCTCAGCTTATTACAGTATCACTACGATGGAAAGGATTTTTCGGAAACCAGAAATTTCATAAGTTTTTGTTGGTAACCACACTAACCACGCTAAGCAAGGCAAGGCAAGGCAGATTAGCCATTTCAGACTTAGTTCATTGAGTCTCGATTTCATTTCTCATCGTTTCATCATCATTATTTTATCTTGCCCTTAACCCAATTCATTTAGGGTCGGCGCAGCCATGCCTTCTTCTTCCATACTTATCTATTACTCATGAGACACCTCCTTTCTTCCCATGTCATCGTTTACACAGTCCACCCATCATTTCTTTGGTCATCCTCTACTCTTGTACCATCCACATTCATACTCAAAACTTTTCCCACGTCATTTTCCTCTCTTACTGTTTATACTCACACAAAATACCTACGGTTTCAATCCAAATCTAGAAACAACCTGTATGCTTCTGCTTCAACTCAGATTGGACAAAAAAGTACAGAAAGAGAAATTACTATCGGTGTGAAGTCATGGATATAGCTAGTTTACTTATAAAAACATAATGGTAACATATGCGTTGTGCCCGATGTCAACTGTAGCGTTAAACGTCGTTGTATACACATTGTTACCCATGTTTGTCGTCGCGGGTGATAGATGGCGCCTGTATCGACCATCTTGGTGCTATTCTAGCAAGGAGTATCAATAAGACTGTCACCAGCAGACGGATTTAGTCCACGCCAATGATTTAAAGACTCATCTTCTTCTTTGTCGTGTGGTTAGTGCCTAACCTATTGTCAGAGTCGCTTCGTCTTTAAGGACCCACCAAGCAGACCCACCGGTGGGTCTCCGAATACTGATGTGTCTCCCAAGACCTACTGACTAGTAGGACCTATGTGATTATTTAGTTTTTACTATGCCGCCCATGGAATGGGCCTCTTGACTTGGCTTTACATGCCGTCGAGAAATATCTCTCAGTTTCTGTTAGTTATGTACGAGTATCAGTGGATGTCAAGTAAGAAATCTGTGTTTGAGTTCTGATACTACAGTACAGTAGATTCCCGATTATCCGGACTCATTGTTCAAGGCTCTAATTACCGTATTTTCATATAATATTGTTTAAATGACGTTTGTAAAACTATCTATAATAAAAAAAATATTAATATTGTTTGACTTTACTTTGAAATCGATTACCCGAATTTTAGATTATCCAAAATTCCCCTGGTTTTAATTGATCTGGATAATCGGGATTCTACTGTATTTATTTGATGAAGTTTAAATAACAAGGAAATCTGCAGTGACAAGTGTCTTGCAACATAACTGTTACAAAGGGAACGAATACATTCGTCACCGACTTATCCTTATCCTAAACAAGAACTAAGTATGAGTTCATTGACACATTATTACATAAAATTAATTACTTTCCTCATTATTTCCATATATAATTCATAGAATTCACTGTCACTGTATTGTTTAAAAGTTTATATTTTTCCTGGAAGATTGGCACTAATTGGCAGTACTGTCGAACACAACCAAAACCATGATTCAATGATAATTTGTTCCCAAATTACGCATCGCACGCATTATTGCTCATCAACCATTTTACATTAACAAACCTAAACGCATAGAGGAACTCGTGGCTTAATAATAACTGCCGATCGGGTCAATCTTTAGGTTAAGCCGTGCTTGCCAAAGTTGGTCCGTAAATGGGTGATATTCTTCTTCTTTACGTGTCGATGAGCTCAAATCGTATTAGATCAGTATTCTAGCCACCTGCACAGTTCTATCATTTGCTTCTAGAAAGTCCTGAAAGGTGCCAGTGGTTGTGCAGGATGGGCAGGATGGGAGGTGGCGCATATCCTGCAGAGGGGCTCCGCACAGGCAATTTTTACCTAAATGCCACATATCTTTTGGTTTCCTCACGATGTTTTCTTGCACCGTTGTGAGGAAGTCGTGTTGAAATACTTCACACAAATTAAAGTGCCTGTTTAGATCCAAAAATTCGCGGCTGTTGCCACTAAGCCACCCCTTGTAACTTAAAGTAAATGAAAGACTTGTTCAAATTGAAATCTCAGATCAAAGGACCATTCCATACATATCCTTCCTTAACCATCTATTAATACGAAAATAGGATTGAATACTGTTTTATTTGTTGAAGCGTGAAATTCCCTCATTTTATGCTCGCTTACACGCCAACGGGTACTTAAGTCTTTAAGGGCCAGTAAACGTTTGACTAATATTTTATTACATGTTGTAACTTATTATTGGGGATAATTTTTACGTGTTCTTTTTCTACTTATGGTGTTCCAAGTAGAGATGCAGCGGAAAAAATAAATATTTTCGTCGTAGCTTCGAATTCGCACCCAGCAAATGCGTTGGTTTTGATCAGACCAGATTCTACTTACTGAAGCGTTACTAGATACTTGAGTTTTGGTGACTAACAGGACTTAAACTATCTAAATTACCGTCGACACGCAAAGGAGAAGAATCTGCAAATTGTCTGATTATCTCGGCACTTGTGGAAATATGACACGAGTCTGATTCTCTACGCCAAATGTTGAACGAAGCATGACTAACAATACTTAGAGGTCCAAATACCTACCTAGTTACCTAAATTGTTATAAGACGACCCGACCTTCTAAGTCTAACCAAAAAAGAGTATCCGTCTTCTAGAAAGGCACAGTAAAAAAAGTCCTCCCTCTGTAGGTTTTTCTACAACCAGACAACTATCCGTCCTACCAAAACACGAGTCACCCTACGGTGTACAAATAAAATATGGCAGCCTGCCGTTTACGAGGTAACTTGGTTTGTGCGAATTGTTCGCCAAGTTTCGATGAAAACACTTGTACGGTTATACGGTACCACAGTCAAGGGCACGTGATCGTTGTTTCTGTGAACCTTGGTAGGCAGGGCGTTGAGTAACATAATAAAGTATGATGAAAATAAACAACTTTTACAGCGATACCGCTGAAAAATTTAAGCAAATATTTTCCTCTTACATTTTGGCGAGTTATGTGAATATAAATGTATAGAACAGCTGATATTTTTTCCCGATTTCATGGTTAGACCTACTATGGGCAGTCGCTCCATGTAAAGTACTGGTATTCAGCTGCATCCGAATAGACTGGAAGCCGATCTGAAACGTAGACTGCTCAGACTCCTTAAAGTATGTACTTCGTTCCAGCACTATACCCTGTATTGGACCTAGGGTACGGGAAATAAATATTGAGTCCAGAAATATCGGGTTCCGCGGTCCTCATGTTACAAATGAAATGAGGTTCCGGAGAGTATCGAAGCTTGTTAGTACTTACTACCTTCAGATGTTACGACTGAACGTGTGTTAAAACATTGGTGGGTAGATTAAATAAGTGTTTCTGCTATTACTCATCATTTTCCTTAGAAAAAATAAGGGCGGAAAAGGCTTTAGTGCAATTAATTTGATTTGTCGCAAAATAAAAAATTGTTAATCGTATTTCCGGGTCCTTTGATGCGGTTAAAATTTCTTTCAAGAACAAAATTGAATCGACGTTTGAAGACCGTTGATAGGACAAAATATTGAAAGTTATAATGCAAATAGACACTTAGATGGGGTCGCGACAGGCAGAGGAGGAAATTGCGTGACTCCTTTGATGGACAACATCAAGAGAACTGGAAGGAATGGGAGGAAGCATTTATACCCAACAATTTTACAGTATAGTTTTAAGCATAGTTGCCA
Organism: Diarsia dahlii; assembly: GCA_949775195.1. NCBI lineage: Eukaryota > Metazoa > Arthropoda > Insecta > Lepidoptera > Noctuidae > Diarsia > Diarsia dahlii. The sequence goes on from OX459213.1 coordinate 15,922,126, forward strand.
TCGCAGGAAAAAATCTGGATGAGGCTGGCTCAAGACCTTGGACATTGGCTCAAGAAAACAGAGGTCTATATCCTACAGTGGGTAAATTCATGCCGTGGATGATGATGAGTATAATAGAGTTCAGGGTTCGCGACTCATGAGAGGGGAGAATGGAAAATAAACGTGTTGCGACTACTCTAAGTAGAATGGGACAAAGGCGGGAAGATGATGGCTCTGGCTTACAACCAAATACAAATCAAATTCTGCCACAAGACAAGAATAACAGCATCCGGCTACATTCATCCCAACCCAGAAATAACAAAAAATACGCGACAGCCGGGCCATTAGCCATTATCTTCAATTTTAGTGTCAATTCCACTCAATACACAGTAAAAGTGCCGATATCGGTACTTACTCGCTTCAATAAAACATCCTTAGACGAGAAATTACAATGAAAGCTTTCATACTGAAACAATAAAATCAATCGAAATGTACGGAACGATTGAAACTGTTGCGGAGAAAATGAACCAAGAGGAAACGCTGCCAGAATCGTTTTTCCTGTCGCAGCATACTACTTAGGTACATTATTTCAATTGGCATAATATCTGATGTATATCTGCGGTACTCAGAGATATAAAAAAACTATCAAAACCTTTACTAAGTGATGGCCTAAGTAATCATTAAAGCTCTCTGAGTGCGGCAGTTAGTAAGCTATTTTTCTTCCGAACGAATAAAATACTCCAACTTAACCTAGCCAAGTCTTGGACCACATAAGTGACCAAGGTCTGTAATCAGCTTATAAGGTTCCCAATGCTGATTAGACCATCACTCGGGAAATTGCGGGTTGGTGAACGTAAAGGTCTCCAAAATTTTAATTCTAGGACATGCAGGACAGATTTGACTGCTAGTGGGTCTAGTGGTCGCGATTCCCGGGTCGGGCAAATTGTTATTAGAATTTTACACCAGGGATATCTCAGTCGCAATCTCGGCAATAGGCTCATCATCAGCCTATAATGTTCCCACTGCAGGGACTCAGGCCTCCTCTCTAAGAGAAGGATGGGCTTATAATCTACCACGCGGGCCCAGTGCGGATTGGTAGATGTCACATGTCTTCGAATATTTTGGTTCTAAGACATACCGGTTTCCTTACGATGTTTTCCTTCACCGTTTGAGAGCAGTGGTGATGATATAAATTACACAAAGTAATGCGCCTGACGGGGTTCGAACCCACGACTCACTGTTCGTAAGTCGGGGCCGCCACCACTGGACCACCACTGCTCCAATAAGCTCACTCCCTAATAAATGGGACTTAAACATAACTGGCGAAATGTGGGTGTATATGTGGTGTATACAGGTACACCCCTGCCCAACTCTTCGGGGATTACAGGCGTGATTTTATGTGATGTGTAATGACATGCAGGTTTCCGCACGCTTTCTTCACTGTTTTTAGAGCAATAGCGGTGATATAACAATAATCTACACTATCTACACTAATATTATAAAGAGGAAAGATTTAATGTACCTATTTTTGTATGTTTGTAATGAATAGGCTCAAAAAGTACTGGGCCGATTTCAAAAATTCTTTCACCCTTGGAAAGCTACATTCACCCTGAGTAACATAGGCTACTTTTTATCCCTGTATTCCCACGGGAACGGGATCTACGCGGGTGAAACCGCGGGACGTCCGCTAGTATAGTATAAACATGCTTGTCTGGATTCAAACTCAAATTTTAGGCCACCAGGGTGTGCCGAAAAACTATATGTGCGCAGTGTGTCGTCAAAGTATTTTAAGAAAAAGTATCGCTTATCACCAATTAAAATGTTTCTATTCTAGTCTCATTACCATTCATTATCAACCAAATGACAACTCACACCATTCCTGCGTCACCGGCCACCGCACACAACCCTATCGCGTGAACAAAAACTAGGTTAGTCAATAACAACATTTAAATTGTAAATAGTTCTTCGTATCTAATTGGTGAGGGACGCGGTCTCCTTGCAATTGATATCAATTAGAAATAATTAATTAATACTAGCGGCGACGGTCGATACCACCCCCCGCCCTGAGTGGCGCGTATGGCTAATAAATCTACAGGGGTTAAGTTTGATTGGCTTGACATTTGGTGTTATGCTTGTACAATAATGTTATTTAAAAAAAGTATTACAAAAGGGTGTGTGTGTGTGTGTGATCTGATTTTATCTGATACGAAACAATCCTGCTATAGCTCATTGATTTCGGTATCAGGGCTGAATCAGATCTATAAAACCCTTCTTCGGGTCTGGTTGTGGGCTTGCACCTTTGTTGTCAGTTTTGGCAAAACGAAAAAAATACACTTATGTGTTACTACCGTCCTTGATCATATATATAGTCATAGCTGCTAATCCACGCGCTAGATATTATAGTGCACAAGTGTGTCCCATAAGGGCCTACTACACGCTCAAGCTTCACCACACTTTTCGTTCACACTTCACAGTACATCGCGCGTATGGTTGGTAAAACTGTATTACCATTACAAACCACACGCGCGATGTACTGTGTGCACCGTGTAATCGCACAGGCAAGACTGTGAGGAAGTGTGAGCGTGTGGTAGGCGCATAACACAGGTACTCTCTCTCTCTCTTCCCTCATAGAACAGTAGAGAGTATTGAGTTTCCTCCGTGCCTCGAAAAGCACGTTATGCTGTTGTTCCCGGCTGTCATTTGAAGAATTTCATTAGTCGTTGTAGGTAGTCAGTGGCCCGAAAATCTGACAACCAGTCATACCAAGGGGTATCATATTACTCCACACTAATTGGGTTGTGAAGGTAGGATAGGAATCTATCTGCTAGGTTAGGTGAGTTAGCAGTCAATAGTTTCCAGCAACTCAAACGACACACTAAATTAAACACTTACCTTATTTATGAGCAGTTTATATGCTCACTGCGCTCGCTCGTCGACGGAAAAACCGAGTGAAAAGACAATTTCATTAAATTGATGGAGTTGGCGAGTTAAAATTACATATGTATGTAGTTTTAATTGAATGTCTTTTATATAGCCGCCCCTTACTGGGGGTCGTAAAGTTTCCTCCACGGTATGTTAGCGACATCTAGGGGTGTTGATGGTAACGTAAAACACGTGGGTAGTGCAGGAGCCTGAAGGTGTCTGGTGATAAAATAAAGGAATAAAAGTGAATATAAATGTTTATGCGTATGCACTTTCGTTGCCACCTCTAATATCATGAAGTCGGTAAATGCGTACAGACAAATAAATAAATAAATAAAAATAAAAAAGCCTTTTATTTCCTGTAGATTTTTACAGTAACTTCACTTAAAAAAGAACTTAGTAGCTATCATAAATATCTAATCTATTATCTATCTAAGTATATAAAATTTATATATGTATAACTATCTATTTGGGTACTTTTATAAAACATACATTCTTATTTCTAGTGTTAGTAGGTATTCTTAGTTAGTTAGTTTTATATAAAATCTTCTATAGTTATGTTAGTAAGTGTTAGTGTTTAAATTTTTCTCTTCTTCTTCTCAGACAAATAAAACTGTGAAATTACATTATTTTAGCAACTTAAATAATGTGGTCTGCTTCGAAAATCATCAATTTATCTCGCAATTGTTCTATATTGTGCTTTTCAATTGGAAATGCTTTTTGAGAGATATCACACACAACACTTGCGGCACCCAAGAAGGAACAATAACTTATTTATTTATTCTTCGCCACGGAAACAGTCAGCGACATTGAAAGGCATTTGAGACAAAGACAACACACATACAAGACAACGACATTTTAGAAGTACTAGAAGTGTTTTTCTAATTAAAGCACTAGAGAAAACAACCAACATCTTGTAGCTTTACATTTGAAAAATCCAGGATTAACCCAATTCTTGTGCCCTAGGTTTAACTTCTAGGCTCGGAAAGGGCAGATTAGACTTTCTGTTAGGAAAAGATTTTCTTTTGCGCCTCAGGCCTGTGTCTTAAAAAAGATATGATAGCCGTCGGCGACTGCTTTTCAAGTATAATACCATGAAAAAATATCTAAAAGTATGTCTCACAGTGGTACACTCACGAGCAATAATATGTACAGTCGAACAAGCTAATAAGTGTACAGCCAGATAACTTGTATACACTTTTAAGATTATACAGATACATTTAGAGACTGATTTTAAACGATACAGCGTTTGACATCAGTGAGCTTAATGCGAAACACTATAAAAAACAAAATTGCTATCAATATTTTCAGTGTTCTAGAATTATAAAAAACTCTACCTGTATACTTATTAGCTTGTTCGACTATACCTACACACTTTACGCAAATCTCAAACGCGAATTTCTCGTGAAATGACTATTTGAAATAGAATGAAAGAAATATAACATATTCTCTGAAGAAAGAAATAAAACTTATTCGGCAAACGGAACTACCGTTTTCCGAATATGTTGTCTGACAACTTGTCTTCTGACAGACTGACAATACAGGGTGTACAAACAAAAATATACACAAATATAAACTTATAATAAGAAATCCTAAATATCTGACTTCCATGACATTTACGAATATAATTATTTATAATGGAATAATGTGATTCTTCTAAACGAAACACCGCGAAAAGATCTCTACTAAAAGGTTCCACGAACCCGACCTACGCGCAGACAAAAGAAAACTGTCATCGGAAAGAAAGCCTCGAGGGTTCCGTCGAGTGAGTACTATGGTTCCGTCGTGCCAATCCATACGCGTCTATAATAAAATCGTAATGAAGCCGTGTTTGTTCATTCAATATTTACTAAAGAAACAATTACTTGGCAATATTCTCAGGATACGATCGCCGAAAGCAATCTCGTCTGTTTATCGGTCTGTAAATGGAAATATACGCAGTATTCTCGACGAATATTGGGACAAGTGTACAGATGCTTGTCATGTCTCTTGTCGTGTGTTTTGTTCAATGAGACGTATTTTTGTTTTTTTGTGAGGTAACAATGGGCATTGTCAAAAAAACCTATCCTGTATATTTTTTTGAAGTTAAAGATAGTATTTTAAGAAACGAAATTTGAATATTTTTGAAATTCAATGGCTATTTTAAAAGGGGTTATTAAAGATATGGCGACAAATAGAGAAGAATGGCAGAAGAAGAAGTGGGCACGACTCTTATGATGATTTACAAACGAAGGCAAGAAGGATCAATAACTAAAAAAATGGCGTCTTTTAAGAATCACGATTTGGTTGATAGTGAAGGAAGTCTACGTTACTTATGAAAGTAGAAAGAACGTCAAATATACACGAACGAAAAGATAACAATTCTATATTTTACATCTCCACAGATTTACTGTAATATTGTATGGGATTAAGAAAGATTATCACACAATTGATGGTTCCAGTAGAAGCTGTGTAACCTTAACTATTGTTTATTATTTCGCGTTTCTTCCGGAGACAGAAACGTAAGTTATACGTAGCTCGTAAAACATTTTCTGGTCTCTCTGTGGGCGTTTCCACGAGATTACTTTTTAGAGAGTAATTTTGTTGAAGTTCAAAGGGAGCACGAAAGTGCACGTCTACTGACATGTACCCTCTGTTCGTTAATACCATACTTTGGCCATAACTCACTCACTACTACTCTAATGGGTGGAACGATTTATTTACTGGAATGTGTGGAAACAATAATACAATTCCTGCTGCTACTGAAAAGGTGCAAATGTTTTTTTAACAGTTAGTGTGTAAGTACAGGTGATAAAAGCGAATAGTCTGACGAAAAAGTCGTCATCTTAGCTTTTATCTATACTTCTATACTAATATTATAAAGAAGAAAAGTTTGTGTGTTTGTATATTTGTTAAATTGTAAGGGGTAATCTCGGGATCTACTGAACCGATTTAAAAAAATCTTTTACCATTAGAAAGCTACATTCATCCCGGATTCCCGGGTGACATAGGCTACTTTTTATCTCTGTATTCCCACGGGAACGGGAACTACGCGGGTGAAACCGCGTGACGTCCGCTAGTAGGTACACACGGCTACACATCAAGCTACAAAACCAGTATAATCTGATCGTTCATTGTGCGAAAAGATCTAGTATAGTGAGGCCAAGATTAACTGGTTTTGTATAGCTTGTTTTTTTTTCTTTTAATTTTTTTATTAATTCTCTTACCCTTTTCCAATTCATTTGTCGTCAGCGCAGCATGTCTTCTTCTTCCATACTTCTCTATTACTCATCAGCTCATCAGAGACCTCCATTCTTGCTATATCATCCTTTTACACAATCCATCTATCGCTCTCTAAATCGCCTCGTCGTTGTTGTTCGTCTTCTTCGCTTTTATACATCATCATCATCTGCCTAGTCTTTTCCCACTTCCCAAGTATGTCGGGGTCGGCTTCCAGTCTGACCAGATGCAGCTGAATACCAGTATTTTACATGGAGCGACTGCCTATCTAACCTCCGCAACCCAGGTAATACTAGGTAAAACGATACCCTTTGGTAAAACTGGTTGTCAGACTTTCAGTTCACTGACTACCTTTAACGACTGCCATATAAGCCGTAAAGATAAAGATAAACCGACTGAATCCGGTTCCGCGTCGATAGTGTCACAAGAGCACCTAGAAAACTTCTAGGATTATCTGTCGGGAAGTTACAGCCACTAACCGGATGAGCCAATCACAATCTGCGTTGCAAATGTATTCCAATTTCTTAACCCGGCACTAATCCCTATAACGGGCCATAGGCCTTCAGTCCCAAATATATACATATGTATATAATATGTCGTTCAGCAAGATATTGCTTTTGTGACACTGCTTGGCCACGGGTTACACGATCAAGTAAAGACATAACTTGCTGGATTAATTATCGCAATCGCGTTTTCGCGCAATCGTGCGTCTCGCTCTTGTGAGTTGCGAAGTAACCGAAATGGAGGAAGATATATGAAAATGCTGATCTGTGCGGTCACGTGGTTAAAATTTGAAATGCTGACGAGTATGTGTGTCGAGTGTGGAACTCTCTACCGGCGGCATTTGTGTTCTCTCCCAGATTTAACCCCTCTGCTTTCAAAGATGGCGAGAACAGGTATCTTCTGGACACACCCGTTCCATCATAGACCATACCCATTGCTTCCATCAGTCGTAATCAAGGTCAAGGAGCAGAAACATTGTGCAATCGCGCATACGCAAGTAGAAGTAGCATCGCCTGAGGTTGTGAACAGGACGTTGTTGTTACCCTTCCCCGAGTCTCCCATAGTTGTTAGTTTGCCAACATTCTGCATTATGTATGTTTCGTTATTTCTTTCAGCAAGTTTCTGATAGTTTCGCTGATACCGGGCGCTGACAGTCCTTCTCATTATTTTCTTGTTATTATTTCTATGCTGCATATATTTATAGACGTTTTCCTTTCAGTTTGTTAAGGAAATTTACCGGCAGGAGATGTTTACACTTACTTTAATCTGGGCGTACTATTTGGTACACTTCTGCCTAACTCGTGGCCACTCGTGGGGGATTAGAGCCTAGAGGCGTTTTGTTATGTTATGTTTTATGTGCGCCATAATTTTGTATATTGTAATATTATTCAAGTGATTAGGGTAATAAAACGACCCCAAATAGAATGGGATAAGGGCAGGAAGATGATGATGGTTAAAAGGACCAGTATATTGTTGAGAATTGTGACTCAAATTGAAAACTAGGAAAGCCATCGGCCTAAAGTCATTGGCCAACTGTACCTAGCCTAGCGTAGTACGGAGTTTCAATAAAACACAGGCCTGCTTATTTTTGTTTTCGCCATCACTGACGTGAGGTCTACTGAACCCACTTTGTATGCTTATTAATATCAGCCTAGTTCGGCAAACTAGACTTTATCACCACCCTAACAGCTATAACCCATCGTCTTGAAAATATCCCTTACGAAGCGCAAAAGCCTTTTGCTCAAGACCACTTGACCTAGGCTGTAATCCACAAAGCAAACATTCGTACTAATAAGGTCTAATATAAATACCAATATTCAGGATAATCGAATCTCTGCTAGTAGAGAGAATTACGAAGATATTAGATAATACAATGGAGCGACATCTCTTTAGTTATGAGAGTGGAATGATGGAAATGGAGTTCTTGTGCTTGAGCGATTTATATTTTACATAACTATAATAATATCTATTTATCATCATCATCATTTAAACCGAAATATGTTCATTGCGCGTCTTATGCTTTCAGTCTAACCGGATGCAGCCAAATACCAGTATTTCACATAAAGCGTCTGCCTATCTGACCTCCACTACCCAGTTAGTACCTACTGGGTATTACGATACCCCTTGGTAAGACAGGTTGTCAGACTCTCAGGCCTTTGACTATGAGCTCCTCCGATGAGCCACCAGCGATGATCAATGGTCGTGCATCCTCAAATAAGACAGAAAAAGAACCTGTAGAAGACCAAGAGTTACCCTAATATTATAATGTCAAGTACAAAATTTGTACTTGACATTAAATTGAATCTAATGTTTTCATTCGCATATTTAATATGCGAATGAAAACATTAGATTCAATTTATTCATTATTTATTACATTTTTTTTTTCATTTTATTTCATTTTTTTTTTTTTTTTTTTTTTTTGTTTTCATTCGCATATTTAATATGCGAATGAAAACATTAGATTCAATTTATCTTTATTACTATGCCGTAAGCAAAGGGTTGAAAAATAGCTAAAAGCTTAACAAACTAATGCAAAACTTTGATGTGTATATGGTGGAAACTTCGTAACTCAATCACGCAGTAATGGCTGAACGGATTGGGTAAAAAGTTAGCCTTCGAGGGATCCTCCCAGACAGGTTTAGCCGCAGGCAAAGCTTGTAGATCAATAGCATAATCTGTCTTCCGCCTTATCTATACGTACATTTGCGGATAAATTATTATTGAGTAACGTAAAGACTAGGTTTAGTGAATATTCGATTAGAAATTGCTTGTTGAAATATTTGTAACCCACTAATGGCTGTTCCTAATATCATTTTGACAAGATCGTATACGTAATGAAATACAAGATTATAAAAAGCATTATAAGTTCTAATAGTACGTAGGTACAATAGATGGACTATAATATCGTTTGCCGTACAAAATTAAATATCTGACGAGTACGATGGGTTAATATTGGCCCATAACATACTCATCGAAATTGATTTCTTGAGTAGATCGTTCAGCCGTCTAACGAGTCATCATAACAACTCATCCTGAGGCGTTGTATGTTACATCCTTGAGGTGGATAGCTTTATTACTCGTAATATTTTCTCAGAGCACATCAAGCTACGAGAAACTGTCAAATCTTCCCAATCAAACGAACCTAATGCTTTAGCGATGAAGACGCAGAAAATCGATGAAAGAAATCAGAAATAAAGTCGGTACTTCATTTAGGTCGTCTGGCTCGGGCTCGATAGTCAGCCCTCTTTCGCAAATGAATGGCCAGTCTTTAACTTTGGCCTCTCTTTCTTCAACCTTTATTCACTCGATGCTGCTCTGAATCTGAATTCTACAACCTTGATGTTTTTACCAATGATCTTCGTCTTTTCGAATCAATGACTCAGAATTTGTCCAACCACAGTACCTGGACAGCTCTGTCGTTCGCGTCAGAGCTGTCCGTATGGAGACTGCAATTAGTTGTGCAAGATGAGCAGCAGAGATGGTGTGTATCCGAGATGTATTGATTATTTTCTAATGACGAATCATTTCCTTGTTCCAGATGTAGGTTACGACTACGTGGTAGATCAGCAGCCTATCGGCAAGCTGCTGTTCCGACAGTTCTGCGAGAGGAACAGGCCTCAGTATCACAAGTACAATAACTTTCTAGATGCGGTAAGTATTCATCGAATGAATGAATTTATTTATTACTTTTTCTTAGTTTAAAGTTAGCATGTAGAGTTTTGACTCTTTTTGGAGTTTCTTTGATTGAGAATTGAGTTGATAATGTAGCCCCATACATCCCCGACATTCGCACCTATGCAAATAATTTATACGCTAGCACGTTCGCTTCATGACATTCAGACAAAAGGTCCTTCCATATTCACTGCATAGTTTTCAGAGCTACTACAGCTTCTTGACATCCAATCATCCTATTGAACCTCAATTCTGAATACCTTTCCGTAGGTACAGTTATTGGAGCATAGATTGCTAAACCACCAGATAAGTCAGATTATAGCTATCACAAAAATGTACCACATTATATTTATTACAATTTCAAACATGCTTCTTTTCAAAAGCCAGCTTTTCCCCCCGAATGCTGACCTCTGCATAACATCAAAACAAAATTGGCAAGAAAACAACTGTATCACACAAACATATTTATTCGAATACTGACCTAAAAAGAACCTTTTGATAGCGTTTCGGTTTTGCGGTACCGAATCGATATTCAGATGTGGCGACAATTCGACAATACAATCCCGAATAACCGTATATCGAAAACATGAAACGAACCGATATAAATAAATGCGAAAACGTGATTGTCCCGCCTTCCCCTGTTTAGAATTCTGTTGTGATAATCATCAATAGGATTTTCTTTTCTTTAGATTTCCAATAGGACTGTTTTCGTGATTTGTTAAGTAGCATTCTGCCCGCGACTTTGTCTGCGCGGATTTAGAACTTCAGCTCTCTTCCATCCTTCCTCTGAGTTCGTTTTGGAATATTGATAGTATTTTACTAAAGAAGTATTTGTGCGAAGTTTCAAGTGTCTAAGCCTAACGAACAACATACTTCATGCAAACTGCACCCCCTGTATCATGTAGTGTGATGGGGTTATTACCTCGAAAAGGGATGGTATTTGCAAAAACCATGTTTACCCATTTTTTATGTATAGTCATGAATTGTTAGCGAAAGTAATCACTTGGTCAAAGTCTAAGTCAAAGTTCATTTATTTGTCAGAAACATGATACAGTTCCTTACGATAGGTTTAGTAAAGGTGTATGCAAGTTTATTTCATTTTTGTAAATGCATTTGTCCATAAGTCCTAATTAGACATCTCCTTCAGAGGCTGATAAAGCACGTTCTAAAGTTTGGTATTCCTAAGAAAAATTGCTGTTAAAAACCATTTTTTTGGCATGATGAGGTCAAGAACAAATTCGTTATAATATTGCTGTAGGCATATTATCGCTTTCTTAGGAAATTCAAGCTTAAGGAAACGTCTTTCCAATGCACCTTATTTTGTATGATTTTGTTTCTCAAAGCACATCTCAAAGGTAGTCAGACACCCCCAAAGGGTAAGACCAGACCGCGGTTGATTGACGACATTTTGGCATAATTATGAGATGGTGAATCGAAATCAAAACTCATTCTCTAGAATCAGGTTCAACAATTGTTGGAAGCAATAAAAATAGTAGTTTATGCGACTGTGCATAATGAAGGGCATTACAACACAAGTGTTTAATAGCATCACACGAAAACTCATAACCTACTGTTTTCAGTAGGTTATGAGTTCATAACAGTTCCGTTTATTTCTGCTGGTTGGTAATGCTGGTTTTTGAACGCATTAGCGAGGGTTTATGATATTTGGGTAGATAAAATATCATAACATAGTGCTTCAAGCCCTCCGCCCTTCATCACTTCCTAGTTGTTTAATTGTGTAAAAGAAGTGGCGGAACAAGCTCCTCAGCAACACATCTGTCTGCTAGGTAGAGTGTAGTGACATATTTTGTTAAAGCCGACCATCGACGCCGATCTTCCGCGATCTGGTTGCACCCAAACTCTTGTCTCTCCTATGCACCCAAAATTTTATATGAGTCCCTTATGTTCGAAGGTCCATAGTTTCACTTTGCACACACATTTAAATAATTAAAGCAAATTAGACTACTTATTCTAAAAACACCTCATAGTACTACATGGTTCTTTTGCCGCGTGGTTTTTATCAAACCTATCATCTTCTTAATTATTATTCACTTTCAAAAATGTTGAAAACGCTGCCATCCTAGCGCCTAAAGAACCGTGCATCACCACAAAAGTCTCTCCAACGCACCCAAAAACTTTGTATGAGTCAGATAACACCAATGTTCGAAGGTCCTTAGTTTTGCTTGCAGACTGACAGATACGAGGTGGAGGTGGACGAGACGCGGGCGATGCTCGCGGCTGACGTGTTCGGCAGGTACCTGAAGACTGATGACTGCGAGGCGGTCACTGATGTTGTCAGCCGGCAGGTCATTGATGAAGCTAGTGCTACTATTGATGGTGAGTGTGTATTTTAAATTAGTATAATAAAAACAGTGATAGACTAGTGGTGTGAGTTTCGGACTGACAAGTCATAGTCATAGACCCAAGCCGCGCACCTCTTATTTTTCGGATTCATGTGTGTATTGTTTGATATCGCTTGCTTCTGTATAGGACAACATTGCATCGAGAGTTTTTTTTAATTAGCCTATTGTGTCCCACTGCTGGGCAAAGGCCTCCCCCATTTCTTTCCAGCTCTCCCGGTGTTGTGCCTTCTCGGTGTTGTGCATCGGGAGTAAAGCCTGATAAATATTTCTCGACGGCATGTAAAACCAAGTTAGACCCATGGGCGGCATAATAACTTTGACACCAGGTTAGGGTATCCACAGAATAAACACTTTAGACGAAAATATCTCTCGAGCATACTGCTTTCCTCACGATGTTTTCGTTCACCAAAATAAATGATAATTTTATACATAAGCACATGAGTCCGAAAAATCATATGTGAGTGTCTAAAGTGAAGTATCTAAGGTGTAGGAATACTTTGGATTTGGACACTACACTCCAGCAAGCGGCCGGTCGGGATTACCGCACTGCAAATACGTCAAATCCCCCATTTTATTAAAGGCTTAATTTAGCCAATTTCGGTTTTACAATAGGAACAGAGAAAGGTGTGCTCTACTAATATAAACTTATCTGATCACACGTCGCTGATAACAGGTGATAGGTAATCAATGAATTTGTGTGTTTGATTAAATCTCTAGTGGTTTGCATATGTTTTTCAATCGCATATTGAAAAATACCGGCTGATATCAGAATTAATGAGAAACCAGTTCAAATATTTGTGAATTGGAACTGGCTATTCGGTATTCTTAACTATTTATTTTGTTTTGCAATAACTGACTCTAACCAACTTTAAAAAAGGAGAAGATTTTTTGCGGCTTCATAAAATTCATCACTCCGCCATTCATGACCCGATTTGAAAAAGTGTACAATAATCTTACTTTCGGAAGTCGATGGCAAAAAATTCAATAAATAAATAAAGTCACCGAATTCCGAAAGTAAAGTTATTTTAAAATTGAGTAGTTTTTTTTTTTAAATTTTATCTTTTAGATTTGGCAAAGGAGAGCAGGGAGGCCTTTGCCCTGCTGTGGGACAAAATAGGCTTATAATAACAATAAGAGTAGCCAGGATTAATTTGTGTGCGAATGGCTATGTCCAGCCGTGGATTTGGCTCAGTTTTAACTAAAGCGGAGAGTATACATACGGTAATCAACTAATCACATTGAATAGACATCGCGACTCTTGTTTTTCCTGTGGTTTGTCACATCTTGCGACGCGCCGCTCGGCTCGTCTTCGTTTTGGTAGAATAGGGGATCGGACTGACTCAAAAAAGTATGATTCTGTTTAGTCCGTTAGTTAGATTATCGAAAAATATTGGATACGTGTTTTTTGTTTTATCAAATCAATTAAAATTGACGAAGCTATAGCGCGTCAAAGATCATGGAGTGGGGCTTGAAACGTCAATTGAAGGTACAAAATGTACTATCATATGACGTCACACGAGTTTTCGAAGCACGGTATCGTCTTCATTTTTTGTTTACGTGAAAAAATAAAAAATATGTGGTCATATTTTTTGGAAATCTATCTGACGGACTAATTAGTTTTTTTTTGTCCGATCCCCTATTCGGCTATACTGGCCTTCCGGCTGGTGATCATAATATTCATATTCATCGTTCTCCTGCCCTTATCCCAATAGGTATTTGGGGCCACCCAACCGTCGTTTCTTTGGTCTTCCTCTGCTCTTATAGAATAATGTTAAAATAAAAAAAGATAATTTCCTTATTCATTAAAAATTCATATTCTCGTTTCCAGTGGGCTCTAAAGACATATTCATAGAATGCGTGCGATGCGTCAAGAGTTTCCTTGCGGGCGCCCCGTTCGCGGAGTTCGAGCGCTCGATGTACTTCCACCGGTACCTTCAGTGGAAGTGGCTGGAGGCGCAGCCCATCACTCAGCACACCTTCCGCATGTACCGGGTGCTGGGGAAAGGGGGCTTCGGCGAGGTCTGCGCGTGTCAGGTACGTACGTGATTTTGATGGTGTATAGCCCTGCATGATTCTTGGAGGAGCTTATGACTAGATAATCTCCAGATGAAGCCCCGCTTACCTAAGTTGGTCTGTGGATGGGTGAACACCACAATATACCGAGTTTCCTCAGTAAGCACGTTAAGTCGTTGGTCTCGCGGCTGTCATTTGTAGATCTCTGACTGTCGTATCAGGTTTGTCAGTGGCCAGTCTTACTATGGGGTATCATATTACCCAGTACTTACTGGGTTGTGATGGTCAGATAGGCAGTAGCTCCATGTAAACTGCATCCGGTTAGACTGTAAGCCGACCCCAACATAGTTGGGAAAAGGCTAGGCATATAATGGCTGCATGATTTTCTATGAACTGATAGTAGGCCGCTGTAAGTACATATTTATGAAATTGACCTATTAATAACATTAAATCATAAATTATAGTCATCGTTTGAATTAAGTATCAATTGATTGCGGCTTTCCTGGAATTAAATCATGGAATAAAAACATATTACTTAGACAAATTAATACTTCCTCAACAATATTTGTCAAAATTATAGTTTTCCTTTCCCATGCCTATTTGGTTTTTTCCTGAGTAGAATAGATTTGTGAATTTTATTAAGGTAAGAATCTATATTATTATGAAGTTAGTCTAGCTAGCTCGTAATCTATCTGACTTTTGCCCAAAAGAATTCTTTCTTACATTTCTAGGTCTAATTTCAGCAAGGATTTTTTCTGTTATATACCGATCACTCATGTTAGTAAGATGTCCCCGAGTTAAGAGTAATGACTTAAGGTCGTTGGCAGTAGCTAGCCACTATGGCGAAGTAGGTATCTACTTGTTTACACAAGTTTATACAAGTTTGGGTCGCGGCCAAGACCGGAAACTCATCAATTTCAAGAATAAGGTGGTCGTACAAATTTATATTAGTTAGGTAATATTTTTCAGCATTTAATTATGGGAAGAGTTCGGTAATTGTCTCACGGGATTCGGGATAAAAAGTCCTAAGTGTTAGTTCAGGTTATAAACTATCTGTGTGACAAATTTCATCCAATCTGGTCAGTGAATAAAAAACTAAAAAACCCGACTGAAAAAACTGAAAAGTAAAAAAACAAGCACATTTTAAATTAAACAAAAGTTGGAAGCAGGCGGGGTTCATTCTATTTTCTTTCATTTCATAATTTAATATTCAAATGAACCCCGCCTGCTTCCAACTTCTGTTTAATTTAAAATGTGCTTGTTTTTTTACTTTTCAGTTTTTTCAGTCGGGTTTTTTAGTTTTTTAACTATTTTTTTTATTTCCAACTTTTTAGTTATTTTGTGTTTGTTCTTTCGTTGGTCGCGTAAAATTCTTCGCAGATGATTTAACTTTTATGTTTGTTTATAGGATTTTTCACTTTTTATTACCTAGATGGTTACTAGTTAATATTGAATTTTAATATATTTTTTCCGGTTCAAAACAACAGTTGTTATTGTCAAATTAATGTGTATTAACGTACATAGGTATAGGTTTAGACAATTATAGATTTAATTATAATACGAAGTGTTGGGATTTACAAGTTATTAGAATGCATAGAAATTTAAATCCAGTCTATTGAAATCTATTCCATTTGATGAATATCAACTTCATCCAGGTGTAGATTTAGTTGATTATTACAAGCTAAATAAAACCATTTGACTCTGCAATAGCACAAACTGACCTAATGTGTGGGTAGGTATTAAAGTTACTTTTCCATTAAACGCAGTATACGCAGATATATCTAATGATTTGTATTACTGATTTAGTAAGAGAAATGTTATTATGTACTAAAAAGTTTTTCGTTAATCTAGTTGTCGAAATCCGGACTGTTGAGAGTTCAAGTTCCGGGTCGGGCAAAGTGTTATTGAGTTTTTCCATCAAGAATTTCTTAGTAGCGGCCGCGGAGTCGGGAATAGAGCCGGTTGATAATTCAATAGTCCCTTCTGTATACGTCGGTTTCCTTATTTCTTAAAAAACCGATATGATTCCGTGGACAATACTGCAGTGGGTTATGCGTTTGTTTACTATTTTATCTAAACTAAATGTTAATATTGTAATGTGTAACTGTTTTTTGTCCCAAATAAATAAAATAAAATAGGCTCGTGCTACCTTTTATATAAACACTACTGTTGAAATGTTGCTCTACTTTTAAGCACACCCATGCTTAACACTTCAGGGATTGCAAGACGTGATAGTAATAAAGTTTTTACACATTCCAGGTCCGAGCAACAGGGAAAATGTACGCCTGCAAGAAATTAGAAAAGAAACGTATAAAGAAACGTAAGGGCGAAGCGATGGTGCTGATAGAGAAGCAGATACTACAGCGCATCAACTCGCGCTTCGTTGTCAACCTCGCGTATGCGTACGAGACCAAGGACGCGCTCTGTTTAGTGCTCACCATCATGAACGGTCAGTATCTCAGTAAGGTTGTCTTTAAAAGATCGCTTTAAGCGATAAGACCGCCCATTGTGTCACCCCTTGTAAAATGTTTTACTATTGTTTTTTTTGTAATTTGGTGTACATAATAAAGAGTATTCTATTCTATTCTATTCTCCCCTCCCGCTCTGGGAGGAGTGGAAGGGGTGTCAGATTTGTACTGACTAAAATCCACCCATGTCCCTTCTTAGTCGTCTGTATTCCAGGGCTGCGGTACTATCTCTTTCGAACAGTCCCGAACGCGTGCCTAGAGCTTGATCGGATATAATAATAATAAATTCTGAGTCAATCTCTTCCTCACATGTTTCTCGCTAGTTGACTGGAAACAACGACTATTGCCGACTTTTTACCCGACTGCGGCGAAACCCAGGAGGCGGGTTATTGTAACAATTGTGTGCTTATGTTCCAGGTGGTGACCTAAAGTTCCACATCTACAACATGTGCGGCGCCGACACGGGGCTCGGGTTAGAACGCGCGAGGTTCTACGCGGCGCAGGTCGCGTGTGGACTGGAGCACTTACACAAGATGGGCATCGTTTATAGGTAGGTGATGTAACGTTACACTTATACAATTGTAGGTGACCTAACGTTACACATACATATACAATCCACCAGTTACACGTACGCAATCCTGGGTGACCCACAGTTACACATAAACAATCGTGGATGAACTACAGTTACACATTTACATTCGTGGCTGATGTACAATTACACATTAACAATTGTGGGTGACCTACAGTTACACATTAACAATCGTGGGTGACCTACAGTTACACATTAACAATCGTGGGTGACTTAACTGAATCATCAAAAAAAAATTGTTTTTTTCCTTCGCTGCATATATTTCGTTTTGGCACGCCGATGTTGACCTACCTATTTTTTTAGGATTGGATCACTATCTAAATTTTACTTTAATTGCCGAAAGCCAAAAGTGATAACTGTTTCTAAATATTAACAGTGTCACGGCACATCGATGCCCTAAAAGTTTTACGTTTAGGTCATCTAATCCTTGTATATAAAACGAATCACCATGCATCATATTAAATAATTCTATAATAAAATGTTCCAGAGACTGCAAACCCGAGAACATTCTGCTAGACGACGCGGGCCACGTGCGTATATCAGACCTGGGGTTAGCTGTGGATGTGCCGGAGGGCGGCAGTGTGCGGGGCAGGGTGGGGACCGTGGGCTATATGGCGCCTGAGGTACGTTGTGAACTTATACGACTCTAATGTCTTGATATACATTACATATTTGGAGTTTGGCTGAGTTGTGGAGGTCAGATAGGCAGTCGCTCCATGTAAAATACTGGTATTCAGCTGCGTCCGGTTAGACTGAAAGCCGACCACAACATAGTTGGCATCACGGGAAAATTTACCTTCTTCTTCTTTATGGGTTTTAGGTTTCCGCACTTAGTCCTTAAAGTGGACCATTGTGCGTGAGCTTTAGCTTGGAAAATTTACCACTTGAATGTCTATTCTCCTAGTCATTTTACCAATCTAACAGAGGCGTTATTGTATCAGAAATAAATATCTGTGAAATAAACTGTATAACAACTGTAAATTAGGTTGATTTTGGTAGGTCACATGGGACAGTTACACAAGTCATTTTACGAGTGGCCGAGCTGACAATTTGTAACAAAAAGCGGAATACCATTTTGTATATTTTATTTATTAGATACCTACACTAACAGCAAAAAATAACATAAAATATTACAACATAGATAGTAGTGCTGATATGTATGTATGTCTAAAGATATTCGCAGCATTAACCATATCGATAATGTATTTCTAGAATTATAACTGTCTGATGCAAACGGAATTCCACACTTAAATTGTTGCTCTAATTTATATAAAACCGGTTTTTTCCTTCTACGTTTATCAAACTTCATACATTTTACACATCACCCCAATTCTAATCATCATTGAAATATTCCCAGGTGATAGACAACGAGAGGTACACCTACAGCCCGGACTGGTTCTCATTCGGCTGCCTCGCGTACGAGATGATCGAAGGTCGCGCGCCCTTCCGAGCGCGCAAGGAGAAGGTCAAACGGGAAGAGGTCGATAGGAGGGTCAAGGTCAGGCAATATGTAATACATGTTCTTCATAAACTTATGCTTAGTAGTGTGCTATGAATTTGTAGTGGAATTTGGGTGGATTAGTTTTATATTTGTAAGAGATGTGGAGATGATAATGTCGTCCAACTACAAGGTGGAAGCGAGACCAACGCTAAAACGGTTAGCACATAATCAGTATAATTATCTGTGTTATATAAAAATGTACCTTTATGTGGGGAAGGGGCGAATCAGAACGATGTACTGAAAACGTGGTTTCATTTTAGCGTCGGTGTCCTTTTTTCCTTGCATACGAAGTTGATTTTTATGCCGTTGTAAGTGCTTAAAAAAAAACAACTGTCACAATCCGCCTTATTACAAAACGTAGTTAAACCTGGCTTAACTTAGACTTGGTTTATCTCGCATGACGTCTCACTTCAATAATATTCTAAAGAAAGTGACAGCATGCGAGATAAACCAGGTCTAAGTTAAACCAGGTTTAACTACCTTTTGTAATAAGGCGGAATAGGTTATTAAAAGTGCTGGAATGGTTTTAAGGTACGACTTGATGATTTTCATCCCTTCAATTCGAAAAGTGTCGTTTTGTTCCTCTTTAAGTGCGAGCAAAGTAGCTCTTTTCTCCATTAGACTTTTTAGCGGGCAGTAATGAGATTTGAATTAAGAACATGAATCGTTCATTGAAATCGAACGCAAATTGTATATTACTGGCTGTAAGTGTTGGCTGTACGGTGCGAGGAGGCGCGGTAACTAAAAAAAAAAACAAAAATTTGTGATGCCTGGCCGACTTTGCTTTCATGAAAAAGCTTTCTACTCTAAATGCGCATAGTTCAGTTTATATTGGTTTACAGCGCTGAAATTCTCAATTCTCACGGATTTCTAGAAATTCATGGTTTTGTTTTGAAAAATGAATTCTTTAGGTGACAGTGAAAGTATAGAATTAACTCCTGAAAGTATGTGAACTGACCTGCAAAATCGCGGGAGAAATATATGAAAGCCTATGGTAAGCGGACGGTAAGCGGACGGGAGGTTAATAACGACGTAAAAATGGACACAGTCATATTCGTAATTAATAGCGTATCTGAAGAGGATGTCTGATGGATTTAAACGTGTCGATAATCTATGTTTTATTAAAAAATAATATTACAATATAATATGAGATGAGGCGCCTTTTATTTTCTCATAGAGAGTGATGAAAAGCAGAGTGTATCACTTGGGCGTAAAATATATTTTTGGCTCGGGCGACGTACTTTGAATCCCTCGCTACGTTCAGGATTCTACTAAAGAATCCCTCACTACGTTCGGGATTCTACTCTAGAATCCCTCACTTCGCTCTGGATTCAAAAAAGCGCCCTCGCCGTAAAAATATTATTTTGCTCCCTTATGATACAATCTACTATTTTAATAAGTATCCCTTCTATTTTATGAAGATCTGGCCTTTGAGAGTTGTATGCTGGTGTTTAAACATTAGTTACTTAATGCTTAGTAGTTTTCTGACTGGGCATTATTAAATCAATTAATAAATTAACTTTAAAAAACACTACATGAGACATCTATTTGAGGAGTTTGGTCTCTTCAATCATAGAAAGTACTAGTTGAAATTACTTTAATTCGGACAATACAACGATCGATCACGCGGTAATCAAAAAAGTAGTGTCATGGCCGGCGTCCCCGCGCTGTGGTCGCGCCTGCACTAATGCGGTTCCTAGGCTTGTAGCCGTGATGGCACTCGCTGTTAATGTTGGGCCTGAAAAATCAATTTTAATTTGTCTATTTTTCCGTTATCCACAGCATGAACAAGAGAAATACTCATCAAAGTTCAGCGACTGCGCCCGAGCGTTATGCTCAGCGCTGTTAGCCAAGTGTCCCACGTCGCGCCTGGGCTGCGCGTCGGGGCGGCGCGGGGCTGCGGCCGTGAAGGCACATCGGTTCTTCACTAACCTCAACTGGGCGCGGCTGGAGGCCGGCATGGTTGATGCGCCCTTTGTTCCTGATGTGAGTCTATTGTATTCACTGTTGGACTTTTTTTTACTTGAACTATGAGCTTGTACAAGGTGAAAACGGACCCTGTACGAAGCCGTCAACCAAGTATTCTGTACTTCAATTCAAACGACATAAGTCCACGCAAAAACTATTGCTGGGAAACGACTTTTTTGTAGGACCTTATAACGTCCTTTATGTGGACAACCCCAAACAATCACTATGCCGATAGTCGTATCGACCAATGACTTAATAGTCAAAAGCCTCAAACAAAGTCAGGAGGTTCTTGCTTGGCAGTTGGATCAGGGCTTGATACAGAAAACGGTACACCTGGACACTGTTTGTATTGTTAGGAAACCTCCTTTCTCTGGAGCCCTGACCGCCGATAGCTTGGACCCTGTTCGCCATACTGGTGCGCTACAATTATTAATATTTTCATTGAAATGATGTTTTAAATATAGATTTGTAAAGAATATTTATAAAATTTTTCGAAAAATAATTAAACGAAAAATTTTATCTCATTTCCCAGCCCCACGCGGTGTACGCAAAAGACGTGCTAGACATAGAACAGTTCAGCACAGTGAAGGGAGTGAACTTGGACGCGGGCGACGATACGTTCTACGGCAAGTTCAACACCGGCTCGGTCAGCATCCCGTGGCAGACTGAGATGATCGAGACCGGCTGCTTTACGGAGCTCAATGTCTTTGGTAGAGGTAAGCATGAGTAGCTTCTTAAGATTTTACGGCATAAAGGGCCCTCCTAAGCGGGTCCAGAGGGACGGCGCACACGGTGTCAGCACCGGGCGGTGTTGCGTGGTGGCTTGTGTGGGAAGGGAACACCGGGGTGAATTTCAGTCAGTACGAATCTGACATACCCCTCTGCTCGTCCACATAACAACACGACTTCTCTATCTATACGAATAATTCAAATAAAATTTTCTCAAAAATGGTATGTAATGTTGCCATAACATCTCTAAAAAGTATCCAGAAAGTGAACTTTACCGGAGACTTATTCACAACTGTCCAGTAAGAAGCGAGATTTTAAACTTGGAATCTCCTACTGTCCAGTAAGTAAGTATGTAATTTACTTACTGGACACTAGGTCATCCTCTTTAGATCTGTTTAGAAAAAAAAACATAGTACCAGACACAGATTAGAGTTTAGCCATTATAACATGGTTATAGAAGGGAGGTTCCAAATATATATCTATCTCTCTTTTTGGTATGACATTTTATGAGATACATATATTTTTGGAACCTTAAACAGCCATTTTATACGTTGCGTTTTGTACTTAGTAATGTTGTAGAAGTATATAGTGTGGGATTTTATGATTGTATTTAGTAATTTCAGTTTATTAAAAAGTTTTTTCTTAAGTTGTTTCCTAAACTGCCTCGTTGGTCTAGTGGTCGCAAGCTCGACTGCAGAGCGTGAGGTCCTGGGTTCGATT
Source organism: Diarsia dahlii (assembly GCA_949775195.1). Lineage (NCBI taxonomy): Eukaryota > Metazoa > Arthropoda > Insecta > Lepidoptera > Noctuidae > Diarsia > Diarsia dahlii. The sequence continues at coordinate 15,944,272 of OX459213.1, forward strand.
CCCGGGTCGGCCAAAAAGTGCTATTGTGTTTTTCACATATGAATGTAACCTTCAATATTAATTAAACGAATTTGTTGTTAAACTTTCTTTAATTTTTGAGAAAAGCATTATACAAACCTCAACCAGTAAGAAAGCCATCCTGGCCTCGTATATAACCAGACCTCACCTGCGGTTCGGTCCGGTTAACTCATACTTGGCCAGGAAGGCTTACTTACTGGATTCTGCAGTAATGTACTAATAACCTATTCCATCCCAGTTGCTTTAATTTGTAGCTCGCTTCGCACGCCCTTTTTTGTTGATTTCCGGAGCAGCAAACCTCACTCAATTAGTTTTTTTTCTTCATACTGTCAGTCCTTTGAAAATAAAAGAAGAGCAATACGTCATAAAGAAAAATATGTTTTTCTCAAACATGCTTGGAAATGACATTGGGAACTTTCGGCCCCGCTTTTCGAAAAGTAGCGGACACAAACAAAACCTATCACAGATGATAGATACTGTTATCCACTTTATTGCCGTGCATTTCATTTTTCTGTTACATATGGGAACATTAAAAAAATAAGGTTTCAATACTTTGGTACTTTTTCTTGTACACTTCAGATTACACCTTTTTTTTTGGGTTTGGGAAATCATCAAATGACTTTTCCCGCTGTGGCCAGAGCAATATGGAGTGTCAGACTTCTACTGACTAAAAACCACCTATGTTCTTTCTTCTTTCTTTCTTGTTCTGTCTTCTTCTTTTACTGCAACGAACATTTAAGATCAAATAGCAATTATGCAATTGAAGTGTATCGACACCCGGAGTTGGTCGAAAACAAGACACTGGTAAGAGGTCGCATCCAGTCACGTCATAAGCGACTGAAACAGTATTACATTTACATTTTAATTGATACTACACAAGAAGAAGAGAAGAAATACGTGGCTACTATTGTTCCTGTATCCATGGCCGCCGCACAGTGGGGTGTTGTGCACATATTGCGAGTATGATATACCTTTCATGGGCCAGACATGAAGATGTCAACCTTGCGCCAGCTGCCTTTTTGGACAATATTTTTATCATAGATTATGAACTTCTGAAAGCGGGTGGCAAACCGGTCCTTAAATAAGGCCCTACAGAATTTGTTTAATTCCGTCATACTCGAGGAGAAAACGCCACAGGCTTGGCACCTTCAGTGCCGGGAGCCCTCCTGGAGGGCTCACTCAAATCGTATCACCGATGCCGGGAGCCCTCCTGGAGGGCTCATTTTAAATGTAGGTTTTTCTTTGCGAAAACAGCATGAAATAATGTAAAAATAAAAAAAAGTTGTATATTTTAACAAGATTTATAAGAATACGCCGTGGTTTTAAATTCCAAGCACTTTTATTTTTAATTCATTTTCTAGCTCTTCCTAGACGCCGAGAGGCTACGTGGTAGGTTCTATTTCAGAGGTGGAAAACCATTGGTATGATTTTCAATATTTTTAGTTATTATTTATTGTTTAGTTATTTATGAAATTTTTCCAATGTTTCAAGAAAAGACCAGGTTTTTTTTTTCAATAAAACCGAAAAAATTCATTCTTAGTCAATTTAACGTAGGATATTCTATGCTTTTACTCTTTCCATCATCATCCACCTAGCCTTTTTCCAACTATGTTGGGCTCGGCTTCCAGTCTTACCGGATGTAGTTCAGATGTAGTATGTTACATGAAGCGACTACCTATCTGACCTTCACAACCCAGTTAGACGACAACTGGGTGATACGATCAACCTGTCAAGTCTGACAACTGGGCAGCAACAAGTCTTACCAAGCATAAGACTAGTAAGACAGGTTTGCAACCAGTCTTACTGAAGGTAAGACTAGTAAGACTAGACTACTACCAGTTTTATCAAAGGTAAGACTAGTAAGACTAGTCTGCTACCAGTTATACCAAAGGTAAGACTAGTAAGACTGATCTGCAACTAGTCTTACCAAAAGTAAGACAAGTAAGACTAGTCTGCTACCAGTTTCATCAAAGGTAAGACTAGTAAGACTGGTCTGCAACCAGTCTTACCAAAGATACGACTAGTAAGACTGGTCAGCAACCAGTCTTACCAAAGACAACACTACTAGGACTAGTCTGCAACCAGTCTTACCAAACGTAAGACTGTTCTACTACCAGTTTTATCAAAGGTAAGACTAGTAAGACTGGTCTGCAACCAGTCTTACCGAAGGTAAGACTAGTAAGAAAGCACTACAACCAGTCTTACCAAAGGTAAGACTAGTAGGTTATGGTCTGCAACTAGTACGTTACAGTCTTACTTTTGGTAAGACTGGTGGTCAGGACTTGACAGGTGATCGCATTACCCAGTACTAACTGGGTTCAAAATCACGCCTGTAATCCCCGAAGGGTTGCGCAGAGGTGTACCTAACAGTAGGTACACCCACATTTCACCAATTATGTTTAAGTCCCACATAATAGGGGGCGACCCTATTGCCATCAATCAAGCACAAATCCAGACTCCGTGGCTGCTACTAGAAATTCCTGATGGAAAAACCCAATAACACTTTGCCCGACCCGGGAATCGAACTTACGATCTCATGATCACCAGTCGCGGTTGTGAACACTAGACCAACGAAAGATTCTACAAGATTAAAAAAAAACCACAAAAGGTTGAGCACCACTTATTTTTTTGGAGGGCTCACATTTTCCCAAACGTAATGCCAGTGACCCCCCTGGAGGGCCCACTTGCAATATGTATGGCGGGATGGCACATGAGTTCTATGAAATGGGGGTGGAGTCGAATGTGTTAAAGAGTCATCACGAATCGTCTCGCAAGCAGGTTTGACGATTTCCACATACATACGCTGCGGCAGGTTATACTGAAGACCGAAGAGTATAACCTGCCTCTCTGTTTAGCGATAGTGGTATCTACGTCAACGGCGAGTACATCACTCACCTTCGGTTTGCCGACGATAATATAGTGGTCAAGGCTGAGACCATGGAAGACCTGAGTACAATGCTCGATGACCTCAGTGGAGCTTCCGAAAGAGTGGGTCTTAAAATGAACATGGGCAAAACTAAGGTTATGCTGAATGTTCATGTAACACTCACTCCTATCAAGATCGGAGACTCTACGCTCGAAGTTGTGGACGATTATGTCTACCTGGGACAAACGGTCCAGTTGGGTAGATCTAACTTCGAGAAAAAGGTCAATCGTCGAATCCAACTCGGCTATAGGCAGCGTTCGGGAAGATGCGCGGTATCTTCTAGTCCAACTTAACACAATGTCTCAAGACGAAAGTCTATGACCAGTGTGTGTTGCCAGTGATTACATACGGGACCGAAACGTGGTCGCTCACAATGGGCCTCATCAAAAAGCTCAAAGTCACCCAAAGGGCAATGGAAAGGGCTATGCTCAGAGTTTCCTTGCGTGATCGAAGTAGAAATGAGGACATCCGCATGAGAACCAAGGTTACTGACGTAGCCCGAAGAATCGCCAGACTTAAGTGGCAATGGGCAGGGCATATTGCTCGCAGAACAGATGGCCGATGGGGCTGAAAATTTCTGGAATGGCGACCGCGAACCGGAAGACGTTGCGTTGGAAGGCCTCCCACTAGGTGGACCGATGACCTGGTCAAGGTTGCGGGGACCCGCTGGATGAGAGACGCACGGGACCGGTCAACGTGGCGACACCTGGGGGAGGCCTATGTCCAGCAGTGGACGTCTTTTGGCTGAAATGATGAATGATAAGGAGATTATGATGAATAATAAAAGCCTATTATTATATACCTCCTCTTTCTATTTAACCTTTGTTCAATATGGTTGTTTAAGGCTGTTTTTATAGTCATGCCGCTAGATGCGCCGCTGGGCAGCGCGCTGTTAACAGCGCTCTTGAACAGCGGTGCACTGTGAAACGAGATTCCACTGCTGTGAGACAGTCGTGTGCAATATTAACGTTAATGTAAACAAACATCTTACGGCGCGTCTCAAGTTCTCAACGGCGTCACACTAAAACGCATACTGGCCGTAGAAGCGCACAAGCGGCGTGCGCTTCGGCAGCGCCGGCGAACAGCGCGCGTTTACTGAACTGGCGCTGCTCAAGCTACTTATTCTGCGATGCAAAACAACATAAAATGTAAAAAAAAAAAAACAAATCTTTTAAGACAAAAATATTTCCAACTTAGACTCATCCTACCTCAGAATTCCCATATGTCACAACATAGCGCTTTAAATAAACATACCTACAGGTCTAAGGGCCGGTTTTTCAATCGCCAGTTAACTTTTATCTGACGAATAAGTTTGTCATTTTGACAGTTTTTGTATAGACAATCTGTCAAAACATCACATTTATTCCTCAGGTAAAAGTTAACTGGCGATTGAAAAACCGGCCCTAAAACTTTCAAATAAATTCCGTTTCATCTCTGTCCGCCGTGGGGATTTTTCCCATAGTAAAGTTCCCAATGTCCTTTGAGCATTATTTTGACAACCTTCTTCGAGATAAATCGAAATTGCTGTACTGGCCAGATACATGCGACCAGCGGCCGGCAAAAGTTGTATGAAAATCCATAACTGTCGTGTTTAGCGGCCAAATAAATTACATACTAAACTCATATCTGTCGTGTTATTTAAAAATGGAACGATCTTTTACTCTGAACCATAGCAACCAAGGAGGTGACTTATTAAAGGTTTTATTTAAATTTCGAATTGGCTGAACTCTTCAACGCGTGAAAAATTATTGTTGTATGTGATTTTGAAAAGTAAATTGTATTTAATTTCCTCGCATTATTTGAGAAAAGTACTATACAAGCCTTGGCCACAACTAGGCATTGATGGACTTACGTATGTGTGCCTCGGCTTCGCCTCGGCCCACATTTACACGTTCGTCCATCAATGCCTCTGTTGCTGGCCGCTGCAGTAATGTACTATTAACTTTTCACTACTTTTCTCGACTAATGATGAAAAAAGTGGCTGCAGTGTATTTTTGGTTAACCTTGGATAACAAAAACCCACTCTACGTCACTGTCAATGCTCCTGGATAAAACACAAATTCGTGAACGCCCTGCAAAACAGACTCGCACGTTTTAAATTGTATGTTACCGTATTAATGTTAGTCTGTAAGGTGAAAACAAATGATGTTGTTATAGATATTTGTAAGTACTGTATATTAATTTTCACTTCTCTCGCTCTAAAATTCGTCTTTATGTCGTGCGTAGGCGACATAAAGTCGCGTTTTATGCTCTAGAGCATAAAGTAAAATCTTCGTCGAAGACCAAGATAATCGACACAGGTAATCGGCCCAACAGCCACAGGAACAACTTCAACTTCATAGAATAACCTCTTTAATTCGTTTTGTTAGTATTCTAAGAACAAGGGATTACTGCTTTTCATTACGAATACAAGGAAAGTTGATGTGAATAGGCTTCCCCCAATTACCTAAATCGCTTGATGGCAATAGGCTTGCTCTTAATTAGGTTGATTGATGGCAATAGGCTTGCTCCTAATTACATCATTTGATGGGAATAGGCTTACTCTTAATTACATTGATTGATGGCAATAGGCTTGCTCTCAATTACCTAAATCAGTGGATGGGAATAGGCTTGCTCCTAATTACATCGGTTGATAGCAATATGCTTGCTCCTAATAAGATTGGTTGATGGCAATAGGCTTTTCCTAATGACATCGGTTGATGGCAATAGGCTTGTCCCTAATTACATCAGTTGATGGCAATAGGCTTGCTCCTAATAACATTGGTTGATGGCAATAGGCTTGCTCCAAATTACATCAATTGATGGCAATAGGCTTGCTCCTAATTACATTGGTTGATGGCAATAGGCTTGCTCAAAATGTTTTTATAACTGAGCAGTATGAGTTACGACATAAGTCAGGTGTTATGTCAAGTTTCCTACTGAAAATAAAAAAGTTAATTGGCAGGGGAACCTTAATTATTTTTACAATATTTACAAGTTGCTGTTTCATTTCCTCGCAATCGAAGTGAAAAGTAGAGTGTAAAACTTGTCCATAAAACCCATTTTGCTCTCTACTTTAAATCAATATATAATGAGTTATATATCTTTATATCAAGCTCGCATCGGATGGATAAACGTCTCGCGCAGAATGGTGCGTTTTATGCACTTGGTGTACAATCTACTATTGTACCTTATTGATTGCAGGTGAAGACAGTAAGGAGTGTGCGACGGTAGATCTACAACTAGTACCGGTCACTACAACGCCTGAAGAAGAAAAAGGATGCTTTTTGTTCGCCAGAAGGGTATGTCATGTTGTTTAATTTATAGTGTACCTTGTTTATGAAAGCACATTACTTCTGTGAAGTTTTGCTGTAAAGTTTAATTAGGCCCCAATTTACAACAAAAAAATCTATTTCGTTGCTTTTGCATTTTATTGTTAGGGAGTCGGATTTTTCGGGCAGCAAAATTACTTTGTTAGTCATGGCAAAAGTTTATTTTGCTACTCGACTATGTCAAAATTGCTTGATTTGTGATCAATCAGATTCGTGTGTAGCTCATGTAATAAAATGTATGTCTCCCCTACAGGTATTATGTCCACAAAAGAAGGTATCAGCCCGACTACGCGCCGTCCCTGTACCGGAGCACCTACTGCTGCCCTCATCCCCCGCCCCCCCCGCCCCCGCCCCCGCAGAGCCAGCCCTAGCCCCCCCCGCGACCACCCCCACCCCCTCAGCCAACAGCTGACCGCCCGCACTGTAACCATACGATGACACCCCAAGGCGACACACTGCCGTACAAACATACAATATTATCTTCTATGGAAAACGTGACAGCACTTTCAAGTAAGCAGAAAAGTTTATCATTTTGCTGAAATATCTGACAGGCAAGTCTCACTAGAAACATATAAAACTGGATAGTTGGAGTTTTAGTAAATGACGCTCAAAATTAAGATTTTGAACAGAAACTGGTATTGTATTGAATGAGTTTGGAGCGATAATTCCTGCCCTTGAAAGTTATTTTTCATTTTACTTAAATGAGGAAAGTAAAATAAAAAAAACTTAAAAATTATAGCCAATGATACTTTAGCAATCCACTTTTAAAACAGACACAATTTTTAGGTATTATTGTATGATACACAATTACACACATGATGAATCGTAGAAGACGTAAAATGATAAAAACGTGATGCATTTCAAAGAGAAATCCATGTACATACGTGTGGGTTAAGGTATCGGCTTCAAACTACTGAATATATGAGAGCCTGCAAATGTTGTTTTTTTTACTTTTCGTTTGACTTATCCTGAAATTTTGATCTTTGATGTAACTCTCTTGGAAAATCATTCAAAAGTCCTTTTTTTCAATGATTTTTTGTTTTACATAAATATGAGTTTGAAATGCCGGACGAATAATATGATTTATAGTAATTTTAGGGTAAAGCTTTTTTGAAATTATTGTTTTTATTTTGCTAAGTCTCATAATAATATTATTATGGTGATGCATAAGTCTTGCTTATGAAATGCTCCCTTTAGAAATGTTCAACCCTTATCTTTATACTACAGAATTAAACAAAAATAAATTATATTTTTGATACACTCAATATGGAAAAAAGTATAAAAACAACATTTAGTAAGCGAAGTGACGAAGCGAATGTTGACGATACGTAAAACAACTTGGTGTGACCTGTTGGAAAAAACATGAACAATTTAGTTTTTAGTTCATTTTTTTACGTTGGCAACTGTATGGGTTTACATTTTTTTGATGGAAATCAAGATAAAGTTTTGAATGCGAAGTTTATTTACTGTATAATATAAGTAAACTTTGACGTCAAGAATCACATTCTGCAGCCGCCCTATTAAAATGTTACGTCAAACGTTACTGACCCTTACAGATGCTAACGAAATCGATTTCGCTACATTTACAAAGTTTTGACCAAATTTTGTGACAGTTGGGATAAAAACTTGACTTCAGTATGCTAAATACCTGATTCAAGCCAACAAGTTAACGTAAGAGTTGAATAAATACTGGACTACAGATAAAAAAGAATCCCTTATGAAGTGGTTTCTCTGTTGTGGCGACATCTATAATGCCATATACGAACTACGCATTACACTTGTCGCCCCGCCAATCCGCCATCTTGCAGGATGGCGGCAATGCGTAGTAGATGTGGGTTACAAGCTATGTGATTGGTCGATTCCCTCACGTGTTCTCTCCACGGCCAAGTCCGTTGGTCAGTAGACCAGTAGTGAATAGCCCAACTGACCCAGCACCCGTCTGTGGAGCGCCACTTTTCAATGAAGGTTGAGGAAGTCAACACCGTTTCCTCAACTCATACCCTTGTTGTTTTATTCTGCCCAATATCATTGATATAATAAAACCCTAGATGCACAGTCTCGAACAAAACAAACAGTCGAAGCTGTCGCCAAACACTCACCAATACACGCACTACTACATGTAGTTATCGTCACTATAAACATATTTTTTTTGGCAAATTCAACCTTACGCAGATTCCTTTTACAATGCAGTTATAAAAAGCAATATAAAAAGTATTTTGTACGACCGTGCAGAGACGCGAGCGACGCGAGACTATTTGAAATGAGTTCATTGTGAACTCATTTTAAACGGACGGTTTTGAGACGCGGAGTGTGTATCTTGGGTTTTATTATATCAATGCCCAATATTAGCCAAAACTTTGTAAGTTTAGCCAAATACTTCTCGTATGGATGACTGATATTATGCTGTAAATCTGTAACCATAATGCATTTAGCTCAATAGTAACTGTGGAGTATTACACGAACAAACATTATTATTATTATAACGTTAATATTATTATCTACATGTATTTTATATTATTATTATTTATCATCGTACTTTTATTGTGAGTAGTCTGTCACTATTGATATTATTATTCATCGAAAGTTTTTTTTTTTTGTAATTATGTATTTTATAGTGTTGTTTGTGATGCTGGTGAAGTGTCGATAGATAATAGTGTTGGGCAAAACGATAGTTTTGTATCGATAAATTGATTTTAACTCTTGTCATACACACAAAATAGTTTATCTTTAAACGGTGTCTGTTTGTATGTCACCAACAAAACTAAATATCGATGCCAATCTAACATTTTAAAAGGGATGTCCCATTGTTTTACCAAGTAGTCAAAGTATATACTTTTTACGGACTTATTATATACATTTTTATGATACATACGTACGTTTACATATTATTATAGTTAGAAAGGTTTTTTTGAAAGTTTATTTTCTATGAATGCTAATGAGATATAATACTTAAATATTTCCTGAAGATGGCTTTATGAACGTTTGAGAGAGATCCACGGAAGGATGGGATAATAATTCTAAGCTAACCGTGAAGAGATGGGAGTATCATGTTTAGCTGGGAATTAAACCTGTTATGCAATATTATTACGAATGTTAAGAAATCAGATATTAATGTCCGTGCTTTGCGAGTTTACTAAGTAGACGTTATTGGTACTGTACCTTATTTATATATTATGTATTTTGGGGCAGAAGAGAGAGGAATAACAAACAGATTTAGTGTCACGTAACAGCTCTGTAGTTTTTGTCTACGCTCGTGGGAAAAGGGGAGAGACATGAGTTTATATATGTAGCCTCAAAAGATACAAATCAGAAGCAATAACTAGCAAAAACCTCTAACGACTACTTAGTAAGCCTGTATAGATAAATATAAACAAGTCATCCGCCTCATATAAGTCACTTAAAAGCTAGATAGTGTATAATCGAGCAATAATAAACGAAACGAATAGAAGAAATCTATGGAATCTATGTATTTAGTTGTTTTTCGTCTGTCGTGATAGTGCTAAAATAAAGAAAAAAAAACGAGATGTTACGTAAGGAATAGAGGAAATGAGAAAAAGTTAATTTTATTTGTAAAAAAAAAACTGGGTATCTTGGTACCCAATTTTTGTTTGTAAAAAAATCTGGGTACTAAGATACCCAATACCCTTCCCTATAAGATTGTGAATAAAAAAAAATGTCGCACAAATTATTGGAATAAACTTTTTCGTCTTACTGTACATTGCCAATTCACTTCCAATGTTTGTATTGTATTTAGAATTAAGTATTGATGCATTTTGATGTGTAAACTTTTATTGTTATTGAATATTTCGATGCCTGTTGTCTTTCTCGGAGGCAGATCGCGTGTGACAGGGAACGGGTTTTAAAAGGAATTTAATGGCTTTTCAAGGTTTATTTGCCGCTATTAAGTTGGCTAACAGCGGAAAACTAAATGTTCTAAGCCATTAAACCCTCAGGGGACCTAAAATGGCTACTTCAGCAAAATCATAATCGAATAATAATTATAATATGAAGTTGCGTTCTAATTCGTAAAATAATCACAAAGTGACCATTCACATTATTAAATGCGTCTGTGACGATTTTAAGATTCTTAGAACGATTTTTAATGTGATTCATATTCTTTCTTTACCGTGTGGTTAGTATCGAATCTGGTGTCAGAGATCTTATACCTTTCATAGGGCTCTGACTTTGCCAACTTCCTCACGATGATTTCCATCACCGAAGAAAGTGATAATTATACAATACGCACATGAATCCAAGAAATCAGAGATGTGTGTGTCTTGAGTTCAGACTCAAGACCTGTGATTTATTTATTGTCCTATTATGATTTGCTAAAGCAGCCATTTTTAACTCCCGGTTAGCCAACTTAATAGGTAGAGGTAAAAAACTGTGAAGGAACTATAGCTTGACGGCTCTAAGGGCTATAAGCCATTTAAACGAGCATATTTTATCTTAGTACGAAAGATAGGAATGTTAGCTAACTAATGTTCTGAAGAGAAGGATTTTTTGACAAATTATTACGGGTTTGATAAATGTTCCAAACTTGGCTTGGTTAAGCCGTAACAAAAGAATTAGTTTTAAGAAGCTATTACTAACATTATTAGTAGTTTTTAACGAAATGCTTGCGATACTAAAAATGAAATCATGGTATCCATATGAAATAAGGTTAGACGTAGAAGGCCATTTTGGTGGTAATTTAGTGGAAAAATAATGTGTTTTGTTTTACTTGGGGCTGACCCATTCGGTATTGTGGATAATTGGGAATTTTGAGCATTAGGGTGGATGAAAATAAATTAGAAAGCAGTCGATGTAGGAATAAAATCATTACAAGAGAAACACGTTGCAGATTTCTTTCAAGACGATAGTGCTAAAGAAATCTGCTATGTTCTACATAGCAGTTGTATTCTCTCTTAAAATGGAATACAAACTGTGTTTATAAAACTCGCCGCCTCTGCCACACGCTTTCATTACTTGCCTCCCAGTTTTATACGTCATTCAGACGCTATGCTTCGCTCCCTGAACATCGGTAGCCATCTTGGAATTTCCATCTACGAAGTCACACGAATGTTCACGGAAATAGCTGAAGTGTAGCGCCTTTAGGCACGCAAGGGTAATCGTGTTTGTAAGACAAGTCATTTCGCTACGATTTTATGTTTTATTCGCACAAAATGAATGGGTTCACTCGTTCACTCATACAAAAGTGGTGGGTTGACTGTAATTCCAAAATAACGTTGGAAATTAATAGCCATTTTGGTTAAACACAAATACTCTTAAATGGGTAAAAATGTAGAAAATGAGCTACATTTTAGACCCGTACTATCTTCTGCGACATTTTAAAGTCACAGAAAAATACTAAAATATAAAAACCTCCGTCCCGAAAACTTTGGATTTGCAGTCAGCGTCTCTGTTATTAATAAATAATATTTGATTGAGTGAATGGAACGAGTGAAGCCGTTCAACGCTTCACGCTCCTATTCGATATAAGCAATTATTCCGATATTGACTCTAAGACCTTGTTTTTGTTATATACTTAAACGAAATACTATGTTGTCAATTTTGTTACAAGTTGACTGATGTACTCAATCGCTTATAAAAATCCTGTTAAAATATTCTCAAAAATCATTTAATGAAGTGATGTAAAATTTGTTGTTAATCTTTGTACTTTTCTATGCAATGTCCACTCGCTATGAATTTGTACCATGAAATATATACGCACATAGATTTGGCTATTGATATAGTCGTCAATACTATTAAGAAGAAAAGAGATGAAACATAGTGTGACCGTGCCATCTTCGACTCTCCCACTCAGTTATAAGGTTCACTCTATTTTCCGTCTCTTTCTAATAAATAGATGTGTATAATTATCTTTATAGCTTGTCATATAAGTTATAGTGTTACCATCCATAATGCATTTTTATTTAAGTTAGTATAGAAGGACAGTTTCTTTAAAAACTGTATGTAGTAGAGTCAATATCAGAATGCACGTAAGTTGAGCTAAATGCTCGGTTTGAGCTAAACTCAACAATGCTCAACTTGGGAGCTCAATTGTACAGATTTCTTTAGTATTCGAACGTTACTTTTAGGGCAAAGTCATTGAGCTATAGTGTTATCTGTGAACATTGTTTTAAACGATAGCGAGCCTTAATACAACGTTGATAGAGGCGAGTTTTTGACGTACATTGACAGATTTTTTACTTTATACTCTAATAGATCATAAAAATTTTCATACAAAAGTAGAAATGTACGTCAAATAGTCGCTGTCATTTTGTATTAGAATTATAAATAACTTTATATACAAGACAGTGAAATTAATGCCAATATATTCTTATGAAAGATAGATAGTTTTATTAGTACCAATGTAACTTCTAAAAATAGATTAAATAATGGTGTATCTTGTTACAACGACGTTCACAGATAACAGTTTTAAAATAAGCATTTAAGCAAAAATGTGTCACCGAATTTTTGTAAGAATTTATATATAATAATGATTAATTAATTAGTAAACATACCTGTATCATACTCATTTGATGCATTTTCGACTAAGTGTATTGAAGTGCAGTAGCATGATACACCGTCACTTCGGCTAACTTCGGGATTCCGAAGATGACCGATCATGTTGATCCCACTACTGGGAATAAGGCATCCTCTCTATGCTTGGGAGTGGGCTATAGTCCCCCATACGGGCAAAATGCGGTTTGGTGGTTGTTACATGTCGTAGAATGTTAGTTTCTAGTACATGTTGCCTCACGAGGTTTTAAGTATTGAGTACAAAAATATTAACAATTAATGTAAAGAAAAAAATTATTTTGTAGCTCAATAAATACGAAAAGAGAAAAAAAAATGACATTTCAAACCGCCATCTTCTTTTCATTCGGCAATTTCCGTGAGCCGAACCATCCCGAAGTAGATCGTGTATCATGCTACTGCATCGTGTTGCGTGTTCGGTTGCAATGCAACCGCAACGCGTTGCTGTATCTAGCTTAATAGAGTTATGGTTAGCTTTCCTTCATACTGTTAGTCGTTATTGCAGTATTTTGATGCAAATATTATTATTTAATAAGCATATTCGTAAATAAATTGACTCCGATATAGAATGTGTGTTTTCTTTGAATCCTTTTAGCTTGAGAAATACGTTTTTAAGCATGGACATGGAGTAAGCTTTAAATAGCGCTAGTAATTTCATGTTACATGAAAAACAAACCAGATTGAAGATGATTCCCAATAGACAAGAAGAAGCCAAGTATTAAAACAGTTTGGCACAATACAACAAAATGGTGTAAGTCTATTAGGGTTGTGCCTCATCTACCAAGGAATCGCACTTTTCCAACTGCCTCTGTTTCTGGCTCTAGCAGACGGTTCTAAACGACAGAAAAGAATAGGAGCGTGGAAATGTGTGATTGTGTGCTGCTAACCGAAGTGCAGCAACCCTTTCTTTTTAATTTGTGGGTGGAAAATCATCAAATGACTCCTCCCGCTGTGGGCGGAGCGGAAGGGAGTGTTGTGTCGCGGCCCCAGATATAATGGGTTATGAAGAAACGGGTGGTTTTTCTACTAACCAAAAACCACCCATGTTCCTTCTTAGCCCTTTATGTCGAGGCTGCGGTATCTTTGTGACCAACCCGCAGCCAGGTGCAGCAACCCTTAGGCTCACATTAAGTCTAAGTTAATAATTACCTGGGCCCCAAAGTAATGCGAATTCACGAGTGTCAACTAACTTGCATAGTTTGAGGGCGAGGGATTTCGCTTCTATGTTATTAAAGATTTATGGGTAGAGTACTATACAACCGACGGCACGGTTGGCGCAGTGGCTGAGCGATTGGACTGCTGCGCTGCGTGTCGCGGGTTCGATCCCCGCAATGTCCCCGCACGGAACAAATATTTGTATGGCCTACAGATAATTGTTTCGGGTCTGGGTGTGTTTGTGTATGTGAGTTTAAATGTTTGTAAACGCACCCACGATACAGGAGAAATTCCTAGTGTGGGGCAACGTTTTATAAAAAAAACAAAAAACCATCATCATCTGCCATAAGACGTCCACGGCTGGACAAAGGCCTCCCCCATAGAACGCCATACAGAACGGCAGCCTGCCGTTTGCTTCCACCGGTTGCAGGCGACTCTCACGATGTCGTCGGTCCACCTGGTAGCCCAGTCCCAGGGCTACCAACGCTGCGGCTTCCGGTTCGTGGTCGCCACTCGAGAACCTTCCCACCCCATCGGTTGTTGGTTCTTCGAGCGATGTGGCCTGCCCCTTGCCACTTCAACTTGCATATTCTGAGAGCTATGTCGGTGACCCTGGTTCTTCGGCTGATTTCCTCATTTCGGATCTTATCGCACAAAGAAACTTCGAGCATAGCTCTCTCCATAAGCATTCGAGCATATATCTCCGCGTGACTCGTGAGCTTCTCTAAGAGGCCAGCAGTTAATGACCATGTTTTTGAGCCATAAGTCATCACTGGCAACACACCCTCGTCTTAAGACACTGCGGAATTTTGGACGAAAAGATGTCGCGTAGTTTCCCGTACGCTGCCCATCCGAGTTGGATTCTTCGGGCGAACTCTTTGTCGAAGTTAGATCTGCTTAGTCTTTCGACAACTTCGAGAGTATCGCTCCCAACAATAAGGATGTTTACTAACTAAAAAAAATATGATTCTACTTAGTCCGACTGTTAGATTATCGAAAAAAATTGAATACGTATTTTTTGTTTTATCAAATCAATAAAAATTGACGGAGATAAAACGCGTCAAAGATTTGAGTGGGAGATTGTGAGTGACGTCACTGCTCGCTAAGAAATGTCATACTAATGTCTTAGAATATGACGTCACACGAGTTTTCAAAGCACTGTATCGTCTTCATTGTTTGTTTACGTGAAAAAAGAAAAAATACGTGTCCAATATTTTTTGGAATTAGTACATTACTGCAGAATCCAGTAAGTAAGCCTTCCTGGCCAAGTATGAGTTAACCGGACCGAACCGCAGGTGAGGTCTGGTTATATACGAGGCCAGGATGGCTTTCTTACTGGTTGAGGTTTGTATAATGCTTTTCTCAAAAATTAAAGAAAGTTTAACAACAAATTCGTTTAATTAATATTGAAGGTTACATTCATATGTGAAAAACACAATAGCACTTTTTGGCCGACCCGGGAATCGAACCCAGGACCTCACGCTCTGCAGTCGAGCTTGCGACCACTAGACCAACGAGGCAGTTTAGGAAACAACTTTAGAAAAAACTTTTTATTAAACTGAAATTACTAAATACAATCATAAAATCCCACACTATACTTCTACAACATTACCCTCTCGGGTGTCAAGCTAAATTTTCGCAAAATGGCGTAATGTCACGGCTATCTGGGATGACGTCACGTGACAGTCGCTGTCAGTCACGTGACGTCACGCGGCGCGTGATTAAAACGCCGATAACTCTTGTTTTGTAAGAGAACTCTGTTAAAACTTATGTTTATTTACAAATCAATTAAAATAACAATACAAATCAATTAAAAGAACACAGCTCTCCATTCATACTCGACATACTGCAAGCTAAACAAAAAGGTCGGCTCAGGTAGCCGACACTTGAGCCGAAAAAAAAAAAAAGGGTATGCTTACGCGTTCATTCTGAGAACTCCGTAACTCAAGTGGCTGTTGAAAGTATCGTATTGCATAGTTTGGTACACAATCTTATCGCAGACAAAGTTTTAGCTGTGTGAACGTTTTGTTTACGAAACATGAGTCATAATGTAAACACTCCAAAACGAGCGATAAGAAAGACGCCCGCGCGTTTGGTTTTGACCTTGACAGGGGAATATTACTATTAATACTGAGTAACCAATTTTCATCCTTGTCTCTTCCACTACACGTTGGGCAAGTGTGAGCTATATAAGCATAGTTTTCACACATTTTAACGGTTTTTAGAAAACGCGGGAACGAGCGCCCTTAATAAGAGCGCTTGACACACAGCGACTTTTTGACAGGGATCTTATTAAGATCTCTTGACATCCGGGTGGTAAGTACAAAACGCAACGTATAAAATGGCTGTTTAAGGTTCCAAAAATATATGTATCTCATAAAATGTCATACCAAAAAGAGAGATAGATATATATTTGGAACCTCCCTTCTATAACCATGTTATAATGGCTAAACTCTAATCTGTGTCTGGTACTATGTTTTTTTTTTCTAAACAGATCTAAAGAGGATGACCTAGTGTCCAGTAAGTATAGTACATTACTGCAGCGGCCAGCAACAGAGGCATTGATGGACGAACCACATACGTAAGTCCATCAATGCCTAGTTGTGGCCAAGGCTTGTATAGTACTTTTCTCAAATAATGCGAGGAAATTAAATACAATTTACTTTTCAAAATCACATACAACAATAATTTTTCACGCGTTGAAGAGTTCAGCCAATTCGAAATTTAAATAAAACCTTTAATAAGTCACCTCCTTGGTTGCTATGGTTCAGAGTAAAAGATCGTTCCATTTTTAAATAACACGACAGATATGAGTTTAGTATGTAATTTATTTGGCCGCTAAACACGACAGATATGGATTTTCATACAACTTTTGCCGGCCGCTGGTCGCATGTATCTGGCCAGTACAGCAATTTCGATTTATCTCGAAGAAGGTTGTCAAAATAATGCTCAAATTTCCAAGCATGTTTGAGAAAAGTTCACTTTCTGGATACTTTTTAGAGATGTTATGGCAACATTACATACCATTTTTGAGAAAATCTATCTGACGGACTAGTTTTTTTTTTGGTAACATCCCTATTACCGGTACGGGTGGGTGGAACACGGACATTCGACATAACTTTCGTCTTGTCCATGTTCATTTTAAGACCCACCTGTTGAGAAACGTTACTGAGGTCCCTGAGCATTGTGTTAATATCCTCCAGCGATTCAGCCATGATGACTATATCATCGGTAAAACGAAGGTGAGTGAATATTCGCCATTGATGTTGATGCCAAAGTAAACAACCATACATGATTCAAATTCAACATTTTATTAAAACATAAATAACAGTTGGACAGAACATCGTCTAATTAAAATCAGAATTATTAAAATGCACCACAAGCTATTCTACTTAAAACTAATCAAGATCAAAATCTCAAATACATATTGGTAGAAGCGCCAGGGTAGCTCGCGAAATCCCAATTTTATTTCGTTTTTGCAAGTAGATCAGGTTGTAAGTTGATTAAAATGTGATTCGCGGCCGTAACAAATATGGCTTTACAGAGTTATAATCATTAAAGTCATCAATACAACCCCATAAGTTCATTTAATTCCACTGAATAACTTTTATAGTAGAAGTAATAAACCGTCATTATAATCTGAATTCTGCGAGCTGCCCAGGCGCTTCCACCCAAGGTACAATTCCAAAGGCAAATACAAATCGATGGAAACTAAATATTTTCGGTTTCCTTTGGAATTTTACCTTTAGCTAATAAGGAAGCAAATTATTACTCTAGAAGAAATTACAGTCTTTTCGTTAATTTTAAATATATATTTTTTTTCTTTAAACATGAGTCGCGAACAATAGTCAATTGATGATTACCACAATATATAAGACTAATAGATGCTTAAAGAGAATGAAGATAATCGATAAATATCTAAATAGGATAACTGCAATATAATTGGAGAGTGGGTCATCAAAATCCTATAAAATCAGATTCTAAGAAATGTTAGAAAATGTATAAACTTTTCAACTCCAATATTATTTCTTTACATCCCATTTTTTGTTTTTGATTAGACACTTTTTCAGTAAACAGAGCAGAAAAAACACTAGCTTCTCTTTCTCTTCTCAAAATAAAAACATCTTCAGCGCTAAAAGCTATCTGATTTGTGATATGAGCGACCCAAAGAAATAAATAAAATGCTCATAACACACACACTAAACTCGTTGGTATTAATATGGCTTTATAATATTGCACACACCTGAAACACACACTTCAAGTCTTTCTAAGCTATGTTAATGTGTTAAATTTTTTTTTAAACTGTAATACTTTAAATATTTCGATATGTTTGTGTAATCTGTATTCTAAACCGATTGAACACTATCACCCGTATCTATAAATTAGTCAAAGTAATTACTTATGCAAACAATTTTATGCAATAGACAAGAATTTAAACGAAAAAGGAACCGTAGCGGCGGCAAGATGGGCAGACATTGTTGTCATTGCGGAAATATCCTGAATGAGCAAGAGCAATAGCATGGAGCTTAGCTTAGCAAAGAGAGGCCTATACCCAGCAGTGGGTGAAGTCGGGCTGTGGATGATAATGATGTAGAGCCGTCAAAGCAAGCTAATAATTCTAACTTTACTTTTACTCAAGTAATCACTTTGACTTGTTTTTAGATACAGGAGTAAAACATAATTATGATAAAGCTTAAATAAACTTCAAATTGGTATCTTTACTTTAGAATTCGACTATTATTCTAATTCAATCCTAAAACCCGTTTCTCTAACCAAATTCTACAATAAAATCTCAAACTAAACTATGCAGCTGTGACTTTTTTTTTTTGAGCCTTTTTCTTCTTTTCTTGTACATTCTGTTCAGCCTGGACATTCTTTTTCTGATCAGTCTGTGCAACTTTCTTGTGATAAACTCTTTGGAACAAAACAAATTTCCCGCTTTTAATGTTCTTAGTTTCATAGATGGCGCCTTTGAGCCTCCACGATGGCGTCTCACAGTGTTGCCAGCTTCGACAATCCTTACCAATCTGTAGTTTATCTAATAAGTGTGTCGTCATTTCAGGTATGATTGGCTGTAAGATTATTCCACATATTCTGAGCGTTTCCATAGTAATGTGTAGAATAACGTCAAGTTCTTTCTGACTTTCTGGCTGTTTGCGTAATTCCCAAGGCTTGGTGTTTTCAAAGAAGAGGTTCGCGACGTGTAACACTTTGATAACGGCGTCCACTGCTCTATAGAATTGGTAGTTTTTGTAGTGAGTGTGGCATATTTCTGTGGGGGAAAGAAATTACTGATATTTTTATGAGGTCACGGGTAGTGCTATGTCAAAGACCATTAGAATAAGGACACAGGTGTGTATTAGGAAGACTTCTTAGTTTATTTACTTTTATAGTTTTCATCGAATTCACTGAAGCGTTTGAACACATTAAAGGATGTGTAGTATGTTCTATTGTTATGTGTGACTGTTTGTTTGCGTTATGGGCTACGTGTTTTGTTGCTCACCAGCATTAAATCCAATGTAATTAACAAAAGTCTCCACAATCAACAAATTTTAATTCAGGCTGTCATTTTTTTGTTTAGTGTCCCACTAGGTTCAATCATAGGACCAACACTGTTCCATATTTTACCAAGGTGAGTCCACTTACCAGGTAGACTCTCGACATAGTCCATGAGCAAGGCAGCATGCTGGTTGGCGGCGACAGCAGGTAGCTCTGCGGCGTGCAGCGTGGGGAACTCGTGTCGCGGGTTGAGAGCCACGCCACAGCAACGCGACGCCAGGTTGCCGAGCGTGTCCGCTAGCTCCGAGTTCGCTACGTTTATTAGTTTTGTTTCGCTGTAGTCTGAAAAGGTGGGGCAAATGTAAAGAAGCTACATTATCATCAGTCCTCATCATCATCATTTCATCAATATACAGGCCTTGGTTTGGCCTGGGTTTTGTCTAGCCACTTGGCTATATGGCGATCTTACTGTAAAATTACTCACTAGCATCACTGGACATCGTAGCTTCCCTCAGCAGTAGATACCTCAGTGCCTCATTACCCACGACGCTACCCCGTGGAGACACCACGTTGCCCAGAGACTTGGACATCTTGCTGCCATCCACAGTCCAGTGCGAGTGGCAGACCAGACGACGTGGCGGGTGCCATTTGATGGCCATTAGGAAGGCTGGCCAGTATATGCCGTGGAATCTGGTGAGGTAAGAAGGAAGGTTTGGTTTAGTAAGTGGCTTGTTAAGATGTCCGGTTTCAAAACTCGATTGTTGCATATCTCAAAAACAAAAAATGCTAAAAATAAACCGACTTAGGAAACATAAAAAAGATAAATATAAACTGTGGTTTTTGAAATTGGTGAGTTTTTTTGTTTGATTTAGTTTTTTTGAAACAGACTTCTGTAGCAAGCGTGTTTTTGGTTTGTTACCCCGAGAGGAGGGGTGAAGAAGAGGTCCAATTTGACTACCATTTAATAATGGGAGAGCCTAATGCCATCAACAGAGAACAAGACCAGGCTCCGGACCGAAAATCCTCTGAATATGACATTTTTAACGATTTGGTGTACAAAAGAAAGCAAATACATTTAAATAAACCAAACCCACTTGAGTATATCCTTCCCCACGACATGCACATCAGCAGGCCAGGCTCTGATTTCCTTCATTCGTGTCTCGTCAGGATAGCCAGCCACTGTGAGGTAGTTGATGAGAGCGTCCAGCCACACGTAAATGCTTTGTTCTTCGTCGTCTGGCACCTGGGGGATGGAAGGTGGAAGATAGTTTTAGAGGTTTTTTTTATTTTCCCCATTTTTTTGTTCTAAGCCTATATTGTCTAAATTGGCCTTAGATCGAAACGGGAGAACTTCCCCTATAGCACTTTTCTCTGTGCTGTTTTCTCCGTCCAATTTGTTTCCCTTTAACTAATTTATTTAAGATTCTATTTAATTAAATTAGAACTAGGTACTATAAGAATTTATTCCTAGTTCATTTCGATTAATTCTAAAACACCATTTTTTTTAAATTACATTTTATTAAAATTTTTATGAATTTAAAACTCTATTCAAAATATTAATTTCGAGGTTCCACTTTTATATGGCGCAATGCTGAAAAAACCAGACGTGTTTGAGGGCACAAAAATAGGGTTATTTTTAAGGTATATAAAAACGGCCGAACGGAACGACAATCGAAGTAAAACAACGCTTGCTAAAGTCCAATCACGGATAGGTGACCTATGAGCCTGAACCTCGGAAAACGTGCTCAACAGTTGGTTGGATGGGTTGACTGTAATTGATAGGATAATGAAGGTCTCTCATGTTAGTTCTAAAGGAATCAAATACCAATAACTTATTAATATAGCACATACCCGTATCGCCCAATGAACTCTGTTGGACGGCCGACTGACCGATATATCGGGGAAGTACACATCAGCTTCCAACATCTCTTGTAGTTGCTTCTGGAACTTGGATGGGGTTATCACACCATCTGTGAACAATGCCATCAAATGAAGAAGAAGTTCGACAGACAGGCATCGCCTATAAAGCTAGGTTAAAATGAGCCTGCGGCTGCGGGTTGTTCGAAAGAGATACAGCGGCCCCGGAACAAAGGGTTAGAAGGAACATGGGTGGTTTTAGTCAGTAGAAGTCTGACATTCCTTTCCGCTCCGCCCAGAGTGGGAGGAGTCATTTGATGATTTCCCACCCAACAAAAAAAGTGGTTAAAAACTCCGGTTAAGGATTCCGTACCATGACTTCTTATAGGTTTTCCTGTAATCTATAAGTGTTTAACTATTTTCTGTATTTTTTTCAGAATTTTTGGCTCAGTAGTTTCGGAGATAAGGGGGGGGGGGGGGGGGGGGATGGTCGGACAGACAGACAGACACACGAGTGATCCTATAAGGGTTCCGTTTTTTCCTTTTGAGGTACGGAACCATAAAATGGGCGGGTCACGTTACTAGAATGAAGCCGGATAGATGGGCGAAGATAGTCAGACAGTGGGTGCCCGATGACGGCCGTCGTAAGTGAGGCAGACCCAAGAAACGCTGGAGTGAATATCTGGACTCGGTCTGTTCTTAACGGATTGGTTGGAGAAGGTAAATTGAAAACAAACTTGGAAAGCCATGGGGTGGTCTTTGCGCAGTAGTGGGACACCACCAAATACAAAAAAAGATTCTTACATAGTAAAAAAATAACAATTAATTCAGTAAGTTTTTACATACCGTTTTTGAGCCACTCTTGTAAATGAGACTTAAAGGCACTCAGTCTAAACATGTAGTTCATTTCCTCTGTCCATTCGACCTTGTGGCCTGATTCTATAGATACTTTTACCTGCAAAATAAATAACAAGTTACATAATACGAATTACATAAAATTACGCCTTTAATCCCCGAAGGGTTCGGCATATCCACATCCTCGTACATCTACATTTCAGTTATGTTCAAGTCATGAAGTTAGGGCTGAGTCGTCTCGTCCATCGCCCGACCAGCCAGGCCCAAAGAGGTGGCACGCAGAGGTTCCTGCACTCCACGTATGGAGAATGTGCGGTCGCTGGTCACACTTGGAGATGGAACCTGCCGGAAATGGCTGGTTGATATCATACCAGTGAATGTACTTGTATCTCCCGGGACTCCAACACATGGTAGTGGGATAAAACCCATTCGGTCGTCGGTTAAAGTCCGAAATACCACTTACCCCATACGGAGGGTATCCATGAGGAGTTTCCCATTCAAATAAAAAGGGCAAAAAGGCAGTCAAAAAAGTGGTTGTCAATAAAATGTCATCTTACATTCTCCCCATCCCTGAGTTCATCCTTGACATGTGTCTCAGGCACGAACGCCTCATCGTTGACGCTGTACCAGCCGCTGTACTTAGACTTGTAAACGTAGTCCTTGTCTACTAGCTTTTTCTGGAATTAAACACGAATTTCATTCATACAATATGGCATTATAGTATAACTGCTTGATTTTTAAATAAACAAGTCAAAACAGTTTATATAAATAAATAAAATTGAATGGTCTGTTTGTTATTTCTAAACAACATCTTTTACTGAATGCATAAGAAAGTATTTACGATACTTATAACAGAAAAGAATAATTTTAATATTTTGTATATTTCGCGGTCTGTCTGTGTTTGTTCCTAATCTCCGAAACGGCTGAACCAATTCTAACGTGACTTTTACTGATAGATGTTATAAGGAGTAACTTAGGCTAGTTTTATTTCAAATAAAAAGGTTCAGGGCTCGGTGCAAAAATATGAAAACCTTTGAAAATTTTAGATATCTTTTGATCCAATCCAAATAGAGTGATAATATAATCTTTTTATAACAACTTCACAAGCGCGAAGGTCGCGGGCAATGGGTTATGGTATAATAATTCTATTTTAAAGACCAACCTAGTTTCCATAACCATAACATTCATTTTATAAAAGAAGGTCTCACCCAAAAATGTCTAACCGCAACCTTATGCCTCTCCTCCGTGGTCCGTATAAAGTCCGTGTATTCCACATTGAACTCCTTGAACACCTGCTTGTACTCATTGGATATGCCGGTGCAGTACTCTGGTAGGGACAGCTTGGCTTTAGCGGCCGCTTGCTGGATCTTTGTGCCGTGCTCGTCGGTACCTGAAAGGTAATAATAATAATAATTCCCTAATTCATATGGTTAGGGACACTGTTTTGAAGTTTTGCAAATCCATGGCTAGAGCAGGAGGTCTCTACTCTATAAGCACGAAACCCGTAATTTTGGCGGAAGATACGGGTGTTTCCTAATCTATATCACTTACGTTTACGACATAGATTTAGTTAAGTGCCCAAACTACAAAAGAATGTCAACACGATTGGACAGTGGTTCACACTCCGGGTGTATTTTCAAAACTCATGAATCCCTATATAATAGTGAGTAGGTAGGGTTTACTTCGAAGTTACATAGTACTTTCAGATGGGTCTGTATCTTCGTTGTCGGGCTTAGAGAATAACTCAGATTTGATGATTGCGCGCGTCGTGTGGGTGCACGCACTAGTTGTATTGTATGACACTATATGGAATATTTAGACCATGCACCTGCTGTATGGCGAGTGCCAAGTCCAAGCGTCACATGTTCACAGCCGGATTGACATGTTCCATGCCACGCCTATGCCAAACGGACGAATTTGGCCTTGATAATTAAATATGACAGATAGATGTAGCTTGAGATCTGGACAAGAACAGGATATTAATATATTCCGATTCCTGGAACATACTTCCGTGAATTGGGAACATAATGTTCCCATGGGATAATCTCTAATCTACATGCAGGTAAAGCAGCATGCAAAATCTCATTATCATCATCAGCCTTATTAATGTTCCCACTGCTAGGACACAGGCCTCCTCTCTGTGATAGGGAATGGGCTATGGGCACTGGCTCGTTGCATGTTGGTAGATGTTCCATATTATTTTCTTCGAATTTTTGGTTTTAAGTCATGCTGTTTCCTCACAATGTTTTCCTTCACCGTTCAAACGTAGTTCATGATAAATCTTTACCGAATAAACATAGATGTTGTCAATTATAAAATGAAGTAGCTGCTGATAACAGATTCTTTAAGCTATACAACTATTTATGTGTCAACATAAACTGATAATGATGTTTATTGATATTTTCTCATGATAAACATCAAATGTTAGATTGTTCTTATATGCCATAACATTAAATTGTTCTCATTAACATAACAATCTTCCTGCCCTTATCCCATTCTATATGGGGTTGGTGCCACACACTTTCTTCGTCCATTCTTCCCTGTTAGACATCACCATAACTTTTTTAAATATTATTAAGTCAGAGAAAACTAGGAGTCACCTACTTTTGGTTGATAATGGCTTGTATAGAGGAGTGTGTAGAGGAAACCAAAGAAAGGAGGTGTCTGCTGAGATGATAAGTAATAGAGCCGAATGGAAGGAGAAGACATGGTGCGCCAACCACAAATAAACTGGGCTACTGGATTGGAGAATGATGGTGGGAAAGGTTGATTAAAATTCTTATAGGATCTTGTTTACCATGACTGTCTAGCTGATAACATACCTGTGCTAAATATGACATGGGAGTCAGGGTTGGTCAGCTTCTCAAATCTCTGTATTGCATCTGCTACCACTGCTGAGTACAGGTGACCCAAATGAGGAGCTAGAACATTAACATCACATTTTTATTAGTTTGTTTGCAATTCACTCATAAAACTCATGTTGTTTTCTCCAATCAGGAAATCAAACCAATAAGAAACAAGAACTCATATGTCATAATGGGAGCACTTCAAGAAGGCAGGCAATGATTGATTGAATGACAAAGGACAATTGCAATAAACTGCCCTTTTAAATGGCAATTATGCGTAACTAGCAAAATGTGAAGGGTATTAGACTATAAAATATAAATCTCCTTACCCCATTTGGAAAGTAAAGTACAGTGCGATCAAATTATCTTGGCAGCTCTGAACATAGGCTTTGCGAAATTTTACGCATGTAAACTTGGGAATAAAACTGTTATTGCCAGATAAACCAATACTTAAACGATCAGAAAATATCTAATTTAAACAGTGAGAAATACAAATAAAATAAATATCATAACACTTTTAAACATTCGTTTAACAAAATGACCTGCACGAAGTTCGGAGCTGCCAAGATAATTTGATCGCACTGTACATAAGTTGTAAATGTTAAAGTTCAGACTATCTAGTATCGATTTACTTTCATTTCCTGTTTGTAATAAAACCTTGAACCTGATCAAGTAAATGATACACAAACATTCTGTCGTACTGAGTTTAAAATAATACTTAGATAGAGTCTTCTACTTACCCGCATTCACATAAAATATCGGCGTGGTGATATAAAACGGAGTTTTTTGCACAACGGAAGAAAGCAAACGCAATGTTAATCTCATTTTCTTGGAAAATTATCACTTGCAATGTTTACCCAGCTGATTATCAGTAAGGTTATGATAGCAACTGTAAACTTTGAGTGCCAATTCTTGTTTGTATAATGCAGCGATGCGTTCCTTTCATTCACTTCTACTCATATTTCATTATTTACAGAAGTAAATAAATGAATACACTCGAGATTGCCCAGACTACCACCGGCCTGTAATTAAAAAAGGACAAAATGTCAAATGATCAAATCAAAGTAATGTGGTGTTTTACGATGACTTACAAGTTTAACACATTTCACTGCAAGTGCATGCATTTTTAATTCAGTCGCATTATACCCGTTCTGTTACACGTTAAAAAAAATACCCAGGTTAATAAGTGTAAAAGATGTGTTCAACTGTTCAGTGTAATGATTTAAAAACCATAATTGATTCATGTTAGACCAATACTTATCACAAAAACAAAAATAAGTTGCAAACAAATAATTTTACGTGTCATGTTTTTGGAATTTTACCATTATCAATTTTTCGGATTTCTGCGTAGAATGGCAGTTCTAAATGTGACATTAATTGACATTATCCGTTCAAGAATAAATGACGTTTAGTTTTATGGTGCGACGTAAAATTTACAGAATTTTCAATTTTGTTGCATTCTGTAGTTGAATCAATGAGAGGACAGTTCGCAGACGTGCGAATTTGTTGTGTTGTGATTAAAACTGCAAAATCGAAGTATAGTGTAGCAACAGTGTTGAATAAAAAACGCCTCAAAATGTCTTACGGAAAGATTGTTATTATGGCTTGTGGTAGCTTTAGCCCACCGACATACATGCACCTTCGCATGTTCGGTAAGTTATCGGAAATCGAACGTGAAATGCGCAACTATTTTGCATTTCATACTAATTCTATTGCAGTGAACTTGAACTATTGACCTTTGGCATTTTGAATAGATGTAACTTCCTCGAGCTATGTGTTTTATGTGTTACTAGACGGAAATCTTAAGAAAAATGACTGACACATATATTTTCAAGGTTTCATATCAGAATTTTTGAATATTTTATTACTTTTCTAGAAATTGCCAAAGATTTCATCCACAACCTGAACCTAGGCAATGTGGTCGGAGGTTTGGTGTGTCCTGTGCATGATGCTTACGGGAAGAAAGACTTAGTGCCTGCACACCACAGGTAAAATGTTTAATATCAGTGTTTTAATAATATTTTATAATATTTTAATAATACTATAAATATTTAAAAATATCTTAGCATTCTAAATATATATTATGTTCATTTAAAAACATAATTGCAAAATAAAACATGTAAGTATCAAATACTTAATGCATTACCGGTCAAAATATTTTCTTCAGTTATTTGTCTTAATATGGAAAATCCCTGTGGTCTAATTCTTCCTCTACTACCATGTTTTAGTAATAGTATTAAATAAGAATACAATAATAGGATATAATTAAAAGGAAACTTAAAAGGATAGGCCTACCAATTTACTTTTAGTGTAATACTTGAAATATAATTAATTCAAGTTGGTTTATTGAAGTATGGACCAAAACCTAAATAAAACTAAATATTGCTTAACTTGTGCAAGAAACAGAACCTCCATAGTCATCCTATGCTACCTTGACAGCCTAGTCATAAATGTGTGCTGACTGGCATTTTTCTTACTACACTAGATTTCTTAGTGTGGCAATTGTACCTTTAAACAGTCAGCTCAGTACTAAGCTACAAATATTAAAACTAAGTAAATATAAACAAGACACTGACACACAAAAGGTTGCCTCGTTTTTAAAATAATTTGTAAAACTTAAAATTGTGCCTTTTAGAGAAAGACCTAGACAGATTTGAGACATTGATTTAGTAACCAGAGAAGGGATGAATAATAATATTATTATGCATGTTACATCATAAGGCCATTGTTGCCAAAACCCCATAATAAATCTTAAGTTGAGACAGATAATAAGACAATTAATATTATCAAAGCAGACAGTTCAAGGTCCTGATAAAAATATGATATATTAATGTGATGTATTAGTATAAACATTAAAATATATATTTAACATTATTACACATGATACTTAATATAATAATAACATAACAATTATATGTTTTCACTCAGCTTTGGCCCATAGATATACCTTACAGACTATTCATACAATCATATTATAAAATACAATTTGTGTTGGTAAATAGAACCTTAAAACTATGTATATTAAAATACATTTTTTTTTTGTGGGTTTAGTTTCCTCCTGCTCTGGGCAGAGCAGTAGGGAGTGTCAGACTTCTACTGACTAAACCACCCATGTTACTTCTTAGCCCTTTGTGCCGGGGCTGCGGTACCTTTCTCGAACAAATGCCCGTCGGGGCTGCATTTTCGTGAACAATGTTGTGGAAGCAATAGAACTCTAATCTGCACGCCAAAAGGTCTCTTCCAAGATGAGGTGCAGATGACACATTGGTATTCGCACCATTAAAGTTGATGTTGTGGCACAACTCAATCAACTGCTCTCTCGTCACGTACTTGGTCTTCAAACACACATACTCCACCGAAAATTATAACCAAATAACAATACGATGATGAGCCCATAACATTCCCGCTGTTGGGAAACAGGTCAACTCTATCAATTACACTACTACTATGTATTGTTTTTGGTATCTATGATGTTTTTGATATTTATTTCTAAACATTCTCATAGTTGCATCACAGTCTCAATTTGTGGATGTAAAACATCCTAATTCTGAAACCATCAGTACTACGCTGCAGTTCACTCATAAAGCCTATCCACTATGACGGCTTTAGTTGTACTTTTATTTGTTTCTTTCCTAAACTTCTTTATTATTTAACTAGCTGATGCCCGCGGCTTCACCCGCGTGGATGTCGTTCAAATTATATACTAAAACCTTCCTCTTGAATCACTCTATCTATTAAAAAAAACCGCATCAAAATCCGTTGCGTAGTTTTAAAAATTTAAGCATACAGACAAACAAACAGACAAAAATAGCGACTTTGTTTTATACTATGTAAGGATTATTGAAGACACATTATCATCAGTTCAATGGTTTGTCACTGTTTACTACTAGGCACTATATTTAGTCCTATAATATTTTACAAAACGCTATGGTTTAAAACCAAACAAACAGTGAATGGACTGTGTTAAGGATGAAATGACAAGAAAGGAGCTGTCGGATAAGATACGAGTAATAGAAGTTTGGAAGAAGAACACATGCTGTGACCCCAAATGAATTGGGATAAAGGTAAGAGGGTGATGATGCTATGGTTAAGGAAGTAGGGGTCGTAGGGTTAGGTTCAGTTTGAGGGTTCATTCATACCCCCTTTTTTTCTTCTTAGCTCTTTGTGTCGATGCCGCGGTATCTCTTTCCAACAGCCCGCAGCCCCGACGGGCGTCGTCTATAATATTGCCCCTTCAATGTTGCTGACATCTCTTTGAGGCGCGAGTGGAACACAAACGCGCGGTCTACACGGCCTGTCGTCGTCATAAGACGGACGGATGTTGCGCTAGCCCATTACTCGCCGTCCACAGGCCCGCGCCTGCGGTGCCAGGAAGCCATCACGTGGCCCCCGACGTCCGGAGCGTCTCCCGCGGCGGCTGGGACGAGAGGTTTCATTCATACCCCTTGACCAACACCACTCACTGTGTTGTGGCTTTGTAGACTTACTAATCAGATTATTGTTATTCCAGGATAGCCATGTTGAAGTTGGCGTTGAGGTCATCGTCATGGGTGAAGATATCAGAATGGGAGACACAGCAGTCTGGGTGGACGAGGACCAGGCTAACTCTGCAGCATCATCAGGTAATTATTATTATTGCTAGATTATCTTGTCCCACTGCTTGGCTAATAATAATAATAATACATTTATTTATTTAGATAACAATGATCCATAATGGTTAGTAACAATTGTAACTTATAAACTATCTCTGTCTGTCTGTCTGTCCGACCATTCCCTCCCCTTATCTCCGAAACTACTGAGCCGAAAATTTTTGAAAAAAAATACAGAAATTAGTTCAACACTTATAGATTTTTCTTAAAGTGAATCTGGAATACTTTTGAAACAAGACTCGGTATACTATTCGCAGCCACGGAAGTTTGAGGACTGCCTAATTGAACTTGTGATCGCAAACACGACTGCTGGAATCGATTCCTGGATCAGGCAAAGTGTTCTTGGGTTTTGCCAATAGGAATTTCTTTGTAGCAGACAGAGTCTGGATGCAAGGTTGATGGCAATAGACTCGCCCCCTTTTACTTTGACTTAAAAACTGGCGAAATATGGGTGCACGATTAGGTACACCTTTGCCTAACCCTTCGGGGATTACAGGCGTGATAATATGTTATGTGGAAGTTGGTGTGGTCTGCAGTCATTGGCAGCGATTGCGATATGTTTGAATCGAACATGAATCGAATTATTGGTCATGTTGCGGTTTGCTATTTGAAACGGGCGCCCGCGCGGTCTTCGGTTTCAAACCACAAACCTTGACAAATCAATGAACATTTTCGCACTTCTTCTATTTGCATATTGTTGTGGGCAGTGCTGCGTACTTTAATGTCATGATTGAAAAGTAACGCCTCCTTCTTTATCGAGTGGTTTTGCCTGACTTGGTGTCATGTTATAACCTAACAGAGTTTTTATGTCGCCCATGGACCTCGACTCGGCTTTACACGCCGTCGAGAAATATCTCTCACCCGTACTGGTTTCGCAGGAAAACATTGTGAGTGTTTTCAATCCCCGAAGCAAGTAATATAATAAATACAAAACACACATAAATTCCCTGCAGTGGGAACATTATAGGCTGTTGATGTTGATGACACATAAATTCGAAAAAACATAGGTGCGTGTTTTGTGTTCGAACTACTTCGTACTCGAGACCTATGACTTGGCTGTCTGTCGGTTACACCGCTAGAATAGCACTGCTATAAAGTAATGCCTAATTCCATAATTATCTGAATGAGTTTCATAAACTAGAGAATGACATCAACAATTCAACAGACAGATCAGTCATTGATAGGTATCGATAAAACTTGAATGACATGACCAAGTAGAAAATGTGTGATTGATTAGTGGTAAAAAAAAAACTTATTTCAATAGTCATCATAGATGAAATCATTCTTTTCTAGATTGATAAGATAATAATTAACATAACAAAAATAAGCAGTACCTTTGTGCTCTTCTATTTGTTATGTTTTTATCCTTTTTTGTATTTTGTGTGTGCATAAATAAATAAATAAATTAAGGCCATACTTAGCTTAAAGTATAAAAACTAGACTCCTGAATATTGAACCTTGTTATCACTGTGACTGATTGTAATTAAAAACTACTGTGTCACGGTGATTAAACATAATATTACATCACTCCTGTAAATCCTGAAGGGTAAACAGAGGTGTACTTAATATCCCACATTTCGCCAGTTATGTTAAAAAAAACATGTAATAGGGAGCTGGCCTATTGCCATCAATCGGGTACGGATACAGACTGGGGTTGCTGATGGAAAGAAACTTTTTGTAAAAAGTTTTTATTTTTCACTTTTAGTGGTTCATATGTAAGTTCACATGTTCATGGTTCATAATGTGGACAATGTAGTTTTTTTTTTTGAGTTTTGTTGATTTTTCAAAAACCGCTTGTCTGATTTCCGACCATTTGGGAAATATACCCTTTCCAACAAAAAAAGAATTTTTCAAATCGGTTTGCAAGTGACGGAGTTATGCCCGAAAAAATATATAAACATCCGAATTGAGAACCTCCTTCTTTTTTTAGAAGTCGGTTAAAAACTCAATAACGCTTCAGCCACCGCGGTATTGAACCCAGGACCTTATGGTCAGCAGTCGCTCTTGAGACCACTAGACCGACGAGGCAGTCGGCAGAAAGTACTTTTTTTTTAAACCTTTCCCCACATTAGGCATTTCTCCTGTATCGTGGGTGCGTTCACAAACATTAAAAGTCACATACACAAATACCCAGACCCGGCGGAAGATCTATCTGCAGGCCATACAATTGCTTGAGCCACTGCGCCAAACGTGTCGTAAGATTTCATAAGTTGTATTTTACTCTCCACAACCACAAATCCTGGCATGCAACTGTTTAAAAACATTTCAAAAACTGCTACTACTAAAAATAACCATCTATTTTTCTCACCAGGACACAATAAACAACTATCTAACGAACCAGAACGACCCAGACCCTCCCTCATGGCTGCCGGATGACATCATCAACCTGAACAGCTTGGATGAGCCGGATAACCTCATGGAGAAGCTGAACGGTAACGTGCCAACAGATAGCGGTGTGACTGTCAAGCTGTTGTGTGGAGCTGACCTGTTGGAGTCGTTCGCGACGCCTGGGTTGTGGTCTGATGAAGATGTGAGTACTTCTGTTTTTTTAATTGTTTGATGTAGCATCAATAGGATTTATTGGGGTCGATCTTTATGGTTAAGCAGTCCCTTCGTGATGACACTCTTCCGTGATTCGAAAAGCAATTAGCAATTCGTTGGTCCCGACTGTCACTTCTTCACGTTCGTTGACAGTCGTTACAAATCGCCCTTCTTTATCGGTAGATCAGACGTAGGTACTGCAGGCTATCTGTATCTATATATCTACCCATACCTTGTCGATGTTCCACAGATTCGCACAGAGCGCTTTGCCACATCTCATCATCAGAGTAAAATTCGCTGCCTGCCTCGGTGTTACCAAGTTCATATG
The DNA here is from genome assembly GCA_949775195.1 of Diarsia dahlii. Taxonomy (NCBI): domain Eukaryota; kingdom Metazoa; phylum Arthropoda; class Insecta; order Lepidoptera; family Noctuidae; genus Diarsia; species Diarsia dahlii. Next base: position 15,976,779 of record OX459213.1, read on the forward strand.
ACCCCAAACTATTTATGTCGCGTGATAATAGGCTTCTTTTGGATTAGCTTGTTTCACCGTCGACTTCATCTCTGTCTTCAGGACAACATTGAATTCAAGAGTTGGCCCGTTTAATATAAAAAAGGGTAGAAAAAAAATGACATAAATGAAATAAATCAATGTCCTTCTATTAGTTAAGACCTATAATTTGAATAACCATTGTGCTATTTATTTCCAGTTGGAGAACATAGTGGGTCGTCACGGGCTGGTCGTGGTGACTCGCGCAGGTTGCGACCCGGGTCGTTTCATATACGAATCCGACATGCTCTACAAACATAGGGTAAATATCATAACCATACAATACAACATTGCAGGGACCCCTTGCAATGTTGCTGACAACTACATTATCCTCGAGTATTTAAAAGGTCCCCCGCCTAGATTCCCGATAAGCGCTTCAAAAACGGCCCGAAACTTAAGACCACAAAAGTATTTGTGGTCTTATTTCAAATTAGTATGGTCCAATCATAGCCAACATTAAGACGTCAAAATGCCGCAGTATGCGTTCAAAAACTGTGTAAATAACCACCGTAACACCAAGGTTTTGGAAGGAATATCTTTTTTTCGGTAATTTAATATCATTATGTGCTTTTTCATAATATTAAAACATAATTACATTATAATTAAATCAGCGAATATTATAATTGTTTGGCCAATGTTTGCTACAACGCACCAACTATTGTATCATGTTCTTGAACAGGGAACGCTAGTTCCGCAATAGAATAAGCACGACATTGTACACAAAATGCTTTTAACCGTATTGCTTAGAGTTTAAGTTTCATTTTAGAAAGAATATTTTTGTACTGATGACTTTTTATTTTGGAGCGACATTTAAAATGTTTTGCTTCTAATCTTTCTCCGATGAAAAGGCTTAAATAAATATACTTTACAATGATAATTAAACGTTATGTCTAAGTGTTAAGGTTTATAATCATCTGAAGTTGAACTTTTTTCTTAGATGTTATTTAGATGTTTACATGTGTGCAAACGTGGCCACTTGAGCGACTTAGTTTTGTTCCTGATGCTTAATCTAGTACTATTATTGATCGAAGGTTTAATTTCAGTACCTAACAAAACCGTAGTCGCGAGCAAAAGCTAGTCCACTAATAAATCTTAATACTCGTTTCCAGAACAACGTAATCCTAGTAACAAACTACATAGCCAACGAGGTGAGTTCCACTCAGATCAGACGACTGGTCCGGCGTGGTGAGAGTGCCAAGTACCTCACAGATGACGCAGTACTCGCATATGTGAGGCAACACCGGTTGTATGGAGCACCGCATTGTGTCACGTGAGTACTATAGAGATATTTTATTGAATAGTGGAGCTTTTGAGGAAAATTACAGGTTTTTAGGACTAGGGAACGGTTGGGCTGGTTTTAGATAGGCAATGGTCAAGTTATACGAGGTCAAATTTAATTGGGTACACATCAAGCTATATATTTCCAGTTTACGCTGATCTCGTATTGTACGGAAATCCTATACAATGCGAGACCAGCTTATACTGGAAATGTACAGCTTGATGTGTAGCCGTGTGTACGTGCCTAACAGGTATGGATATTCAAATGCGGTAGATAATAAACAGGTTTAATGATATTTCTGGGGTCAATAACCGTAAGTTTAGTTAGTGACTTATAGTTTTTCTAGCTAATTATATTCGACCCTGTATCATTTTTATTAGGTAGGTAACTGTTGAACAATAATTGCGTTAGGAAAAACGAACAGTCCTTTTGCCATTGTGAATTCCGTCGACATATTTGTAGTTCAGTTTTGTCACGATTTTGTTATTATTTTATAACGTTTCTGTTTTTATATGATAAGTTACGTTTCATGATATTTTATACGTTTTGTATGTTTCTCAAATGTAAATATGGACACACCGGACAGATTAGTATATACTAAACTATACTGGGTGGAATTGGACACCGAAGCACAAACGGTTACCACGTATAAATTTTTCATTGTTTTTTTTTTTTTCAACTTTTGTAGGAAACAGCAGATTTTTCTATTAATTATTTATCGATGAAGAGGCTCTAAGTGGGTAGGTTCAGAATAACATTGTGAATACGTGTTAACCGTTTTGTACGCCAATGTCCCTTCCAGGCCCTGCAGTCTCGACATTAGACAACGATAAAAATCGGTCGCTAAGTCGTATCGTTGACAAATTCCTTTAATAGATTTTCAGCTTTATTTCAAAAGCATAAGATTGAAAATCTATTAAAGAAATTTAACATCGATTAGAATTAACGACCGATCTTTGTCGTAAATATTTGTCGAGACTGCAGGCCCAGCATTTCTGTCAAGGACCGTAAGTTCGTAGCAAGTCCACAAATGTTTCATAAATATGTTGACTTTTGCATGAGTTGAAAAACAGTGTTTTTGTTTCTTATTGTTTAGTATTATTGCGATTTTGTAGACCTTTTGATATTTTTTAAGTATTTATTTGTTATTTTAGATATTATTTTTATATTAGAAGTGATTTGGAAATCAGTTATTTAAGTTATAGATATTTGTTATTCAGTTGGAATTTTAGATATTTTACTATTATAAGTAGGTACTGTTTTTATAATTATTTTTATGGAAATAAAAGATTTAATCAAGGTTATTTCCTTGTTTTTCTTTTAAGTTTGAATTAAAGAAAAAGTACATTCCGTAACTTCAGTTTATATAGACAATATTTTAAAGGGCTGAATCACTTGATTTGCTAAAATCTCGACACAAAACTTATTTTTTGTGATGTTCCCTTTCAATCTTGTATTTAATTCACAATTTTATGTACAAATACTAACACACAAACTTTTTCACGCTGCCCGGACACAGTGAGTATAATATTCTCAGCGATTTGATCGCTAGCTACGACAAACGATCACCACAAGACGTGATAATGGCCTCCCCTGAGGAAACCAGCTTCAAAAACATCCTCATATCGATCAGAGACAAACCTTCTATAATTGACGAGACAATCACCGTCAAAAGACCAAGGAAGACCAACTTCCTCATGCCTAATTCGCACACTGATTCTGTAAGCCCTATCTGTGGGCCTTTAAAGCCTAAAATGGCGTATCTCGACAAAGTCCCTTCGACTTACGTCCCAGGAAAAGCTGTGAAAATCGTCAGTGATGCAACCGAACACAAAATTGACAAGGTAATGTTAGATCCGACATACTGCTCCCTTGATAGCTATCTAAGCAAAGACTCCGACTTCGACTTATACAAAAGACGGGTAAGTGAAGGTAATGTAGAGAAAGTCGAAGTCGAGGCTTCGAAAAAACGTTGTTCGTCGACTATTAGGAAACTGAAGCCGGATGAAATGAAGAAGTCGAAGTCAGAAGTGAGTAAGTTGTGTGATAAGGTGAAGAGTATTAAGATTAAGGATAATAGTAAGAATTATAAGACGCGTAGTTGTAACGATATTGTGAGGTTGATTTTGACGAAGCATGGGATTCATGTTATTAGTGATACGGAGGCTATAGTTTAGAATGGAGGCTAGAGTTTATTGTTTAGGCTAAAAATTGAGATTCTGCTGGAATTTTAATCCGCGCCAGCTTCTACTCACAGATATAGATAGATATGTGTGGGTTGTGTTTATAAACATGTGTGCCAAATTTTCTAGAACTCCGTTCGTCGTTACGGCATGAAAGGTTAATAGAGGCCAGCAGGGTCCCGACAGGGCTGCGGGTTGTTCTAAAGAGATACCGCGGCCTCGGCACAAGGGCTATGAAGGAACATGGGTGGTTTTTAGTCAGTAGAAGTCTGACACTCCGTACCGCTCTGCCCAGAACGGGAGGAGTCAGTTGATGATTTCCCACATCAAAAAAAAGGCCAGCAGATAGACGAGAACGATTTTCCAGAAGAATCTTATCTTTATTTATATATTATTAAGAAAAATGGGATTGACAGAGAAATAACGGAATTTAATCAAATACCTGATACAGTCAATTTACTTGGAATCGCAAGTTTCTGTAGCTTCATAATTTAAAACATAAAAAAGCAAAATATATAGAATAAAAGCTTGAAAAACGAAGAATGCTTTGGTCGAACAGTTTTTCTAAGAAATGTCTTCCAAACTGTGAATTTATTTGTCAATTTGCATTTAAGCAAGTTTCATCAATTTCTGACTGATATTGTTATATCAACATTGGAATTTTACCATTTCGATCTCACATCATTTTAAAGTTATTATTCAATCGCATCTTGTACCTATTCAAAACTTTACCTTAATATGATGCAAAATAGTTTGGCTACCACTCTTACCTAAGGGTATCTAATTACCCAGTACGTACTGGGTTGTAGAGGTCAGATTAGCCTTGTTGTTGACCTGTACAGATGATGACAAGAGTTACAAATCGGTTCCATGGTAAAATACGACTAGTTACCTATGACAAAAAGTCGTAACTCGTCTCAAACAGTTTTGAATCAAAGGGCTGCTATGCACTTAAGCCGATCCTAACAAAATATAAAAATAACTAGCTTGACAAACATACATTTCATGTCTCCTTCGATTTCTCATTAGAATAACTGTATTGATAGGCTATCTCATATAATAAACAGTGGAATTTATATTAAAGCTATTAATGTTCTTTACATTAAAATATAATCATTTGTAAATATTTATAATGTATCTAAAATCTTTTTTTATAATATTGTACCTTTTACTATAAGATGTTTTTTACTAGTAGTGATCTAGTTATTACTAGTAATTATAAGGTTTAAATTGCCGCACTCACAGAGGAATGAATTTCATTATGCCGAAATCAGACGCTCACTTTCTGTCCATTCAGTATCTTTAACTCATATGAAACATCAGTAGGCTTGGCAAAGCTGTCCAGGTTGCTACGAATTGGTTGGAGAATTTAATCATCTACTCGAAAAGAAGAAGAATAAGTAGGTTTAGCCAAGTTGACAATCTACAATCGATAAAGCTTTTATGTAACAATCCAAAACAAAGGTTTAGCTCGCGCACATACTTTCACTTTTGACGTTACTGTTACGTTTGTAGGAATGTCCACTATAGACTAAAGTAAAGGGTTTTTCCAAAGACATTGGAGAACATGCGACAGACTCAGTAGTGTCAAGTTGGTTACTAACATAGCGCTTTCTAAAATAATGTTAACGATTGTGGAAAAGGATTCGATACTAAACGTCTATAACTTGGCTCGGCCTGCAGAACAGAAAATGAACGTAGAACGAAACGAAACAAAATGAATATTCATTCAGTGAATCGTCTGGTTCGGTTTAAATTAACTGTGAGTGCGGCTGTAAGTGTTGTTTCTATAGATAAACATGTTTCTATACATTTATTACGGAATTACCTTAGAAAGTATACTTTTAAAGAGAGAGTTATAAATATAAGTTTATTATACAATATGCATTTATGTATGTTCGTACAATATTGTAATATGTATTAGATACTTAGTTACTTTATGAAAAATATAATAAAATACATTTCCTAATATAAGGAGATATAACTAGATGAAATTAAAAATTAAGCGGTTTATTTATTTTTTAAATTATAAATAAAATTATATAAATGTTAATAAAAAAATAACCTTATCAAGTATTAATAAAGCACATTTTTTACATTAAAGCCAAATGTCAGAGCACAAATTATTATAAAAGATAAATCAAGATTGAGGCTTCAATGATTAAAAGTTTGATATTTAAACTCGGTAGGTACTAGGGACATTGACGCACAAAGTTTTGTATAAAAGGCGAAAAGATTTCCAGGTTTTCATGGAATAGTAGATTTTCTAAAATAAACTGACACAAAATCATGTACCTGAATAAAAAAAAAACATTTATCCCTTAGACTTTGACCGGGTAGGTATTGCACTTTTATAAGAAACGGCAGATGGGTGACGGTGGGTAACTAATACTGATAATCGGATGTGCGTCTATGTCCCTTCCACCCTGTACATTTCGTGCGGCCCCAAAACTGCCCCTAAACATGTGCAATTAACTTTTTTACTGCTTTAATACTTTCTTAAGCCAAATGTAATGTTTAAGATATGTGTTAAATAAATAAGACATTTGCTTAACCTCAGATTTTGAATGAATAAAAGTGTATTAAATTATATCAGCGTTTGTGCATAAAACCTTAAATAAAAAAAGTATTTTAAAATGTAGTTTTAAATAGTTGTATCTTAAATACTTCGATTAGTGGTTAAATATGTCCGGACTCGGGAATTTGTATTTTATTTGAAAAGAGCTTGTTCGATACTAATTTATTTACAGTTTAATATGCTTTCTCAGATCTTTTTTGAACCGTTGATAGCGTTTTTATAGCAGTATTTTTTAATAGTGCCAATTTATAGTTCCTATATTTTATTGTTTTCTTGCATGAAACATAATTTAAAAGTGTAGGTAGCATGAAAATAAAGGATTATTGATTGATTTGATTATAGTCTCTCTACGTAATAAAAAATATTAAAACTATAAATGTTACAGTATTAAATAATAATAAATGTTTAAAAATAGTTTGTTAAATTAGGGTAATTAGTATTTAAGTGTGCTCATGAGTTTCTTAGAGAGACGAGGATATTAATCGAATTATAATATTTCTGGATATATTTTATTTCGAGCTAACTTACTTGCATAGCATGGGAACTATTGTTTTACTTTATTTTTTGTTCTTATGCTCAAAGTTGGATTGCTATAAGTGGAATTAATCGACTGTTTAATAAATTGACTAAAAAATAAACATTATAAGTACCTAATCTATTATATAAAAATGAATCGCAAAATGTGTTGGTAAGCGCATAACTCAACAACGCCTGGAACGATTTGGCTAATTTTGGTCTTGAATTATTTGTGGAAGTCCAGAGAAGGTTTATACGGTGAGAAAGTGGTTGGTAGGTAGGCAGGGTAGTAGGTAGGTAGGGTAGTAAGTAGGTAGGGTAGTAAGTAGGTAGGGTAGTAGGTAGGGTAGTAGGAAAGTAGGTAGGTAGGGTTGTAGGTAGGTAGGGTAGTAGGTAGGTAGGGTAGTAGGTAGGTAGGTAGGTAGGGTAGTAGGTAGGTAGGGTAGTAGGTAGGTAGGGTAGTAGGTAGGTAGGGTAGTAGGTAGGTAGGGTAGTAGGTAGGTAGAGTAGTTGGTAGGGTAGTTGGTAGGGTAGTTGGTAGGGTAGTAGGTAGGTTAGTAGGTAGGGTAGTAGGCAGGTAGGGTAGTAGGTAGGTAGAGTAGTAGGTAGGTTAGTAGGTAGGGTAGTAGGCAGGTAGGGTAGTAGGTAGGTAGAGTAGTAGGTAGGTTAGTAGGTAGGGTAGTAGGAAGGTTAGTAGGCAGATAGGTAGGGAAAAAAGCATTGCAACGCATGCGCGGGTTCAGCTAGTTACCTATAATAATGTATGTTTTCTGCTAAACTAATATTGACTCAAAGTTGCTGTCTATATGAATTGTTACAAAATTGAAATTTTATCGCATATTAATAAGTAAATTGTTTTTTCAGCATGTTCTATTGATGTCGCTTCGTATAGATGTTTATGTGCCCTAAAGTAATTATTGTGTCCTTATCCATTGAGAATTTATTCTGTATGTTTTTTGTACCTTGTCTTGCCCCGCATGGAACTAGAAATAAGACGATAATATTTCTGTATTGAATAGCCAGACTTCCGTTATTTAATAAACTTGACACTTTAGGTCTGAAATATGTAGAAAAGAGGTTACTTTCACTAAAAAGTTTTTTTTTTTTCATAAATTCCTGGCTGATTGCAAGAAAATATCGCTTCATTTCTAAACCCTTATAGTACTGCATGATTCTTTTGGCGGCTGAATGATAATTATTATTAGAATTCAAAAGATAAGATGACTACATCCAAAAGTATTAAAACGAGCGTCAATCCCACCAAATACTATTAAGACCTCGCGCCAAAGAACCATGCAACACTACGTTTTGTAATTCCCCCCTTTTTTATTTTTCTCCTAACCATGGGTGTTGTGTGCGTAGGGAGGCGGCTGCGCGTTGTAGCTGACGTGTTGCGCGCGCGCCGATGACGTCACGCCGTAGCGGGACGTAGCGGGACGTAGCGAGTTCGTAGCAACTCCGTAGCAAGCGTAGCGGGGAGGGCGGAGCGCGCACACCCTAACTTATTTTACAGTCCTCTGTTTTACCTCTGAAACGATGGTCTAATATCAACTTTATTGTCACGTGTCATTTTGACAAGCTTGTCACTGGGCAAACGATTTGCAACCTTATTTGACTAAAGTCAGAGGTAAAATTACTGTGAAAGGACCTTAGTTATAAGTTTTGTCTACGTAGTGCCTACTGTGTCCACTAGTTTGACGTTCCGAATTTCAAAATTAACGGTTTGCTTTTGGGGTCGCTATCCTTTTTTAAATGTTGTCAGAGGGAAATAAAATTGTTGCAAAAACCGTTTTTTTAATGTACTTTACAAAGTAAATAAAATGCAATAGAATGTGATAAAAGTTGTGGCAAAGTAAACAATATTTTTGGAGGATATTTATATGAATATGACGTATTAATTTTATACGTGCTCAATATTTGCGTGTAAATGCAAAACTAAGTATTTTTGGGTTCCTATAAAATAATGTAATTTTGTTATTATGAAACAATGTAATAATATCAACTAGTGGACACATACTTATCGGCTTGTTTGAAGCTTTCGTGGAAAACCTGCATGAGATGTTCCCCCATTTTTGTCCGATTTTGATTTTTTGTCGGAATGCTAAGCTTGTTAGAGTCATGTTTTTGTTTTTACAGAGTTCGGTTAATTAAAACGTCAATAATTTTGAAATAATTTGAATAAACTTAAGCCTATTCTCTATGCCTTTTCTGGTGGTCGGCACTGTTGATTCTGGCTTTCAGGAGTTATAATGGCTTGGAATTAGTGTGGCTGGCTTGTTCCAAATATAAACCGAAAACTAGGAATTGAGCAGCATAAAGGAAATTGTATTAATGCCTAATGGGGGATCGGACAAAAATAAAAACTAATTAGTCCGTCAGATAGATTTCCAAAAATTATTGGACACGTACTTTTTCTTTTTTCACGTAAACAAAAAGTGAAGACGATACAGTGCTTCGAAAACTCGTGTGACGTCATATGATAGTACATTTTGTACCTACAAGTGACGTTTCAAGCCCCACTCCATGATCTTTGACGCGTTTTATCTTCGTCATTTTTTATTGAGATTTGATAAAACAAAAAACACATATTCAATATTTTTCGATAATCTACCTAACGGACTAAACAGAATCATATTATTTTGACCCAGTCCGATCCCCTATTGCTAGATTTCCAATCTAGATGTTCAAGCAATTTATACCATTACATTTTCTCTCGACAAAAAAGTTGAGCCCTAAGGAGTCTCTACTCTATACCTCTTGAACGGGTATTCCACAAAGTTTCAAGCAGCCAACGCCGCGGTTCAGAACCAGCCTAGCTTAGTGTCTGACCGTAATAGCGCTTCTATACTTACTTAGTGAAGTATCAGCCTTATTCTGCCTGATTATGTCAATTGTTATGCCATACGACTATGCAACTCTGCTATTTTCAACTCTATTTAGTAGCATCTAAAGTCTATATTTGGTCATGAGAAAATCACGTTTTCCTATGAGCGAAAAATTAAGTGAATATGAACTCTATTTAGTGGCTTTTAAAGTAGTTTTTAACAGAGCTGCACAATCGTTTTTCTATAAAACTAGGTGAATAGCCTTAGCATGTTTTAGGCTTATTGTGTACTTCCGTTTATAATTTAAGTAGTAGCATTTTGTATGAGTGAGTTTTAAAACTAAGTAAACCTAAGATTAAGATATTTGATGTGCTTAATATTTCTGTGATTATATGATGAGCTTTGCTTATCATTTTCTGGTTGCATGTAAATAGGGTAGTTGACTGACTAAAGAAATATGATTCTATTTAGTCCGTCTGTTAGATTGTCGAAAAATGTTGGATACGTGTTTGTTTATTTGTCAAATTAATAAAAATTAACGAAAATAAAACGTGTCAAAGATTGTGAGTAGTGACGTCACTTTCTGGTAAAAAAATTACCAAACTATGAAGTCGCGCGACTTTTCGAAGCACTGTATCGTCTTCATTTATTGTTTACGTGAAAAAAAAAATACGTTTCCAATATTTTTTGGAAATCTATCTGACGGACTAATTAGACTTTTTTTTATCAACTACCCTATTGTATGGCTAAAGATAGGTGTGAAAATAAACTTAGGATTCGCTTGCCCAAGCTCAAGATGAAGTGTCTGACGATCTCCAGGAGGCGAGACGGGTCGTTGAAAAACTACTGTGGCCGTAAAGCACCCACGAGGTGCGTTGGTTTCAATTGTATTGTACTGATAAAATCAGATCGAATGCCGAGCCGTTACGTCTTAGTTTAGCCGGATAATATTTAGTTTATTTTCACACCAATTTTCAGCCGTAATATAAAATAATGTTTTAGTTAAAAAAATGGGATAAAACTTTTCCAAAATAACTTTGAAAATAGACAAATGTTGATGTGTTTGTAATGTCGATTCACTAAATCATTGGCTTAAGTATAAATTATATGGAGAGTTCTTTAGTATATAATCCCTATTGGTCTACTATCTGGGATGAAGAGGTCGGGTAGGCAGTCGCTCCATGTAAAATGCTGGTATTCAACTGCATCCGGTAAGACTGGAAGCCCACCCCTATAAGAGTTTAGAAAAGGCTGGGTATATGATGTATAAATCCCATTTTGATGGCTAAAAGATTGATATTTAAAATTATTGATTTCTTAGATTCTATGCCATCTTATGCATGGAAACTTTCTAGTTTCTACCTTTAGTTTTCTTCTTTTTATTTACCTCAAAAAATGATAACTTCCAAAAAAAATATCTATTTTAGGTTTTTGGCTAGTGATTCAAAGATAAAAGTTCAAATAAATATTTAAGTTTATTTCAAGAAGGAACAATTTGCTATGTACAAAATATTATAGAAATTCATTGCTTTTGATGTACTAAATTATGTCACATATAAATTACAGTCTGTTATTCTATACTTCTATAGGGTAGACAAAACGAATCAAGCTATACAATACCAGTTTGGGTGGATCTGACACTGTATAGGAAATCTATACGAAGCGAGGCCACCTTATACTGGAAACGTATAACTTGATGTGTCGCCGTATGGTGAGCGCCATTTTTATTTTTTTGTGTGTATAGTATAAAATATTGAAATAGATATTGTTGTGATTTGATATGATTTAAATTCATATTTTTTTATAGTTATTATTTTATAGTTATATACAATGTGTACTTAATTTTAAGGATCTGATTAGTTAACTTATTTAGTTGTCTGGCTAGTGTCAAATGACATGTAAATTATAATATAGATTAAAAAAAAACTGTTTAAAAAAAATACTTTCTGAAACCTTATCAATTTTACCTGATTTCAACAACATTTATTTTCAGGTAACAAAGACCCATAGATATATACCTTAACCTAATTATTATACATACTAATAACATTTGTGTTAGTATAAGCAACTTAAAACACACAAACACACACATCATGATTTAATGTCCTGTATTTCATCTTAAGAGTTATTTTATCCATTTTGCATGTCATTTGACCATGGCTGTCACAACAGGATACTTAATTCCTATGTTCCTTGTTTATGGTTTAGCAAGTAGGTAAGGTTCGTGAGTTTTATTATTATTACACCGATATTCCATAGTTGATGCTGTAGAAAAAAAAAAACAACATAACATAAATTAATTTTCAGGCAGTTTTAGCCCATAGATATATACCGTACATACATATAATATTATTATACAGTTTGTGTTAGTAAATAGAACCTTAAATCTATATTAGTAACACGCCTATAATCACTGCAAGGTTATGTAGAGATGTACCTATTAGTAAATGCAAGCTTGCTTATGAATATTTAACATTGAGGATAACAATAAAAAAAAAACTTTTTTTTAGGAATCTGGAATAGACGAAGAATCATTTAAAAAAAAATGGTCTTTTGAGTGTAAAACCGTAGCCGTTTCTGAGAAAGTATGTTTTTAGTTATATTATTTTAGTCAAGTATAAAAAATTGGTTGCCTGTAAAGTCGGTATACGGGCGAAAGTTTTACGTGACAACGACTTTGAGTGGTAAAATAATTTTAATGTGAATATTCATTCGTATAGTAGGAAGAAGGATGAAATAATAGTAACAATTTAAAACATTTATTTATACAAAGAACTTTCACTTTTTATGTCTGTCTCTCTCGCTCTTAGGCGGGCTAACCATGCCCGAGTGGAAGGGACGCGTGCCTCTCACTCGCTCTCATTGTGAGCGCATAACGTGAGCGGAGCGTAACGCAGTTTCTTGAAGTGTCACCCGGCAAACCAATTTATAAGACGTTGTCACGTCAAAATCTTTTCTACAGCATCTCAGCAAAATATATTCGCAAAAAAAAAAATATTCCTATATTGTTACCGCCTTATTAATAAAAATAGTTAAACCTGGTTTAACTTAGGCTTGGTTTATCTCGCATGCCGTCACTTTCTTTTGAATATTTTTGAAGTGAGACGGCATGAGAGATAAACCAAGCGTAAGTTAAACCAGGTTTAACTATTTATAATAATAAGGCGGTTACAGTCTTGAATTAGTTCTTAATCATACCAGTATGTATAATGTATAATGAATGTTACCACATAGATTTGTATTACAATTTATAGCTGCAGTAAATATTCGGTCAGCTTGTAACATATAGTGTATACTTTGTGGTCTAAACGTTTCCATTTCATACAATATATTATATTACATTTCGCTATTTTGATTTTGTATAGACAGTAAAAATGTTACAGGTTAATGGTGGTCATCTAATAAAATTCGCCTCTCAAATGCGTTCTAACTTTTAGGCCAGTTTCTATATAATTGAGTGAGGCTGAGATTTATAAAATTAACTTTTCGCACTACCAACAACTAAGACCTGGGGCCCAATTCTGTAACTTAGAGATAAGCAACACGCCATTGACTGACACTCTATCGACACACTACAGACATTATTATGCAATAGGGAAAAGAGGTGTCGTTGTTCGATGGCTTCACAATGGCAGTTCGATAGCCAAACACGATAGACACAACTGTCAGATTTCACTTGAAATATATTTACAGACTACCATTATAGTCCTACATGGCGTTTCAATGTCACTACAGTGGCAAGTCAATGACCATAAATAATTCGGAGAATATCAAATGTCAATGACTATTATATTGAGACACTGCTTACACACTATCGACACACTATTCATCATCATCATCATCATTTCAGCCAAAAGACGTCCACTGCTGGACATAGGCCTCCCCCAGGCGTCGCCACATTGACCGGTCCCGTGCGTCTCTCATCCAGCGGGTTCCTGCAACCTTGACCAGGTCATCGGTCCACCTAGTGGGAGGCCTTCCAACGCAACGTCTTCCGGTTCGCGGTCGTCATTCCAGAACTTTTCGGCCCCATCGGCCATCCGTTCTGCGAGCAATGTGCCCTGCCCATTGCCACTTAAGTCTGGCGATTCTTCGGGCTACGTCGGTAACCTTGGTTCCACACTATTCACAAATTGATTATTTTATAGATGAGCCCCAGGAAGAGAAAGAAAAATTACTTGACTTTGTGAAAGCACGAACTAAGTTAGGTTTATAGATTTCGGCCTAAGAGATGAGTGATAAATTGTGAAATTGAAACGTTTATGTAACATGTATATTCAAATATAAATCGAAGATTATCCTGCACAGAATAAAAATATATTCTTTGAATGTTAAACAACGAAACGTATCACTAAAAGTTAGTGAATCCATTATGTATCTAAAATTATTTCGCATATTAGGACCTCCATAGATAAGTATTGAAATGTAAGCTTTACATTGTGATTCTTACGGTATAATTTTCAACATGGCCATAAGTATCGATCACACGTCGTACACTATGAGAGTATTCCATCAATAATTACTTCGTTCAAGTAAATGTTGAAAGTTCTACCATAAGGAACATGATATAAAGTTCATATTTGAATGCTTTGCTGTGTCAGTTCGGAGTAGATCGGCATTCAAGATTTTTTTTTTGTAATTTAATGTAATAGATGTGTTATTTTCAATATTTTGTAAATCTGTTATTTTATGTATAACCTAAAGTAATATCAAGTCAAAGAATTGTACAGACGCTAGCACATCAAACTACTACAATCTAACTTTCTTCAATAGATTTTCAACCTTATCACTAAAGTATTAGGTTGAAGATTGATTGGGATAATTTGACAGTTAGCTTTGGTATGCTAGCGACTGTACCTATTATTAAGTCAAAAAGAATATGGAACCTATATGGCCGTTTTACAAACTATGTAATATGTAAAGTCCCGTAATTTAATTGTTTAACATATTGATTACCGACTTCAGACGTCCGCTTAGTCTAATCGTAACTGGTATTCTTTGAAATTACTATAACACGGCAATTTGATAAACAATTATATTTCTTGACTGCGTAATATAATGTTTTTTTCTTATAAGTAGATCATACTGTTAACCTCAAGGGGCTTTCAATTTAGGATATTATTACATTTCATTTTTATATTCAAGATATTTCAACTTGCATGAATGTGATATTTTTAAACTGACTACATTCACTTCCAGATAATCAAATTTATAGTATAAAAATTAAATTAGAAGGCTTTGTAATTTCCATAATTTTTCTATTGTTCTATCTATGGATTCCACCATTGATATGAAACTGATAATCTTGCTTTTCCGATTAGGATTATCATGTGCCGTGTTATTTAATAGTTGCTATGCGTTCTATCAGTTATTTACCTACCTATTAACTAAAACATCTGTTCAGTTAGATAGAAACATGCTGTAATCAGTTAAAATCAACAGATTAATGCCGCCGCCTTGTAGTTAACCGTAGAATCGCAAAAAACACTGTTTAAACTGATAATAGTAACCGCTTCGAAAATGTTACCAATGAATGTAAAAATAACGCTTATTACCAAAATAAAATGGTTTATTTATTTACACTTGTTGTTTTATTTACAAACTTACATTTACAGATGATTGTTTTCAATGTACTTGCCTACACTCTGGCGTACAAAAGGTTAAAGAAGGGGTGCGAGTGTGCGACCTTTGTTGGTCAAATGGATACAGCCACGACTAACGACTTGTACAGGTTCGAAACTGGACAGGCACTTTTTTATGTAAAATAATAATTTCATCATGGTAAAGGAGAAAACATCAAACAAACACTGATTCGCTCTGGGCCTGCGTGGATGATCATGGCCGACCCCTTTCACTCACAGAAGATCTTGTGTCCCAGCAGATGTGGCTCTGGTCCGCTGGACAAAACTTCAAAACTGCTCGCATTTACAATAGGACAATAGGGCACTTGTGACGGCTAAACACCCTTATTTCAGAATAGGTGACGCTACAGAATCATAGATAATCAATCGAAAGCGTGTCCAGCCAGCTTGAAAAACCACTTTTCGCTGGTCTCTCAATCTCGGTAACGGAAGTGATTTTGACGACTTTTTGCATATCAACGGGCGTCACATAAATATGTGACAGGCATCAAGCTAAAAGTTTTGTGATACGTACAGTGGTTTAGTAGAAAAATGCAAAAAACTGTGTCCAGCCATCTTGAATTTACGTAAAAAACTTTTGGCTGGCACTTCCGAATCCCACATAACGGGAGCGTTTTCGAATATGGTTCCTTTACTAATACTTGGTGACGCAATGTGTGACAGTAATAACGTTTGATTTATGGCGTCACATGTAAGGGTTTACGAGATATCAATGAAAACTTAATGTATACTTGTGTCCAGCCATCTTGAACTCAGGCTGGCTGGACACGTGTATCTCCGCTGCCTGATGATCTACGACCTTCAAAATGTTATCAAAATGTTGTGACGGGGACGATAATGATAACCTGAATTAGTGACGGAGAAACTTTGGGTAGTTTCAAAGATATTGATCATTTAAATTTTCCCATACAAACATCCATTAATATTGTGAGGTGACCATTTTTTTACATAATTATAGGATTTCTTTTGAATCGACTAATCGGCCGGTAGCAGCCAAGCCACGCCAGCTTTGTATTTGATTTCTCCGTGGGAATAAAAGGTTTTCCTGCAGAAAAAGGGGAAGTATGTGTTAATTCTAAATAATAATTAAAAACACTAACAAAAAAAACAAAGTGCATTGCACTCAGTGATGCCAATTTAGCATAAACTTTATTATTGTAATTTGTGTTTATATTTGTTATTTTATGTGTGCAATAAAGAATAAGAATAGCATTTTTTCATGTTATTTAGCAAACTTATTAGTTGTTTAGCATATAGCATATAAAATTATTTTAAAATAAAATACATTAATGCGTAAGCAATTATTTCCATTTAGAAAAAAAACCCTTTACTAAGTATAATATTGTTGGCGCTCCTGATGCTAATGCTGATGATAATGGAAAGAGTATTTGAGAACTTAGTCGATTAAAACAGTATGTATATTTTGTTAAATAATAAAAAAAGTTAAAACTATGTTACGTTTCATTTGACACTGAAAAATGTTAGCAGATTTTTTAGCATTTCTATAAAGCAATTGGCATAATTTTAGCAGATTCTATATCGGTCTTGTTGGCAACACTGATGCACTGATACTGAGTTTGTTTTGTACACAGAGGCTGTGAGTGCTGTGACAGCGTAAACCGTTTTCGTTTAATCGTTTAGAGTAAAGTATACATAATGGTATTTAGAGCCTTCCGTCGATTTGTAAGGAATACGTGCAATATTTGCTAAGCGCGTTGTCATTTAACGAGGTCCTTGGTAAGTAACGTGAATTACATTATTTTTTCATTTAAATACCTTAGAGCATTAGTCGTTATCCTGGCACAATATCTACATACGTACTTATCATAAAAAACACCAATAATTATCTACTAAAAAGAGTAGATAGGTATCTGCACGACCCCCCCCCCCCCCCCCTTCTACACTTTTGTCTTCTATTGATTTAAATATCTACAGTTGTTCGTATTAGTATCACCAATACGCGGATTTTCGTCCATTATAGAAAACACCTTAAAATATACTTTGTCCTACATAAAACCTACAATATTGGTAACCCTACTACAGTGTTTGTATGGGAAAATTTAAATGATCAATATCTTTGAAACTACCCAAAGTTTCTCCGTCACTAATTCAGGTTATCATTATCGTCCCCGTCACAACATTTTGATAACATTTTGAAGGTCGTAGATCATCAGGCAGCGGAGATACATGTGTCCAGCCAGCCTGAGTTCAAGATGGCTGGACACAAGTATACATTAAGTTTTCATTGATATCTCGTAAACCCTTACATGTGACGCCATAAATCAAACGTTATTACTGTCACACATTGCGTCACCAAGTATTAGTAAAGGAACCATATTCGAAAACGCTCCCGTTATGTGGGATTCGGAAGTGCCAGCCAAAAGTTTTTTACGTAAATTCAAGATGGCTGGACACAGTTTTTTGCATTTTTCTACTAAACCACTGTACGTATCACAAAACTTTTAGCTTGATGCCTGTCACATATTTATGTGACGCCCGTTGATATGCAAAAATTCGTCAAAATCACTTCCGTTACCGAGATTGAGAGACCAGCGAAAAGTGGTTTTTCAAGCTGGCTGGACACGCTTTCGATCGATTAGGTATCTAAGATTCTGTAGCGTCACCTATTCTGAAATAAGGGTGTTTAGCCGTCACATAAAGTGCCCTATTGCCCTATTGTAAATGCGAGCAGTTTTGAAGTTTTGTCCAGCGGACCAGAGCCACATCCCAGCAGTGGGAACCATTATAAGCTAACATCATCATCTTCCAGCCCTTGTCCCATGTTAGTTGGTCGGCGCAAAATGTTTGATTCTTCCATTCTCTACTGTGAACCGTCACACTACTATTATTTATTTTTCACACACTGCTAGTAGGTAAATAACTTACAAACCAAGCCCCACAAAACCGTAGTAACTCCTATTTCTTTCATATAATTTCGCACACAATCCGTCAAAAGCTATATGGCATATTTTGAGGTCTCTACAGTAACTTATTACACTCACAATCTGATCAAAATAATAAACGAAAAACTTTTTTGCAAAAAAAAATGTGTGAAAAATAAACTTCAGAAGAAAAATCAGCTTCTGAAGTCGGTGACATTTGTTTGTTTGATTTGGCTTTTTTTGCCACCGACTTCAGAAGCTGATTTTTCTTCTGAAGTTTATTTTTCACTTTTATGTGTTTTTGAAGTCGGTTATTTTTTTTTGCAAAAAAGTTTTTTTTATTTTTTCATTTTTAGTTGTTTATCATATAGAAATATTTACTATGAAACCTATACTTGTATAGCGTCAGAAAAAGCACTAAACACGTAATGCGTGCCTATGAAATTTGAGGGTTGCCCTCGATTTCTCTGAGATTCCATAACCAGGATCTGGTTTCCATATCATGGTACCACCCTTGAAATATCTTCGTTCCAATAAAAAAAGAATTATCAAAATTGGTTCATAAACGACGAAGTTATTCGCGAACACATAAAAAAACGAAACAAAAAATGTTCATAAATTATCAATAAATGATCATAAAATAAAAAGTACTGGGCCAACCCATGCCAAATTTTTATGGGACCAAATGGCAACTATTCCACATCAAACTAAAAAAGAATCACGTAAATCGGATCATAAATCGCAGCGTAATCGGTGTACATATATAGAAAAACCAATCGAATTGAGAACCTCCTCCTTTTTGGGAAGTCGGTTAAAAAGTATGCAGATATACCTTTATGCATCATAAAGGACAGAAAACAAAAAAATCGTAATAAAAAATTGCTATGAATGATTAATATAATTAGACTAGTAACAGAGTATTTATTTAAATTGAGTGTAAAAACTTTATATTTCCTTTATTTATTTCAACACAAACTTTGTATATTTTAAAATATTCTTTACTAAAAAATAAAGAAAATAAGAAAAACATTTTAAAATATAAAAAAAATGTAGCCGACCCATATCGGGAACAGGGTCCAAGCTATAACGGCGGTCAGGGCTCCAGAGAATGGAACCTCCTAACAAAACTTAATTATTATTATGAGTATAAAATATTATGGTACATACATACAGACAATAAGTAATATTGTTACTGTTTTTCTAACAAATAATAAAACTTTTTAAAAGTATAAAAATCTATGTTGCCGTATGAAAATGCATAATTACGAAATGTAAAATAATTATATAAAATAAAAATTAATTCCGATATCGTTTGCAATTAATTCCATACAACAATTAATTTACATACAACATTCTTAGCAATTGCATAAGTGGGTGTCTATTAATTAGGTAGGGGGTTTAGGGGGGCCAGCAAAACACGTATTTATTTCCCGCAAAAAAAACAGTGTAATTATGCGTGAAAACTGAGTTTAATTAAGTAAACATGCTTGTCTACCAAAAAATGACTAAATCCAACATAATAATAAATATTTAAAAATGTAAATAAGTGGCTGAATATTTTTTAATGAAAATAATTGTGAGTTTTTTTTTTAAATAAATCTAATGCAATCAAGCACAGATTATGGTATTTACACTTACTACGCATTTTGATAAAGGAGATTGCGCAACTTTGGTCCAAATGCTGCCCAGGAATGGGAGTACCTGCACTGGGTTCCTGGCACTACTCTATGTCATTATACTAAATATTTTGAAAATCCATCCTGGGGTTCCTATTTTTTTTACAGATTTATTTTGATGATATTATTGTTTATACATGTTTATTTTTTTACGGTATTTTAACATTTTTACGCTTTTTGGACCCCAACTAAAGACAGTTTGTGTAAATGGACAGTTTTATTATGTTCATTTTTTGACATAATATGTCAAAAATGTCGGAATCGACGGTCTGTTAGCTTTTTTAGTCTCGCTTGTAACAAATCGAGGCACTGGGCCTCAAGGTGGCTCTCAAGAAGATGGGGGCTCTGGTATTTCTTGTGCCCCGACGCCAGCTTCCGGCTTGCGTACACCTCACCATCGTGTTGCAACGATACCGGTGTGGGCAAACATTAAATACTTGGGCCTGGTTACATATTTCGGTGAGCACTTTGCTCAGCTTGCGCCGGACCAAACGTGGTCTGAGACGGCTGTAAACGGGGGTGATTCGCTTGACGGCGCTCTACAGAGCCCCGGTATGGGTACACCCTCGTCGGATTCGGAGGCGTAAGTGCTCACTGAAGTCTACCGGCGTGACGCAGACCTGCAGGTGGAGAGCGGCAGGCGTCCGATCCCTGAAGGTGGTCATGAAGTGGTGTAGGAAGGACCAAACCCATATGCCCATACCCTGGGAAAATGGCGGGTGAGGCAGGAGACGCCTAGTGCAGGTCACTGAAGGCTGGCTAGCCTTTCCTGGAGGAGTGGCTACGGAAGTGACATGGAACGTTAACCTTCCGTCTAATACAAGAGTGTTGTCAGGGCATGGCTGCTTTGGCAAATACCTGCACAAAGCAGCGCAGACGGGAGGCGATTCCCGTGTGTCACCAGTGCGACTGCAGCGAGGACATGGTGCTTCACACTCCGGAGCATTGCTCTGCATGGGTGGTGAAGCGCCGTACTCTCGCGTGCGCTTTACCGGCCGTGGCTAAGGCCATGGTTGACAATAGCGAGGCATGGGAGGCATTGGCGTCCTTCTGCGAGGATGTCATCTCGCAGATGGAGGTGGCGGAGTGCATTCCACCGCCTCCGTGATCAGTCGCAGGAGGACAGGGTGGTGGAGGAGCTGCCATGACAACCTGATGCCACCCTAGGAGGTGCCAGCGGGCGATAGATCGGGGAATCTGTCGTCGCCGCATTGTACGGCGCTCATGAGTAGTGGCGGTTTTAGGTGAGCCCAGACATCGCCACAGGATTCTGAAGCCCGGAGGCAGGCTACGCTGGATGGGTCACGAACGTCATGCGTAGCAGGTCTCGGGGCTCATCCGTCAAAGCGCCAGTAAGCTCACGGCGGTGTTTTTACAAGCCCCATGTAACCAAACCGTCTCTCCGGACGCGGACGGTGCGGTATGCGTTAGGCATTTTACACTACATAATAAAAGAAAAAAATAAGCACCAAGTTGCTATCAGACCTCTGCCCTCTATTTAGACAGTACATACACAGACATTGATGAAAATGATGATGATTGAAATTGAAATAAATAATACAAGCCATTTCAGTTTTTTTTGTTCCTTTCTATCACTTCCAATACGGAATAAGTATTAAAACTGTCCATTTATACAAAATGTCTTTAGTTGTGGTCCTAAAGGGAGTAAAAATCTTCAAAAGGCGTCAAAAACACCATGTGAAAAAAATAAATTCATCAGAGTAAATAGGTAAAAAAAAGTGGGAACCCCGGGATAGATTCTAAAAATATTTTGTCTAATGACATAGTTTAGTGCCAGGAACCCAGCGCAGGTACTCCCATTCCTGGGCAGCATTTGGACCAAACCTCATATAAACTTGAGCAGTCCTTTCACGTGAAATTTTAGGGGGTCAAGTCAAATCTCAACAAACAACCCCAAAAATGCCCCACTTAAGTAATAGACGTCCCTAACCAATCATTTAGTATTCCCTAATTCTTCTTAGCAGGCTTCACTGGCTCTGGGCACTGACACCAAGGCGTCCTATTCTTATCACAAAGGAGTTCCAAATTCAGCACAGTGACATTTAACCCGTCCACTGCTACCGTGTGTGTGTTGAGCAGGTTGAACTGCACGTCGTGGAGACCGGTGTGGCGGTCGCGGCGACGGGTTACCTCGCGCTGGTTGAAGCATTTCCGCATGTCACGTCTGCGGTAGGTCTTGTCGTGGATATGTCTGGAAGGAGAAACAAAGATGGTTAAAAAAAAAACGAAAATTGTTCATCTGTTTCTGAGCTATAATGGTGCATGAAATGTTATAATTTATAACATAAGCATAATAATCAGCCCACAATGTTCCCACTGATGGAACACAGGCTGACTCTCTATGAGAGGGAATAATAAATTCATAACATGGGCCCAGTGCGGGTTAGTAGATGTCACATTAAAATTGTAACACCCTTTTTTCTTTTGTCAGATGTTGATAAATGATAAAATGGCACATATTTTTGTAAATTGGTTGGAAATATATTTTATAGCTAGATTGGTTGGTGTCTCATAAGACGATACACCAAAAAGCAATCTCAGCAGTTACAGTGTTAAACAAGGTCCAGACATAATATTGGTCAAGTCATAAGACTATGCAGATGACCTGCACGAGACTGTCTTGTGTTATAGATGATCTTTTGAGCAAAGAACCATATAAAATAAAATAAAATAAAAAAGCCTTTATTTCCCAATACCCTTAAATTAACATTATTTTACTAAAATGTACATTCATATTTTGTTTCTGTGTTAGTATTCTTCTTATGATCTATGTTAGTGTATCTGTATTCGTTGGGATATGGGCCCCTCCACGGGTGAAGGCCTCCTCCAGTTTCTTCCATTTGTCCCTGTTTTTTGCAATCATCTGCCAATCATTTCCTGCTGTCTCTAGTAGGTCATAGGAGCAAAGAACCATACAGATACAAATTTGAGTGGACCAGTCCAGTCAGTGCTCACATTTGTCAGTTGTTGTGTAGTTTAGTTGATTTTAATTTAGTTTGCGAGCAGCTACTGTTTTAAAAACACTTAAATCTAAATTGATAGCACACAAAATAATGCACAATCTGTTTGCGATAAGATTATCTCACACAGATTATTTTAATTGTAGATAATGATTTGATGAAAGCATGTTGAAATAATAGTTTATCGCCCGAATACTCGAACGTCACTCAATTTTAAGTTGCACTTAAATCTCGTGCTGTCTTTGTTACTTTAACGCAGAGTGACAGAGATAGCACGAGTTTTGAGAGCTACTTATAATTGAGTGACGTTCGAGTATTCGGGCGTATTTTTATTAGGTTGTAGGTTGCTAATTGATTGGGAATAAAAATTGTTTACTATATTATAAAAGTGGATGTGGGTCTAATTATATGTATAATAATAATAATAATAATAATATAATAATATTCCACAACTATCACACAGCGCCATCTAGTCCCAAGCTAAGCAGAGCTTGTGTTATGGGTACTAGACAACTGATAAACATACTTATATATTTCTAAATACATACATATTATAGATAAATTACACCCAGACACAGAACAAATGATCGTGCTCATCACACAAACATTTGTCCTGGGTGGGAATCGAACCCACGACCTCCGGCATAGCAGTTAGGGTCACTAACCACTAGACCAACAGGCCAGTCGAATAATAATTAAATATAATAATTAAATATATTGTTCTCGAGGAAGGTTTAATTATATAATAATTAAACCTTCCTCGAGAACAACAACCTCGTCTATTCATTGGTGAAAACAGCATGAAAATTGGTGCAGTAGTTACTGAATTAATGGCGAACAAACAGACAGATGCAGCGGAGGACTTTGTTTCATAGTATGTAGTGGTAGTGAAATTAAGAATAAATATTGCCTGAGGTAAACAAAAAAAAATATCCAGATTCTTTCAGTTTTTTTTATAGTCTCTTGTGGGCTCTGACTGCTCATGTTCTGTGCAGTAGAAACAACAATAACTGAAGAATTATTTAATTATTATTTCTACATTTTTAAATTACCTGCTTGTTCTTTTCACTTTACATTGGCAGAATGGTTGACATTGGCTTTATTTGCCACAAATATATAAAAAAAATTGTTGGATTGCAATGAAAATAAGTTCATAATGACTTTTCTATCTAATACAGAATATTATATAGAAAAGTCAATGAAATTGAAATGAATTTGATGACCCCTTAATTTAAAGCATAAAAACTTACTCACCTAAAAGTATTATCTATTCCAGTAGTAATATTACTAGGTCGAATCACAGTCAAGTTAGCATCTTTTAATCTTACATAGAACTCGTCATCTTCCAGTCCCCACCCCCAGTAGTTGTTAGACATACCATTCACTAAATCATAATGTTCTCTTTTCACCAACAATATACCCCCAATAAAAGTGTCATAGTGGTACTTTGGATGTGTCTGTGGTGATGATATGTGTACTGGCCCTGCAGCCGGATAATCATATTTTAAGTTGTTATTCAATGGCAGCAAGTCCACGTCATGCATCGCTATGTAATCATAGTCTTTCTGTGTATATTTAAAACCAGCATTAATCAACGAAGCCCTATTAAAACGATTATTGTCCTTCTGCTGCAGTACGAATATGTGAAATGGTATTTTCTGACGGTTTAGGAAGCTGTACATGTGGGGTACGAATTCTAGAAGCTCTTCGAAGCGGTCCCGGAAAGGCACGAGCACCGCTAGGCGCTTTTTCGGCAGTTCTTTCGATGTTATTCGTTGTCGCACAGGGTTAGGTAAGGCCTCTTTTTCTGTGGGAATTATTGAATTTATTAGTTAATAATCACTTAAAGTATAAGCTTTACATAATGAAGAATATGTCTTTGTATAATCCTCACCGTATCGAATAGGTAAAGCTGCTAAATAACATCCCATGAAAAAAGTTAGTATCAAACAAAGACCGAGACATTTCGACGCGGTAAATCTGTAACCCATCACATTAATCCTTAAACTCATTTATGCTTACTGTCAAATATACACAGGTATATTCATTAAGCACATTATTTTCATGAGAACATTAAAATTTAATTAATAAATCGTTTAAAATCCGTAAACTGTTTTGATAAGGTTGGAAATTGACAAATGTCACATTGACAGTTGTGGAAACGTCAGAGTTGAGTTGACACTACGTTAGTGTTTACGAAGACATTTACAAAGAAATTGAGATGAAACACTTGTTGAAACACATTTTGTAGCAGTATGTAGATTATTATTATTATAGATTATGATAGTCATTTTTAACTTTACAGTGTTAATATTTTGATATTTACATGTTACTTTTAGAGTATATTGCAGGATTTCGTTTTATTATTTTTTATTTCGATTAAATATCCTGGCTGGGTCTAACCAGTCATTAAGTTCCAAACAAAATGGCCATTCTGTAAAATCGCATTATATTTGAAAAGTAGTTACTTAAAGGTAGTCATTGTTACAGATTAGATAGGCCTTGTAAACCTTGTTTCGAAATAGGTTAAGTTGTTAGAATGGCTAACACACAATTATTTATCTGGTTCGCAAACATGTCATGACTGTTATCGCCGAAAATTGTAATTTCATGTTGCAGCGAAAAATAAACAGTAACTTGTTACTACTTGGCTTATAATATTGGGCTTGGCTTAGGCCCAGATTCAGAGACCACACTTTGACTTTACTACACTTTTCTTTTGTAGGAAATTAGTTTAACACGAAGGACTACATTATTTAAACGCATAATAATGCAAAGTTTACTTTGAGGCCAAAGTCATGATTATCGACTACTTCGCCTTTACTAAGTAAAGAACAGCTTGAAGTAGATCTTTCCATCAAAGTAAAGTCAAAGTGTGGTCTCTGAATCTGGGCCTTAGAGTTGGGTCCTTATTTAAATACTACTTGAAGTGACTTTCGCTGGGCACTCCACGATAGTGGGGTAAGTCCCCTCTTTGAGGAGTGGCTTGAGAGGCGCCACGGTGCCCTCACCTTCCACCTGACGCAGTTCCTCACCGGACACGGTTGTTTTGGGGGGTACCTGCACCGAATCAGGCGGGAGAAACCGCTGGGATCCTCACAATGGTGACAACCATTGAGAGGATCGGCCGGAGGACACGGTGGAGGACATCATGGAGGCCTGCCCCGCTTGGGCGGAGCCTTGCCATGTCCTCGTAGCGACGATTGGCGGCGGCATCCTCTCGCGTCCGGCCCTGGTGCAAGCGATGGTCCGGAGCGGGGAGGAATGGGACGCCGTTGCTTCCTTCTGCGAAGCAGTGATGCTAGCGAAGGAGGTGGCGGAACGTGAGAGGGAGGGAACCTCTCGTCCCAGCCGCCGCGGGAGACGCTCCGGGCGTCGGGGGCCATGTGATGGCTTCCGGCCACCGTAGACGCGGGCCTGTGGACGGTGAGTGATGGGCACAGGGCTACCTCGCCGTCCGTCCATCTTATGACGATGACAGGCCGTGTCAACGGCGCGTTCGTGTTCCACGCGCGCCTCAAAGAGATGTCAGCAACATGGGAGGGGCACGCAAGGGCTGACACCCGTCGGGGCTGCGGGTTGGCCACAAAGATACCGCGACCTCGACATAAAGGGCTAAGAAGGAACATGGGTGGCTTTTAGTCAGTAGAAGTCTGACACTCCCTTTCGCTCTGCCCAAGAGCGGAAGGGGTTATTTGATGATTTTCAACCCGGCAAAAAAAAATGTGACTTTCGCTTCATCTGTATTATAGCTAAACTAAGAATACAGGCTTGCCGCTCTGGGCGGAGCGGTGGAAGTGAGTGTGAGACTTCTACTGACTAAAAACCACCCTGTTGTTCCCGAATATTCCTGTGTCCGGGACCGCAGTATCTCTTTCGAACATCCCGCACTACGACTGCGACTGCTGAGCATGAGGTCCTGGGTTCGATTCCTGGGCCGTGCAAAGTGTTATTGGATTTTTCCATAAGGAATTTCTCAGTAGCCACGCAGCCACGGAGCCTGGATTTGTGCCAGGTTGATGGCAATAGGCTTGCCCCTATTAGGTACATGGAACTTATAAAATAACTGGCGAAATGTGGGTGTACCAACTACGTACACCTCTGCATAACACTAAAGCAATATTGTTCTTCAATCAACGCAGTCCAACGCAGTCTCCAGCTCCTCTCGTCTCGGCTTCTCTCCGCTGTGTTGGAAACTTGGCCTTGGTGAGGTTCAATAACAATAAGAAGAGTAGGCACTTGGCAGGCAGCTTAATTTGATTGCTGCCTACCTGTCTAAGCTGCCACAAGAGCAGGAGTAATTTATCGATGACGCGTTTCAAGTTAAACATCGCATGACTCAAAGAGGTGCCTCTGATTAGGCTAGTCCAAGACTGCATCTTTTCCATAAACAACCATTAATAGCTGTTAATTCAAAGAAATATATAATGGCAAGTTAGTAGGTATCTAACCAATTGTGTATCTATTAGGTAGGTATAAAACTAAATGAGTTTGGAAACAATAGCGGATAGCAGCTTGCAGCGTCATCCTTGTACCCAAACTATTATAACAATAAGTGGCCCATAATAACGATTAGTCCAACATTATGAAAAATAATTAACCCCCACCATATTTAAAAATGGAAACAATAGCTAATCACGGCCATACTGTGTCGACCACCATTAATTTAGTGGCGGTACAAAATGGCGTGCGTAGAGGTCGTTTCGTGTCGATTAATTAGCAATTCAAACATATTTAGCTTAATAACAACGTCTAAACTTGGTTTCGATCGCGTTTACGGGTAATTAAATGCTTTCCTAACCATGATTTTATATTTTAGGTCAGTGTAGTAGGTACCTATCATTTAAAAGATGGCGGGCTGTTTTCCCGCTCTGTTATGCGTAGGGCGGAACAAATGATTGCTTTGAGTAATTTTTCGATGTTTTTTTTTGTTGGTTTACCTATTTAGTTCAGAGACTGGATATATTGTTATTGTAAACATACCTATGTTCAAACTACGGCATTTTAGTGAGCCATTGACATAATGAGTAGGTAAGTCTAGGATTGTAGTCATTTCAGCCGAAAGACGTCCACTGCTGGACATAGGCCTCCCCTAAGTGTCATTTTTGCTTAGGGGGGGTTTGTTTGCCGTAAACTTTGCTAATTGACACGCTAACAACTTACTTAATGAAACGGATAATAAACAAGAGAACTAACAATAGAAATAAATAAACGTCTTTCAAGATCTCAACTCATCAAATTTTATTTCAGTAGGTAATTGTTGAAACTTCTCAACTTCTCATTACAAAAAAATATAATTACACAGAATCATTATTATTTTGCACAAACTGTGTTAAGAATTCAGTAGAATCTTGTAGAATTTTTAATTGCAATACATACCGACAGAGAGCGCCCGCCATTTTACCTCGTGTGTACGAATTAACAACAATTAAATACGAGCGCCGCTCACGGCACGAAATGTCAACAATAAATATCAATTTAACGCACACTAACAGCACAAAGCAACACAATTAATTACCTAAAGTTTTTATAACCGCCTAATTACATGGTTCGCTCGAACGGCCACGCTCGAGTTGCCAGCCACAAAAACGTAAGCTCCCCCAAATTAACGAATAAAAGAGAAAATTGTGTTTTCGTTATACAATAAAAATCGTAAAATATTTGTTGTTTTATTGTGCTTTCCACGGAGTAATTACTGTCAATTAAACAAGGTATTATGATTTATTTACGATATCCGCATCGTTTGCGTTTTTTCGTATTCTTTTATGAGCTGTGTTTTTACCACAGGTTTTTACGATGTTTTTTTGCTAAGTAAAACAAATAACATAACGCAATATTTAGAAATTTAGAATAGTATAATGATCTAACTAAAGCATCTCTGCAAACTTGCAGTAAGAATTTTAACAGCATGGGAGCAGTTTCAGCCGATAGCATGTCCAGGAATACTTGGAATAATAACATTTTTGAATTTTCCACTATAGTCCGGTCAATTTAGACCAAAAAATGAGAGTGAAGTTACATAAAGTCCCAACAAGCTGAATTTCTGTGAAATTGTTCAAAACATAATTATAAACAATGTCTAGAAGTTCCCCATCATTCCCGTTTAAGGAAAAAAAAATATTCAAGGTCAAAGGTGAAAAAAATGAGTTTTTCGCGATTTTCAGCAAAACGGTAAGTTTTATCATAAAAGTACCTCAGACAAAAATTGTAGATCATAAAATATCTATATAAATCTATATAAAAATCTATATAAAAATAGTGTTCAGCAGTTTTTCCGGCGCAGGTGGAAGTAAAGTTTGAACTGGCTCTAATATATTGTTGACCAACTTCCAACCAACTTCCTTCTGAACTCTATTTTTTGCAACTGCAAAAAGGGATGCAGTGCTAAATGTGGTTGCAAAAAAGTCGGACTGCTTTGTTCTTTGGCATGCACAAATTGTCAAGGCCGGTCGTGCTCTAATATTGAATCACAAACAATGGAGGATTCGTTTGACTCCGACGAAGTATCATGCGATACATCGCTATTGACGCAATTTACTTGCATCCAAAATGAAGATGAAGAAGAAGCAGGAGAAGAAGAACAAGAAGAAGATCAAGAAGAAGAACAAGAATTTGAAACTTACGAATAAGACGAATAAACTTTAACACTTTTTTTTAATTTACATCGCTTTTATCTTTCCCAATCTTTGAAAATTTCCGTTATTTTGCAATAGTTTTACATTAAACAGGATCACAACTGACCCGTGGAGTAGGCCTACTGGGGAAACCACTTTAAAAAAACGCGCTAAGTACACTACCTCATATGTGGCGTGGAAACGTGTGCATATTATGACGATAAGTAACAACTTTTATAACTTTTTGAATCGTTATATCTCAGAAACGGTGGCTCGTAAGAAAAAAAGTATTTATCCATTTTTTTTTAGATATTTTATGATCTACAATTTTTGTCTGAGGTACTTTTATGATAAAACTTACCGTTTTGCTGAAAATCGCGAAAAACTCATTTTTTTCACCTTTGACCTTGAATAATTTTTTTTCCTTAAACGGGAATGATGGGGAACTTCTAGACATTGTTTATAATTATGTTTTGAACAACTTCACAGAAATTCAGCTTGTTGGGACTTTATGTAACTTCAAATGTTTAAATTGACCGGACTACTAACCAAGTTGATAAAGAGTAATGTCGTACATAAGTAATATATTCAAATATTCCCAACATTACGGTAAAACTTCCCTCGCGCCGAATGAGCCTTGCCCATGGCCGCAGGCGGGCGGGCGTTTAAAAAAAACAAATACGTTCCGTTTACCCAGACTTCACCCAGTAATACATCAACGTCTCTAGTCAAAGATAAGTCCACTAAATACCTACTTTCAACGAGTGAGTTACGTCTTAGTTAAAAGTAATTAAGAATAAGTAGTTAGAACTGGTACCGTGGCGTTTCTATGTTTATATTTCAAATAATAATTGACTGTTTCGAACTGGCTTTAGTAATTAACGGACAGAGAACTGGGGTTTTTGAATGCGTTATTTATATACAGCCTAGAGGTACGGGCCTTTTTTAATGAGTGTGTTCATGTTATTGTTTGGTTTGCGTTTCCGAACGTGTTTGAGGTTCGAAAGCGATAAAAAAATGAAATCAACATTTTAAATGCGCGCCAAGATATTAAATGATGACAAGACTGTTAATTGGTTTCTTATTGGTAAAGTCATTTCACGTTTAGTTTACAGCTAGATATTCGGTTGGTTAACCTGTCCCCGTATTTACAAACGCTTCGATTCGACAAGTCCTACCTAGCTTATGTCCATCTTTTTTTTGGCATTACGAAAACACGCAAGAAATACATACCTACTACTTTCTTGTGATACAAGAGCTGATGTTATGCATTCTCTAAGGTTAGCCAACTTAATACCAAGCGGTAACTAAATTGCGAAAGGACTGTAGTTTTATGCGTATTGAATCGTGTCGATTCACTACTATCTAATTTGTTCTAGAGCTGTAAAAGATAATAAACACTTTGCAATTTGGATTTATAGTCGAAGGCTCGAAGAATATATAGATCGCCATTAATGTGGCGAGCAAATCACTGGACATAATTTGTTTGCATTAATTAAATAAATGGATTATTACCATTAGGTACGCTAGTGTATAGACGTGGTTGTAATTAGGGTTGATTCATTATCATTAGCGTGTGTTCTGGAAAGTTGGTGTAATTACATTTGTTAGGTAGAGATTTGTGGGTTTTGGCAACATTAGGCTGGCCCCTAAGGTTGCCCCTAACGTTGTAAGGTTGCGTCGCCAAGAGAGGCAGAGGGGCCCCCTCTTCTTTCTTAAATAAACAATTCTAACCCTATCATGTGTTAAAATTTTCTAGCTTGTAGTTTATCATCGTTCTTTGTATTCTCTGAATGTAGATTCACAAGGAAATCTAATAACCTATCCGAAGCGATTGACCTCTCTCCACTCGCTCTTGGAGAGTGCGTAGTAGCTGTAGTCACTTTTGTTCTTGAAAGTCTCCGTTACTTATAGGTCAATGTTTTTTCAGCAAGCATATTCAGAGTGAAAACTTGATACCTGAGCTACGGTGTGACAAGAGGCTAAAATTATACTACAAAAAGTTTCAGACAGGAGCCCTCTGTTTAGTAGGTAATATTGATTCATATCAATGTACTGAACCTGAACTAAAATTTTTGGTGCTCGAATATTCGATATTGCTAGACTAGGTATTGTGTTTTTTTTTGTGAAATGCATTATAAAATCAAGGCGTTACCTACTTCATATTATGGTCACGCGTCAGAAGGTCCTTGTCGGTAAAGCTATCTTATTTTTCGGCCAGTCCCAAAAGACTCCCTGCATTGACATGTCCGCAGAAAATATGATGACAATGTACGCGCCACAGAATAAAATAATATGCGTACGAAACCTTATTTATATTCAGTTCACTCAACACAAGGAAACACCATAAAACATACCTCATAAAAACAAACCAGCCGCACAAAATTAACATCTTATTCACATTTTTATTACATTTCAACATAAACAGAACACGAATTATTGTCAATTTACGTGCAATATATCATTGAATAACCGTTAATGTCGTTCTAATTCGATAATTACAAAAAAACGTAATGAAAATCGATTCCCGCCAATTTGGGACGCCATTTTGACATCTGTCATGTAGGTAAGTAAAGAGTTCGGATGCACGAACGACTTAATGCCTTGTACTTATTTTAATGAACTGAGGTAATGTCTCCACCTGCTTTGAGACTGAGTATGTAATTGAAATAATAAAATACGTGCCTGCTTACTTAATCAGGC
Organism: Diarsia dahlii; assembly: GCA_949775195.1. Taxonomy (NCBI): domain Eukaryota; kingdom Metazoa; phylum Arthropoda; class Insecta; order Lepidoptera; family Noctuidae; genus Diarsia; species Diarsia dahlii. Next base: position 16,008,715 of record OX459213.1, read on the forward strand.
TTACATAAGTTAATAAGTAGACGTTTAATTAAAGGTAATTGTATGTGGGCTACTAACTTGTGTTGCTACATTTTATAAACCATGTATATAGGTACCTACCTACCTACAGGTTAGCTTAATTGAATCCACGTAGGTACTTTAATATTAAAAAAACTGAAAGCCCCAGGTCTTGCCAGACCTTTGCTGGACAGGGGGACTTTAGTTTTACTTAGACTAGCAATGATATTTAACATAATACCACGCCTCGAAGGGTTGGTTTAAAGATGTAGGTAACAAATAGCACACTCACATTTCACAGCTAAGTTTAAGTTCCATGTAATAGAGGGCGAACCTGTTGCCATCAACCGGGTACAAACCGAGTCCGTAGCGAATTCTGAGAAATTGCTGACGGAAATACCCGATAACACTTTGCCCGACCCGGGAATCGAACCCTGAAAAACAGAAATCAATTATATCAACTACTATACCTTACTACGATGTACCTACTGGACACTGGTTGACTCTACGTCTTGTTAGGTTGGGTTGAGTCGGGCCTATGCCGTGCCTACGCCTCGGCTACGCAGCGGGCTACGCCGCGCCTACGCAACTCGCTACGCTGCGCCTACGCAGCGGGCCTACGCCGTAGCTATGCCGTGATCACGCCAATACATTATTTTTTCCTTCGTCTTTTAATTAACTCTCTGTTGCGGCTTTTCAACTATGGGCTTTTCTAAATTTGCAATCCATTGTGCTATCGTTGAAGTTTCTGTAAGGTAAAATAGGTCTATCAAAGACAAGAGAATCTTAACTTTATACGCAATTTATTAATAAAATTATTAGAACAATAGCCCGGACAAAACAGACATTTACCTATATACCTATGTGTTCCTAATGTGTTCTTGAAGGTAGGTATGTAAACATATTATTTATATAGGTAGAAATAAAAAAACGCATCCATTGTATTCACTTATTGGCACTGGCTATTTTATTTATGATGGCACATTGCCAAGTGGCATTTGGCGTCAATACTGAGTGGATCCCAATGTTATGTGCTTATTTGCCATTTAAATTAGATACTTAAGTTATGTATTGTTAAAGTCACTTGTTAGGTACAGTGGTATATTATTACAAACGTGTTTGGAAATAATAACTGTTTTATTATGATTATTATCGTGACGGGGTGACTTTGATATTTAAATGTCAAATGTAGGTATAAGTTTATAGGTAGATACATTTTACACAGACCAATACAATAAGTTCTATGAATTTCAACTGGTGATTAGGTACCTACATCTCCTTTGCATTTTATTTTCATTACAAGAAAACGTTGCCCCACATTTGGAATTTCTCCTATATCGTGGGTGCGTTTACAAACATTTAAACCCACATATATGAAACATCCAGACCCGAAACAACTATCTGTAGGTCATACAAATATTGTTCAGTGCGGGAATCGAACCCGCGACACGGAGCGCAGCCGTCCAATCGCTCAGCCTCTGCGCCAACCGTGCCGTCCTGCATTATAGTACCTACGAGTACCTACCTAATATGATAATGTAAAGGTAATTTTGTTTGTTTGTTTGATACCTTTTCACGACTAAGCCAATGAACCGATCATCCTGAAATTTTGCATATCTACCTACGTTGTCAGGGAAACGGACAAGTTACCAACGGATAGGTTACCTTTTATCCCGAAAAAAATGTACTGTTCCCGAGGACAACCAAAATAAAGTTCTTATGTTAATAGATGGCGCCATGTGTCTTTCGAATCATGCTTGAATTACATTATTACTAGCGGATGCCCTCAGCTTCGCTCGCGTGTATGTCGGTCAAATTGTATAGGTATATATACTAAAACATTCGTCGTCTATAATCCATTGGTGAAAACAGCATGAAAATCGGTGCAGAAATTTTTGAGTTTATCGCGAACAGACAGACAGACCCGGCAGAGGTGTTTGTTTTATAATATGTAGTGATGGAAACTTTTGTAGTATTTTTGTATAATTTAATTGTATGTAAACGCACCCACGGTAAGGAAGAAATTCCTAGTGTAGATCAACGTTTAAAAAATAACTAATGCGTACTAGAAATTTAGAGAAGCTAAGTAGAGCAGCTACTCAGTAAGTACTTACATTCATGAGTACCAAACTAAACTACGCAGCACAATATTACACAAGCGACCACACCGAGCGCTACATAAAACACTATTACACGAAACCTTACAGTCCGTTAAACAGCAATAAAATAAAATCAAAACATTTTCTCATTATATTGAGAACGGAAGTAAAAACAGCAATTACGAATTATTAAATTAATCTCGAACGCATTTGTTGGGCTCAACGCGCGATCGTAAATGGCATGTTTTACAAAATGGCCGATGTTGTTCGTGCGTTCGATGTTTGAATGTCGATGTCGGTGATTGGGGGCGCAGCACTATTTAGTAATTTCGTTTTTTTTTTCTGTTCATTTTTAAATGGCGAACTGTTTAATAACCAGTAGTTGTACTTCCATAATAGGCTTATGGCCTAATAGTCCAAGATCCCAGGGCCGCCAGACGTCACGTATTTTCTGACGAAGGAAATGTGGGCGATTGAGTAGTGTTAGTATGAACTAAGAACACACTACTACCAGCTAGCTTGCTTGGACGGCCAATTTTCAGGTATCAGGTCATCAAGGTACATACAAAAATTACTTACTTCACGTATTTTCTCCAAGCTGATTTTTACGTATATTTTAGGCAATATCCTTAAAAATAAATCGCAAATACTCCCAGACACTTTCCGTCGGCCGTATTGCTTAACAGACGCTTTAAAGAATACGTAAACTCCTAATGTTTTAATACTTAAAGCTAATTGATCGGGATATTGCCATGCTATATTGGGCAGGCGCTCCAACATGCACCCGAGTGGTCAAAGCAACGTTTTCAACAAAATTCAAAGAAAATTTAAAGACACAGGCAATGGACAGATCCTGTTGAATGCCCACCGAATGAGTCCAGTGGAGGTCTGTATGTCAGCCACACGAGCGATGCCATGCGTTCTCGGGTAAACAGTCACAATACGTTTAAGGGTCAGGACCAAATTTTTGACGTAATCGCACAACGGAAATCACAACGGAATGTGTCACACTGGAAAATAAATGTAGCACAATAGAATTAAAAGTGGAACCACTTACCTACCTAAAATCTTACGACTATTTACACACACCCTAATAATTCTATTGTGCTACATTTATTTTCCAGTGTGACACATTCCGTTGTGATTTCCGTTGTGCGATTACGTCAAAAATTTGGTCCTGACCCTTAAGTCTAAACTTTTTGGGAACTTTAAAGCGTCCGATAGGCAAAACGGCCGCAAGGAAGTGTCTGGGAGTGTTGGCAACTTATTTTTAAGGATATTGCCTACAATATACGTAAAAATCAGCTGTCAGAAAATACGTGAAGTTAGTAATGTTTTTATGTAGGTACCTTGATAGCCTGATACCTGATAATTGGCCGTCTAAGCAAGCTAGCTGGTAGTCGTGCGTTCTTAGTACATAAGTACTAACACTACTCAATCGTCCACATTTCCTTCGTCAGAAAATACGTGACGTCTGGCGGCCCTGGGATCTTACTCTCTAACAAGGCTTAGATAATATGACATTCCATCAATGATTACGACTTCCCTTATAATTTAAAGTATTTTACTCTTTGTCTCTGATAACGGTGATAAAAAGGTTAAAAAAATGAATTGGATTATCATAAGCTACCAAAACGTTAAATGACAGTCTAGTTCAAAGTCTTTGTGCAAATATGTCATGCTTTATTAAAGCGATTGCCATTTTCTTGACCAAGATCGTTGTAAAAATTTAGGGCCAATTAAATTATTTCATGAAGTTAAAAATTATTTACAAAACATAGTTTCAAAACGTGTGTAGAAGAAGCCTGTTTAAGTTTTAAGTATTTTCCACCATAAATAGGAACAACCGTATCAGACAACGCATACCTACATAAGAGCCTTCATAAATCAATGTTTTGCAACTTAAAACACTGTCAGAATTAGCAATACTGTCATACCTTCCTCATGTCCCATAACTTGCACACAAGCCCTAAATCTCGCCTCACAAAAATACATAATTCAAAATTAACAAACATCAGTACTAAAGGAAAGACAAACTGACGGACGGTTTGTTAACTGTTTTTATTGCAGCCTGGCATTCGTTTAGCAGTAAAGTATTATTTTTAAACAGTTAGTAAAGTTGCCAGCCTTCCCACAATTCACGTAAACTGATTAACTGGTTACACTGGAATGTTAACTTGTTTAAACTCTTTGGACCCAGTAAGTTCCTTTTTCAAATTGGCTACCTAGAAGATACTAGGTAGGCAAGGTTACAAGGCCCTTTTGACCTTTTTTAGGGTTCCGTACCTCAAAAGGAAAAAACGGAACCCTTATAGGATCACTCGTGTGTCTGTCTGTCTGTTCGACCATTCCTCCCTTTATCTCCGAAACTACTAAAATTCTGAAAAATGTACAGAAATTAGTACTAAGTACGGAACCCTTCATGCCCAAGTCCGACTTGCACTTGGCCGGTTTTTTTACTACCTAAGGATTGTTGTTGCCTGGCCCACCGTCGCAAAGTCGCATGTCTGTCGGTCTACTACAGACTGGAATTCGGAGAGTGTGCGCAAGAGCTCCACGAGCTGATCCCACCATCTCCCTTCTTCCATCGGGAGACTAGACGTACTGCAGGGTATCACCGATACCTAGTCGACATTCCACACATTCGAACGAAGCGCTTTGCTGGGTCCTTTATTATGCGCACAGCCAAGGAGTGGAATTCCCTGCCTGCGTCGGTTTTTCCGAGTTCATATAACCCTAATCTGTTTAAGTCGCGAGTAAACAGGCTTCTACTGGGTAAGCTCGTTCCATCGTCGACATCATCTCTGCCCTCAGAGCAAGATTGAAGTCAAGAGCAGGCCCATTTATAATACAAATAAAAAAAAAATGTTTAGAAATAAAGTCAACAAAAGTAGATACATTCATTTACAAGACCAAGACCATTAATTGCAAAAAAATTATAATGATTTTATCACTTGCTACTTGAATAAAAGAAGCTTAGGTTTCTCTGCTCGACATAGTCTACAAATATTTCATCATCTTCCTGCGCTTGCTGGGACAAGGTTTGTTATGTTGCTTGTGATCTGCGCAAGACGTTCATTTTTGGGGTTCCGTAGTCAACTAGGAACCCTTAAAGTTTCGCCATGTCTGTCTGTCCGTCCGTCCGTCCTCGCTTAATCTCTGTGACCGTTAGCACTAGAAAGCTGAAATTTGGTACCAATATGTGTATCAATCACGCCGACAAAGAGGTAAAAAAAAATTGGAAAAAAATGTTTTATTAGGGTAGCCCCCCTATATCAGTGGGAAGAGATTTTTTTTTAATTTCAACCCTAACGTGTGATATATTGTTGGAAAGGTATTTAAAAATAAATAGGGGTTTACTAAAATAATTTTCTGATAATGTTAATAATTTCTGAAATAATCGCTCCAAAAGTAAAAAACAATGTGTTAGAAAATCTGAAAAGTAGAACTTTATAAGGACTTTCTAGGAAAATCATTTTGAAAGTGAAAAAAAAAATTAAAAATATACATATATATATAAAAAAAAAACATAATGGATACCCACCTTTAAACTCATAAGTGGGAACACATTGTGACGGACGGGAAAATACGGGACCCTACACTGAGCGTGGCCCGACACGCTCATATTTGTACCTTCTTACAATATTGTATTTTCAAAGGACCTAATCTAAGAGCTTTTCGATAGCATGTCATACCTATAAGTTTTTATTGCTTTTATTTACTTACCTTGATTTGTTAGTTAGTAGGTAGGTAGGTACCTAGGTATGTGTTGGTTAAAATTTTCAAAAGAATTCCTAAAAAAACCTGTTCCCCTCAACCGATTGACCTCAAATTTTGCACTCACCTGGTGCTGGCGACAATACATTTTTATAATAGACATAACTTCCTGCAACCAAGGTCACCTCCTCACAAGACAATTCTCGACAGCAGGGGTCGACATCATCTGACGGAAGGTCGGGTGACGCCCGGCCCGAACAGACTTAAAGGTAGTAAAATATCTAAACTTACACACATCACTGATGATGCGTTACTACGTCGATTGTACTAACGCGAACCACGATACGCTCGACGTATCTTCCGTCAGAGTATCGTTATAAGTTTTTAAACTAACACAATCGCCAACAATATCATTAACACTTAAGGACGCTAAAACATTTTTCTACAAATAACAGTGGTTTTCAGGTACCATTTTAACGTATAAGCAATCACAAATATGAAGATATCATGGTCTTAATTTAAAGATAATTTATTCGTCTCCAGATTGGCATCAGAAAAATTGTATAACTTCATACAAAAAAATCGCACAAATACGTTTTTCCCATCACAATAATCGCAGAAAATGTAAAAAAGTAGGGTCCGAATAGGTACCATTATAGGTAAATTTACAGCATATTATATCTCCAAAATTATTATAAATTGCGGTACATATAGTCTTTTAGATGTTGAGATATATTTTTTTTGTTTATATAATTTTTTTTATTCAATTATTAGCTATAATAAATACATTTGCCAATTTCTTCATACATTTTTCGCTCCCGGTTCATCATTCCGCGCTCAGCAGCGCTAGTGGAAGGACGGGTGTATCGCTCTCTCGCAAAAAATACGTACGATAAACGTGATAGAAAAAGATTTTAGTGTACGGTTACCACGGCAACCGACGACCGGAAGGAGTTGATACATTTTAGGACTGAGATAAAAGTAAGTACGAGTTTCATACTTTTATTATTAGAATGTGATTTAGAAATTATGTTGGGTACGACCGGGATTTGGATGGGTGGGGTTAAGCAGTTTGTTGACAAGGTTCAGAAATGGATGGGTCAGGTCAAGCTGTCGACGGTGAGGTTTGGAAGTGGATGGGTAAGGTCAAGCTGTCGGGGGTGAGGTTTGGAAATGGATGGGTAAGGTCAAGCTGTCGGCGGTGAGGTTTGGAAATGGATGGGTCAGGTCAAGCTGTCGACGGTGAGGTTTGGAAGTGGATGGGAAAGGTCAAGCTGTCGGCGGTGAGGTTTGGAAATGGATGGGTAAGGTCAAGCTGTCGGCGGTGAGGTTTGGAAATGGATGGGTCAGGTCAAGCTGTCGACGGTGAGGTTTGGAAGTGGATGGGAAAGGTCAAGCTGTCGGCGGTGAGGTTTGGAAATGGATGGGTAAGGTCAAGCTGTCGGCGGTGAGGTTTGGAAATGGATGGGTCAGGTCAAGCTGTCGACGGTGAGGTTCGGAAGTGGATGGGAAAGGTCAAGCTGTCGGCGGTGAGGTTTGGAAATGGATGGGTAAGGTCAAGCTGTCGGAGGTGAGGTTTGGAAATGGATGGGTCAGGTCAAGCTGTCGGCGGTGAGGTTTGGAAATGGATGGGTAAGGTCACGCTGTCGGCGATGAGGTTTGGAAATGGATGGGTCAGGTCAAGCTGTCGACGGTGAGGTTCGGAAGTGGATGGGAAAGGTCAAGCTGTCGGCGGTGAGGTTTGGAAATGGATGGGTAAGGTCAAGCTGTCGGCGGTGAGGTTTGGAAATGGATGGGTCAGGTCAAGCTGTCGGCGGTGAGGTTTGGAAATGGATGGGTAAGGTCAAGCTGTCGGCGATGAGGTTTGGAAATGGATGGGTAAGGTCAAGCTGTCGGCGGTGAGGTTTGAAAATGGATGGGTCAGGTCAAGCTGTCGGCGGTGAGGTTTGGAAATGGATGGGTAAGGTCAAGCTGTCAGCGGTGAGGTTTGGAAATGGATGGGTCAGGTCAAGCTTTCGACGGAGAGGTTTGGAATTGAAATTCCTATTTCATTTTAAGTGCCTACTTATTTCACATGGTTATTTCACGTAGGTAGCGTTTTTTCTTTTCGGAAGTCGCTGTCGGTACCGGTTGTTCTTTTTCATTAAGTTTGGTTGGTAGGTACCCCATATTGGGTGTACATCTGTTTGCCCCTTAAACCCGAACAAGCGTGATATTATATTATGAAATGGCGAAAACACTACATAAACATACGATCACAGCTATCGTGAGTCATTAGTGTTCAAAACGTGCTACAAAACCATTGTGAGAGAAATAAATAAACCTATTATTATTATTATATTATAATCATATTTTACAGTAAAACCTTCCTTAAAAACACAATATGCATTTATCAACGAAAATCCGATTGATATCGGATCAGTAGCTTTTGGGAAAATCGCGGATACATACAAATACAGCACCTTCTTTTTTTTCGACTCGGTTGAAAATACTAACCTACTTATCATGACGACGATACTAATAATTAACAATTACCAAATGCGTTTTCAAAGTTCCAAGTAATCTACCAAATTCTATTTCAATACAATTAAAAAATAATATCAAAGATCAAGATTATTTATAGGAGGTATAAAACCGAGCGCTATTGTGAGACCTTGCTTTGAGCGACTTTAGTTACCTAAACATGAGTTGATCGAAAATGTTACAGCGTCCTTAAAACGAGAATATCTTCCAACTCTATTAACTCTGATTAAACGTCACTTAGTCTATTCTCTCTGGTCCTCACTCCTAGTCCTTGCTCCTAGTCTATAAAACACTATAACTAAACGGATAGCGTGTCCAGATATGATCTAATTACAACCGTAGAACAACACTGGCCCTTCAAAAGGTTAATGTTGTCTGCGCCCTTTTATTCGCTAAGCTATTTATTAGATAAAAGCTGTGGGTTTTACACTATATCTGTTGAAATTATCTGTCTAGGTAGGTAGGAGGGTATTATAGCTCCTGTTATATTGCTCGGCGGTGCATTTTCGACTTTGATTACTGTTGTGAACGAGGTCGAATTAAATTAGTCTGTGTCTATTGAAGTTTGGGTAGAGAAGGTACTTAGATAGAAATATAATTTACTTTAATTCAGTTGTTACTGGTTCGGTAGTTGTACTAACTTGCGTTGGAGCTTATAAGACAGCCTGAATACTTACACTGATCAACAGCTCTAATTACATAATAACATAACATAACATCACGCCTGAAATCCCGGAAAGGTTAGGCAGGGTGTACTTAATACCTGGTTCACTCACATTTCATATTACACAGTAATGTTAAGTACCATGTAATAAGTAGCGATCCTATTGCCAACGACCGCGCACAAATCCAGACTCAGTGATTATTACTGAGAAATACCTAAAGGAAAACCCGAATATCACTTTGTCAGACTTGGGAATCGAACCCAGGACCTAATGCTCAGCAGTCGCGCTGGCGACCACTAGTCCCACGAGGCAGGCAACAACTTAAACACGAGTGCAGATTGATACAAAATGTTGTGAATTTAAAATTAATAGGTACTTTTTTTTTCACACACACGTTTTTTGACACTCCCTTCCGCTCTTGGGCAGAGCGGAAGGGAGTGTCAGACTTCTACTGACTAAAAACCACCCATGTTCCTTCTTCGCCCTTGTGCCGAGGCCGCATTATCTCTTTCGATAATCCGCAGCCCCAACGGGAAATGAATAGGTACTTACTTAATTTCTAATGAAATAAAGATGGCTGAATGTTCTAACTGAACCAATCAATTACCACCACACCTATTTCCTAACAGGGTAAGCAACTTATTATTATACAGAAACCTTCAAGTAGCCAACTATTTTGGTAACGGAAATCAATTAATTAAAATAGTGTTGTGCCAGTATCGATATAGTTCCCAAGTGTCGCTAAAGTGTCGGCCGCCCGCGTCGCTTAGCCCACCCGCGCCCATTGTTTACCAGCCACGTTTTTATGATTGATGCTATTAGTGATGCGACTCTCATATCGATAAAAAACGTCGATGGATTTAACTTCCGTATGATTAATTGTTTTTGTGAGAGTGGATAATTGTGAGGGCTTGATGTTATTATAATTGTTGTGTGGTTTAATTGTGATTGCTTTATTGACTAGGTTATAAAAAGTCAAGATGATAATTATGATTATCCGTAATTTAATACTTTGTTTAGAATTGTACTGATGTGATAATCGAAATGATTAAGGGGAGTTGATTATGCTGAAATAAAATTATAAGCTACAGTTTCATTATTTTAAACGTAGACACAATATATATCTACAGATGTACTCAGAACAACTAATGAGTTGGTACCTAAATTATTTCACTTGTACGTCGTACACTCGTATGACATAAGTTTTTACTGTGCGAAGTATTTTTAAAATACGTACGAACGAACAAGTTTTCCCTCTGAGAGTATACCTATTATCATAGGCACGATTCTTGAGCGCTGACGCAAAAGTGAGTTATTGGGTCCCTTTGGTGGTATGAAGTGAGACGCGGGGCGGGGAAAGTGCAGTGATTGGCCCGTAGCGCATCGCGTCATAGCCGTCACTCGGGATTTGTTCTTTACTCCTGCTGCACTTACCTCACGACCAATAAATAATAAACGGGTGTGTGTTTTATTTGTCATAAAGTGTACGATGCGCACAGCGATCCCCACTCTTCTGCCGAGCGCTCAAGAACCGTGCCGGTAATTATACCTGTCTAATGCTACATAAAGTATATTATGTTTTACTAGGTTAAACGAGAAAGTTATAATGAATACACTAGTTATTAAACCATGATTACTAAAGACAAGATAAAGTTAAATTAAACCTCTTTAATCAATGCAATTTTAGAATCTATGGCTAAATCCCTATAGATTTACGACTAGTTATAGATATTATCGTTGGTTTAATATCCTACTGGTGCTAATAAGTAATAGGTAACAGGTCTTGTCTAGTTGCTTTGAGTAATATCATTTTAATCTTGCATAAATACTTACAAAGCTATCGACTACCTTAGTTATCTTAGTACTAAATAATACAGAGAAGTCGAAGATGACCTACTTATTCGTTAATTTTTCTCTACTACTTTTCAAAGTATCTACTTAACTAAATATCTAGCCCAAAAACCCGAATCCCACCAGCTATCAACTTTTCTCAGCCTGGAAAGGCAAATGACTGACAGTTAAGTTTTTTAACGCTATGTTAACTTGACTAGCCTCATCATCTGCCTAGCCGTTTTCTCTACTTTCTTGGGGTCAGTGCAACACAAAATCTTCTTTCACTCTACCGAGACAGCCATCACGCTATTATTCACTAAATTTGCTTCCAAATCACTTTTCATACGTGGTCACATCATTGACTCCCTTTTCTTTAAAATCATTCTTCGCACAATTTTGACGGCACGGTTGGCGCAGCGGCTCAAGCAATGGACTGCTGCGCTGCGTGTCGCGGGTTCGATCCCCGCACGGAACAAATATTTGTATGACCTACAGATAGTTGTACCGGGTCTGGGTATTTGTGTATGTGACTTTAAATGATTGTGAACGCACCCACGATCCAGGAGAAATTCCTAGTGTGGGGAAACGTGCTATTTAAAAAAAAAATATACCCAAAAACTAAACTAAATTAAATTATTTACATAATAAAAAAATAAGATAGAAAAGTTAGGAAGGAGAAAGAGTAGGCCTTTTCTTAGCAGCGCGACACATGATAGGCTAAGTAAATAAAGAAAGAAATATATAATATAATAAAATTAATCAAATTCGCAACCATCGACATCGACATCACCCCATCCCTACTGCATCGACAATCGGCAACCAGTGAAGCGCAACACTACACTGCATTTATGCGCGTACAGTTTTAACCGAGCCTCGCTGCTTAGCGTCCATTACGCCGCTGTAGGTCACTTAGGAGGTAAGCAGCGCAATTATAAGTTAGGTTTCATGTTACTTGGCGCCTTTGGGACGGTCTAAAGATAAGTTAAAGTTATGGAAGTTAATCTTGCAGTTTTCTAAAGATTGGTTTTATATATCACTAGCTTGTGCCAGCGGCTTCGCCCGCGTGGAGTTTGATAATTGTCCCACGGGATCATACTACCGAGATAAGAAGTATCCTACGTGTGAATCCAGGTTATAAACTATCTGTGCTCTAAATTTCATCCACATCCGTTCAGTAGTTTTTGCGTGAAAGAGTAACAAACATCCACACATCCTTATACAAAGTTCGCATTTATAATATTAAGTACATCTTCATTTGCTTCCTGCCTGCCTGCCTGCCTGCCTTCCCAACTATATTGAATCGGCTTCCAATCTACTGGATGCAGCTGAATACCAGTATTTTACATGGAGTGACTGCCTATCTGACCTCCAGACTTTCGAGTCATTGAGTACCTGTGACAAATGTCAAAGATTTACAAAAGACAGCCAGGGGACCAACGGCTTAGCGTACTCTCCAAGAGGTACGGAAGACTCTAAGTATGTAATGGGTAAATACCCATCCACAGACCAAACTAGGCAACCGTGGCTTAACCTGAATTTTGAACCGAGCGACTGTATTATCTAGCTACAAACTCTACTACACATATACAATGTAAGTTTATACTTGTGTTATAATTATTGTATTGAGTCTGATCCTTCTAACCTAATAAACAGATGTGTTGCTGGGAAGTTTGTTTCGCCACTTCTTCTTTCCAGCTAAAACACTAGGAAGTGTCGATGAGTGGATGTTTTGGGGGACTGTCTTTTGTAAATTTTAGACGTTCTAAAAGTGCTGTCAGCCTTTACTTAGTTTGAATAAATGACTTTTGATTTTGATTTAGGACTGTAGGTAGTATTTTTGACATACATACTAAATTACTCTGTCCGTAAGCCAGTCTGTCAGTAGGTAATGTCTATCTGGTATAATATTTACACCTTAACGGTTGAAGGAATTTGGATGCATGGCATACGGAAACACCATGGATACCACTGCGGTTAAGAGTTTAGGCTATAGGATACTAGCGATACTGTACTTTGAAATCAGATAATTTCCGAAAACCATGACATCTATGCGGGTGCGCCAAAGTTCACCTAAAATTTCAACTCCGATAATTGGAAATCCGAAAATGTTCTTCCTAACATTTTTCATCCTAACAATCGCAATTCCTAACTTCTCTGTCTCTAATGTTTTAATTCCGAAGCATTCGACTTCATAATGTCTGTAGCAATAAACATCTATTACACTATTATTTGTTTTCCTATATTTTCATTTTCATCTTTTACACTATTATTCAAAGTCATCTTTTTTTTTGTTTATATTACTTTTTATTCATAATAATCAGTATTATAAAAGGTCCCATTAAAATAGGTGGACAAAATTTTAGAAATCATTCAGACCGCTAAAATAAGGACAATAGCAAAAAAAAAAATAAGAATAAGAAATAAAATACCTACTTTTATAGGATGAGTTTGTTCTAGAGTGCCGGCAATTTATTATTTTAAGTCAAAATAAAATCACTTTATATATAGTGCTTTTTTTTTGTTTAGATGTCTTTAGTTAGGCTTACTAAACGCTGTGTTAAAATTTGTCCACCTACTTTAATTGGACCTTATATACTATGCAAAGATATCCATAGGTTAGGTTAGGTTAGAACTGTGACCAACTACGCGCGAGCCGAGCGAGCGAAGCGAGCGGTGCCGCGGCAGCGGCCGGCGAGCGCTACCTCGAAATTGGTCGCGAAATTTTTCTAAGTATTTTTTTCATAGTGCCCCCAAGACGACACTCTGACCTGAATTTCATTCATTTATTTTATTTCAAGACAAAAATCAGTGAAACGACCTTTAATCATTCTAAACAGTTGTATGAGTGAAAATATTATGGTAATTATGTTTAGGAATAAAAGCGTTAGGATAAAAAACAGTAGGAGTTTAAATATATTTACACTAATGATATTATGAATTCCAATTTTCGGAAACATGAGTGTTATGAACATCGTCGGTAGGACTACAAATAGTATGAATGAAAACTTTAGGATGAAAAATTTTAGGAAGAGTGATCATTCGGATTACAAATCGTTAGGAAGAACAATTTCGGATAAAGAACTTTAGGTGAGCCAATATGGACCCCATCTATGCAGACGAAGTTGCGGACGAAGGCTAGTTTGTTACCGGGTTGTTCGAAAGAGATACCGCGGCCTCGACACAAAGAAGGAACATGGGTGGTTTTTAGTCAGTAGAAGTCTGACACTCCCTACCGCTCTACCCAGAGCAGGTGGAGTCATTTTATGATTTCCCACCCTACAAAAAAAGGCTAATTTGTAAACAGTTCAGACTTCCGTTTGGTTTTGGTGAAGTGGTTTATTTTGATATTTTCTGCATACCATACCCCTTCGTAAGACTGGTTATGAGAACGTTCGGGCCACTGACTACGTGTTAGGACTGTCAAAGATCGAAAAACTCGGTATGTAAAGGGTGGTTATCCATCCACAGACTAACCTAGGCAAGCGCGGTTTAACCAGAAGATTGATCTTAGCAACTGTGTGTAGGATCAAAAAAGTTGTGTCATGCGTAATCGGTGTGCCAAAAACGAATTACTTCTATCTTGTCGCTTCTATCATCTATCGTTTTTGGTAATATTTTAGGCCACTTTTAGCTTCTTTGTGTGTAGGTACCTGCTTATTAATTTTCTATATCTATAAAAACTTGAAAGATTTTTATTATTTAGCACCATCTGTTTACAGGTTTTCCTATGATCAATAAGTGTTGAACTAACTTCTGTATTTCTTTCAAAATTGTATGCTCAGTTGTATCGGTAATGGTCGGACAGATATACAGACACACTAGTGATCCTATAAGGGTTCCGTTTTTTCCTTTTTAGGTACGGAACCCTAAAAAATAGCTGCTGAAAAATATGGATAGCTGCTCGTGGTTTTATGTATTACTGGCTTATTACTGGAACCAATTTTACAATACCTTGTGCACATAGTTTTACATTTCTGATTTATTTATTCAGTAAAAAGTTTGAAACATAAACCTACTAACCTAAAACGATAAAGTTAGTTTTATTTGAACTTTCAACACCTAATCCTGTTTATGAACGTCCACAATGTTTTCAATTTGTTCTGCGTTACTTCAAATCAGTTTCCGGTAAAGACTGGATGCGGTGGCCATCTTAACTCCAGTCAGAATCATACTCGTTTTTTTTACAGTTATTTCTGTAAATACCCAGTCCATGCATTTAAAGTCCCTTACTATTGTTTTTGTTTGTATGTAGACAAATAAAGATCCCGTGATGCAAATTAAGTAATTTTCTCAAATCGGACTGGCCTTTAAAAATCCATACTAGGTACAATTGGAAAGAATTCTCAAAGAAACAAAATAGGGAGACTTCGAAAGTAACTGAGTTACCTAAAGGTAAGTTTTGATGATTGGGATAGAGGTAGACTATAATTATAGACTATACCAGGCAGGCTATATATTGGGCAGACTACTCAAACCCCTGACATAAGTATAAGTAAGTACAAAGGGCTAGTGTCCGCAACTCCACGTCTAATGCGCGTATTTTGCGTACAACCCCTGACATAAACAAAAAAAAGCAACAAAAACATTTGGATGGTTTTTGTTACTTATTTTTGTTTAGGTATTATTAACTTAACACACCCGAATATTTGCCAGTTTATGTGTAAGTCTCATGTAAGTAATAGGGGGCGAGTCTCTTGGCATCATCAGGGCACTTATCCAGACTCTTTGCCTGCTACTGAAACTATTTCACCCGACCCAGATCAAACCATGACCTCAAGCCTCAGCAGCAGTGCTTGCAACGACTAGACCAACGCAATTTTGTATTAGTGTCTGGGAACTGTTCTCAGGCACAAAAACGAAAGCAGAAATATTCTAATTTGTCCGTCTCTATAACCTTTTTATAGACTGCTTTATTTTTAGCACCGACTTAACTTAATTATCTAACTTGCACCAAATTACAAGTTTCCTTACCTAGCTTTTTCCCAACTATGTTGGGGTCGGCTTCCAGTCTAACGTGTCTGAATAGCGGTAGTATCTTTTTCAGGCAACTGACGGTCTGTAATGACTCATCATCATCATCATCATTTCAGCCGAAAGACGTCCACTGCTGGACATAGGCCTCCCCTAAGTGTCGCCACATTGCCCGGTCCGTGGGTCTCGCATCCAGCGGATCCCCGCAACCTTCACCAGGTCATCGGTCCATCTAGTGGGAGGCCTTCCAACGCAACGTCTTCCGGTTTGCGGTCGCCACTTCAGAACTTTCCGGCCCCATTGGCCATCCGTTCTGCTCATCGCCACTTACGTTTGGCAATATTTCGGGCTATGTCGGTAACCTTGGTTCTCATGCGGATGACCTCGTTTCCTGTAATGACTGCCAAAGATCTATAGGCACATATATGGCAGCCGAGACCAACGGTTTAACGTGTTTTCCTAGGCACGGAGAAACCTCGGTATGTAATGAGTGACCTATCCACGGACAAACTTAGGCAAGCACGGCTTAATGAAACAAATACAAAAATATTCTAATTTGTCCGTCTATAAAATCCTATATAAAGACTACATTATTTTCAGCACCCACCTAACTTATTACACCAAATTACAAGTTACCCTCCCAAGCAAATAATAAAACAGTACACAATTACCACAAGACTATTGAATCAGTCTATTATCACGCCTCGTTCCAAGGGAGCGGCCAGAGTCGTGACTACATTTGAATATCTGAATACCAGTTGTGTGCAATCCAAAGGTGTTATAGTGTTCAGAAGATTTTGATTTTATCTCAACTGGATCCAAGATGGCTGCGTAATGGGCTCTAACTAGCCGATTATTTGTTTGAGGCTATGGGAATGTTTGTTGTAGCTATCAGCTGGTATTATCACGCTTGCAGTTCAGTATGGGGTAGGCGGAGGTCTTAGACACTTACGTTTTGGCAGCTATGTTATAATAGAAAGACATACTCAGATTAGAAGTTCATATTGGAATTTTCTGATGGAACCCGTCGCGACCCGGTGATGACTTCATCACCGGGTCGCGTAACAATTCAAGAATCTATCTAGAAAAACATTAATGTAGAAGTCTACATTAATGTTTTTCGTTAGATTCTAGGTCTATAAGTTCATACAAATTAAATAATATAGGTACGTACAAACAGTTCCGATTTTATATAATTGTACCTACTTACTTAATTAACGCTTAAAAAGTAATAAGAAAATTACAGTTATTTTTGTTTTACAATCCCTATTAGAATATTTTCCTAAAAGTGCACTAAAATTCTAATAAGGAATAGTTCCATACCATTACAACATTTTAGATTCTACTAAGTAAGTTGATAATATTTGCTATTTTGCTGAAATAACAACCCCGCATGCGTATGTTTGTCGGTCAGGAAGGTTAGCTCCGATCATTTTGTTTTTGTCTCGACTACGTTTCCGAATACACTGCTAACACGGCTAAGTTGATAATGATAATGCCCTTGTTATCCTGAATTGCTTTGTTTCTCGGAACTTACAAAAAGTCTCTCAATCCAGTGCACCTTCTGGCAAAGCCCATCTCTAGCTCTTCCTATAGTGAGCTCTGTCACGAGTCACTCTCCTCCAATGGCTAACGCACTAAGGTTACCATGCAAGCTAACTTAGTTACTAGAAAGCAAAGCTTGTAACTATGAGAATCAACAATTCACAACAATCAAGTCAGTTAATTTCACTAAGTTAAGTCTATTGTTATACCTATTATTGTTTATATAAACTTTGAACTTGAAGTGGAAAAGTTTTTTGAAGTGAAAACTTCTTTAGCGGCGCTGAGCACTTTTTGTATGGGTAAAAACTTTCATTAATATTGAAGTTTTCACTTCTGCCGGCACTCCCGGAGTGCTACCTTTTTTTGTTAAAAGAAGCTATAAAACCAATAAAACAAAAGGTCGGCAGGAAGTGTTGAGTTACACAGAAAGTAGGCTTTCACGCTGTATCGGGGATGATTGCCTTAATCACCACGGTTGGTGATCGGTGATTGTAGGGCGGTGTAACCGGGTCATAGGTTAGATAATTATGCTGTAGAGTCTCCCTTGTAGGATGTTGTGTGATTTTTTACGACGCAAAAGGTGGTATAGGTAAACTTAGGTAGGTAAATAACACATAATGCAAAAGTAACTTTCTCATAATCGTATTGATACAAATAGGAATAGGAAATGTTATATGTATGTTGCGAACATAAGGGGTAGAAAGAGTATATTTAGTTAGTTAAAGAAATTCAGACACAATGTAAAAATAGTTAGTGAATAAATAAATTGAATTGAAAAAAATACTACTACTTTTTTGAAAAAAGTACTTTAGATCATTTATTTTATCACCGTAAAAGGGGGAAGGAAAACATTGTGGAAACCGCCATGTTCTAGAAGGAAATATTTCAATACATGTTTGATGTTATATATCCGCAATAGTTCTGTGAGGTTAGTTAGGGGCCAGTGGCGTTCCTAGAGGCAATCAGGCTGTTTTAAAAACCACCATGAAGAGTTGTAGGTACATTATAAGAGCAACCGAAACTTATAGGCTTGTATGAAAGCGCCGCCACTAGTTAAGACCCACGCCCTCCCATAGAGAGGAGGGCTATGTCCTGGCGGTGATGGGTACCTAGTACCTACATTATAAATAATCAGATTACTTATGTATTTTTTATAAAATGCAGCATAACTAGGTACACATAAAAGCCTAGTTTGCCAATAAAACAGCCAATACCTAGGTAAAAAATACCTAGGTATTTATTATTACCCTAGGTATTTTATTTATTTATAACTAATGTATTAAGTCTAGACTTATTACCTTTTCACTCCCGTTAACTCCCGTAGTTTCCTATATATAATTACTTAAGTATAATTCCCTTATTAGCTTTGAATTGCCCAATTAATGAAATTGCTTTATTTACCTTAAACTGTTTACTGCCGTCTTTACATACATATATTCTGATTACTTGAGCAATTTTCTGTCATTAGTTATACAACCTTATATAAAACCTTTTCCGCGGTAGAGTAATCGACACCTACGAGGAAAACTCGAAGTTAAAATCAAGCTTACCTAGTTATATAGCCTTATTAAGCCTAGCTAGAGGGATCTCATAGCTTCAGCATAATCATATCATTTTAGGGTTTCGTACCTCAAAAGGAAAAAGCGGAATCCTAATAGGATCACTCGTGTGTCTGTCTGTCTGTCCGACCATCCCTCACAGGCTCTGTGATTTCGGAGATAAGGGGGGGGCCCTTATCTCCGAAATCACAGAGCCTACATTTTTGAAAAAAATATAGAAATTAGTTCAACACTTTAGATTACAGGAAGACCTATAAGTCTATGGTGCTAAAATAACATGAAAAATCTATCTATCTATCTACTACAATGGTACGGAACCCTTCATGTGCAAGTCGAACTTGCACTTGGGCAGTTTTTTTTTTATGGGCAAACCCGCCACACTATTTCCAAACCACTGTAACTCCTGAAAGCCATCAGAACCAACAGTGGTGACCACCGGAAAAACCGTGACAAAAGCTCAACGAAGTCCCAGAGAAACAATTTATCTGTCTTGGATCACGCATCTTAATTAATCAGAAAATTATAGCGGAAGAGTTGGATTTTTTTTTCCACTTCCCTACATATCAGCAGGAGACAGAACAGAACAAAGCCAATATTAACTGACGTATCATAATCAGTCCAGAATCACCCACTGCTGGGTAAGTATAGGTCTCCCCTATTTTATACAACACTTTCCGGTTCTGTGCGTCCCTTATCCAGGTGTTTCCTGCGACTTTGATGATATTGACGACTCAAAGAGCTTTAGAATGGCCTAAACATTGCTTGTAGTTTGAGAAGATAGGTAGATATTTATTTAACCAGAAATGGAGAGCAAACCTCCTAAAAATACCACCACTTAAAGACCTTACTGACGGGTCCCAGTAATGGCTGTGGGTGTCAGATTGCCAGTGCTCTATGTAATACTGGTAGTAAGCTGGATCCAGTTAGTCTGGGTGAAGACCTCAACTTAATTAGGAAAAGGGCTGACAGTTGATGGGTCAGTGGGTCGTCTTAGGATTTATAGGAGGTGCAGGAGAATGCGTTTAGGAGCACGATTAGCAGCTAAGAATAAAAAAAATGTTTACGATAAAAAAAAGAATCGGACTTAATAAAAGTTATTTCTTACGGAACTCTACCAATTTTAATGCAGTACCTATCGATTGCTTTGTACGTGCACAGGGCATCTTCATTAACCTCCTATATTTTGCCCACAGCTGAGAAAAGAGGCCACCATGAGGGCCCAGTGGTATTGGTAATTTTGACGGCACGGTTGGCGCAGTGGCTCAAGCAATGGACTGACGCGCTGCGTGTCGCGGGTTCGATTCCCGCACGGAACAAATATTTGTAAGACCTACAGATAGTTGTTCCGGGTCTGGGTATTTGTGTATGTGAGTTTAAATGTTTGTGAACGCACCCACGATACAGGAGAAATTTCTAGTGTGGGGCAACGTTTAAAAAAAAAAAAAAAATGTCACATTGCACCCTCAGAACAAAAGTGATGATACTGGTGGTAGTAGTGATGTAGTGGGATATAGCAAAATGGTGTCCGTGTTTTAAGGGACTTTTCAATAAAATACTTATGTCATAACTTTTTCAAATGAAAAGTTTTTTATATATTTGAGCTGTCTGTTGATTTTTGGACTATTTTCAATAGCAAAGTAATATGCATATCCTAGAGGATAAATGTGATCACGATATTTTCCTTCACTATTATGAGCGCAGTGGTCTCTGGTCATGGAATAAATTACACAAAGCAAGTCGGGGCCATTTCTATAACTCTTCATGGGCTGCACTGATCTAAACATCAGATATTCTGGACCAAGAAAATTCATAAGTTGACAAAAACATTATTAAGTTATAGGTATTTATTCGCACTTTTATAAGTCTTCAGGTTTTCACCCCGGTTTAGCTATAGTTATCATCTTTCACACAGTCAATGAATGACTGCCGCGCTGCGTGTCGCGGGTTCGCTCCCCGCACGGAACAAATATTTGTAAGACCTACAGATAGTTGTTCCGGGTCTGGGTATTTGTGTATGTGAGTTTAAATGTTTGTGAACGCACCCACGATACAGGAGAAATTCCTAGTGTGGGGAACGTTTTATAAAAAAAAAAAATTAATCATTTATTTATTAGTTTTAGTACAGGATAAGCCATTAAAACTAAATTATATTATCTTTTTACCCTGTCTTCTCAAAGAACCACAAACATTCTAACTAACTTATTTGCTGATGAACAGAAGAGTATAATTTCATCTTCTATTCATCAGCAAACACGTTCCATCCAGGAGAAGTGAACCATAGCTACAGTGCGACAACAATTTATGCTTTCTAGAGCGATTATAATTATTCGGAACAAATAATTGACACAGCTCCGCATGTAAATCCGAATGCGTTGGTATAACCATGTAGGTATGCAAAATTTTATACGCTATTGTTATAATTTTATTAACAGCACGCCTCACTTGAATTAAATTTCAGCTTCTCAAAAGAAATAATAGGATCATGCTCTTCCCGGGCTCTAAAAGCTATCATTCATACTCAAAATTTTCTTCACGATATCTCTTCTCCTTCCTTCTTGCTTATTCCTCCACATGCCTCATACCATAGCAACCGTGAACAGAGATAATAAGTCCTAGATAAATGGAGACGAGCTTATTTAAAAAAAACATTCTTGGCTCTATGACTCTACCTACTTTCTCCCTCTACTACTGTTCGTGGGAAGCTTGCGAAATGTGCATGTTGGTTGGCTTATTATTTACCAACAATGTTTCACAAATTCATATTTCTAATTATGCTAGGTTCTAAAACCAAGTTTAATTGAAATATCATCAAGCCTTTCCATTCAGAAAGAAAACAAAATAAAGAAAGAAAGGAAGAAAATTGTGTTTACTTGGCAAAAATACCTTAAAAATGAACAAAACAAATTCAAAATAAATATACCTATTGTAATTGAAAGAATTTCAATTAAAAATGTCATTAACTGAATTAATAATTTAATTATTCCATAAAAATGAAAGAAAGAAAGAAAGAAAAAGTATTTATTGATTTCACAACAGGACTTGAACGCAAAAAAATGGTCTGTTAGATAATTTTATTCGACAAACATTTGGTATTAGGATGTCACAGGTAGGTTTTGTTTTGGTCCAATTTAAAACGCAACTGATTAAACTACGGCTCTAAGAAAAATATACCTACATTATGTATTTTATAAATCAACCCAAAAATATCGCTAGTGTAGTATTATTTTTAAATGATTCAGTATATTTTTTTTTCCCTTAATAATTTTAAACAAATCCAGCTTTTGATAATTATGAGTCCGTACTTACTTACATTATTTAAAGAAATTAAGTAGCGACTTGTAGGTGCAGTAAAAACACAGTATAATTAAAAAATAAGTATTAAAAAAAAAAAAAAAAAATTGTCTAAAAAAGGATTTATATGAAAATAATTGTGCTCTTCTGTAGGTACCTACTTCAATGTTTTATAATGAATAAGTATCACAAAGTAAGCAATCTGTATTTTTTAAACAAAAATCAATCACAACGCACCACAGACTATAAAGCATAACAATTTTAATTAAAAAATCAACTATTTACCAAACACTCTTTAGTTTGTAATGGTGGAAAATATCCGTGAAATTCAAACTTTATCGGGCTTCATTAAAATTTAATTCAACTACATAGGAAAACAATCGTACGGCCGCTGCAACAAATTATTTTATTATCGATAAAAATAATTAAACCGAACGCGACTATAAACGTCCGCCATTTTGTAAGAATCAATTATTGGCGGGAATCGCTGAAAAATCCACGTTTATCTCGCGACATTAAGCTAATAAAGCATCGGACTTAATTAAAAAGTATTACACCGAGCGGAGGCGAGCGGAGCGGGCGAGCGCAGCGCAAGCCGACTAGCGCCCAAAACGAGCAAGTCGACCGCGATTACCCACCCAATCGACGCCTTAATTGAATCATAACCAACTAAATTCGAAAGCACCACTCGACGCGTTTCTCGCCACAAATCTGGTGTAATACGCCATACGGCCGGCTAAATCACAAGCTCTTAACTCAAACCGCCCACTGGGAAAGCGTTCCAAATTCAAATAACACCTCTGCACGCCTGCTGGCCAATCGCGCTACAGACATTCAAATAAAGAGTGCAGCTCGGAGATCAGTCGCCACCCCTCGGTAAATACCGTCCAATAGGAGGTGAGGAGTCCATGTTCGTTATTTTTTTTCTGTGCCGACGGGCGTCTCGCGAGCGCGGAGGGCTCATTCGGCCGCGCGCCGCCTTGGCGTTCGTATCGCGCGCTCGCGTCACGATGGATTGTGTTCTGTGTGACATGTGCTTCTGATTTGGTGTATTATTATTTTTTGTGACGGACCCGTTGTGTGTAAAAGCATGATGCCTCTCGCACCGACCCCTGTGGTGGCGGTGCCATCGAAGCCGAAGATAGGATTTAGTATAGACAGTATAGTTGGTGGTTCGGAGCGACCGAAGCATGCGTCGCCGCCGCTGGCGAGTCCTGGTTCTCCTTCGCCGGTTGCGTCTCCGAGAAGTCCTTCACCTAGACCGTTGTTGCGACCGAGTGCGTTGCCTGCGGTGTTTCCTTCCCCTGAGTTGAAGAGGCTGCCGTATTTGGATGCGCAGAGTCATCACCACCAGTTTTTGGCGCACTTCCAAGGAGCTGCTCTTGCCGCGGCCTTGGCGCACCAGCAGCAGGGTTTCGGAGGACCTCTGCCACCGCATCCGCCCCCTCACCCTCAGCCGCCCGTTCCCCGGGAGTCCTACACCCTGTACCCCTGGCTCATCAACAGGCACGGCAGGATATTTCCACACCGGTTTCCTGGAGGTAAGTCCGAATACCTAGCTTCCGTTTTTATTTAGTCTAGTAGGATCATAATTATGACCATATCGTGTGCTTATCTGGGTTTAATTAAAATGATCAGTTTCACAGTCGTTAGGATAAAGATTTAAAATTTTCACCGGTCTTCAGATTTATTTTCAGCTTCTAAAGACCCAATTCAATTTTTGTCATTTCTAAACGGCAATGACTACGTGGTAAAACCACAGTAAAACTAAATGCATACCTCAGTAACGTAGAGTTGTAACATCTGATACGGCGAATTTTTTTTTTCAGTTTTCATAACGCATTTTGGCCTTGCACTTTAAACATGAGGGTACTTAAAAACTGGTTTACTTGTAATCAGACCAGTATACAGAAAGTCTTTATAATAATTAGCCTTTATAGATTAGCAAAGATTTTGCCTTTTGTATTTCGAATGCAGGTCTTGTTTCATGCAGTTCAACAGTTTTCGTAAAAAAAGAATGATATTCAAAAACGTGGCGCCCAAAAGGGACCATGATTTCATCGGACAGTAACACTCTTTTGGAAAATTCCCACAGTATTTAAGATATCACAAAAAATATAAATACTTGTAATACCCATATTACTAACGTTATAGTGCTAAAAATAGAAAACTTCGAATAAGTAATCACTTGATTAATCACCTTACTTTTTATTACATTGGTAAAAAAGTTATTAAAGTTAATATAAAAAAGCACGTTCCCACAAATATTTGGGCAATATGCTAAAATTTATTATCATGAGAAAAGCTTCATTGCCTATTATTTTTTGCTTCTCAAAGCCAGGTCAAGCCATGTCTTCAAAAAAACTATACAATCGGAACCAAAAAAACTTGCGTTCGGAGAAATGCTTCTCTCGTTTTTTCCGACGCGTAGATCAGTTTTTGAAATAAGTCGAGCCAGGAGTCTTCCCGTATTGATAAACTGTGCAAAAGATGTTTTGACGACGGCTGATGCTGAAATTATGCTAAGTTGACCACAGAAATCTGAAATATCGTCAGAAAGATGTCTGCCTTTCATTCCGTTTCGCAGTCATTGCTTTCATCGGCATCATTTTTTGGGACTCTTAGCAGTTTTACCCTCTTCTTGTTATTGTCTCCTACGGCCGATGTTCTCCTACTGTTGAGTATAGGCCTGCTTCCTGCTGCGTCATTCTTCCCTGGTCATCTTACTCGCGATCTTCTTGTAACAAACTCTATCTATCAACTAAATAGGTATGTCTTCACAGTTTTGAGGTCACGTCAACGCTTAGGCCTTTCTTGTCTACATTTCCTGGTGTTATGCCAATATCCATCGTTGGTTTTTCCGACGCGCATCTGGCAAAACCGTTGAAACAAAACAGCATCGTACAAGCATTCCCTACTTATTCGAATTTAGGAAAAACTTGTTATTGTTGTTTATGCTTGATTATCTTGTATTGGGTATCGGGCTGGTGTCCGGGACTTCACGTCTCACGTCCAAAGCGTTTGTTATGCGTATGGCTTGATTTTCTTATTCTGTTTTAGAAAGACTCTTTATTTCTGCTTTTCAGTTTTTTTGTTCATAACGTAGTGATCTGTCTGTATGAATTCTGGTGTGTATTAAAGGTTTCTGCCCTATCTCTGTGAGTTGATCCTTTTGTTCACTCAGCTGTGTTTTTTCCAATTGATCTGCTCCAGATTCCATATTTTACCACCATACCTAAGGTTGAAAAATCATCAAGGAGCATTTTTTTTTTCTAATAATCAGGTTATTATCAAGCACTGACAACATCACACACATCCTATCATTAGCTAATTGCGTTTCCTACGATCAAATTAGTTTTATGATTGAAATTATTCAATAATACGACTTTTATTGTCGAATTTGGAGCTGATTTGAATTTCCGGCGGCAAATTGACGCATTATTAAAAACCAGATATTGTAGAATTCAGGTGTTTAGATTCTTTAATATCTTCTAAATCTACATTTTTATTTTTAAGTGGGTACCGTTAATCTTTGTGCGAATATCTACCGACGCGTTTTTTTACGTTATTTTTGCGGTTTATGAAAATTAAATAGACTATTATGTATTCTCTGCGAATTATATTTCACACTGATTTATATTTTCTTAATTATAACATGATAAGAAGCTGTTTGCTATCCATTACCATTTTAATTTGCAAAATGTCAGTTTCAGTCCGGCCATTCGTTACGAAATTTTATAAAACGCCCAATAAGCGTTTAATTATTAAGGGAAGTCCATTTACATAGGCACTTAATAACTCTCACCGAGGTTGCATAAGCCTTTAAATGAATAACATAAGTTTCAATTATTCAACTGATTTTCATTTCCTGCTAACAAATTTCCTACTAGTGATGTGTTTATTCGACTAATTTGAAATAAATATCGATATTAATTGAGTGTATTATAGTCGATGAAATAAGTGGGTATGCTAGTTGTTCTTGTACGTTTGTTTTTTAATGTATGGACGGTTGTAAAGCTCAATTGCCGGTTACAGTGGATGTATGCGATGGGGTAGCAACCTATCATTACAAATGCGCTTTCGTGATCAATAAATCATAAAGTTATAGCTGCTTGTTAACGAAAAGTATCATAAGATATTTGTGTTTGTATCGCATAAACCTTTTTTTCTTCTGCTGTTTATTACACGTAATAAACCAAGACTGACACGTCCATATTTTTTTTACAACAAAAACAGTTTTTTTTTTAAATAAAAAGTTTATCGATTTGCCCCGGTCGTCGCGTGTAAAGATACGTCGTTGACAGAATTAAAATGTTCAAAAAAAGTAGTAGCTTATCGGTACACGAAACCATTATGATAAAAAGCCCGTTATCTGAGTACGTTCAGATCGTTGTCTTTGCTTGTAAAAAGAAAGTAACAGATTGATCTGTTTGGCGCGAAAATAAAACTGTGTATAGGTAGGTATTTGTTAGGTTGGCATTTCGTGAGGTTCATTTTTTTTTTTGGAATTAGATGATTAAAGTCTGGCATTTAGGAATTATTTTATTTTTAATCATGTTGTCGGTTTTTATATTCCGAATGTTCTTTGTTATTTTTACTAATGGCAGCGATTTTTAGGAACAGTTATCAGTAAATATGCCAATATGTCAATTATAAAGATCGTGATCTTCTTCTGTTAGTTTATTGAAGATTTGACAGGTCGTAGTTAGATTATGTCAAACCAAAAGAAAAAAGCCATGATTGCAGTTATTTTATTAAGGCATTTATAAAAGTTGATACCTAGATGTTTAAAAACTTTGATTGGCATCTTCTTTTAAAGACCATTGGGTTCAAAAGTGTGGTTGCCTTCAGCCATTAAAGGCGACTATAGACCTTTTTATTTTTTTAATCCCCAATAGTTTGACGTTCATAGAGGTTTTAATAAGTTTGTTTATTCCTATTGTCTTGTTGAAGTCAGATTATCCTTTTAAGCTTCTTTAGTTGTTTAAATTTTACAGTTGAGTTAGCTTGGTTAATTAGGAAAAATGCCGTTATTTTGTCCGTTAGTTTAGTTATATCAACGGCTTTTTGTCTCGTCTCTTTGTGTATTGGTTTTTAAGATTAATTTATGTTTTTTTCTTTAAGTAAGTACTTCTTTTGGAATATTCATTATTACCACGGGATTAAAACTTTGTGTAGTTGCTTTTTTTTGTTTTGATCTGTATGTTTCCTGTCCATATGATTTTTTGAATATAAAAACAGACTTTTTTGTTATCCAAATTACTGGAAGAAAATCTACCTAACTATCTAATTATCTAGCTAGCCTGTTTTACTTAGATGCGTAAAATGATAGCACTGTACCATTACTTTTAATTTAATTTTGTAGCAGTGAAAACCAGAGGTAATACGTAGTTAGAAGTGTTGTAATCGTCGAATGAAGCCGCAAAAACTAGTTTAACAAGAAAAAACATATAACTTATACTTATTCTTAATTCCGCTTATAAGAGATTTCACAGTGAAACTATATCATCTTGATCTAACATCCATCTTGTAACATTAATCACAATTATAATATATGTAAATACATAGGCACGTATATAAGCCGTCGTTTTATAACACATATCTAATGAAGTCAATTAAAATTTTATGATTTAATTACAACGTATGGTTCGTAATTAGTTGTTGTTGCTCTAGTCTACTTTTTTAGGGTTCTTTAGTGGTTTCAGAAAATCGTTTTGGTTGTTTGACTAGGTTTTATCACTTTTTGCTTGGCCGGTTTCAGTCCCAGCTAGGGCGCCATTAGGCCGTGAAAGTTTTTAAAAGAAATTGGACACTACTGCACAACATCCGAAGGCCGAGTGATATCTAATCAATCATGGGCAAAATCTGCTTCTACTTTAATAACCGCAATATTAAAAAAAACCTATTAACTTTTTCAAACTCAAATATGAAACCACAATGACATTTTAAACATTACCTACCTATGTCATGTATCGCACAATCATTTAGAGATATTATTTGATTATTTGTTTTTTTTTTTTAATCTTCTTTATTTAAGGGAAACAACAAGTCAATCTTTGAACCTTAATTACTGTAGTATTCACTGTAGGTCTATTTGTTTCTATAAGCACTTTGTACAGGCTCTTACTATAATTCAATTGGAAGGGCGTTCGGTGCAAGACACACAGACAACACATACTACACACTACCAAAAACACACACTATACGCGGTAAGTGCACACTGCGCGGTACACTAGCAAGAATGTTGTTTGCAAAAGTAGGTAGTGGAGAAAGTTCAGCAGGAGGACCTAAATGTTATTTATCATAAGTCACACAAGTTACAAGTTGTATACGAATCCTTTACCAAGCCAACAAACAAGCATTTTCATCAAACTAAGTATCTCTATGAAAAAATTATAGCTAGAAAACTTGGTATTTTTTTTTCAAGTGAAAAGTCAGTTGTGGTAGGACGCAATGTAATGAATGAAGTCAAAACATTCTTCTGATAGATGCATCGAATAGTAGGTATCATGAAAGTATTTAAACTAAAGTTATTTACATTGCATTATAAACTTGTACCTATTGGAAAAAAATGAACTTTGACCTAAATAAAATATATCCGTAATTAGAAAGTTACCAGGTATGGCTTATATGGGAAGAAACAAGTTCCTTTCGGCTTTTTTAAGGGTCTCCCATTGATCGTGATCGAATCAGAAATGAGGACATCCGCATGAGAAGGTTGAAGGTTTTCTGGTGAAGGTTGCGGGGACCCGCTGGATGCCAGACACACGGGACCGGCCAATGTGGCGACACCTGGGGGAGGCCTATGTCCAGCAGTGGACGTCTTTTGGCTGAAATGATGATGATTGAAGGGACCAACTATGTGTACAAACATCTAGATAGCCTACAGAGGGTTTATATACAACATGTATCAGAAAGATGTTGTCATATTTAAAGATGTAATCCAGTGTTGGTAATCCATCCTCAAATAAAACCACACCAACATAATTTTCCTTCTAATTATCAACTTAATCGGTGGCATTCAACCGCTAGATATTGGGCAGCCGGGCTCTCTTAATATTACTCGAGTTTGGTTTGTCCGGGTTCATAAATTGGATTTCTTAGAACCATATACGGGGGCGGGCCAGTAACATGAGAGTTGCCGAGAATTAAATTGAGTGTTGTGCGATTGAGGAGGCCTATGCCCAGCACTAGACTATTGTAGGCTGATGTTGATACACGGTTTTTGGCAAAACCCATGGTCACTAGAGGAACATTGACGGGTGTATTTTCCTACACAAAAAATCTCAAACCTCAGGGTAAAGTATGAATGCCGGAAACTACTTAATCTCTGAAACTACAGATCTTATTTCAAACATTCTTTCTTATAAGGATAGCTACACTATTGCCAAGTGTGTGAATGTGTTTTAAACGGGTCTGGTTCATAACATCGCGAGTCACTACATCGATGGTCGCTGTATCGACAACGGTCCATCGACGGGTTAATGAATCGACAGTACCCCAAATCGATGGTACGCTACATCGACAGTACACCAAATCGACGGTGCGCTATATCGACAGTATACTACATCGATGGTACGCTACATCGACGGTACGCTACATCGACGGTACCCTAATTCGATGGTACGGTCAGCATCAGAAGTATATTAACATTACTCAAAGTTTCGAAGCTGTTTTTTTTTAATAAAAACTTGTTAGATATTACTCGTAACTACATGTTATTGGAGTGTAAGGACTATTTTAACGAATAATCTTCTGAAACATTAAAAAGCTGAACATTTCGGAATTTTAATTCTTTTATGTACAGGACTCTAGCTAAGATTATTCGTTAAAATAGTCCTTACACTCCAATCACATGTAGTTACGAGTAATATCTAACAAGTTTTTATTAAAAAAAAACAGCTTCGAAACTTTGAGTAATGTTAATATACTTCTGAGGCTGACCGTACCATCGATTTGGGGTACCGTCGATGTAGCGTACCTTCGAAGTAGGTAATAATTGGGGTTTCCAGATCAAAGAAGATCTGGAAACCCGCAATTATCACCATTCATTTTTTAAAAATCATTTCTGATACAGAAACACCTAATTACAGCCATCATTCATTGCTTTTAAATAGTACTTTCAAAATATTCTGACTTGGCTATTGAGTGGTCTGTATTATTTAACAAAGTTAATGTAATAGATATCTTGAGAAATTTAGATATTCAATATAAATATGAAACATTTATCTTATTGAACATTCGTAATTATGTATCTACATTATAATTTATCATTACATTTATTCAACAATTCAATGACACTGAAATGGGAGCACGGTATAGTATGTTCGATACGACCGACTAACCAGAATGAAGTGCACTCGCTATTGTCCATCGCGCTACCTTATATATGCAGTGTAGTAACGATGTAGTTTAAATGTTATGACGTAGAAATAAAAGGTACTTTATTTTAAATACTTTTATTTACATTGAATATTTACAGTATATTATACTAACCTTTTAAAAAAAAAAACAAATAATAATAAAACTACTATACGTCTATTTTAAACATCAATTATGTACATGAAGTTGAACTTAATTTTTTAACTATTTTAGCAACTAAATACTCGGTTTCACTCATTATGTCATCAATATCACTACGGACTAAATATTGTATGTTCACGCTTGCACTATCGGGGTCACTGTCTATTTCATTCATCTGACGGCCTTCCACATCATGTACAATTATTTTTATAATTCGGTGAATATGACCGGGCTCTTTACGCGTGATAAAGGATGTGTTTTTAAAAGGTTTTGATTTTTTCTTCTTCTTTATTTTTTTCTCTTGTATTTTTTGCTGTCTACTCTCTTCACATGCTTTTTTCGCCACTTCGGCATACCAGCTTTCTTGGTCTTGAGCATAGTAAAATGGATTAAGAACTGGATCGGAGCAATCTATCAAATTCTGAAACAATGAATAATTTTATACTATTAAAAAGCATCATTATATGAATTCAATTGCTAATATCGATGATTACTTAGATACTTACATCACATGGTAGGTTAATGTTTTCTAAAACAGGACTGTAGGATGGTGAGTGTGACATATTTGATTCTATCTGAAAAATAATGGTCTAAATTAGTATTTCGGTAACCGATATTCTATCTCAAAACATATTTGTATTTAACATCGATTATACTGTCTTGTCTGATAATAATGCTGGATAAAATACGGAAGAATAATATTAAAACTTACCAATAATACACGATCAAGCCAGTTGTAACAGTCAAGTGTAGAATTGGAATAGATTTTAAATGATTTTTTCTCTCTATTTATATACCCTAATTTAATTTTATGGATAGAGTTCAAAATCGCACATTTTTAAGTTAGATATCATATCTTTTTTTTCCAAAAAAAAAATGGTATAGTGAAATAGGAAACGTAAGACATTACGACACCTATAATTTTTATTATTTATTGTAAATTTATATCGATAAAAATATAATACTACTGCCCTTATGTTTACGGTTATCGTTTTCATACATTTTTATTCAGATGATTAAGCAAGCAAACTCATGGTATCTTAAGTGTATATCAAAGTTGCACCGCAAGCTGAATTCTTTTTAAGGAGACGAATCAAAACAATATACTTAGCAATATCGATATACTATTGCTACGTTTGGTTTCGCCTGTTATTATTATGATATTTTTAAAGCTAAGGTATCTTAAATTTTGTCATAAATAGAATGGTAAGTAATGTTTTTTATTTGTTCATAAATTAAGGTTGATCGATATATCATCACGCCGTTAATTCCCAGTTAGGCAGATGTGTATTTCACCAACTATTCGTCAGTTTTATTATTGGGCCCTCCTATTATAAAGGACCCAATCGGTGAGGCTATACGACATTTCGACGCAGTCGGATCAAAATAATAATGAATTAGTAGAACAATATAATAATAATAATATTCCACAACTATCACACAATGCCGTCTAGTTCCAAGCTAAGCAGAGCTTGTGTTATGAGTACTAGACAACTGATAAACATACTTAGATATTTCTAAATACATACATAATATTATAGATCAATTACACCCAGACAAATGATCGTATTCATCACACAAACATTTGGGGGGTGGGAATCAAACCCACGACCTCCAGCATAGCAGTCAGGACCACTAACCACTAGACCAACAGGCAAGTCAATGTCTCCGCGGACGCGTCAGCGGATAATATTGTTTACAATATCACATCACAAACCTGCATTTGGATGCAGACAACTGACACAGCATTTTCTATACACATGCCTCTTCCCAAATTTGGGATAATATGACGTAGATTTATCACTATTTAAGCGTCCCGCTGCTGAAGTTCAACCACAAAACACCTCTTCCAGAGCTAGTGGCATCATCGTACATCAAAACTTCGCTGCACTATTTAAAATGTAAGTAGCATTATTTTATATATTAATAAATAATTAATTCTATTGTTCAACTATTTTTTATTTTTTAACAGGGAATCTCGACTATTGAGCATGAGACATTGGGTTCGATACCCAGGAAATTGAGGCATAATGATATCTTCTATGTAATTATTCTACTATTCATTCTTATAATGTATGATATGTATACACTATTCTAGTGTATCGGCCAATTAATAAATTAATTTTATATTATTTCAGGTCGCTAGAGAACGCAGAGACTCTCTTCCCGTCTGACGACGAAGTGCAACCTCCAGTCGTGAAAAATACGAAGAAAAGGAAGCAGGTGCCAACTCAAACGGAGGAGCCGGAGGCGGCAGCGCGGACTGCATCACATTCGCCATCGAGAGTAAGTCCGGCGCCGAGTACGTCGCGGGCAGCTCCGAAGAAGCCGTACTTCAAGCCAATACCACCAAAGAAGGCTACAGCTTACGACCTCTTCGGGGCTGACAGTGAAGATGACGTACTACTACTTCGTATTTAACTCGACGCCTTGCTAACGGTCATTCTCGCCAGACGTATGAGCATAAGCCCGGTTCGCACTATATAGATTTAAAAGTGTACCGGTGCGATGAAATTAAAAACGTTCAACCAATTAACAGATGGCGCCAAGCAATAGTTACTGTGAAAAAACCAAACATCTGAAAACACAGATGCATGGCAGCACCTAACTAATTATATTATGGCAACTAGAAAAGAATTTGTAAAGTGTCCACCAACATTTGTTAGCAACTATTACTAAAATATTAGTATTCCATTATAAATATCTAATACTACAAATCTATATAGGTAGTTTTACATTATCATGTATTAAAGAAATATATTCCATTATTAAAAAATCATTGTTTTGTTTTCTTACAGTTTCACCAATGGAAAAAATAACAAAATATAATGATATAATGAATTGTGAAAAATGTCATATTGAAATACCGAATAAAAATTAATATCACTATCATGTGAGAACGAATTTACACAAATCTAATTGCATATTAAAAACCAAAAATGAAAATATTGATATTATTGCTACGGCTTTTAGAATGAGAATAATAAGTTACAAACTGAATCCATCGATGGAGTACCTTACACCTGAGGAATTCCTAATGGATAATCAGCATCAAGTCATAAAACTAAATAATGATTGTCTAATTAAACATAATTGTGTTAAATTAAACTTCGAGCTTTATGCTTACTTTATTCTCCCAAAATCTGGTGAGCAACAGCTTAAGTCATTTAACACAAATTTAACATTATATACAAAAATACTGATATACATGAATTTTATTTGAATACAATAAACACATTTGAGAGGAAACTCTCAGAATTCCAACACTGTGAATCTGGTTGGTCTTGTTTCTGTATAAGTCACCTGGAAATTAATATAAACAAATATTCTCCTTTAAAAGGTGGTACTTACATAGATTTGCCGCATGTTATACAAAAAACGAGAAGTTGCTTAAATATAAAAAACCATGATAACTATTGTTTTTTTTGTGGTGTGTTGTTGCAGCATTATATCCGGCAAAATGTAATGTTTGCAGAACAAGTTCCTACCCAATTCTTTCATCAGTCTTAAAGAAAAAAATAACAAAATATAATGATTTAATGAATTGTGAAAAAAATGTCATATTGAAATACCGAAAAAAAAAATGAATATCACTATCATGTGAGAACGAATTTACACAAATCTAATTGCATATTAAAAACCAAATATGAAAATATTGATATTATTGCTACGGCTTTTAGAATGAGAATAATAAGTTACAAACTGAATCCATTGATGGAGTACCTTACACCTGAGGAATTCCTAATGGATAATCAGCATCAAGTCATAAAACTAATTAATGATTGTCTAATTAAACATAATTGTGTTAAATTAAACTTCGAGCTTTATGCTTACTTTATTCTCCCAAAATCTGGTGAGCAACAGCTTAAGTCATTTAACACAAAATTTAACATTATATACAAAAATACTGATATACATGAATTTTATTTGAATACAATAAACACATTTGAGAGGAAACTCTCAGAATTCCAACACTGTGAATCTGGTTGGTCTTGTTTCTGTATAAGTCACCTGGAAATTAATATAAACAAATATTCTCCTTTAAAAAGAATATGCCAAACAACATTTATATAAATTTCACTACAATTATATTAAAAACAAATATAAAACTCAGGCAAGACTGTGTTATACAGACACAGACAGCCTTCTTTATTTTGTCAGCACTGAAGATTTTTATGAGGACATAAAAAATGAAGTTGGACAATTCGACACAAGTAATTTTGGGACTAATAATTGTTACAATATACCGAGAGTAAATGCAAAAATTCCAGGACTATTCAAAGATGAATGTGGAGGTGAAATCATAAGTGAATTTGTAGGATTGAGAGCTAAGCTTTATTGCATAAACAACCTAAAAACTTGCATTGCAAAAGCAAAAGGAATATCGAAAGCTGTAACTAATCGATTAAAACTATGCCATTACAACAGAGCTATAACAAGTGATACAAGTTTTAAATGTAAAATAAATACAATTAAATCGAACCATCATGTACTGTACTCCCAACAAATTCATAAAGTAGTATTGAATAAAAATGATGATAAGAGGCAGATACTTGCGAACCAAACAGAAACTTTACCATGGGGTCACTGTGAAACCATATTTTAAAAATAAATTATAATTGAATAATAGTACTATTTAAACTTTCGGTGTTTGAGTACTAAAATAACTTAATGATTAAATAGATGAGTTAAATACTAGAAAGACTGAATCGTTGAAATTGGGGAGAACGTGAATGTATTATATTATATACACACGCAGAGTGTGTATCTAATATAATATCACAGGAATTTAACTCAGAACATTACATTGTTGTCAAAATAAAGAAATACAAAAATGTTTATGTAAATAAATTGTAATATTATTGTAACCTTTGTTTATAATTAGTATAAGTATACCATACATTATTAATTTAGTGAGTGGTAGTGTTGATCGTCGTTCTTAAATTTGTAATATCGAAATAAAATATTTAATAACTGATGCATGTTTTTTTTTCTTGTTATGACCTTACAGTCTTCTTCATTTTTAATAATCTATGTGATCACTGAGCACAAATATGTAAAAAAATCCCATATTAACTAATTATTATTTACAGCAGACATAAACATAAAATGGTTAAGCATTTTCGCTTTACATTTGACATGACAACTTTAAACCAATCTAAACCATTTGTTTTTATTATACTTATGCTTTATATATCTATGTTTGAGTGAAATTGAATTAATAGTCAAAATGAAGTTGATCAAACAACACACATCACTTAATGTTAATCATATAAATCTTGGTGACTCTGATAACCACATTAGGCATAGCATTCTGTTACCAAATACGATTCGTTGTATTATATGTGGTCCCTCGAATTGTGGAAAAACAAACGTCGTGCTTAGTTTATTGTTACATGAGAATGGTCTAAAATTTCAAAATCTGTACCTGTACTCGAAAACTAACTTTCAACCAAAATACAACTTCTTACGAGAAGTTATAAAGAGAGTGCATCAAGTTAAGTTTCGTGAATTTAATGATAATAAAGAAGTCATAGCCCCGGATGAAGCACTAACTAATTCTGTATTTATTTTCGATGATGTGGCATGTGAAAATCAAATGAACATTCGTAATTACTTCTCTATGGGTAGACATAAACATATTGATTGCTTTTATTTATGTCAAACATACTCTAAAATTCCGAAACAGTTGCTGCGTGATAATGCAAACTTTCTCATAATATTTAAGCAAGACGATGTTAACTTGAAACATATTTATGAAGAACATGTTAGTTCAGATATGTCCTGGAATCAATTCAAGAAGATTTGTAATACAGTTTGGAGAGAGCCATATAATTTTGTTAGTATTTGCAAAGACTCGTCTTTATGCAATGGAAGGTACAGACAGAATTTAGATAGCTTTTTTAAATTTTGAGCAAATAATGTGTAATTATATAAACCAATAACAGACAAATATAACTTAGTAGTATATTTTATTTGGCTGAATACACTTGTCACAATACGACATGGAAAAGAATATTAAAGTAGAATTAATGAAGTCTGTGGAATCCATAAAGAATAAAATAAAAAAAATGAAGAACCAGGAACACTCTATGAACTTGTCACTTGATAAAATGCTAAAAACCGTCACGGAACCCCTTAACGCACTAGTCGATTCGAATATATCAATGGAAAAAATAAAGCATTCACAAAATACACCACTCCCAAATTCTGACGACATTGAATTGGATGACATGGATACTAGTTCATCTACAAAGTTTGAAGACTGCTACGATCCAAAAGTGAAGTCTCTACAAGTACTTAAAAAGTCTCCCACAAAACAAATACCGGATGATTTAGAAATTTCGCTAGAGGGTCGTGATATCCATGATATTTATGACGGTGTAAATATACCGTTTGGAATAAGAAGTGTAAACAAAACATTGCTAATGGGTAATTCTGTAGTCTCATTTTCTAAAATCGATAGTTTGAATGACGACAGTGTCATTTTAATTAAAGTTGGTGACAAATCCTATAATTTTACCCCTGGATTGAAGGAACTTTTACTTCGAAGAAAACCTGATTTAAAATTAATATCGAGCAAAGATAGACTTGTCTACAAAGACATGCTGCATTATACAAATGCTCATAAGAGAGATTTTAATCCTGGTGGGCAAATAAGAGGTGATAAGGGAATAAAATATCGTGACGTAATAAAACCATTATTTTCCGAATCTTTAAATGAAAGTTTTCACACTGGAGGAAGCTTACCAACTCTAAAGAAATACAAAAATAACACTGACTTGGTATATTGGGATGACCCTAACGAACTCGTTGAGAGATTGAAACTATTAGTTGCTTCCAGAGATGCTGGCAACACAAATCATGATAATGAAATTTTGTCGATCGTTGAAGAATTGAAAGAAGCTGGCATAATAAAAGAATAAATACTCACCACCATACAATTTTCATTCAGTATTGTAGGCGGATTCAAAACAAATGTACTGAATCGCGAACATGAGCAAAACCGACGTGGTTAACGAAATTCATAAAAATGCGAGGGTGAACTTTCCGCGCAGATGTGTTATCATGAAAGATATAGATGACCTGTGGCAAGCAGACTTAATCGATATGCAATCAATTTCAAAGCAAAATAAAAATTACAGATTTATTCTTGCTATTATTGACACATTCTCAAAATATGCTTGGACTTTTCCTCTAAAAAGTAAAACCAAAGATGATGTATGTAACTCTTTTAAGAAATTATTGAATAAGGGGCGTGTTCCTAAAAATCTTCAAACGGATAAAGGAACAGAATTTTACAATAATCAATTTCAAAAGCTTATGGAAACTTATCACATTAATCATTATTCAACCTTCTCAACAAAAAAGGCTTCAATAGTTGAGCGATTTATCAGAACATTAAAATCAAAAGTCTATAAGGAATTTAGTTTAAGAGGCAGCTACAATTGGATAGACAGCACGCTTAATAATGTTATTAACAAATACAATCACACTTATCATCGGACAATTGACGAAGTTCCCGCTAATGTGGATAACATTAATAAAAAACATATATTAGAAAGGTATTCAAGGTTGGTGAAAAATCATAATATTAGAAGCAAATATAAAATTGGTGATTATGTGCGTATCAGTAAGTACAAAGGAACATTTGAAAAAGGTTACACTCCCAACTGGTCTACAGAAATATTTAAAATTCGATTGATACAAAATACAAATCCTATCACTTATTTATTAAAAGATGCAATTAGAGGTCAACCCATTTTAGGTGCATTTTATGTACAAGAGCTTCAAAAGACGAAAAATCCTAATTTATATCTTGTTGAAAAAGTTCTTAAAAGAAAAGGAGATAGAGTTTTTGTAAAATGGTTAGGTTTGCCTTCTTCTGAAAACAGCTGGATTGATAAATCAAATATTTATTAAGTATTCTGTCCAAAATGGATCAGTCTTATGATGTGTATTGAAGAGAATAGTCTTCTCAATTGGATTATAAATCATTTACCATTTGAATTACATTTACCAGGATACAATTATTGTGGGCCTGGCACTAAATTAATTAAAAGGCTTACACGTGGAGATAAAGGTGTTAATAAATTAGATGAATATTGCAAACAACACGACATTGCCTATCATAAGTCTTCAAACTTAAAAGACCGCCACAAGGCAGATTTAGTTTTGTTAAATATGGCTAAAGAACGAGCACTTGCCTCAGATGCGAGTGTAGGGGAAAAACTAGCAGCGCGCTTAGTAACCAGCGCTATGTCAACAAAAATTAAAACTGGTTTTGGCCTAAAACAAGATAGCAAAAAGTGTTCTCCTAAAATTAAACCTGGAAAAGGATTAAAAAACAAATTTAAAAGTGTTATTAGCAAAACGAAAAGACATATTAAAAAATTAAAACCAAAAGGCAAGAAAGTGGCAATAAAATTAGCTATGGCCGCTGTCAGAGAATTAGCTGATGATACATCCATTAAACTTCCTCGTGTTATTCCTATACCAAAAACTGGTGGAGTATTGCCTTTGATTCCGATTTTTGCGGGATTATCAGCGGTAGGGGCTTTAGCAGGTGGTGCAGCTGGTATTGCTAAAACCATTAATGAATTCAAGATGGCTAAAAAGTTATGGACTGAATCGAAGAGACACAATGAAAAGATGGAAGCTCTCTGTATCGGAAAAGGACTACACCTTAAACCACATAAAGATGGGCTTGGAATTTTTGTATCAAAAGAAAAAAACTAAGATATCGGCTACCCAAACGAGCCTTGACTAATTTAGACATTTTGAAGTATGGAAATAACATTCCTTATTTCAGAGGTGTCTTTATGAGAGATAAGCTCCCTAAACACCCTTTTAAAAAAGAATGTGGAGTTATAAATTTGGATAGCTCTAAAAATCCTGGTTCTCATTGGGTAGCCTATGCCAAATACAACGATTATATTGAGTATTTTGATAGTTACGGAAATCTTAAGCCTCCAAAAGAATTTATAAAGTACTTGGGATCCAAAATTCACTATAATTATGATAATATTCAGCGTGATCACCCTTTTAATTGTGGACATCTATGTTTAAACTTTTTGAAGAATTTTTGGTGTAGTGAAGGAATAAAATAAACAGGATCTTCCGAAAGAGGCCAGTATAGAAGCATGTCTACTACGGTTACCATCTCTGGAAATAAATCGGAACTGGTTTCATACTTTCAACCACCACTGCATTTGACAGATCAATACGAGTGCGGTTTGATATACTTTTCAGTATTAAAATCAAGACCAAGTATCCCCATTACTAACAGAGGTCTGTCTGTAATCAGAATCGAATGTGATCTTGTCCACGGTTCGTACTGCAACGGATTACCAACTCATTTTATTCATGAATTTGTGTCTGATACTACTCCAGGTCATCAGTGCATTGAAATACCACAAAATGTTATTTACTTTCCAGTAAACAAAAACATAATTTCATCGGTATCTGTTAAGATTGTAGATCAATTTGGTCACTGTATTAACTTTGGGGAGGAACAAGTTCAGTTACGTCTTCATATAAGAAAAACAAAATGATAGTGTATTATAAAAATACCCAAGCGATTGAAAAACATCTTAGTTCTTCTGCGATTGCTAAGGTGCAAAGACGTAAGAAAACAGTTAAGAAATTGACTAAAGTAAATAAAGATTTTCTTAAGGCCCTAGGGTTTAAAGTATGAATACACTACAGATTACTGAATTACCGCACTTCGACACTTCGATCGAAAGTTACGAAGTCCATTCATACAATCCCTACAATAGCAGCTTTAGAGAAAACGATGAAATCAGAATTCCCATCCACCAGCAAGACATATACGTGCTACCATCAGCCAGTTCAATTTACGTCGAAGGACAAGCGAAGTTTTTCGGGAAAGATGGGAATCCAATCAAGAAAACTGTTACGTTCACTAATAACCCTGTTTTGTCTTTGTTTCAAGACATCAGATACGAAATCAATGGTATTGAAATAGACCGCATAAAAAATTCTGGAATAACGTCAACAATAAAATCATACATCTCATTAAATGAAGCAGAAAATAAAGTTGCTGCCCTATGGGGTTGGGGTTTGCAGGGATTTCAAAGTGATGGAAATTTTAGTGCTGTGATACCATTAAATAAAGTTTTAGGGTTTGCAGAGGATTACAATAAAATAGTGATAAATTGCAAACATGAACTTATATTGAACAGAAGTAACACTAATTTAAATAGCGTTATCCTTACTGATGATATTGCTCATTTTCAAATAGACATAGAAAGAGTTCAGTGGAGGGTGCCACACATAAAAGTATCAGACCGAGAACGACTGACACTTTTAAAACATTTAGAAAGAGATAAACCTATTCAGATAGCGTTTAGAAACTGGGATTTATATGAGTATCCGTTACTACCCAGAACCACAAAGCATTCTTGGTCAGTTAAAACTGCTTCACAATTAGAAAAACCCAGATATGTAATTTTTTGTTTACAAACTAATCGAAAAAATAATAAAACTAGAGACAGTTCAGTATTCGATCATTGTGAAGTAACAAACGTTACGCTCTTTTTGAATTCACAATATTATCCATATGAACCTTTAGGTTTAAAGTTTTCTGAGAACAAATATAGTATATTATATGAAATGTTTGTGAAATTTCGTCAGTCGTATTACAACTGTCCAGTAGACCCGTTGCTTGACCTAAAGGAGTTTAAAGAAAAAGCCCCTCTCTTTATCTTGGACTGCTCAAGACAAAACGATAGCCTAAAAACAGGTCCAGTGGACGTGAGGTTGGAGATTGAATGTTCTACAGCAATACCAGATAAGACAACTGCATATTGTTTGATTATAAACGATCGACTTGTGGAATACAAACCTCTCAGCAACATTGTGCGCAGGTTATCATGACCGCCATTGTAGATGTTCAAGGTTTTAAAACAGAAACAAATGAATTTATCATTAAAGAAATTGCTGTATTATGTAATAAAAAAATTCACGTGTTTTTAATTAAGCCACCATTTCCATTTTACGATTTGACGAAATCAGAAAAACGGCAAGTCAGTTGGATTGAACGTAATAGAAAGATATACTGGAAAGACGGATTTGTGCCTTACTCAAATCATCAGAATTTGATTGTAGATATTTTAAGAGATAAAAGTGTTTACACCAAAGGTTTAGAAAA
The DNA here is from genome assembly GCA_949775195.1 of Diarsia dahlii. Lineage (NCBI taxonomy): Eukaryota > Metazoa > Arthropoda > Insecta > Lepidoptera > Noctuidae > Diarsia > Diarsia dahlii. The sequence continues at coordinate 16,050,611 of OX459213.1, forward strand.
AGTGTTGTGGTTAAGAAAAATTTCGAATAATAATAATATTAATAATTTAGAAGATGAAGGTTGTCCTAATTTATTAAGCTTGTACAATATATATGAACATTCTCATGATGTGTATAGTTGTATTTATCATGATACAATATGTGCTTTAAAAAATGTAATATGTTTAAATAAATGGTGTATAGATAATAAATTTTTGAAATAAATACTTACTTGTTTAATTTTTACAATTAGTAATAGGTTACAGTTTCCTATCCCTACTAATCCCCCAATGTTAATCATTATAAATTGCCGGTAACGGCTGTGCGATGTCATTATACATTTATAATTAACCGTATCGAGAACTACGAAGTGAGTAAACCGAACATGTCTCAAAATAAATACAATCCTCGGTATGATATGTATAATGCATTTAAAATGCGTGAATTTTCATTTAGTTACTATTGGCCAACATGTGATTCAAGAAGAAGATTGGTAATGGAAATGGCTGACGCTGGTTTTTTTTACTGTGGAAATGGTGTAAATGATAAAGCAGCATGTTTCTCATGTGGAGGTGTTATAGAAGATTGGGAGATTTACGATGATCCTTGGATGCAACATGCTATACAATTTCCTCAATGTTGTTATTTGAACGCTGTGAAAGGAACTGATTATGTGGACAAATCAAGTCGTCTATTTTTTAAAGAAACAAAAATATAAAACTATTCGATAAAATTGATACATCTACAAAAAAATAATGACTCGTGAAGGAATTGAACCTCCAACCTCCGTTACTCCGATTTGCTCGGCGGCGCTCTTAGCCATTGAGCTAACGAGTCATGTTAATTCCACTCTAAAATAATGACCACTATCATCAATATGACGTCATCATTACTCGCCGTCTGAACAGCATCAACAAATGACTGGTGAGATAAATTTACTAAAGATATGACTGATCAGAAAATATTGAACACTAGTTCATCAAACCATATCTAAATTTGTCATGATTTCTATTATGTAATGGTTGAATAGACTTATTTCAACAAAAAACATTTTTCATACTTTATAATCTGAATAGATAAAAGATAAACAAACCACTCAATAGTCAAGTCAGAATATTTTGAAAGTACTATTTAAAAGCAATGAATGATGGCTGTAATTAGATGTTTCTGTATCTGAAATGATTTTTAAAATGAATGGTGATAATTGCGGGTTTCCAGATCTTCTTTGATCTGGAAACCCCAATTATTACCTACTCTTCGATGTAGTGTACTGTCGATATAATAATAATAATAATAATAATATTCCACAACTATCACACAACGCCATCTAGTCCCAAGCTAAGCAGAGCTTGTGTTATGGGTACTAGACAACTGATAAACATACTTATATATTTCTAAATACATACATATTATAGATAAATTACACCCAGACACAGAACAAATGATCGTGCTCATCACACAAACATTTGTCCTGGGTGGGAATCGAACCCAAGACCTCCGGCATAGCAGTTAGGGTCACTAACCACTAGACCAACAGGCCAGTCAATATATATAGCGCACCGTCGATTTGGTGTACTGTCGATGTAGCGTACCATCGATTTGGGGTACTGTCGATTCATTAACCCGTCGATGGACCGTTGTCGATACAGCGACCATCGATGTAGTGACTCGCGATGTTATGAACCAGACCCGTTTTAAACGCGGGCGAAGTCGCGGGTAGAAACTAGTCCTAAATATGTAATTAGTCTATTATTATATTAGTTGTGACTCCAACTAGACGTTAAAACAAATACACAGTAATAAAACTATTTTGAAACAATATATCATGGCCGTTTGACCCTACCGTGCTCTGTTTCATTACTGTATCCCGATAGCCTATAGCCCGAATACATTGTAAGTATCGACCCATTAGCTACAATTAAAACGGTGATAACATAATTATGATGATAACGGTATGAATTTATAGTTTCTTGTCTCGTTTACGATGTGTCCCGGATGTGTGCGGAAGATTTGATTTTCGATTTTTTTCAGCGCGATGCTGTTTTTTTTTTGTTTTGACATTTGACGCAGTCAGTGTGTGTTGGATTTTTTTTGGCTATGGTTTCACAGTTCTTCTTTTAAAACGTGGGTGTTTTTTTATTATTAAAAAGGTTTTTCTTCTCATATGATGAAATTATTTGTTTTTTTAAAGTCCATTGTAATTTTGTCGGACGATGAGTACTAAGTTACTAAGCCAATATTGGGTATTAAATTCAGAAGCTTACGGTCCTAAGCAATGTTTATGTGATAAATATTATGTTTTAATGACTAACAAAGGCTGACATTTAGATTTTTAATATTTAAACCGAATGTTCATACTGATTTCTTTATTTCAAGACCTAGGCAACAGAATGTACAGACGGCTACACATCAAGCTATACATTTCCAGTTTACGCGGATCTCGCACTGTACGGAAATCATATACAATGCGAGACCAGCTTATACTCGAAATGTACCTATAGCTTGATGTGTAGCCGTCTGTACACAACAGCTAGTTCCTTTAATGAATATAATTATATCCTTCTTCATATAAAATACCATTACTTATACGTATCATCATCAGCCATTAGACGTCCACTGCTGGACAAAGGCCTCCCCCATAGAACGCCATAAAGATCGGCAGCCTGCCGTTTGCATCCACCGGTTGCCCGCGACTCTCACGATGTCGTCGGCCCACCTGGTGGGAGGCCTGCCAACGCTGCGTCTTCCGGTTCGTGGTCGCCACTCGAGAACCTTTCTTCCCCATCGGTTGTCTGTTCTTCGAGCGATGTGGCCTGCCCATTGCCACTTCAACTTGCATATTCTGCGAGCTATGTCGGTGACCCTGGTTCTTCGGCGAATTTCCTCATTCCGGATTCTGTCGCACAAAGAAACTCCCAGCATAGCTCTCTCCATGGCTCGTTGCGTGACTCTGAGCTTTTCTAAGAGGCCAGCAGTTAAGGACCATGTCTCTGTGCCATAAGGCATCACTGGCAACACACACACACCCTCGTCTTGAGACACTGCGGAATTTTGGACGAAAATATGTCGCGTAGTTTCCCGAACGCTGCCCATCCGAGTTGGATTCTTCGGGCGACCTCTTTGTCGAAGTTCGATCTACACCCAGTTTAACAGTTTGTCCCAGGTAAACATAACTATCAACAACTTCGAGAATATCGCTCCCAACAATACATAACTTATACGTATAATATACTCAATTAAATAGATTACTTACGATGAAAACAGTAGCCCCTACCATTCCCAAGTAATCTACAACTACCCTACTCAATTTCACACCATTATTTAAGTCAACAAAGGGCCGCCATAACAATTTGTCCCTCCTTCCGTATCCGCACAGTAATATTCATAAAATAAACTCCATGGATTAGTTGCTTTATCATCCCCATTTTTATCTGCGACCCAATGTTATTTTTATGAACCCGACGACATTGTAAAGAACTCGATTTTAATTAAACTGGCTTAACGCGTAGCCCGTCAAAATCGTCACACATAAAAGGGGAAATAATAAAAATAAATTTTATTTTTTTTCATACAAAACTAATAAGCGTAAATTGACAAAGAAGGTTTTATGTGAGCGAGCGGGATCCGGCTCCCGATTATCAACTGACGCCATTGTGTGTTCGAAATTTGATTATTTCATAGTGTTGTTCTTTAGTCGATTAGTTTATTTTTTAAGGATTTTATTTGATCCAATTTGATCTTATTAAATGTCGAGGCCAGTTAAGGCCACAATATACATGATGATGTTGTAACAAATATCAAAAGTATCTTTCTTATATTTTTTTCTGATTGAGGTAGAAAGTGATGATGAGGCAAAAAATATGCTTAATGCAATTATATTCAAACTTTCTATGCCAATAACAAGATTAATAGACGTATTAACCGGCGAGATAATCGTATAGCTATTTGTGCTTATTTATAAATAAATGATTCATAAAAAATACTTGTTTGAACTACTGGTCGTGTGAGCTCGTCAAGTACGCTTCGTTTAAATCGCAACGCTAATTAGATGCTTATTTGCATGTCATTATCAATCGTCCTACTTATCGATACTTGCACATCACTATCTGCCTCGTTAAGCATGTTGGTAGCACTGCCCGTCACATCTTTCGTTACGCGCGCTTTTTTCTTAATTACCACATATTGTTAAACGGCGTGTTTTTTTTTCAAACCATATTTCCACTAAAAGGATTGAATAGCTTATAATTGGCTGTAATTTGAGCTTACTTTGTTGTCGGGCGACTGCGACGATTAACTGACGTTAAAAAGCAACGATTTATAATGATTGTTATGTTGGTAACTTTGAGTGGGCAGCCATTTTGTTAGTGATGCGATCGGTAGTTAGACAAATGATTTACAATGTCGACGGCTACGGAGAGCAACGAAAACTATGATTAATTAGCTTGAGTTATTGCTGTTGGCCTCTCGAGATAATGGGAATCTTATTAGAAGTTCGTTTTATTTGTATTGGGTGATAATTTTTAAAGTTATCAACTGTTTTCGGCCGTTACCGTATTAAAAAACTGATGTTTAATTAAAAGAGTGTTGTTGAAATGAAATATCGTACAGTAGTATCTGATCGCTTACGATGTCACGGTCCATCATCGTTTAATATAAATAGTGTAATAAACTCTATCTCGGAGCTTATTTTAATTGATGACGTGCATTTTCAATTCATAATTTCTGTTAATTGTGTTGCTATCAAAAAAATCATTCATTAAAAAGAGTTCGGCGCGCGGTGACCTTACAACGACGGCATTAATTACTATTCCAAATTTTTATTTTAAGTAAATCTGTTTATCGTTTACTGGAATATAGATTTAATGAATTTATCTTTAACATTTAGGTTTTATGAACGTCAATACAATTAACTGTCTCGTGGTCGTAAAACAAAAAGTTTATGTGTTTTGTGACACCCCCACGGGTTATCTGGCTGATAAGGATGTTTGTGATTTCAATTACTTAAGACAGTAATGTAGTGTCAATCTTAAATTATTTTTCCACATGTTTTTATGTTCTTTAAAGCTTTAGGTACCCAGAAATAAACTATCACTTTTACTCGCTCAAACTAGAAAACGAAAACAAAAATAACAAACGTTTTTCCTCATTGAGTTTAATACCGTTTTACAACTGACAACTGCGACAGCCGCCATTTGTTATCGTTGCATGTTGAGCACAATTCCTTTACCAACGTTATATAGGGCACTTTATCAGATCGCTGCTAATAGCGACTAATAAGTCACAAGTAGTCCAAACGTAAAGACTAGTGTGAAAACACATTATAGAAATAAATTACAGCACTTGTGCGAAAACCGTGTGTTATCACACTTATCACGCAAAACGCACATTTGCGTTGACATAAACGTACCTGGTAATTAAATTGTCGTTATTCAGCAATTATATACTTTATATAAGCGGTTTATTGTTGGTATTTTTACTTGTATGGGCTTAATGAGTTTAGCAATGTCTAAGTTTACGTAATTATGTTCAGGGTTATGGCGTGGTGATGTCTTTATTATCAGAGACCTACTTAGGTACGAACAGATGCTTAATGTACTAGTATTAACATTTTCTTATGGCTCTGTTCAAATCTTTATCAGTATGAAATATACAATGTTTCATATTCTTATCTGCCGGTGCCGGTTATAAAAATTGTAACAGCTTATTACTGTATCTCAAATAGGATAATAACAACAACGCATAATTTTTACCACCTGTCAAAGTACTTTAGACCACCTATTGCCAGTTTGACAGTAGGTTCCTACATTCAACTCACCACAGTCATATAATTTGTATAATTGACACGAATATTGTGAAATAAAAGTTTTAATTCTGACCACAAATTGGCATTTGTCAATTCATCAGGGATTTAAGTACACACCTACCTAGCCGTCAATTAACAATGATTGGTTGGCTCCCCAAATTATATCATCAATTAGACGAAAGATACATTGTGTAATCACTTTGTCACAAAGTAAAGGTTAGATGCATACGGCCTAGTGTCATTGCATTGTGAAATAATATTTGTTTCTCACCTTCACTTAACACTACGCCATTTTCTCATGCAAATGTTTGTTTGCCCATATCCTTCTTGCCCAATTTAATTCTATTCGTATCGAAAAACCATTGAACCTTTTCGCAACTCTCGTTTTTGTATTGAATTGTCCTCTTCGGACGGGCCTTTGTTTCTATTTGTATTCCGTTTTTACTTAAAGAATTCGCTAACAACTTACACTTGAGGTTAAAGACTGACAGCTAATTAAAAACGAGCAGTTAAACGTTTCATAAAGTTTAAGGTAAATAAGACGTAAATAAAAATAAGTAGTAACTCATTCTGTCACAGCCTCGATTATCACTGAAAACCATCGTTCGCGAAAGAGTTGTCAAAAATGTAACTTTTGTGAAGAAATTAAAAGCTTTTTCGGACACTTACAGTTATTTTAACTTTAATAACAGACATTTATTGAAGGTAACATATTTATCATTGACATTAATAGTATTGTAAGCGCGACAATGTAAGTGGAAATACCTTGGATTATGACAGTTTTATCTCGCTCACAAAGTAATCTCCTCATTAAAACTCACCGGAGAATAATAAATAAAAATAAACGATAACATCTCAATTTTAATGTCTCGACCAACAATGACGTTGCATGGATTTGATATCGTACCTTAAATATTACATTATAAACGCAAGACCATTATAATAAGGAACTTTGTGGAATTGTGTGCGTAGAATCGCGGACGGGTGAAGATAGGTCCGGGACTCCGGGTAAAATGGTTATGTGTGCAATTATAATGTCATTAGCAAATGTCAGGACGTCGCCACAAGGCCACTGCGTGCGGAACGCGTATGCAGCCACCCACGGGTAATATTATTCCTCATAACTAATGGCCTATTAAAGTTCCAAGTTGGACGAGGCCTTTAGCATGGCTGTTATTTTGATACGATGCCTAAATTGGTTCAGTAATCTACAAGTAATTGTTTGGAGTGGGCGTGTCAGTTTTTAATTATAATTATATAATTGCCTTTGTGTACACCAGTTTCAAAACCGGTAGTGGGGCTTTGAATAGAACCATTATGGGAGTGGGAAAAGCCAGAGAAATATTTGGAGCATGATACTTAAGTCATGGAACATAAAGCGAGTTTTAGGGTTAATTTGATTTAATACATCAACTAACAGGCTTTAATTATCTAACTCATAAATTATAATATATTCTTACCGTCAATTTGCATAAAAAGATCGCAAGCACAATTGAACATCACGACTCATTCATAGAATAAACAACTCAATCAAGCACCTATTTGTCACCACAATGTGAATGGATGGAGTGAATCCATTCTCAGTACGTCTGCATACATTTACGTGTATAAATATGCGAATTACATTACCATCCTGCTGATTACGATCCATAACCCGCAAAACATATAATAATAGCCATTTTACAAACGCTAAAGTACTATTGTGTAAATCTAACAAACGTCAAATTTCAACACAGAACTAAAATAGCATTTATAAAGCAGAAACACTCGACTGTATAATTTGTGGTGTTTCATTACTTCATATTTCTTAGTACGTAGAAATAACATAAGTGGATGATGGATTATCCTCCCGGGGCAGCGGTCGTTTAGTGGTAATCTTTGTTTAATTTAATTTTAATAGTCGGTACACCACGCCACTACAAGGATAGTGCGCGCGGAATTTTGTGTTTGGTTCTTTTTTTTAATTTCGAATACTGTTCTGTAACGGCCAGGATTTTAGGAAATGACATTCAGTCTTTGTTTACGGTATAATAGTGTGACCAACGCAATTGTCGTAAATTGTAGAAATATCCTATCGGTTTATTCAATCGAATTTTACAAATGAATTACCAGCATTTAAAAAATCTCTTCTTAGACTTAAAGCTATAACTATCAGTCAATGTACGTTCTATAAACTTATGAATTATTTATTATTGTAAAGAATTTTATATTTAACATTCAATAAGTGTGTATAATGACAATTTTATTACTGTTCTTGTCATGTCTGCTTGACCATATAAGTTACGTTGTATCAATCGAACTTGTCAAAGTAAGAATATTTACGCTTGTTTAGAAACGATTACCGTGTCCAATAATTCTTGAAACTTCTTGGCGGTGCCACTTGCAAGGCGAAATTTCATTGAGCTGTCAAATTCAATACGTTTTAGGATTAGTTCCGTATTTCGCCGTGTGTCAGAATAAACTGGACTCATTGTAAATTAAATAATTAAATCTGTAAGTGTAGTGTTTTTCCGTGTTATTTGAGTAGTAGAAAATTAACTCGGTGTACAATACTTAAAGTGTTCCCACTTTAAGTATTGACCGTGTGACTATAATTTGTCTGGTCGTAAAGTCAAACATATTTTGCAAACTAGATTGCTTGTGGATATTATAAATAGACCCGCAATTTTTGTCAGTTTTTTTAGTTATTTTTTGTACACGTTGGCAAATGGCACCAAGTGCTATGATTAGCAAAGTGACAATTTAAAAATAAATTGACTTGTGGGAATTTAGTTTGACTTTTAAAGATTATTAAGGAAAAAATATCTCAAACCTTGGGTGAAAGGACTGTCTGTTCTATACCTTTCATAATTACTCTGTATATTTAAATGACCACATCGTTGGTTTAGTGGTCGTAAGCGCTGCTGTTGAGCATGAGTTTCCCGTTCAATTCTCAGGTCGTACAAAGTATTATTGGGTTGTTCCATTTGGTTTATTTTTAGTAGAAGTTACATAGTTTGTGTCCGGTTGCTGGGAAAAGGCTCGATTCCTCTTTGCGTCAGTTATGACAACAGGCGAATAGCGAGCGAGCTGATTAAATATAGATGTACCTACTGTCGGTACACGGACATCGAGTTACCCGAAACTGTCTAATGGCCCCAATCAACCTTAAACCTAATGCTTTAGCGACAAAGTTGAAAATCTATTAAATGTGATCATCATCATCATGGCATTTGTGTCTGTATAGATATGCCACGTGGTCTGTCATCTGCACACTTGATGAACTTTTAACTGTATCAGCAATCGGAGTTTACATAGCTGGACTTTGGGACAGCCAAATTCTTTTCATCCATATACGCAATGAAGAAGACGACTACCATGTTTATTTATTGACAAAAACCCCTTGTTCTCAGGTCCAGACATCCCCGGTTTCCTCCTCCAGCCCTTCCGCAAGCCGAAGCGAATCAGAACAGCCTTCTCTCCATCACAGCTTCTGAAACTAGAACATGCGTTTGAGAAGAATCATTACGTAGTTGGTGCGGAGAGAAAACAGCTTGCGCAGGCTTTGAGCCTCACGGAGACACAGGTTAGTTTTATGCCTAGTTACTTGTCTGTTTTTGGGTTTGACAGCGTGGTGGCCAAGATTAGGCTAAAGACACCAAGGTTCTAAAACGAGTTGGGTTGATGATATCGTTAAAGTCGCCGGAAATACGTGGTTATGGTACGCACGTTACAGAACCGGGGATTGTGGCAGAAAAAAGGGGAGGCCTATATGATAATAAAATGCTGATACTTGTCTGTTCATTTTTCGGTCTTACTGTTAGCCTGTGTCATTCCACTGTTGTTCAAAGGCCTCCCCTCATGACCTCCAAGTCTATCGAACCAGGGCCAATGTCGTTCTGTTCAGCTTGTCCCACTATCTGCTGCAAAGTCTACCGCGTCACCTTCTGACTGTGTCAGCTTGTGTTTATTTTGGTGCATAGTTCACTTTTTGGTCCTTACTGCTTTTGGTCCTTTGGTGCACCTTATTGATCTTCTTCATAAGACAATTTGTGTATGAAAAAAAATCGTGGCTGGTTTTTTGTCGCATATCGAACTCAAAATACCTACGACTTAGGGGCATATTACACTATCATTTATCTTGGATCATAGATCTATGAGTCAATGATATTGGATAATGTAATATAGACATATGATTCATTTTCTCCTTGATCATATATTTTTTTTCAATAGTAATTAGGTTTATTGGATCAAATATATGATCATATAAATGATCCAAGATAAATGATAGTGTAATATGCCCCTTACGCATGCCGCGATACCGGGTGTCGTAACAACAAAAATAATGTTGTAATTACATACATATTTGTTACAAAACAACCCGATCATTGTTTAATTTAATATAATTAATATCTTAAAGGTCAAAGTCGCAACTTCATAGATAGCTGTCAATTTAATTTGACATCTCGCTCTATATTATTAAAAATAATGATATAAAATAATTTGCGAGAATTTAATTGTTATCATATGTAAAGTAAATAATTGAAGTATTAATTAGATATTATATTTATGGTTGTTTTATCGGTTGAGATAAAAGTTATTCTGGATTTTACCACGAAAATTTTATCTTATTAATAAATAAAAATAACGTGCCTCTATGTTCGTACACATGGCGACACATGAAACAGTACTTTTCCAGTAAAACATGACCTTGCTTTGTATACAGGGTGTAAAAGGATCGTTCACGAAGCCATCAAGCAAACATTCTGTACATCAAACTAACTTACTCTACGCAAAATATTATTTTTTTGAATATATTTTTGGGGTGAATTATCACTGATTACGGTAGAAGTCAATGTAACGTATTCAAAACATTGTGCTGATGAGTGCATTGAATAGTACGGGGACCATGGAGGTGTGTAAGTGAAGTTATATCATTAAAACCTTTATCCCCCAATATCTTAGTAACTAGAAGGTTCCAGAGGTATCATGGTCTAGACTAGAACAAACAAAATGTCGAAACGATGCTTTTCGGCAGTAAGGGTTTTTTTCACTTGATCCGCATAAACTGGTTTTGTATAGCTTGATTGGTCGTCACCGCTAACCTCCGAAAGCATCAGCTTGAAAGATAGAATAGTCTTGGACTCGATAGATGGCGCTGTAGGAAGCATGGGCGGCTTACTAGTGTTTTATATTTTTGAGATAAGAATCAACATACTAACAGACAGATCTGGATAGAAACTATGTATGTAGTAGTAATAGTTATGTGCATAATCTATCACATATCCAACTATACTATTAAATAATAAATATGAATATAGCTCCAAGCCATGAAAACATATTATGGTATCTTCTATCTATCTATTTACTTACTACTATAAAGAAGGTCCCTATCTTACGAAATGACTAAAACAATTATTCTTATGATTAATTATCGGCTATAGCTAACGATTTTGTAATTATAGTCTTTAAAAGGGTAATGCAAACAGTACTGATTATGTGAGATGATAAGTTTTAAATACCAGGCTGATATTTCGATCTTGTGTTGTAGCCATGTTCTGAGGTGACGAAAAAAAAAGTCATATTTTATTATGTTGTAAGTAAATATTATGAAGTACTTACATACCTATTTAATTACATCATATGACACTTCGTGGGCTAGCGCCTTTTTTATTGCACGGTCAAAGGTAGATGAAAATAACGTCGCCATTTTGTTTTTTCAATACAAATTTTTACTTCGGCATTCTGACAATTACCATTTTCTGGCAATTTGAGCGCTAAATTAACCACACCCACACTGTAAGAAAAAACACGAATTCAATATGATTATTGATTCTCGTTATAAGCAAATAAAAAAAGGAATTAAGAACAAAACTTCTACAAAATACACAATACGATTTATTAGTCACGGTTTACGATTAAAATAAATTGATAAACCAACGAACGACATTAAATATTCTTTATCTTCACATTGACTGCATCAACTCATAAAAACTGCGAAATTGATATCATTATTTTGCTCTAGCAACACAATTAATAAAATAGTTTACGGTTTATTTTTTGCGTCACCCGTTGTAAGTTTTATAATTAATTAACACGCGATTAATAGAAAGTTTAAACAA